>JAUNZO010003845.1:0-632240 GCA_031894775.1 Chloris gayana | reverse complement strand
CATCATCGTTTAGCGAATATGTGTGACACCCCGGTGTCACGAAGATAAAAATGCAAACTTCTAAAATTATTTTCTGACCATGTAGAACTCCAATATAAAATGTTTGGTCACATGCATAGTGATTGAATTTCAAATTCGATCAAATTCATATTGGGTTGAACTACAAGTCAACATTTTCCTATAACACTTCCCACTGGAAAAAATATATGTCGTAGAGGGGGACAAGAGAAAAATCTAGGAACAAGCCCCATGTCATTTGGGTAAACAGAACTCCCTGCAAAAATTCGACAAGCTTAAGTTTTACCCCTTTTTGGTGAATTATCAAAATTAAATCAAACGGATTTTGGTCCTAAACTCTTCGTGCATGTCTAATCCAAGTAAAGTACTACCCATTCGTATTTTTATTTGGATTTATCAAGCACCGGAAGTATTTTATTTAAGGCCCAACATTTGGAGAAAAGTCACAAACGAAAATAAGAAATATGCCATGGTATATTCCGCGGGTCCCACCTATCGGTCCCTTCTTCTTCTTTCTTTTTCGGGAAAATCCCTTAAGTGCCATTGGTATAAAATGCAATCCTGAATCAACCACCGAGTAAACTTTATTCCCGTTACTGCCATCGACAAAAAAAATTATCCCTTCCATGCCACCGCAGCTTCATTGCAGTGCAAAAGGTGACATATCTGCCCTTTGGTTCTTTTGCGGCCTGGTGAGCGGAACCAGGACAGGGACAAACGAGGAGCGATGGCGACGGGCTGGAGCAGGCGGTACTCCGTGTGCAGAGGCGGAGCAAGCCGGGCTCTTCTCCCCCTTCCCTGCTGCTCAATCGAGCTTGGCCATGGCGCATATGGATGAGGACGGCGTCGGGCATAGAATCTCCGAGCCGAAACAGTTCAGGATGGGGATGGTGACGGGCAGCGATCGGATGCCGCATCTCTTGCGAGCTCCATACGCGTCAGGTGGGAGGCGGGTGAGGTGACACTGTAGAGAATGATTTGCACACTATCGATCAATCTCCTTGGAGATATATACAGATTACAATATGGTAAAACCTGTGCGAGACGTACGCGAGCGGCAACTACAGGTGCGATACGTCTATGCAGTTAGCGGATTAGTCTGACTCAGGCCACAGCCACACGCAGATGCGAAAATCGGTCACTCGCCATAAGATTTTCCGGAGTGCTCGCCCGATGCTCTCCGTCCTTGTGGAAACGCTAAGGAAGAAGATTCTACCAACAATTGGGGCACTCCGGAGGCACGAAGGGGCAGTACTGGTAGTTGGAAGATTACACTCATGGTGTGTGCAGCTGCGGTGGTATAGAAGGCGTAAATTTTTCGGAGCGCTGGCATTGACGGGAATAAAGTTTATTCGGTGGTTGATTCAGGATTTCAATTTAAGCCGATGGCAGTGAAGGGATTTCCCCTTCTTTTTCCCTCACGGCCGGCCGGAGCAGAAAACAATCCACAGCTCGCCCAGAACGTGGCGCCTCTCCTCTGCCTCGCCCCCACCACTACCCGGACTCCCCTGCCCGCTCCTCTATCTCTCAGCTCATTCTCCCTCCTAGCGCAGCACCAAGCAGCTCAGCAGCAACAGAGCACCGCAGCTTCCATTGCCGCAGCTTCGGAGCTCCCGTCGCCCCGCCGCTACAAGCCGCCCCAACCCGAACCAGCGTTACAAATGGACTTTGTAACGCGTCGTGAGCGTGCGAACCACCCAGGACCAACCCCACATCAATCCCCACACCGAGCGCGACGAATCGAAGTTTTTTCCGTCCGGACGCCATTACCGGCCACCTCCGACCTCGTCGCCAAATTCACGAAGTCCGGTGAGTCTTTTCGCTTGAGCTTGGTCCCTAAGCGTGCACGACTCCGTTCTGCAACACCTTGATGCCTTTCCCTGTTGTTTCCCCTCCGTCCAGGTCGGAAATCAATTCTTCCCCAACCACATGCGTCGGCCGCCGTTACCCGCACGGTGAAAAGCCACCTCGGGTCATTTTCCTCGACGATGAACCCCGTTCCGGTGTTCTCCTCGCTCTGGTGAAGCTGCGCGGTCAAGAAGCACGTCGATCCGTCCATCGGTTCGAGCTCACGTGGTCGCCGAACGTCGCCCGCCCGCCATTGCCGCCGGCCATGCGTCTCCGGTGGCCGCGCGCCCTGCGCACCACCTCCACCACCCTCTCCTTGCCGCGCGGTGCACGTAGGTAAGCTCCCCTCGAGTTCCGCCCAAGTCCGGCGACTCCTCCACCGCGCGCAGCCCCTTTCCGGTGAAGCTCCGGCGAGCCACACCCTAGCCCACACGGCCTGGGATCTAAAATGGCCATACCCACAACTGATCCGCCACTCTGTGCCCCTCTGTGTGTCAGCCAGCGCATTGGTTCAATTCAAAAAATTCATAATGGCATTTCTGTAAATTAGGCAGAACTTTGAATTAATTTAGAAAATTCATATCTTGAGATTTAGGACTCCAAATCGAGTGAAACCAATTTTTTTGGATTCCTTACAACAAGATCTATTTAATGGTGCTGCTAAAACGCATTTTTGCTGCATAGGTTTTTCCAGAATAATTATAAGTTTGTAAACCATAATAAATTAATATCTTTTTATCTACAAATGCAAATGATGCAAACTAAAATGTTTTGAACTCCTCTGGACATGCTCTTTACTATGGTGCATCATATTCATAATATTTCTGCATGTATAGCATTGTATGCTTAATTCCTTGGTTAGCATGTTTATTTTCTAATAATTAATTTGTATATCAAATGAATGTTCTACCAGGGCATAAATGTCACTAATAGCATGTAGTATCACCATGTTTTATGATGTGTTCATATATGCACCTAATGTTATCTGAACAATTAAGTTAGTAGAAAGTCTTGTTTTAATTCCTAAATTAAAACCTTTCTTCATAAAATGATAAAACTTGCTTATCATTTTGTTATTTTATGCTCATAACATCTCTCTAATGCATAAGTACATGAAATCAGGCAAAAGTGCTCATGTGAATTAAAATGGCTTCAACTTGCTAAGTTAAGTAGCTAAACCCTAATTATTTATTAATCAATCTTGTGTGCATGTTAAAATTGCAAACTAAGTTCCGTCAACCTCCTTTTGATCTGCTCTTTCACTAAGTCTAGGTTGTTCATCTTGGTTCTGCATGTTTAGTGTTGAATGAATGATCCTTTGAAAAACACGTCTAATTTATAGTAATTATTCTATCCATGCATAAATCCTAAACCTAAGCATGCATGTGACTCTCTGCATCGTACATGATCATGAATTTTCACAATATCATATTTCCCTCGTATATTTCTGTAGAATTTATTTTTGACAGCAACAATGTTTTATTGTTCAAATAAAACTACTCGTGCTAAATTAGTACTCCGTTCACGCCTTTGCACCTCGCTTGTAAGTTTCTCATGTCCATGAAGTTTGCACATGCCTTCAAATGAATTCAGTAGCTTATAATCGAGGGATTAGTTAATTGCTAATAAGAAGCAACACATTAGAATAAATTTACGTTTCTTGCATATGTCTTCAAGAACCATCTTACGTAACATATTAATTCTGTTTTTGAGTGTAGCATTCATAGATCGACATCATACATATTGCTTGCGTGTCTTTGTATTCGCCATTGTTGACATAACGCTTCAATTTAGGTGACGATGAAAATCTTTTTGAAGAAGATCATCGGAAGAAGCTCTCCAATCTCCAAGGCCCGATAGCTGATGACACTAACTCCATAGTTGTGGTTCGACAAGGCAAGCCCCGGTGCACAACCTTTTAATTTAAGTATTTTTATTTTCATCACTATGTTTGTAGGTCTATAATGTGCATTAGGTCTACAGGAGTTGTGATGAAAACCCTAGCATGCAGTAGGACCATATCTACCCTGGTTCGATCACCCTACGCTAGATGCTTGCTTAATTAAGGTGATGATCCGTCGAGTGGTACGGAGACCACTCGTAGATAAGACAATCACATTTTTGGACACGATGCCAAGTATCAAGATGAGAATGGAAAATTGGAGGCCGGACGGGCAACTTAGGTGGAAAGTGTTGACGCCGGTTTTTGACTAAGGGACCCATTGTCGGCGACTATGGGTCAAAGGAGGGCTGGTGGGCCGAAGGCCGACGGCCGCGTGGATGAGAAAGGAGGCGTGTCCCTCCCGGGATTCGTGCACGGACGCCAACCGAAGAGCATGATATTGATGGGCCCGACCCACGTTGTAAAATTAAGAATAATAGTTTAATTTTGGAAAGAGATCTTAGTCGGTTAGGAAATCGGCCCGAAGAGGGTCCGAGTAGGATTCTTTGTGCCGGGTATAAATATGTACCCGGATGTAACCTCGTAAACTCGATTCACATCCAATACAACTTTCGGCGCATCGCCAAACCCTAATTTTCTGTTAAGTCTCTACCGTTTTGCGCGGGGATCTTCGGGGCTCCGGTCGGCAACACGTTGACTTGATAAGGTGATTATGTCGTCTAGTTCTCGGCGCATTGTTCGTAATTAGATGGTTTAATTGCTAGTTATCCGGCGACCGGATCTGTTCTTGATTGTCGTAGTGAGTATCGGCCGGGATGAGTCAAGTCGACCTGGTCCGGGCTCGTGGTGGAGGTAGTTTGACTTGTCCCGCCTCCCCGTCCCAGCCTTTGCTCGCAACGCCGATTGGCTCGGATCTGGTCATCCGAGTCACGATAGCTGCTATGAAAGTTCTTTTACATCTTGGTCGATTCGATCGTGCAGATTCAGCTTGACGTGTCCCGTGTTTGCCTTTGCGATAGTTGACTTGTCCTAGGCGCATGCAGCCGATTGGCTAAGGTGTAGATCTACTTTCATAGTTAAGGCGTTTATGATTGTGCTTGTCCCGAATCGGCCGGCGTGCGCGGCCGTTAGACCTGGTCCGATCGTGTGCCATCGCTTGACTTGTCCTGTTGGAGCGACCGGTCGATTCGGGATCCGTGTGGTTGTATTTGTCTTACTCGTTCTTTCGGAGTGTTTAGCCGATTGTTTATCGCGTTCATTAGCTGTTTTATGTTCAATTAGCGCTAAATCTGTTAAAGCTGCCTTTGAACCCGAGTTATTAGTATGATTTCATTGATCATCATTATACATCTAGATAGATCTAATAACTCACTCGTTATAATCGATGGCAGAATCGGCCGGATGCCCGATCGGCCGATTTATCGCTCCGATTGACGATTAAATCATCTTTTTGCTATCAAATTAATTACATCCCATTAATAATTACCTTGTTTACATTTTATTCGATAATGCATCCCCGCAAGGTCTCAATGATTTGATTGCTCACCGACGAAATCGGCTGCTAGTCACCGATCGCATGTTATAGCGTCGGCCGATTTCGTATCGTTTGTATCACGGTTCGCTTGCCCGGCATTTAATACATAAATGGATGGGCCGTGCTGTTCCTCGTCGATGGCCGATTTTGTCTATCTTACGTCAGAATCGGCCACGGCCGCACATCGGTCTATCCGGGCCGATGACCCGGAATTTTACGCTTTTATTTGTCTTTGTTGGTTTGCAGGAAAACCATCCGGCACGCACCAGCAGCACACGAGAATCGGCGAGCCGAGCCGGTCCGTTGGGAGCACAGGGCCCTGCGTCGGCCGGGGTTTCGGTGGACTCTCCGGACAACGGTGTGTTGGCGACTTTTGACGTCAACACACTTTTTGGCACGCCCGGTGGGACAGAAGCAACCAAGATCAAGATGTCGTACATGCAGAGCCGTCGGGGAAGACGGAACACCAATGATCGATGCTGAAAATCGGCCGATTTTTGTTCCGGCTTCCTCTCAGGACGGATGGCAAAGGGCATGGAGAAGTTTCGATGACAACGGGGTTTCGGCCTGGGGGAAGATGACGACAGTAACAAAAGCTGCAGTACTCAGGAATACCTCGCCGAAGCAATGAAAAAGTACTTTCAAGCCCCGACAGTGACACGTGGCGTAGTAGCCACAAAAGGAGATATCCCTCGATTCTCGCATCCGGAAGAACTAGACCAAATCAAAGCCCGGAGACTCGCTGGATGCCAACCAACTCGGTGATATGGTCAACTCGTCCGTTCATCGTGCCCTAATCAATCAATCGTGCGTGTTGACCAACACCATCGGGAATTTGATCAAGAACACAGCTTGATGGCAGATCGTTCACTCGAAGGATATTCTGGACCTGCATACACTCAGCCTTTTGGCACTCTTGTACGGCCGATTCAGGGAATCGGCCTCCAAAATACCATACCGCCAGCAGGGTTTCAACCCTCGTACGGCATGCCACCTCACCTATGGCCTGGCAAGGACAATGCAAATGCTAGTACCAAGTACAACCCAACCAGGCAAAGAGGATGACAAGTGACCCAAGAAGTCGAACGGAAGAGGGCGATAAACAAGATGTACAACCGCAGACTTCCGAGTTAGGGGCGGCAACCAATGTAGCAACGGCCCCGCAGATGGCACAAAGAGCCCAATTTCTTCTACGTACCAAATACCGGCCCGAGTAGAATTGAGAACTCACCCACTATAGTACGGCCGATATCCGGTATTCCACGACCCGATCGCATCGGCCGGGGACATGGATTCATGATCGGACGGCCGATCCAATCGGCCATGAATTATGGAATCGCCCTCGTACATCGTTCCCGCCATCGGCACCGGGATTTCGGAAACGGTCGATCGGTACACCCGATCGGGGACAGCCCAACACAGCTTATATGACGGGAACCGGATCAGCAACTCGCTGAACCCAATGATATGAGTAGCCTCATGGCTAAGATCACCGATATGATGAAAGATCGGCTCGATTTAAAGCCTAAGGAAAAAAGTGCATTGTATCGGCGACCTTACCCCGATCGGATGGATTCCGTGGCTTTACCCAATAAATATAAAATTCCCGAGTTCTCCAAGTTTTCCGGGCAAGATAATACATCAACTATGGAGCACATCAACCGATATGACGCACAGCCATGGTGAGGTGTCTACTCAGGAGGCTTTGCGGGTTCGGCTATTCCCACTCGTCATTGTCCGGATCAGCCTTTTCATGGTTTGCTTCGCTATCGCCTCGGTTCTATTCAGAGTTGGGCCGATCTGGAGAAAAGGTTTCACTCGTACTTCTTCACGGGCATTACCGAGCTTAGTTTGTCCGATTTAATGGCGGTGAAACGAAAACCGAGGAATCAGTGGCCGATTATATACGTGAGGTTCAGGACTCGAGGGGACGATGCTACAATCCGAACCCGACAGAGCAACAGCTGGCCGAAATCGCTTATGCGGGGCTATTCTCTAACATCAAAGAAAAGTTTACCCCACATGAGTTTGATGGGCTGGCACAACTGACCCGTAGGGCGCCGGCCAGAAGAGAATCTCCAGCTCACCAGAATCGGCGGTATCGTATGACCTTATGCCGATTTCGACAATGAGGATGATGAAGAGGAAATTAATGCAGTTGAATGGACTAATAACAAACGGCCGATATTTTCTCCGTATGTCAAACCTAAGGAGAAAAAATATGATTTCGATTTATCTAAGGCCGACGAGATATTTGATCAGCCGTCGCGGGAAAAGAAGATCCAACTTTTCCCCCATCACAAAATTCCTACGCCGAAGAATTGAAGAAAATGGCTAAGTGGTGCAAGTGGCATGGAAATTCGCATCATAACACCAATGATTGTTATGCCATGAGAGATGAAGTCCAGAGGGCAGTTGACAGTGGGGTATTGCGAGCGGCCGATGTAAAGAAGAAGATGAAAGTTGATGGGCACCCTTTCCCGGCTAATACGATGTACATCAACACCATCGGCGTTGGATCAGCTGGTTTCATACGCCGATATGAGAAGAAGAGAGAGAGGGAAGAAAGTGCTCGGATGGCACGTGAGCAGGAATCTATCGGCCAAAGTCGGCAAGTACAGACAAGGCGTGATCGGCCGAGAAGATTTTGACCCACACCGGGCTTGTCCTTTCTTTCAAGCATCGCTGGAACCAAAACATGAAGCTTCCATCTCGTCGAGAACCGCCCGGAGTGCATTGGCCGTGAAGATTATCGTGATGGCGGGTCATCAAGTTCCCAGTGGACGGCCGGTTGGTCACAACTACGAATCACGACAATCGGCCCCCGTAAGAGCAATCGGCCATGATCACAGCTTATGATGAACGGAGATACGCAAGTGCCAAAGAGAACCTCCGTTCACGATCGGCTGGGGCCAATCAACGATGAAGAAGAGTTTGATCGGCAATACCACGAAGAACAGTAGTGTCCCAATGGGTTGCTCAATAAAACCCGTAAGAGGAGGCTCCAAAGAATGCGCTGTCGAGAAATTAAGGGTGGACAGATTACAGAGATGAACAAGATGATGAGTCCAAGCCCAAAAAGGAGTGGAGGCCCAAAGTGCAGTCTCAGTGGTCCGGCCGAAGCCGCAGCTGAATATGATGTCCCCGATGCCCAGGATTGTCTGGATCGGCCGCAGAGGACGCATCGGCCGATGAAAATTCGGCCGAGGAAGAACCAGTTGGGGAGACTTCGGAGATTCTGTGGACGCCGGAATCGGCGGTATTTTGATAAGCCGCTCAACTCCGATCATTTGCATCTCAAGGCATTGTACATTAGCGGCTACATCAATGGGTCGCCGATGAGGAAAATGTTGGTCGACTGAGGAGCAGCGGTCAATGTCATGCCAATTACTACATACCGCAAGCTCGGGAAGACGTCGAAGAAATGATGAGGGCTAATCCGACGCTCAAGGATTACAGCGGGAGAAGCCAAGACGTGCGTGGGGCCGCAATAATGGAGATCACCGTGGGCAGCAAAACTATACCCACCACATTTTTCATCATCGACGGAAAGGTGCATACACAACTTTGTTGGGGAGAGACCGGATTCATGCCAACTCGTTGCATCCCATCAACCATGCACCAAGTGCTTGATTCAATGGATCGGCAACAAGGTCGAAATCGTGCGGGCCGATAAGTCCGTAACCATCGCAACCGCCGATTTCGAGTTTACTGGTCCGGAGAGCCTCGCCTTGTTTCTCGGGCACATATTGGGATGCGGAGGCCATAAACATCACCGACGATGGAGTTATTGTGACCGGGGGTCGGTACTCCCGGCCGCTCCGATGGGCCCCACAGAGAATTGACTGGACAATCGGCCGATCGACACACGCACCGGGATATGATGAATCGGCCGATTAACGAACCGAAGACGGGAAATTAGGCCACGGTTTTGTGTCGGCCGACGAGTTAGAAGAAGTAGATATAGGGGATGGAGACAAGCCTCGGCCGGCATATATTAGCAAGAAAGTGTGTAAAGAAGTAAGAGATGAATTAGTGGCCTTATTGAAAGAATATAAAGATTGTTTTGCTTGGGATTATAGCGAGATGCCCGGACTCACCCGATCGATAGTTGAACATCGGCTGCCCACCAAACCCGGATATCGGCCGTATAAGCAGTGGGGCTCGGAAAATTGACTCTAGGTATTATGAAGCCGTCAAAGAAGAGATTATCGACTATATGAAGCCGGCTTCATTAGGCCATGCCGATATGCGTAGTGGGTTTCCAAGATTGTGCCGGTGGAAAAGAAAATGGAAAGATGCGGGTATGCATTGACTTCAGGAATTTGAATAAGGCAACTCCGAAAGATGAGTACCCAATGCCAAACGCCGATTTGTTAGTTGATGCAGCCGCCGGCAACAAAATATTGAGCTTTATGGATGGAAATGCTGGATACAATCAGATTTTTATGGCCGAAGAAGATATATCGAAGACAGCTGTTCGGATGCCCCTGAGCGTTGGGACTATATGAGTGGGTTGTCATGACCTTCGGCTTAAAAAATGCTGGTGCCACATATCGTAGAGCCATGAATTTTATATATCACGATTTGATCGGCCGATTGGTGGAAATTTATATTGATGATGTCATGGTGAAATCAAAATCGGCCGAAAGTCATGTGGCTGATCTCGGAGAAGTG
The DNA here is from genome assembly GCA_031894775.1 of Chloris gayana. Classification (NCBI taxonomy): domain Eukaryota; kingdom Viridiplantae; phylum Streptophyta; class Magnoliopsida; order Poales; family Poaceae; genus Chloris; species Chloris gayana. The sequence continues at coordinate 622,260 of JAUNZO010003845.1, read as the reverse complement.
TTGAAGAGGACAAGACAATACGGCCTCGAAGATGAACCCGCTCAAGTGTGCTTTTGGTGTCTCGACTGGACAATTTCTCGGGGTTTATTGTGCATGAAAAGGGAATTGAAATTGGCCCCAAGAGTATTGATTCTATCGTAAAGTCGGAACCGCCGACGAACAAGACAAAGCTCCAGTCCCCGATCGGCAAGATTAATTTTATTAGACGATTTATCTCAAACTTGTCCGGTCGACTTGACGTATTTACGCCATTATTAAAACTCAAGGCCGATCAAGAGTTTCGGTGGGAGCCGATCCATCAAAGGGCTTTAGAGGATATCAAGAAATATTTAGTGTCCCCGCCAATGATGGTTCCGCCAAAGTCGTGCACACCCTTTAAGTTATATTTATCGACCGATGATAGGTGCATCGGCTCAACGATTGACTCAAGAACAGGAGGGAAAAGAGCGGGTCATATTTTATCTCAACCGCAAATTAATTGATGCAGTAAACGCGGTATCCGGAGGTGGAAAGGTTATGTCTCTCGTCTATATTTTTCATGCACAAAACTAAGACATTATCTCGTTAGCCGAGGAGTGTACCGTGGTTTGCCAGTGCCGATGTCGTAAAATATATGCTATCGGCCCCGGTCCCCAAAGGCCGGTTGGGCAAATGGATGTTGGCAATTGCGGAGTTTGATCTAGGCTATGAATCGGCCAAAGCAAGTGAAAGCACAAGTATTGGCCGACTTAATAGTGCAACACGGTGAACACTCGGCCAAATACGTTGAACCGATGCCATGGACGGTGTTCTTTGATGGTTCAATTTGCAAGGAAGGAAGTGGAATCCGCTTGGTTGTTGTGTCGCCTCGGGGGCAATACGTGGATACTCTATTACGGTAGAGGCGCACACCAACAACCAAGTCGAATACGAGGCAGTATTAAAAGGACTGGAACTACTCGTCGATGCCGGGGCCGATTTTGTGGAAATTTTCGGGGATTCCTTGTTGGTCGTGAGTCACCTGGCCGATGAGTATGAGTGTAAAGATGAAATATTGTTGCAATATCATAGAAAGTGCCGAAGTTAATGAAAAGATTCAAGTGTGTTAAAATTAGCCATATACCAAGAGAGCAGAACTTCGAAGCGAATAACTTGGCTCAACTAGCATCTCGGATATCGGTTCGCCGAAAACAGACTTGGAAATAGCCAATATTGAAGAGGCCGATTGGCGCACGGAAATTCGAAATTTTTTGAACAATCCATCCCAACCTACAGATAAGAAGATAAGATATAAAGCCTTGAAGTATGTTCTGTTGGATGATCAATTATTTTTCAAGACAATTGATGGGGTGCTTCTCAAATGTATTGATGACACCGAAGCCAAAGTGGTAATGAGCGAAGTACATGATGGAATTTGCGGAACGCATCAATCGGCCCATAAAATGAAGTGGCTGCTAAGGCGAGCTGGTTATTACCGGCCGACAATGTTAGCCGATTGTTTCAAATATTATAAAAGTTGCCAAGATTGCCGTAAATTCGGGCCTATACAGCAGGGCACCGCGTCGGCCATGAATCCAAGTGATCAAGCCTTGGCCGTTCGTAGGTCGGGCCATGGATATGATCGGCCGATAAATCCAAAGCATCAAGCAAGGGACATCAGGACATATTGGTAGCTACAGATTATTTCACAAAGTGGGTTGAAGCGGCACCCTATCGCAAAGTCTCAACGGCCGACGTGATAACGTTTGTTAAGGAGCATATCATTCATAGATTTGGGATTCCAAAAACAATCACGACAGATCAAGGGTCAGTATTCACGCTCGGACGAATTTCAATCTTTTGCCGAAGAAATGGGGATTAAATTGATTAATTCGTCACCATATTATGCCCAAGCCAATGGTCAAGTCGAAGCGGCAAATAAGAGTCTGATCAAGTTAATCAAGCGGAAAATACAAGAGCATCCTCGTAAGTGGCACATGAAATTGATGGACGCTTTGTGGGCTTATCGTATGTCACGGCATGGGGCCATGCAAGTCACGCCGTATCAGCTTGTGTATGAGCACGAAGCCGCATCGCCATGGGAGACAACTATCGGCTCCGTAAGGGTTGAATTGCAACAAAGCTATCGGCCGATCAAGACCACGGGTTGATGATGGATGACTTAGAAGACGTGGTACAAAATCGGCTGGATGCATTGGAAAAGATAGAGCAGAATAAGGCGAGGGTCGCCCGCCATTATGATAAGAAGGTTGTGCAGTAAACAGTTTAAAAAGGGCGATTTGGTCCGAAGCTTAGGATGCCGATCGGTGTGAAGGACAATCGGTTTGGTAAATGGTCGCCTAATTGGGAAGGACCTTATTTGATTAGCCGATCGGCACCAGGTAATGCATATATTTTGAAAGAGTTAGCAGGGGAAGAATTCGGCCGAGCACTTAATGGGAAATATTTGAAGCAAGTATTATCCTAGTATTTGGATTAATTCATAGTGTTCGGCCTAAAAGAGATTACAGCCGATGTCGATGCACATCGCTTGAGACGGCCGATACCGAGAGTATCGCCCTTAGCCAAAAAATATGAAAGCAAAACGCAGGAAGTCACAGTACAAATGAGTTACAACCGATGTTTTAATCATCGTCTTCGCATGGCCGATATTACTCGTATATCGCCCTTAGCACAAAAATATTTACAACCAAAATCTTGTTTAAGTCCTATTACATCTAAGCGTAGTCGACGGCCTCGGCGCGGGACAAAAGGTCTTGGATAGCGTATAAGGCGCGGGCCAGCATGGAGTCAAGTTTGGCCATGACCAACAGGTCATCTTCGATGGGGCCGACATCGCATGCGCCGCGGCGACCATCTTGTCGGCCGCTTGGATTGCCTCGTCCGTCGTTTTTTGTTGGGCTGCCACATCAACCGACAACCGTGCAATGATGGCTTCTAGGGCCGCCGCATCCTTCTCCTTGAGAGCCGCCGCTGCTCTCAAATCGGCAATCTCCTCGGTTGATTACCCGCAGCTCACCTTGCCGATTTGAGAGTTGCTCTTGCATCTCCAGGGTCTTGCGGGCCTCCTCCTCGAACGCTTGATGGAGTTCTCGCGAGTAATGCAGCTTGCCGTTGATCCGCGTGGCGAGCTAGACGCTGTCGGGCACGGATGAAATCCATCCGCCAGCACTCCATGTATGCCACGCGGTGCGTAGCATCGCGTACATCATCCGGGAGCTCAGCCCGGATTTCCAAGTACCGCTCCCGGATGGAGTGGGCGTCGGCCACCAAGCCTTCAACCGAGGATACTTCAAGCTCGCGCGCGATTTCGGTCATGATGATAAGACCGGAGGAAGATACCGAAATCGGCGCAGACGAGGAAAGCCGAGCGCCCGAAATACCAAGAAGAATAAGATAAAACTAATGATCGCGGCGAATCAAGGAAGAAATAGTAAAAACAGACTCGCGAAGCGTCAATGCGAATCGGTCGGACTTCCATCGGCCGTGCCATTAAACCCGAAGATTCATGTGTTCCGGACAGCTCTTGGCTGGCCGATCCACCTTCACCAGCCGACATCCTCTGAGGCGGCATCGGGCGACGCTCCGCCAGCCGGCTCATCGGCAGCGGTACCTTCAAGAGAGGCCGCAGGCGGCTCCCGGCCGCCCGATTCTTCGTCGCCAGCGGTGCCTTTGGGAGAAGCCGTGGGCGACACATGGCCAGCCTTGTTCAGCTTCAGCGACGGCCTCAGGAGACGCAGCCGATCCGAGCGAGTTGGGCTCTCCGTAGGGTTTGGATCGGCCCGGCTTGGTACGACTTCGTGCTCCGGAGCTGTTTGAATCGGCCTTCGTGCGTCGGCGTCCCGGCCCGTGGAGGAGTCGGCAGCGGATCGGCCTATCGGTGTTGACGTCCGAGCCCGAGGAGAAGGGACCGCCGATTCCTCGCGAAAAACTCATAATTAGACAAGCATGTTAAAGGAAAAGGGATCGGCGATTATGCAATAACAACCCGATGCGACGGGGACGGTTCGCTATAGTAGTCCGGGTTGGACGAGCGCACAAGCCGCTTTAGCAGCCGCGCGGTATCGCTTCGGGCCCGAGTCGACCCCGCAGCCGGCACATTAGCCTTCCTCTTTTGGGGGCGGCCGTTTTGGTTTTGGCCTTGCGGACAGCCGGCGCCTCGAATCATCGCCGCAAATAGTTGAGCGGGAGTGCGGTCGGTGAAGCCGATGTTCGGAACGATTGGGCTCGGCAATAAATATGCAATCGGCCGGCCACCGATGCTTTGGGTCGGCGGCTCCTCCGAGTCCGACCGAAAGAGAGGATACAAGGATGAGCATTTGGAGTGGCCGATTTCATTTACAAAATCGGCCTTACAAAAATAAATCAGCTACACGTACCTCGGCGAAAGGTTCTCCCAGGACTAGGCCGGAGAAGAAGGAAGCGGTGTTCCGGCCGCGAAGGTGCCGGTTCCACTCACCCCACCAACGGTCAAAAAGGCGGGTACTCCGGGGCGCCGGGAAAATCCGGCCAAGTCACCGGTGACGACATCGGCGGTGCGGCCGATGAGCCAATTCCACCGAATGGCATTGTCAACAGCAGCCCGCGCCTTTATCCGCCCCACATAGAAGAGGTCGGGGGCAACCGGCCGAAGCCGAGTTGGCGGGCCGCTACCGACGGGTGGTAGAACTCATAGGAGCAGAAGGCCTTGCTCCCAGCCGATAAGTCCCGTCGGCAGCAGCACATGGGCGGAGGCAGGTGGTGAAGATCTTGACCGCATCCCCGTCGGCCGTTGGGAAAGTTGGGTCGATCGTAAAAGGAGTGTCATATTCCCTCTCGAAGAAATCAATGTACGGGTACCAATCCGTACTTTCGTCGTTGAGGCCCTTGTAGAAAGCGGCGAACCAATACGCCAGTGTTCTTGTCCGACATGGCCGCCCCGGTGCCATGGATAACGCCTCCCCGAAAGAGATGCACCGGCTGAATCCGGGCGCGCCGATTCGGCGTAGTCGCCGGGGAAGTTGAGCACGCCGAGGTCCGGATCGATAGCCTTGGTGGTATGAAGGGTCAACCACATTTGGATAAACCACCAAGGGCCACCCAGGTTTTTGATCGATCGGCCGGCGCGCAGCTCCACCGAAACTTGGTGAGGAAGGAGGTACGCCGACCCCGTAAGATACTTGCCCATGGGAAGGGCATAGCTGTCGGCCAGCCTATCGGCCATCGGCAGAAAATTGTTTGTGGGGCTCACGCTGACCCCACAAAAGAAGAAGTGGTCGAGCCACATGTTGAGGAAGGCAACATGCTCGCGGCGATCGACCGTGCCGTGCCCCTTGTTGTAGGTCCGAATATAGACCTTCCAACCCATGGTGTCTTTAGGGTTGATCCGGTGGGAGGACTTAATGCGGACAAGCATCCGGAGTGGCCTCCGCCGTGATGTTCGGATCGGCCAACATGACCGTATCCAATAAGGTCATGGTAGCCGGCCGTGGCCGAACATGAAGCAGCTCAGGGCGTCCGACCGTAAATAGCAAGCGGCCGCCAAGCAACGGTTCATTCTTCTCGGTGATCGGCCGCAGACAGCTTGATGGCATGGGCGATGCCGATATTGGCCCAACCTTGCAAATAGACGGCCGACACCCGGTTATACCAATCACGCCATCCTACGACGGGGTCGGCCATGACCGGAAGCCGTTGGCCCACTCGGCCGATAGCGGGATCGTTGCCGAAACGGAACCCGGTCCGTTTCGGCACGTATGAGATCCGTGGGGTCGGGATCGCCCATAGGACCCAAGAGGAAATGAGTCGGGATGTTGGACGGAATAACGACTTGGTTCCGGATCTCCTAAAAACAAGAAATAGGGCTAAAATGAGAAGCGGAACGGGAAGAAGATAAACCGTGAAAATGAACAAGAACAAGAACGCAAAGAAAAGAACTGCAAAGGTAGAAAAAAGGGATGCCCAAATGTACATTACCTCCGGAACGGCGTTGGTGGTGGCGACGACGCGGCCGGCTGCGGTGGCCGCAGCGGCAGCAACGACGGGGTTCATGGTCACCGGAGAAGAGAGACGGCGGCGGCGCGATGAAAAATTAAAAGAGCTCGAGGAAGAAAAGGTCGCCGAACAGAGGGATGAAGGCCAAGGAAAGGAAGCGAATGGGAAATGACCGGGGTGGCCCCGGGTTTTATGGAAGAGTGACGGGCAGTAAAACCGGCGCGGTAAAAGAGGACGGATCGGTCCGACGCATGCGTTGCATACCCCGCACCGGGGGACATGTGTTGACGCCGGTTTTTGACTAAGGGACCCATTGTCGGCGACTATGGGTCAAAGGAGGGCTGGTGGGCCGAAGGCCGACGGCCGCGTGGATGAGAAAGGAGGCGCGTCCCTCCCGGGATTCGTGCACCGACGCCAACCGAAGAGCATGATATTGATGGGCCCGGCCCACGTTGTAAAATTAAGAATAATAGTTTAATTTTGGAAAGAGATCTTAGTCGGTTAGGAAATCGGCCCGAAGAGGGTCCGAGTAGGATTCTTTGTGCCGGGTATAAATATGTACCCGGATGTAACCTGTAAACTCGATTCACATCCAATACAACTTTCGGCGCATCGCCAAACCCTAATTTTCTGTTAAGTCTCTACCGTTTTCGCGGGGATCTTCGGGGCTCCGGTCGGCAACACGTTGACTTGATAAGGTGATTATGTCGTCTAGTTCTCGGCGCATTGTTCGTAATTAGATGGTTTAATTGCTAGTTATCCGGCGAAAACCATCCGGCACGCACCAGCAGCACACGAGAATCGGCGAGCCGAGCCGGTCCGTTGGGAGCACAGGGCTCTGCGTCGCCGGGGTTTCGGTGGACTCTCCGGACAACGGTGTGTTGGCGACTTTTGACGTCAACGTAAAGTGAAGGACTGAAAGAGTCTTCAAGGTTGTAGCCCCGTCTGTGCACACAAGGACCGCGTCGTGTCCGGCCCATGTGGATTAAGTTTGAACGTACTACTTGCATGCTGGAGTTAATGGGCCCGATGAAACCGACGTACCGATAGTTGCTGTATGTTATAGAGATACCCTACTCCCTTGGTTACTTGGCAGGAATTTGGGAGGAGAGAAGGGAGCACTAGACTCACGGATGACGTCCGGGACGGCATCGCGTGGGGGACCCTTCTCGGGGAGCTAGGCCCGACCGACACTACGGTGTCGGCTGGGAAAGGTTGTCTCATGCGGCTTCCGGGAAGCGCGTATGTGACGTGCAGTCAGGTTTCTCCTGCAGGATGTAAATCGATTCGAATCGCTGCCCCTCACAATAACGAGTACCACTTGTCCCTGCGTCGGAACGTAGTAAGAAGAGAAACATTGAGGATGATGATTATGGTTAATTTGCTGTATTGCTTAAGTACTTGTTTGGAAACATGTAATGCAATAGTTTAGTGCAAATTAAATTTACTCTCTCTTGCAACTTAATTAAACTGCTAAAAGTTGAAAGTAACGATGCACTTGTAGGCTAGCTTAGTGCTTAAATGTATCCTATCCCCCTGGCCTTTGCATGTCCAGGAGTCGGTTGTAGATGACCACCTTGACGGGTCGGTCTTGCTGAGCTCTAGTTGCTCAGGGCTTTGCTCTATGTGGTTTTCGAGAGGACCCCATGGGACAGGACTTCGACGTCGGCGATGACGTCCGGCAGGATCGGACTCCGGGTGACGGCCACTACACTTGGGAGTGGTGCGGTCCGGACGAGTAGAGGAGTTGATGTGCCGGTAAGATGTTCTAGGGCAGGAACATCCGTCTCTGCCGGATGCCCGTGATGTATCGTTGAGCGAGCGATTGTATCTTTATGCTTCCGCTGTTTAGTTAATTTCCAAACTTATTAGCTTCTGATGCTTTTTGAGACTCGATGTACATTTGTACTTGGGATAAATGTAAGACTTGTACTTATAGTCATTGTGTTATGCTTATGTTTGTATGTTGTAATATCGGGTATCACAGCGCGTGATGCCACCCATGATGATACTCGGAGACGGAAACGCCTCTTCGTGAGGCGGGTCTGTCACAATATGTTATAAGTGAGCTTGATGTGCATCATTAACAAGATGGATATATGATCGTGAAAGGGACCAATTTTGGTGGCTGGAAGGAATTGTATAGCAATAGCAATTCAAATTCAAATACCTCAACGGAGAAATAGAATTCAGTTTTGGTTTTCCTTGGAGCTTTCCCAATAGCACAAACATTATATTCCTGAATAATTTAGATTGTCTACCGGAACGTAACTTGAATTTACAAAAAGAAATACAAGGAATCTTTTGTATATTTCTGTAATAGCTCCAAAACTCTCACATCAGGCGTTTTTACAAGCTTTAGGAGCTTTGCCATGGTTAGGTGCACAAGAACAAACAAATAGAGAGCAAGTGAAGAAACAAAAACGAGAGCCTATACTACTAGGATGTAGCTAATGCAAGGCTCTCACTCTCAAGCTGAACCACAAGCTCTTACCAATTCTCACCTTGCTCAACAGGAGGGGACGACAACCAACAAGTCAGCAAACTAGGAGTAAGTGTATCGGTGTCGCGGCAACAAACCCTGTCAAGCTGTAGTCGAGTATCTAGAGCTGTAGGTGGACAGAAAGTAATGCACAAGGAAGTACTAGCACCCCGTTAGTTCTAAAAAGCAAGCTGAATAATCGTTCAATGGTGGTATCTTGCTAGTCCTAAGCTAGACCGTGTTCGAGACGCGAGCCTAGACACAAAGCACCAGTGAACTAAGAACAAGCAGCAAAGAGAACCTTTTTTTTCCTCTTTTTTTTTCTTTTTTTCCTTTTTTTGAATGAATTTTTTTCCTTTTTTTTAACTCACAAACGGATTATATGAACAAAAGGCTTCAAATGCTCAAGTCACCACACAAACTCTCTCTCTCTCTCTCTCTCTAAAGTAAGGCCCAACTTGAATATGTAAGATATATATGTGCTAAATGCGGGAGGTAGAGTGGTCGAGCACACAAAATGAGAGATATGTGTGTGCTACCTGCAGGACGTGGAGTGGTTAGGCACAATAAAATGAGACATATGTGTGTGTGCTAATTGCAAGACGTGGAGTGGCCGAGCACAAATAACAAGCCGTGTACCTGTAGGGATTAGACCTAGATAGAAAAACAATTTTGACTCAGCTACGAATTGTATTCTACTCAGATTAGCACACAAACTCGATTCACGTGTTCTCCACTTGGATTCAACACAACTATAGGACTGACTTCAACAACAGATTTTCAGACTTGATTCCAAACAGGATATTGGGTTCAAAACGAGGAATAAGAGCAAAGTGTGTTGCGAACTCGAAACTCTAAACGACTAGACTTATGACCAGCAAATCGACGCAACCGCTGCAACCGAAAACTCAACAAGCCCTAAATAAGAAGTAGTAGTAATGGCTCAAAGAGTCTATGGGATTGCAGGAACTAATCTCCTATTTTTTCGGCCTTTCTGGTATATGTGGTATAGGAACTAACCTACAAATATACCACCAGAGTTCAATTCTTGGTAAACACATATTTTTTATATTTAGTATTATTTTTTGAGCTACAAGTGTAACACTTTTCTTAAAAAGTAACACATATATGTGTTACAATGGGTTGTTCTTGTATCACATATGTTTACAAGCGGTAACACATGTGTTTGTTACAACAAATTTTACTTGTATCACTTTTAGTTACAAGTAGTAACAGATATATCTGTTACAATCAAATTTGCTCTAGTAACGGCGCAACCTAGATCACTTATTAAATGTGTTACTATAGACCTCAGTAACACTTATCTCTTTCTTCCCGTAACACATATATGTGTTACTAGAGAGTTGACCTGACGTAGTGGGGGTAATAGGAAATAAAAAACAAAGGAGAAGAGGGGATCTCTCACCAATAAACCTTGCTCTAATTATTAACCGATATGCAACCCGTGGGGTTGATTCCCGATCTTTCGATGAGAGTGGAAGATAGTTCGATTGGTGATGGAGTCGACGTTCACGGCCTGACTACAACCGCCCAAGGACGTTGCGCCTTAGCAACCGATACACCACCTCCAATGATCGCCGTGATATTGTGGTGCATGACAACCCGGCCACGAGGACACTCGTCCTGCAAGCAATTGAGAACAAGCAAGAACAAGTGGAAACAAGCACTGAATTGCTAGATTTAATTGAAGGTTCACAATTGAAAACACAATATGGTGGGATTTCGAAGATGAATGAAAGACGGAAAGCGCGCAGTGCAGCAAGTAGCAAAAGCTAGCTCTAATCAACAAAACCCCAGTGTTCTTGGCGGCAGCCAAGGGGTATAAAAACGTGGAGGCACTCCGTGAACTTTCCATGTTGTACTTGAACGCCTAATACGGAGTTCGTATGAAGTCGTGGCAGCCATCAAAAGTTGGTCTTTTCTGGAATCCGAATCCAGTCAGCACGAGTCCATCTCCTAAGCAAAACAAGAGTGCAAACGTTTCCATGGTCTAAACCGAATTGAAAAGAGCCTACGAAAGAACTCACTTGATGGTTCAATTTTTGAGCATGAGCACGCGTAATTGGTCCAAGTAATAAGGTGTTGTGTAGGTATGGACGTATCGATGGTGTCGATGTCCTCATCGGAGATCACGCGCGAGCTATTTGTCTCGAAGTGCTCGCCGCCGGGAACGGTGCGAAGTGGAGGCTCGGAAATCGGGTCTAGAGGTCGTGCCATCGGCTTGAGAGTGCACCGGTGCGGACGAGGTCGACGGTGGACGGCAAGCGGCAACACGAATTAAACCTTACTAGCTACTTCTTCACCTTTAAGGGCTCGCCACCATCTCGCAAGCTAGCCTCGATCGTTAAGAAACAAAATCGAGTTGAGCCAAGTTGAGCTACTCATGAGTCTTAGTATAGAGTGAGTCACGAGCCCCAATCTTTTCCTCCACACCATAGTAGTTTCGCTGTCATGAACTCCTCATCTTGGAAACATAAATGAAAGTTTGGAATGAATTATGTAGTGGTGTATATAAATAAAATATACAAAATCAAGAGATTATACAATGAGAGCAAACCACAATACACTATTACAAAAATGATTATTTATAGTGCTTAGACCTAAAAAGAATTATAGCCGTAGCCATATGACAAAAAACAAATAATGGCTATCAATAAATTTAAATGTAATATGGCTATCCTGCTATTTTAAATTAGTCAATACATGTTTGTAGACTTTTGTTTTTTACACATGTAGTTGTGCAGCTAAACACTAAAGATCAATATAATATTCTAAATTTCCTTTAAATTTTTTTCCTGTCATGTACTAATCAACAAAATTTGTAAATCAGCATACAAATATTACATAGAACAAAATGGTGGCTATCTAATCTAATGTCCAAAATGCTAGACTTCTCTTCCGGTTTGAATTAAACATAGGAGCATCTATTTGAGGCTGGCTTATCCACCTCCTTGATTGCAATCCAGACTCGTATGCCTAGCCATTCCCCATGAGGGTTAAATAAAGGTTGTTGTATCGGATCTATATCATCTACATGTGTACCGACTACTGTTCTAGGAATTGATACATATACACAGTGTATTCCCCAAATAGGGGTATCACAAAATGAGTTTTGATTATTTGGTTTCTCCTGAGTAACATGCAATTAATTAGACCCCTTCACTAAAATTAGGCCCCCTATTAGACCATCTATTTGGATACTTCAAGGACAAAAGATAGCTACGTTACAATAAGTTGTATGAATCCAAGCATGTCCCTAATATGTGTGGTAATATTTCTTGTAAATATGTTTAATGTTTCTTTGAGTAAATTTATGCAATTCTATGTATTTATGGTGATAATATATCCAAAAAGACAGTTATGTGATCAAGCAAAAGAAACCAGATCAATATACCAGGTCAGGAAATTACAAGATTCATCAACTGAAATAGTGGAAATATGTTTGCTTCAAAACCTGACCAAGTTTGCTGCTAATCATCATCACTTCAAGTTCATGTCATTTTCATGAAATTGGGAAATCAAATCTTCCATATACTATTAAAATATGAATTATGAAACAAAACTTAAAGATTAATTAGAATTTCAAGTATACATGTCTTAACTGCATTAGCAAAATATCTCAGGGTATTTGATGGAGTTAGTGTTGACATGCATTGTATCAGTATATGACTTTAATTGGCAATGGGTTGCAACTGATGAACAACCAGAAGTATAAAGAGTTTGAATGGACTTACAAGCAACAAAAGAGAACAATAATGATCGAGTACTTTTCCGAGCATGACGTGATTAGCTTCCTCTCGATCTCGTAGGAACCCAGTCGTGATTTTTACCTAGATCAGAATCTGAGAACTGATTTATGTCCGATGGAGATATGTTACTATCAGATAAATGGTTGAATGTACATTGACATATATCAGATGGCTTATAGATAGTGGTACATCTTCTCGATAAATATTCATGCACACGGATAAGCATCCTTTTGTATTCATAATTAGAAAGTAAGCTATATGCATGCTTGTATAGGGATAGATGGATTAAAATATACTGCTTCACTTTTTTAAAGAAATGGTCATTGTTAATTACCATCACCGTGGGTAGTGGGATTCGATCTCTCGTTGATGGCTATCCTCATTTTTTAGGGTTAACATAATTTGGTGAGAAGGTATGTGTGAAAAACGCATGAACGGGAAGACGTCAATGTGAAATAATAAGATGGGGAGATTAAAGGTTAGATAGTAAGAATTTCTAGCCTATTTCTTTTTTTTTTCTAGACATCCTGGTAAAAACTTCATCCGCTTGTGTTATTAAATAGATATATGGTCATTTCTTAAGTGTCTCCTATTGAAAATTAGTGAGTCTATAAGTGGGGAACCTTCGCCGACGTTTCTTGCACCTCCTCTCCTAGGGTTTCCACTCCTCTTCTGCACCCAAATTTGACATTGTCATCCACTCTCACTCCACTTCGTACCTCATGGTGTGTGCACATCCTGTTGCTGGTTGTTGTCTCCATTGTCACTATCGTGACAAGTTTCTTGTCATCTCGCATCGTAGCTACCTTGGTAAGACTGTTGTTGTGGATAGCAATGACAAAGAAGATGAATGGATCTAAAAGTGTGGTAGGATTCACTCCTTCCACAGTAATAACAATGACAATACCATCGTAAGCTATGTGACCATGGCGGTGATGGAGGTGGCACATGGATGCAACATGGATCCATAGGATCGGGGAGAGCTATCAACAACGGTGACAATGTAGGCATGTGCCCCCTACTATCTTTTGTCTACTCCTTAATAAGTCTAATGTGGTTGTCTCTTCCCTAAAATTTTGTCTCTCTTGTGGTCCGATCAGGCCTCGATTCGTCTCTCGCTCTCTCTCTCTCTTGGGGAGTTCCTATTTGGAGAGTGCATGTTGTGGGCACGGTTGTGTAGGAACTTTGGGTTATGGAGTTCCTGTTGTGGTGCTACTTGTCGTTGTTGAGACTTTGGTTTGAGGAGACGGATTGGTGACTCGCCCCGACAAGCATAAGGATCGACTCACATGATATATGTTCTAGGATTTTACTTACACACCACGTGACCGGTATGGGCATTGTGCTAAATCATAATGCTTTGCGGAGGACCGGCTAGTCCGCTGTGGTGTAGAGATAGTGTTTAGTGGGTTTTTGAAGCGTTGTCTCGACCCATGAGTAGAGGGTACCGTACCTGGCGAGTGGTAGGCCTTTCACACCTTCAAGACCTTTTGTCGTTTCTTAGGGGGATCGTAGACCTTGAGGACGGGCATCACCAGTCGATGCTTTGTTGATTGATCTTGTGAGTGTTGCTATACAATACAATAATAGCCCTATGTTATAGTACCTCTTCACGTGGATACAGGTATATATACTCTGCAGAGGTTATAATCTATACGTATAGCCGTGCCCTCGGATACGGGCACTACCTAAGAGCATCCCGAGTGATTAACGTTTACTTCTTCTCCTCTCGATAGGTGTTTTACTTCCGGCTTCGAGCTGTGGTTCCAGTGGAGGTGTGCTAGGCTTAAAACTTGACCCTTGCAGTTGCGGGATTGTGTTGTTTCCTGCAAGGCCACTTATAAATTTTGACTAATAATAAAACTTGACTCACTTGGACTTCAGGATAATTGCTTTAGGTGTTGAGCCCTTGTCTATCCTTGAAAATATCCAAGCAAGCATAACATTGTTGCTAGGTAGTGCGGCTTGTTGAGTACACTATGTACTCACGGCTTTCCCACTTTGTTTTTCAGATATCGAGGCAGTGGACCCCGTAGAGCCTACGTTTGGAGCCGATGGAGAGGAGTGATGGTCTCGCCTACACTCGAGTCACTTGTGGTGTGGTGCTCTTGACGTGATGTTTCCGCTGCGTGAGATGGATCGTTGCTACTGTTAGTTCCTACCATGTTCATGCTTGGCCTGCGTGCCTCGCTCTTATACTCATTTGAATGATAAATGTTGCTAAGATTTGTGATGTTGTTGGATGATCATTTCTATTTATCTTGCTTTGAATCTATCTTTTGTGTGGTTATTTATTACTAAATTATGAGAAATGTACATGGCACCCTCCCGGGAGTGGCAAAGAGGTACAAGGGCTTGAGTTTCACACTTGGTGAAATTTGGACCCTCACAAGTGTATTACTTTTTAGTCTGTCTATTTGTTTTGTATGCTTGTTCGATGATTGCGACGATTAAGAGAAGAGCCTTCCAAGATTTTGATTTCGAAAACAACACCGAGAGCAGCAGCAACAGGAAGGCAAGTGTTCTTGATGTATTTTGATTATAAATATGCATGTTATTTGTTAAATTGAACCCCATGTATCTTTATCATGTTCCATACCATTCCTTGTCGCCTTGTTGTGATGTCGTGGTTTTCATGTTTATTTGTTTATGCTTAGCCATGCTTGTCAAGTCGTATGCCTCATCATATGTTAGTCATACTAATGATTCACTTCAACAAAATAACACTACTACAAATTGCTACTGTAGCGGCAGAAAAAAAACATGTAACGGCGCTAGTAAAAGTGCATCACAGTTAAAAATTGCTATGATTTTTAGCGGTGGGCTACATTATGGTCCGCCGCTATAAATATTTTTTAGCGGCAGCCCATAAAAGCCCACCGTCATAGCCCAGCCCACATACTCCCACAAATCCTAGAATTGCAGCAGAATATAAAACGACCGGTCCCTTCACGGTCAGTCCCACTCCCCCCACCGTTCCCAGCCGCTGCCCTCCCCCTCTCTCTCTCTCTCTCTCTCTCTCTCTCTCTCTCTCTCTCTCTCTCGGCTCGCCGGACCCCTCCCTCCCGCGCGGTGGCACCAGCGGCCCCTCCTCGGCGCAGACGCGATGCGACCCAAGGCCTCCCGCACCGCGGCGCGGGCGCAGGGCCACCTCGGGCCTCCCCGCGTGGCGGCGCCGCCGGCCGCTCCCCGGCGCTCCCTCCTCCTCGGCACGCCGCCTCCCGCTCCTCCAGCCCACGACGCCTCGCACGGATCGGCAGCCTCCCCCTCCTCCAGCGCACGGCACGACGCATGGGGCGGCGAATCCACTGCCTACCCCTCTTCCGATGAGGCGCTCATCGTCCAAGCGGCGACAGCGGCGACGGCACTCCTTCTCCCATCCTTCAAGCAGCGACGACTCCGTCACCTATCCTCCGGGCAGCGGATCCGCCGTCTCTCCATGTGTTGCGCGGTGGGCCCGACAGAGCCCACTTTTCTTTTGTTTTGCTATTTTGGCTGTAGCGGCGGGTGGTTTCGAAATCTCGGGTACCCGCCGCTACAGCCTTTTATTTGTAGCTGCGCACGCGTAGCGGCGGGTGGCCATACCCGCCGCTACACAGTGCGTTTTGAACCGTCGCTATAGAAGGTCTTTGTTGTAGTGTAATTTTGATGACAATCTTTTTAGCTACATGGAAATTAGGAAGATGGTACAGTTGACTTCGTCCTCCCCTTGGTGACGTATTTAGATGTATATGAAACAACAACGACAGAGTTAACTGTCATGCTCAAAAAACTATATAGAAAGTGAAATAAATCAAACAACTGTGCCAATATCATATAGCCACAATAACTCGCCATCCAATACAGTAGATTTTTTTCCCAATATACTTTCACGGTTTCACCCAACGCGCCTTCAAAGTACCATGATGGGCAAGGCTGGACTGGAGAAGGTAATTTATGGGAGAACTAGGCTGTGAGATGAAATCTCCTATGAGTTTTTAGGGGATCATAGTGGCTGCACGATTTCGAGCACTGCTGCCGCATGCTGAGGAGGCCAAAGGGATCGGACCTTCCAGACAGAATGTTGAAAGTGCATCTGTTCATCAATCACTAAGGAATTAAACTATATATTATTTGATTTGATCTGACATTATATTTTCTTGAATTTGTTCCCCATGTTGCTGAAAGTTTGTAACAATTTGGAGGCTGAGTTTGGGCACAAACTATTTCCATTTTCTAAGAAAGCTCAGACCTGGAGTCACCTGGTGAGCCGCTCAAAAATTATTAGCAGCAGAGCAGCTTTCCCTTGCAGCTATTTTCCAAGTTTTCAATGCGATAACAGCCGGCCATGCTTGACTATTAGTGTGAACGGACGTAGATGTGGTCTCCTACAAGCCTTTCATTCGTCTTCGTAGGAAAACTCCATGAATCTTCGTTTGCTATCAGTTGTGGACAACTATATGAAAGGTACTGTGGAATTGACTTCTTTCTTCCCTTCATGACGCGTCTAGCTGCATATGAAACAGGGGCGAAGCTACATGTAGCCGTCGGGTCGGCTGACCTCAACGATTTCCAGCAAGATTAGTGGAAAGATCAGGGATTTTCGACGATTTCTGACAAGATTAGTGGAGGCCGACCCCGATGACCCTGACGAGCTCGACTCCTGGCTTCGCCCCTGATATGAAACATTAAAGTTACATGTCAATCTCAATGAACTATACCGAATGTGAAATGCATCTAACAGCTATGATTAATTATGCAAGTTACCGAAAGATATGTGCAGGCATCATTATTCCAAGATAAAACCTATACGACTTGGCAATATAAGACTTGATAGTATGAAAAGCAAGCTGCTTCCTCACCTCAGTTCCAGTGCAGAAGTATTCTCGAGAAACCACAGCATGCACAGGCTTCTACCGCTCCTTCTATCGGTTTCTCTCATCACTCCAACATCCAGTGCCGATAGCCCTACCTTCTCGTCGTCCTTTGCCGATAACCTTACCCTGGAGATGTTCTCTGACTGCACGGAGAATATGAGCTACACGAGCGGCAGCTCATTCCAGGCAAACCTGGACGCCCTCCTCTCCTCCCTTCCTATCGCAGCTGCAGCGTCCTCTGGGTTCGCCAAGAGCGTTACCGATCAGGTGTATGGTCTTGCGCAGTGCCGCTGCGACATCTCAGCGCCAGACTGCCGCGCGTGCCTCGAGTTATCATCTCGGCAGCTGCTCATCAATTGCTCATTCAAGATCAGTGCTCTGATCGTCTACGAGGGCTGCCTTCTGTGGTACTCCGACAAGAGCTTCTTCGGTCAGGCCGACCCGTCCACGTCGGTGCCCCGCTACTGGTGCGACAACACTCCGCAAGAGACCGATCAGTTTCCGCAGCAGCGCAGCACGCTGATGGACAGCCTCGTCGGGAAGGCGTCTGGATCCCCGCGCATGTTCGCCGTCGGCGTCGCCGACCTGCCGTCCCACACCAAGCTTTACGGCATGGCCCGGTGCACGCAGGACCTCAGCCGCAGCAACTGCAACCTCTGCCTTACCAACGCCGTCGGGGCTATCACAAAATTCTGCGGCGAGCATGACACTGGCCGGATATTGCTCCGTAGCTGTTCCATCCGGTTCCAGGCGTACGCCTTCTACGATGCCCAGGCCGCCGAGGCAGCCATGTCGTCACCGGCGGTGGCACCGGACGACTCGCGATACACCGGTCAGTCAAAGTCTCCCCGCGTCATTTTCCGCAAAGAGAGTTTAATAATGTTATTTATGACAGGTCCAATAACCTGTGCATGTATTAACCTTTTAAAATTCTATATACTTTGACTTGTTTCAACCAAAATATCAAATAAATTAATAGCTCCATCATAAGGTCTGAATATTTTTCACTTATCCTAATTAAATGTTAAACAATTTTCCAAGTTTATATTTATTTAGAGTTATTCTAGGCATGTATTATAATACAATATGATCATTTTTCTCAATTATTCTCATTTATTTCAAGACATGGTATATTGTCTTATGAATACAGATATAATCATGTGTATGGAATTGGCACAAACATTCCTTCTTTTTCCTTGTTTTTTTAATGAACATTCCTTCTTTTTCAATAATATAGTATAGACAGTTGATTCATCACTGATCATTGAAACTAAGTCAAGGCCAATGACAGTGACGCCTCGAGTCCCTGATGCCCTGCCCTTGAATTTTTATTTTAAAATAATCATTATTAATCTAAAATTTTAAAAACAAACCACCTCAAACTAAATTTTCAAAATCTAGACGTTTTCTCACGCCATATTGTATGGCGTGATTCTTGAATAAATCACGCCATATGAAATGGCGTGATTGTGTCCACGTCAGCGTCGACCGCCACGTCGGAACGGGGTGTAGATCGAGGTTGACCGAATCACGCCAATCTGTATGGCGTGATTGAGCTACCAATCACGCCATACATCCGGCGTGATAGGGACTTAAGTAATTTTCATACGCACGCGGCGGAACCAAGCACAACTGAATCACGCCATATGACTTGGCGTGATTGATAAGGAATCACGCCAAATCATATGGCGTGATTCACTCTTCTCTCTTAAGTGTCACTTTCAGTGATGTCAGTGACATCATAAAGTCACATTTTTCTAAAAAAGTTGTAGACACTACATATGATGTCCGATTTGAATTCCGTTTTCACCATTGTGTTCTATGTGACGAAACGAACAAAACTAGATCTCACTTGTATATGTTTTGAAAAAAATAATTATAACTTAAATTTAAAAATATATGTACTAGTAATTTAGGGTCCGAAAAAAATTATTCGAAATGCATGCAAGTGAGATCTAGTTTTGTTCGTCTCGTGGCATAGAACACAATGGTGAAAACGAAATTCAAATCGGAGATCGTATGCAGTGTCTATAGCTTTTTTAAAAAATGCAACTTGATGATGTCACCCGAGATCACTTGAAAGGGACATTCGAAAGAGAGGAGAATGAATCACGCCATATGACTTGGCGTGATTCCTTCTCAATCACGCCAAGTAATATGGCGTGATTCAGTTGTACTCGGTTCCGTTCACGTCGTGTGAAAGTTACCTAAGTCCCTACCACGCCGGATGGTTTGACGTGATTGATAGCCCAATCAAGCCATACAGATTGGCGTGATTCGGGTCAACCTCGGTCTACGTCCCGTTCCGACGTGGCGGTCGACGCTAACGTGGACACAATCACGCCATTTCATATGGCGTGATTATTCGAGAATCACGCCATACAATATGGCGTGACAAAAACGTCTAGATCTTAAAAATTTAGTTTGAGTCGGTTTGTTTTTAAAATTTTAGATTAATAATAATTATTTTAAAATAAAAATTCCCCTGCCCTTTCCTCGACGCATTTTGAGTTGGACGCTGGTTGTGTTGGTCTAGGCCTCGTGAACCTTACTTATTGTTACCTTTCCAGTACCGATCGAATGGCCGAAACTTTATGTTCCAGTGACCTACCCGGTACCAAACGGTCTTTGTTTCAGTATCGGTCAATACTGGTCCATACCACCCGGTACCGATTAATATACCTGCATACTACCCAGTACCGATCAAAATACTGGTACATACTTGGTTTAAATTGAGGGTATAACACTTTTTATGAGATATCTAAATATTACACTAAATATAATCACTATATACACTAAGTTATTCAGTTAAAATAAATATACGATTCAAATTACATGTTAAAGATATATTTTTGGATAATCATATCATATATTATTATTAAATTAAAGGCTGGAATGGTACGCCGATATGGACCGGTACTGGAATGTGCCGTTCCAATGACTAAAACGGAATGGAGACCGGAACAGAATTAAAAAGTTAGCTATGAACTCAACTCGGTGCCATTGTGTTAACGTGCCCGGTGCCGATAGCAATACCATACATATCGTTTCCTCTTCTTTTGGACATTTCAACCATGTGTCTTGCAAAGGCTTTTGACACCGTCAACTGGATCTTCCTCATCGATTTGCTGCAACACATGGGGTTTTCTAGGCGATGGATCAATCTGGATCACCTTCATGCTTTCCATAGCAAGCACCAAAATCTTACTCGAATGGGTGCCCGGCCGGCACATCCGTCACGCTCGCGGAGTCCGGCAGGGAGACCCTCTATCGCCAATGCTTTTCGTGCTGGTCATGGAAGCCCTCAATGCACTCATTGGCAAGGCGAGCTGCAGCAGCTCTTCACGCCGTTAGGAGTCCCAAACATTAAGAAGCGGGCTTCCCTATACGCAGATGACCTGGTGGTTTTCCTAGTCCCCAATGAGCAAGACTTGCGAGGCCATGAAAGCAATCCTCGGATCTCTTTGCGGCAGCATCGGGTCTACACACTAATGTTCGAAGTGCCGGTTCTCCCTATCCGGTGCCGACCTCGGGACCTTGACTTGGTAATGCAGCACTTCCCTTCTCAGCTCCAAGACTTTCCATGGAAGTACCTTGGGCTACCTCTCTCGATAAGAAAACTTCCGAAGACGGCACTGCAACCTCTAGTTGACAAGGTTGCAAACAGACTACCTACCCGGAAGGCCGGCTTGCTTCATCGAGCCGGTCGGGTGGCCCTTACAAAATCCACCCCGTCCGCTATGCCGGTGCATCTCTCCATCGCATTTGAACTACCGAAATGGGCAGTCAAGGCCCTAGAAAAATTAATGAAGGCTTTTGTCCGGCAAGGATGTAGCAGCGTTTTTGGCGGCCAATGTATTGTGGCTTGGGACAAGGTATGCCGCCCGGTTCGATGGGTGGTCTCGGCATCCCCAATATCCACCTCCGGGGTGTCTCCCTCCGTCTTAGATGGGAGTGGCTAAGAAAAACCGACTCATCGAGGAACCGGATCGACCTACAAGATCATCCCGAGCCGGTCGTGCGCCATTTCTTCGACATCTCGGTCTCAACTGCTATTGGTGATGGTCGTACAGCCCTATTTTGGACTGATAATTGGATTCAAGGGCGCTCTTTGCAGCGATCGGCGCCGATGGTTTTCGACGCGGTCCCCGCCCACACCCGCGCAACGCGCACTCGTCCAGGAGCCTTGCAAGGTGAACAATGGATCCTTGACATCTCCGGCCACGGAACCGTCCAACTTCTCGGATAGTTCCTTGGCCTGGTTGACAAGTTGCAGCAGGTTCGTCCGGTGCCCGAGCAACAGGACAAACACATTTGACGCCGGACGCCGTCCGGCATCTACTCCTTTGAGTCGGCATACCGTGCTCTATTCACCGGACAATATAGCATCATGGGAGCCAAGGAGCCAGCTAAGACGCGAGCTCCGTCGCGGGTCAAATTCTTCCTTTGGTCGCCCTACTGGGTCGATGTTGGACGAACGATAGGCGCAAGTGGCACAATCTGCAGCAAGATGGTACCTGCTCACTTCGTGACCAACATGACGAGACGATCAACCACCTGTTGTTAGGGTGCCCGTTTAGCAGGGTGGTATGGTTCAAGATCTTGCGTCCCTCGGCACGCCAAGCTCCGACTCCTCCGGAGGATTAGGATCTTGCAACCTGGTGGTCCACTTCGCGGAAGAGGCTTCCGAAGAGCGAGAGGAAAGGGTTCGACTCTCTGCTAGCCCTAACCGCGTGGGAAATCTGGAAGGAAAGGAACCGAAGAGTCTTCGACAGGGAAGCAAAAGTGTCGATAGCGTTGGTCCGTCAAATTGTCAAGTCGGCTAACCTTTGGTTCGGGTCGGCTTCACGTCGCTTAGTTCTTGTAATGTAATCGCTAGTTGAGTTCCTTTACGTGGCCTCTAGGGGCCGCAGTGTGGACTTTTGTTGTTCTTCTTCTCTTAATGAAATACGCACCCAGGTGCGTTCTAAAAAAAACCATGTGTCTTGATTAACGAATGAATAGATAATTGATTTTATTGTCGACTTTGTTCCGGCATCTCATGGTCGTCTTTGAAGAAAACAAGTGCATGACGTCTCTTCTTGTGTCGAGACCTGCTGCCGGGTATATCTGTAAGAGGAACATAAAGCTAAATACTTCCTCCGGTTCAGAATGTAAGAATTCCAAACTTTTAAACTTTTATCCGAAATGTAAGCATTTGGGGCTCTTCATGTGGACCCCACGTCATTTAATTCCACCAGCCCAACCTTATCTCCAGCGTTTTCTTCCCCAACGAAGCAACCAAAGAGCCTTGGCCGAGTCCTCCATGGCAGCTCTGCTTCTATGCTAGCACCCATACTCCTCAACTTTCCGCTTCTCTCCTTCTTCGCTTGAGGTGGCGCCTCGGACGGCAGCAGTAGCACCTCCCTCCCTCGTGCTATGGCGGCGGAGCTTCCCTTCCTCCTCGTGTGGATGGCGCTGCCTCCCTTCCTCCCTGCGAGATGTCAGCAGCAGCGTCTCCCTCCATCGCGTGACGGCTGCGGCGCTTCCTTCCTCCTGAGCTCGAGTAGCAGGACCAAGCTAGGTGTGGCTTGAAGCATTGAATATGAGGCATTTTTTTCACAAGTGCTGAAGGCCTAGATGTCTTTTCCTCTTTCAGTTATTCTGAGATTTGAACTCTTGGAATCCTTACATTGTGGACTGGAGGAGGAAGTAAGTTGCAAGCGTTAGTAAGTACTGAAATGAAGTTAGGAAGAACTGATAATAAGGTGCAATGGGTGCTCCACAAAAAATACACAAAATGTATCTTTTATAATCTTAAGTTCGATATGCGATCAGAAAACACCATGTTTTGTGTTGTATGAGTTCCAAAGGGTGATATCAAGGTAAGACAAACTTCCGTGTTGACTAAGACGCTGCTGGTGGTTCAGGTAGTACTCGCACGGTCAGGACAGCTCTCCTTGTCTCAGTTCCTGTTGCAATCACGCTGTTGGTGTTGCTGTCCGTTGTCATCTATTTCAGCAAGAACAAAAAACCAAACAATGATGTACAGGTTGCGAGCAACAGTAAGTCCTGAAACAACCCTAGATTTTGCGAACAATGTACTACAACATTAATGCTTGACTCCTGCATTTTCCATCAAGAACAGAACATGGGAATGAAGACATGGGAAGCTTAGAGTCCCTACAGTACGACTTGAGTATTCTGCAAACAGCCACAAACAACTTCTCGGAACAAAATAAGCTTGGGCAAGGCGCGTTTGGGCCAGTTTACAAAGTAAATAACTCCTAGAGCCCGAATATCAGTTTGAGTAACTAAATTCCGTACCTGCTTATATCTCTGAGCGCACAGCCACACACACATACACACCCTTATTCAAATTTAATGTTTTTCAGGGTAAGCTACAAAATGGTCAGGAAATTGCAGTGAAGAGATTGTCAAAAACATCACAGCAGGGGCCGGCAGAGATGAAGAATGAGGTTGCCCTGGTTGCAAAACTTCAGCACAAGAACTTGGTGCGCTTACTCGGCTACTGCATAGACAAACATGAGAAGTTGCTCGTCTATGAATTCCTTAGTAATAAAAGCCTGGACAAAATCATTTATGGTGCTTCACTATACACTGTCATTTCATTTACCTATAATGTCATTTCCATTGTAAGTTACTAACCTATGCTAAACTTTCAGGTTCTGCAAGGCAGTGGGAACTGAATTGGCAACAGAGGTACAAGATTATCGATGGTATAGCTCGAGGACTTATGTATCTTCATGAGGATTCAAGACTGACGATCATCCACCGTGATCTCAAACCTGGCAACATCTTGCTAGACATGGACATGAATCCAAAGATATCAGATTTTGGCTTGGCTAAGCTCTTTAAAATTGATGACTTGAGTATAGCAAACACAAAACATGTTGCTGGAACTCGGTAAGTTATATTGCCTAAAAATTCTTCATCGGACATGACTTTTGTGCTGTGTTGTTTTGTTTAACACCATGAGATTAGGCATTGTAGCCAACCCGTCATACATGTCTCGTCTCTTTCTTCAACAAAATGTTGGAAGGGACGTATATATCTCTTCTAGTTTCTACCGTATTTTTCCCTGCTCGTTTCAAAAGCAAGGATACTACCATCCATTTTGTACTATTCTGAAATGTTGCCACTTCACGATGCAGTGGATACATGGCACCCGAGTACGTCTTCCAAGGCATTTTCTCAGCCAAAACCGATGTATTCAGTTATGGCGTCCTTGTACTGGAAATCATCACCGGCCGGCGACCATCTGAAGATCTCATAAAATTTGTAAGTTCACAATTAACATTCTAATACTCAATAAATACGGACATGCATTACAATCTATAGTGCGCCATTGGTCAACTGCTGCATTGGATATGCATGGCGGATCGGAGCAGGTCTGGAGGCTCTGGAGCAAGGGGAACATGACGCCGCTGCTGGAAAGATGCCCTGCTGATGAACATGGTCAACAAGAGATGCTGAGGTGCATCCACGTAGGGCTCCTCTGCGTCCAGGACGACCCGCAACTCCGGCCGCGCATGGCAGCCGTTGTCCTTATGCTCAACAGTCGCTCGGTGACGCTAGCGGCGCCCACTGAGCCAGTATTTGCAGCCCCCGATGAGAGGCTACGATTGAAAGCTTCGGAGCCATCGATCAATGAAGCTTCCGTCTCTGACTTAAAGCCACGTTAATCGATCATCAACATGGATAAGATCGACCAATCCATTTTGTTTAGTGCTTGAAATTGCTTCTAGTTTTCTAATTACAGGGGTGAGGTTTGAATTATAAGAACTTCGATTTAACTAATGTTTTTCCATTTCGGAAATTTAAAGTGGGTAGTTGTTTTGACTTAAATATTGGGTCAGATGCAAGGAAAATGAACCCAAAAGTCTTGGTGGAAACTTTCGTTTTTTTTTCTTCAAGAGTCTCGTGTCAAAATGTGAATTCTCAGTACTAGCATATGGATGTTCAGGTAGTTTTCATAGACCATAATATTGATATATTCTCAGAGAGTAGATTTTGCCAGTTCAGAGTGTTTTAGTGGCCAAACGTTATGATATTGGATACCATCAATAAATTATCGATTATCTCATGAGCTCAACAAAAGTAACATCACTACAAAAGCAATTTTTAGTGACATACGTCACTTAAGGCATAGTGGCGCATTGCAAAAACCAGCAATAATATGACTCCTGGGACACCATTAAAAATCGATTTTTAGTGGCAAATTATTATTGGATTGCTACTAAATATATTTCCACTACTATTTCATCGTACTTGGGCCTTTATTGAACCCATACGACCCAAAAATAATCCATTCTTCGCCCATAAACGTAACATATATATAGTTAACGGAACCCTACCCATCTCCCACTTCATCTCACACCCGACCGTCATCTCTCTCTCTCTCTCTCTCTCTCTCTCTCTCTCTCTCTCTCTCTCTCCAGCACAGTGATGTTGGTGATTGGTGAAGCGATCATACGGGCACCGTCAGTTTGGTAAAGAGGATGGTGTAGAGGTGAACATATATATCCAACACAAGGATGGATAAATATGGTTGTGGTGAAGACCATTTGCACGGGGAAAAGGCGGAAGAGCTGAACTAGGCGAAGGAGACTACATGGTGACTCAAAATCCAGTGGTGATCCTCCTAGAACTTTTGCCCAAAGACGTTGGCGTGATTGTAGCTGGCCGGATGAGAGTGATGTCGGTAGAAGGGACGTAGAATAAGGTGGAAGGAAGGAAGAATGATGACTTATCCCAATTCATTCGCCTCTCCTTCGGCTCTGTGCTAACCCCATGCAAGCCGCTACCGACAAGAAGAAGTTCAAGGATGCCAACCATAGTTGCCTAGAGGCAGAGACATGCAAGGTGGCACAAGCAAAAAACAACTAGACTACTACTACCTATATGTCTACAAGGGACGGTTTCCCTCTCCTACTTGTCCTCGAAGAGAGTGCAAGAGGGAGAGGAGGTGGGCACGATGACGACACGGGTGAAACTCCAGTGTGGTGTGTGGGTGAGAGACGAGACTAAGGATTAAGAGTAAATGTAGAGTGTTACCATGTAGAGAAGTAGAAAAGGAAGAGTTCTCAACTTAATCTAGTGGTTTTGTCTCCTTATAAGGTGATTTAGATTTTGCTAATGTTTATGTCACCTTTTTCGGCCATTGAATCTTAGAATCCAACTATCTAGATTATCATTTACTTGTGTTAAAAAATATTCTCTAAAAATGAAAATGTTTGAGCTAAGAATTAATTGTTGCAGGTAGGTGTTATTGTTCCAGTAGTATAATTTCATTGTTTCAGTAGTACATTTTTCATTGTTCTGAAAATTCTAACCGAGGCAAGGCAAATCTATAATCTAAAATCTATAGTTCAATAAACTAGAATCAAACCTAACATTCACCTCTTCGTAGTTCAATGAACTTGGTTAAAACTTAATACTGAGTCAGACTCGAATTTACAAAAGCAAATTCAAAGAATCTATCATATTTTTTGTATTATTTAGTGGTATAAAAAATCCCAGAAATTTATAAATCGAGAGGAAAATCTCAAGCAAATCACTATTGCATAGCAGTATACATAAGAACCGTATCAACTACTTTGCTGCATCCGGGTAGCGCTTGCGTGCCCACTCACAGGGACCGTTATTGACTTATTGTTGGAACGGATCCAACTGCCCCTTGCACAAGGGCCATCAATAAGCACCAGTTGCCCGGCATGACTTTCTGTATCCCCGTCTTCAGATGAGAACTCCACAGTCATCTTTTCCAGGATCACGGCGTTTTCAAAGAGGAGCTTCACAAGGCGAGTTTCATCCTTTGTTCTGAATATTCCGGTGATCTTCACTTCCCTCAGACGTGGAAGGGGGATCCCGTTGTTTTTTCAGGTCAGAGCACCTTGACATATGCAGCAGCCTGGAGCTTCGCAACAATTCTGGGGCACGATTCGTACAAGGGAAATTTAGTCCAGGAAAATATCGCTCGTATTTGTTATCTTAAGGTACACCTAACTCTAGAGAAAATTTAAAATCACTCAACTACATCTGTGACGATACTGATACGCAGGTACGTATTTGATGACATCTTCAATTGCACAAAAAATGAAGTATATAAAATTTGTAGTGTGAAAAGGAGATTTCTCACCGGTAATAATCCTACAGCCACGTTGATCTGAAGGTATTCCAGACTGTAGCACTGGCAGCGGGCAAGAAGGTTTCCTAGCATGGATTCAGAGGAATGCCCGTCTGTGGGAACATTAATCTCAAGACTCGTAATTTTGGATAGTGTTGGCACTTGTCCCAGTGCATCCTCTTCGTTTTGCCATGTATATTAACAACAAATATGGACAAATAATCATATTTTAGGACACGGTTTATATGAATGCTAAAAGAAGCGTATAGACAGAGCCGGAGAGAGACATGCATACAGATGGCACAAGGGTACGTGCTCCACGCCGGTGCATTGCCGCAGGAGCCCTATGGCACCCGCATTGCACTGGGAGGAGAAGGTCGTCGCAGAGGCTGGTGATCCGATCTGCGCCCGTGGCCGCCATGGAGATCGACTCACCTTGCGGTGGCTATGGAGATCGACTCCTGTTGCGGTGGTTTAGATGGGAAAATATTCGGTGGACCTATTCAGTAAAATCATGAAAATCTTATCGAAAAATATATTAAAAGTTTTTAAATTTTCTAAAACTTGAAATACACGTACATATGTACACAAAATTTGAAGTCAAGAGTCAACATCATCTAAAAGATAAAAAATAACAAATCAAGAATATATACGGAGAAACGGACAAAAAAATGCACATGGTGTAATTTTTCTTCTGCCTGATTTGTTATTTCTGTATCTTTTAAATAATGTTGAATCTTGATTTCAAATTTTGCGTGCATGTTCCCTATGGTATCATGTACCTGTATACCAAGTTTTAGAAAATTTGGAAACTTTTAAGTATGTTTTTGAGAGGGTTTTTATGATTTTACTGAATAGGTGGTTTGCACCGAATACTTTTTCGGTTTGGATAGAGAGAGAGAGAGAGAGAGAGAATATAGATGACGATCTAGATTTGCTGGAGACACGAGTTTTAATATACCAAAAAGGGCATCCCTGTCACCCTTGGAAACCAGGAAAGTTAGTACATGATTAATATCATTAAATCTTCTATTTTTATAATAAAAGATAGAACTATTGCTAATATTTTCTACAAATATAATAGACACCATATAAACACTTAGGGTGTGTTGGTTGGGCCATGGCTACGGGAAAAACTGTTGTGGGCTTTGAGGTTTTTTTTTTGAGACAGTTGTGGGCTTTGAGTTGTAATGCTCATAAAAGTTAAAAAGGACTATTACTTTTTTTTCTAAATTTATCATCCACCACTAATATACCATCGACATTAATAAAAGGGTAGAATTATGCAAAACATATATGGTTCATTGATGTCCTTTGTCAACAATAATAAAAGGGTAGAATTATGCAAAAGATATATGATTCATTGATGTCCTTTGTCAACAAATCGCACTAACCAAAGGATCAGCTATCCTACTAGGTATGATATTCATGGCATCTTCATTCTCAAAGAAAAAGTAGATAGTAAAAGCCCAACTAAAGGGATCATTATTTTGGCATAGAAAGAGCATAAAGGAAGTGATTATTTTTCATTTTGAAGGGAAGGGAGTAGCTATTTTCAAACAACAAAATATATTATTAGAAGGAAAAAGTCTATTTTACTCCCCAAACAATCCACTATGTCCAAACTACACTCCGAACAAAATCTGGGCTCACTTTACTCCCTCAAACAATTTAAGTTGGCTCAATTTACTCCCTTATGCATTTTCTCTTTTTTTCTCTTTGTACGATTTGAATTTGAAGCTCAACTTTTGCATGATGATAGATAGTACTATTTTCTATATAAAAGAAAATATTTTATATTTTTTCTTAAATATTTTGTATACAATTCTAGAACTATAGAATTAAGATGATATTTGATGCTATTAAACTATAAAAACTACGTTTAAAATATATATTATATTTTTTTTAACATAAGGTTCAATGAAAACTATAGTTGAGAAAAATTTGAGCACTAAACTCAACTCGTACAAAGAGAAACAAAAAAGAAAAATTACATAAGGAAGTAAATTGAGCCAACTTAAATTGTTTGAGGGAGTAAAGTGAGCCAAGATTTTGTTTAGGGTATAATTTGGACATAGTGGATTGTTCGGGGAGTAAAATAGACTTTTCCTTATTAGAACAATGGACATACATTATAGAATTATACAATAGTTTAAGGTGTGATTGCTTCATTAGTGCATACTGCATAACCATGAGCTAGTTTAAAACATGGTTTTTCTAATGGAGTATTTCAGTTGTTCTAGTAGTATATTTTTATTGTTCGAGCAAATGAATTTAAGTGTTACAAAATTTTTATTTATTTTGGTAAAAATAAAAGATCTAACCATAGATAAATAGTAATGCCCATATATAAAATACAAAAAGTCTAATAGGCCACCATGATACAGCTAGAGCAAAATCAAAAATAAATTTAGGATAACGGTGGTTACACACACATCTCCTGGTATACATTTTCTTACAACAATTGTACCACTTACATAAACTAGGCGCAGATACACCCCCACTCGGCAACTGCCGCTAGTAAAAGTTTGTGTAACTGTGTTCCAAGCTTGGTTAGAGGCCATTCTGCACTCGATCCCCCTCGGTGTGGGTCGTGGATCCGGCTAGTCCTTGCCCGTTCCCCTGCCGAGTGCCCATCCATCCCCACCCTTCCGCCTCAACCTAAGGTAGCCGGTGGATGGATCTGGTGGCGCTACGAGGAGGTGTGGTGCACACGGTTGTGCGTGCCTCCTTCGTGTGGAGGGTCGCATCCCTATTGCATCCATGCCACAAAGCTGCCGCACATGGAGGGGGCGGTGACCTCGTTCTTCTCAGCGACATTCCTTCAAGCGAGTAGCCCATCCGGGCATCTCTGGCACTGGATCCTAGCATCTCTCTGCTCGGATTTCGATGACTATGAGGTAGGACGATGCTTGTGGGCACAAAGGTGTGGTGTTGGTCCATGTGAGGGGCTCGCACCTTCCATCGCGCCTACACCCACCGTGATACGGGTGTGCTGTGCGGGTCTCCATGATGGCAGCACGAGCACTGGGTGTGTCCAGCTTTCAGTTGGTTCTAGCAACGGTGACGATGGTCACCACATCCCTCGATGGAGGCGTTGCAATAGTACCTCTGCTTTCCTTCATCCCTGTGGATCTCTAGGCGAAAGTCTAAACGCGACTACGACATTGTCAATGTCGTGCCCTCCTTGGAAGCGTCGCTCGGAAAATTCTTCTCACCATCTGAAAATATGCCAGCAATCCCCTTCCCCTCGGTGACTCATGTCCCTTCTTCTTTCTGGCCATTTCTTAATTGTAGCTCCACATCAGCTGTTTTCTTCATGACCTCTGTGAGTGTTGTGCTAGGTTCTTTGCTTCGTCTTCATCCTAATCATGATTGTCAATGATTGCAATCTCAGCGTCACTCTCTCCTTTTAGGGCATCCTTCCCCAATAGGGCGTTAGGATGGCACTGGATTTTATGACCCTCCCTCCGTTACGGCATCCTTAACCCGAGAGGCGCCGATGAGCCATGCTTAGATCTCCGATTTTCGGGAGATGGTTGGCATTTGTGGTCTTTTGAACCTTGGTTTTGAGGGGTGGACTTGAAGCTTTGAGAAGAAGATGGACCGTGCCTCATACTATCGCACCCACATAGATTGTCTTTGGCATCAACTGACTGGTTTATCTGTTTCATGTCTGCTAATGTTCTACATCTCTCGGTGGCTGCTTCAGACCATGGGCCGATAGTCTTACGGTGGCAGATGGGGGAACCAGTTAGACGTCAAAAGAAATGCTTCAGATATGAAGTTTTCATACCACGGTCGATAGTCTTACGGTGGCAGATGGCGGAACCAGTTAGACATCAAAAGAAATGCTTCAGATATGAAGTCATATGGGAAACACATGCATGCAGTGGCGAAGCTAGGGCCGAAGAGTTCATGGGGCACATTTTAACATTTTGGACGAGGGAACAAAGGATTTAACTCAGTTTGCTCTCTTTTTAAGCTTTTATGGTGCACAATTTTGACCTAAGGAGGTGCACATATGATCAAAATCCACCGAATTATATTGAAAATTGAGTTGGGCCCTGATGCCTGTGCACCAGGCTGGTCCAATATGTTGCTTCCCCCTACATGCATGATGCCTACACTAGCACGATGGCCAAATTGTGGGAGCAAAGAACAGGAAGCTACAACCTTACGTGACCTCCAACACAAATTAAATGGTGTCGCAACTCAGCTGGGAACCTGAGACAGATGTACGTTTGGCAACCTCCGACAGGAGCTGAGTCGGCTAAAGAAGGAATTTGAGCTCCTACAGGCAGATCATTCGTCCATCTCAGAGTGAGCTGAACTGCTGAAGATAGTTGAGAGAATTAACGAGTTGCATTACAGAGAAGAGATCATGTGGTGCCAATGCTCGCAGATTATGTGGCTTGCTGTAGGTGATAAGAACTCTAGATTTATTCACATTCATCCAAGCCCGGAGAAGGAGGCGAAACAGAATAGTGCAGCCGCTTAAGAAGTCGGATGGCCAATTTACTACTACCACTGTCTCAAAATAAGTGTCGTTCTCGCTTTTAGGAGTCAACTGTTTTCAATTTTGATCAAATATTTACAGAAGATTATTAATATTTATAATACATAATTAGTATCATTGGATAGATCATTGAATATATTTTAATAATAAACTTATTTAAAGATTATTAATCTCATAGTGACACTTATTTTGGGACGCAGGAAGTACCAACGAGGAGGAGATATGTGACGAAATCCTTTTATCAGAACCTGTATAGCACGAAAGGGACAAGGAATATGGACGCGGTCTTTACAGCAGTGGCAAGCACGGTAACTGTGAATGAACAATTCCTTTTTGGCCCCGTTCAAGGAGGAACAGGTCAAAACGGTGTTGTTTCGGATGTTCCCACGGAAGCCCCTGACCCGGATGGACATCCTGGCCACTTCTTCCAACGCCATTGGGAGCTGTGTGGAAGTAATGTCGATGATCTTGAAGCTTTGTTTACCAGAGATTATATCAGAAGAACAACTTTCTTTTTGTTCCGGGTAGGCTCATGACTGATAATATCATAACGGCATATGAGTGTCTGCACTTTATGAAGAAGTTCCGGGTACGCTTGTGGGAATATATGATGCCTAACATTTAGACAATCAAAAATCCGTATTATCGAAATTTTAAACTCAGAGAAATCTGTTAAATATATGTAGCCCGTACATCATTAGAGCATCTCCAAAAGCCTAGCAAAAACTAATTCTAAATTTACAGTTTTTAGCTAGGCTGTAAAACAGAAAGTACCAAAAAACTACGATAGAAACCAATAGCGTAGCAAAAACTGTTTTCAAATCTTTTTTAAACCTTGCCACGTCATTTAGTGGGCCCTATTATGTTTACTTGGTCCCAGCCCACACGTGCCTGCCACGATCGCTAGGAGAGGCGTCTGCCGTAAGAAGGGTTTTACGCGAAAGATCGAGTCGCCGCCGCCCGTCGCGATCGGCGGGGAGATAGCTTGTGCGTGGGGGAAAAAGACCCAGGTGCGCGCACTCGTAGGAGGCCTCCGTGAAGGCCAGTGCGGAAGAAATCACAGGAGAATGCCAACCTAAGCACGGGACCGGGTTGCGGGAGCAAGTGTGGGCAGAGCCAGGGCGCCTCACCATGGTTTGCTTGCGAGATATCCAGGAAGGAGGCGAAGCTATTTTTGCATCCGGTTTGGCTAGTCTATTGGAGGAGATTTCAAAAATTAAAGCTATATTTAGATTAAAATTGGGCTTTGGCTAGACTGTTGGAAGTGCTCTTAGTAGGCTAGTGCTCTGAAACTAGTTCCATAATAAAGAGCATGATTTCCCTCAACACCCGCAAAGAAAGAAAAAGCTCCCGGCATGGTGGCCATGAACATTAGAAAAGTTTATATGCGCCAAGAGCAAGAGCAAAGGTTTAAATCTATTTATAGAAGATGGCGTAGTTTGTTTACAGGCATATCATATCATAGGCCCATGGGCGGCCGGTTCTCCTAGCCCACAAGGTCACAGGCCACCGACTGCGTTTGTTCTCGCAGCAAGAACAGGGCAGTGCAGGAAGCCACGAACCACAAAAACAAAATTCGAAACTATACACAAGCTAGAAAGAAAACAAAAGAAATAGAAATCATATATATTTCTACACGTCGCTTCATGCCAGAGCTCAGCTGCTGACGGCCGCGGTCTCGAAGTAGCAGAGCCGGTTATCGGAGAGCTTGGTCCTGTAGGCCGATGTCTTGTACTCCTTCCACGTAAACTCCCTGTACCAGCGGCGGCCGCCCTCGCCGACGAGCTCCGGCAGCGGCGCCAGCCTCTCCCGCGGCGGCGGGCCCGCGAAGAAGATGACGGACACCCGCGGCCGCGCGCTGTTCACCATCACCCGGTGCGGCACGCTCCGGAACCGCCCGTTCGTTAAGACCTGCATTATTCACGCCGCGTCAGATTAATTTTTAATTTGGTAAATGTCGTTGTTTGGTTCCTACTGTGATTCGACAACAGGTTGCAGCACATTTCAAGCGAAGGTATTACTGGAGCATTTATTTGCTAAATATACTAAACCGTGTGCGCACACATGGTTTGGATTAGTAGGGAAAAGCAGGTTAGACAGTGAGCGGGCAGACTTGCCATCGTTGATGGCGAAGCCTACCTCTCATGCGCCGTACACCGTACAGCGAAAGAAACACTTTCTGGTAAAAAGCAACGACGTGTGTCTGACAACCCACCATTTCAATTATATATATAGCCGTGTGCTACAAACCGGCGTTAAAGACTCAATAAATTAAAAAGCCAACAAAGCGAAAAATAATATTCATGGAAAACTGTAGGGCACCTGCAGAGCGTCGCCGACATTGACGAAGAAGGAGTTCCGGTCGGCCGGCACGGACACCCAGGTGCCGTCCCGGAGCGAGATCTCGAGGCCGGAGGTGTCGTTGGAGCGGAGCACGGAGATGATCTGCGGGTCGGTGTGCTCGCCGAACCCGGTCAGCCTGCCGAGCTCCGGCCGCGGCGGGTAGTGGTTCACCCTCAGAATCGAGTCGCTCTCCGTGTCCAGCACCAACCTGGTGAACACGTCCTCCTCCAGGCCCAGCCCTTCCGCCATCAGCTCCAGCACCGTGCACGTCATCCTTCGCACCGCCGCAACGTACTCGTTCAGAAGCTCACTGCGTACGTGTAAAAACATTCAGTAAAATCAATTAACACGCGCGCATACTTTGAATCAAATAGCGTAATTTACCGAACTACAGCAAGATCGTCGTTGGTCCAATTAAAACAAGCTGCACGACGCGCCAGCGTAATTATTAGTAATTAACAACAACACGGATACTGCTTGCTTGCTTAAAAGGAGAAACGATCCTGACAAAAAGGTGGCTGATGGAAAAGCAAGTCGGCAGAAAGGCGCGGTACGGGCATTATTGCAGGCCAGCACGGCGTAGGCCACGCAACAGGCGATGCACACGTGCTCCGGGGAGATCACACGTGACGCGAAACTCTAGCGCTGCAATCATGCTACGTCAGTCCAGGTGTGCCGCAACATGGGAAAGCCGAAAAGCAGGTTCAATGCACAGGAGGAGGCACGGGGTGGCCGGCCGCCCAGCTCATCAGCGCGTTTGATTTTATACCATTTCTCTTGCTCCTCCGCTTTGTTGATTCACAAAAAAAAAAGGCTTTGCTCGGTGATTATAAAATGGCAGGGGAGCAGAGGGTTATTAATCCGGATAAGAACAGTGACTAAGCGTGGGATGGCCGACGCGGTTTAGCCGCCCAGATGACACGTACGCAGGAGGGCGTGATTAGGATCATGTGATGAGCTTTTGATGCCTTGTTTGTTGAGAGGTTCATGCATGAGAATTGAGATGACCGACATGCCGTCAGTGTGTGCTGGTAGTTGTTTATGCAGTCCGACCATCTGTTTAATTTATTAAGTTGGTGAGCAGTTTATTAATTTGTAGATTGGACTCAGGTTTTCGCGGCGTCACGCACCGGATTACGATATGCCAATCTGGCCGGGTTTTACCATGGGATCGGAGGAGAAAATGAGGAATTGCTAATACCAGTAGACGATGATCATACAAGGCTTTTTTGGTGGGGACAGAGGTGAAGGTGGCCGACACACAGAACTTGAGATTCCATCAAACCTTTTTGCGCGTAATTCGCACGTGCTATTTGTGCCTCATCTCATCCCCTCAATGCCTCCGACATTGATGGCGCTACAGGGGATGGGACGTGTGGTCGGATCCCGGTGAAAGTTTGAGGTCAAATTGGCTGCACGTGATACATATTGCCCGTTCCTTCCGTTCCGTGGTTCATATCAGCGAGGGCCGGAACCGAGACCTTCGCCGAAAAAGAGACGGCAGTATGTCCCGTCCTTGAACAGGGACGCAAGATTATTTTTCCTAATTTGCAGTTCACAAGTGAATGTCTTTTTGACACTAGTAAACGATAATATCTTTGTCAGCGACTTTTGTCGCTGACACTTCTTACCCACGTGGACAGATTATTAGCTCTATTAGGAAATAAAATCGGCACTGTAAATAATCAACTAGAAAAAGTTCGTGGTGACAAGTATCGGTTAATCACTTGATCGACCAAACTCTGCTCTAGTAAGTTGCATGAACTGTATTCCCTCAAAAAAAAAAAACACGGCGAGAAAATAGCAAATCATGCACAAATCAACACATGCAGCGACAGTTTATATATACTCTGAGTAGTGGTGAGTAGTGAGTGGAAACTCACCGGAAGGAAGAGGACGACGCGTCCGGGGACTCGGGCAATGGCGCGCCGGCGGCGGCGACGCCGAGGAGGAGGTACTCGACCCAGCCGAGGTCGCCGTTGCAGCCTATCCGCTTGCTGCCGTACCCGAACGCTCTGGCCGCGTCCTTCTCCCGCTCCGGCAGCGCGAAGAACGCGGCGGCCGCGGCCTCCACGCGCGCCAGCAGCGCCGCCGGCACGCCGTGCCCCGTCACCTTGAAGAACCCGTGCTCCTCGCACGCCGCCGCGACGGCGCGCGCCGCGGCCGCGCGGCCATTAGCGCCGCCCCGGGCCGCCTTGGCCAGGTCGACCTCCGGCACGGCGGCCAGCGGCGGCGCCGGGCGCTGCACCGATGGCAGCGCGATCTGCTCCAGCTCGCCCTTGGAAAGAACAACCATGGCGACAGCGAACGAAACGACGTGCGCAGTGTCTTTCTCGTGAATCTCAACTAATCAGTAGATAATCACAGTATAACCGATGGCTCCAAAGGAAACAGAGGAGAGGATTTTGGTTGAGCTGGAGAGTAAGCTGGTTGACACGGGGACGAAGGAGCCTCGGTTTGGTTTATATAGGCATTGGGGAGCCACGGGGCGACGGTACCGCTTGATGTGTACCTGTCTGCGTAGGATACAATGCACTGTTGCGGTTTCCTTCGCGTACCTAATTCCATGATTGTTGCGTTCTGAAGTGGCAAAAGTCAAGTGGTTACATTCTCTGGGTGTTCTCCCCTGTTTCGCTGCTGGCCTTTTCACCGTGAGGACCAGTCTCCTAGTCACAGAGGGTGAGAGGTTTGACACTAGCTCATGTCAATTTCTTCATGTTCTCGAGTAATCGTGTGAAATAGAGTGGTAATTCTTTTACCACCGTACAATACGTCAACCTGGACAGCTACATGTATCAATAATGGATGCAGAGACTTGAACATTAATATGATATTCTCTTTTCTGAAGAGAGAAATCTGGACACAAAATAGAATCTCTAAGGGATTTTTTTAATTATAAGCACCAACCTAAAGTTGCGAAGTAAAGGAAGAGCAAAAAAATTACTGATCCTCAAAGAAAATTTGGGCCTTATTTTGATTCTCCTTTCGGATTCTTCCCTTTTTTTTCCCTTTCGGAAGAGATGAAAAATAATCATAATCAGAGAGAGCGAGAGTGATAGATCACTAGTCAATTTCAAAGGTTGTTCTCAAACAGATGGTGAGAGTCGAGCAATCTTGTTTACTGCCACCAAGGTGTATCACTGTTTGATTTGTGTGTTGATAGTTACATTACCTGTGTATAGGGTAAATGCGGTGTAAAGGTATCACTGCATGGGTGCTTCATGATTGTTGCATTGCGAAGTGGCACCAGTTGAGCAGGTTATATTCTTGGTGTTCTCTTTCCTTTGTTAGGTTTTCACGGTTACCTAGTTTTCAGACGAGTCCTAATGATGCATCAAACATGTCAGAAGAAAAAACAGGGCTACCAGAAGACTATTTCTGGTCTCGGAGAAGAGATTTAAGCTAATAGGTGATGCATAATGTGTCTAGTATTTATATAGGATACTTATTGTTAGTGGAGACATTTGGGCAATCAGCTAAATCCCTTGAATCAAGTGAGGTCCGCCGCTGGTCACAGAGAGTGAGAGGTTTAACACTAGCTCATGTCAATTAGCTCACCAACGTTTACATGTTTTCGTGTAATTATTGTAAATGAAGTCATCATTCTTATACCGCCTGACAATACTTCAACTGGACAGTTACATGTATCAGTGGATATAGAGACTGGAGCCTTAATTTGATTTTCTTCTTTTCTAAAAATACATAAAAGACTGGACATAAAACAAAAACTAAGGCATTCTCTTAATTAGATGATCTAACCACAGTTAGTAAAACCGTTGAAAACTGCTTGGTTTTCGTGGTAACTAGCGCAACCAATCCGAGTCAATTTCATCAGTCCGTTTTCGCTAATAGAGCAAAAATGGTTTTCAATCTATGTGGTAAATCGCTTGGTTTTTTATGCTATAGAAAACCGATCGGTTCACGATTTCGTGGACCTTGGCACCAACGTAAGGGCAAAGCAAATGAAGGAAAATGTAACACTTTCTTTTGTTTACAATCCTCACGAAACTCGTATTTTGATTCTCCTTGTGCCAATAAAATTAGCACAAAAAACGTGGTTCTATCTTTTTCCTGTTTGGAATATACTAGTAAAAATAGTCCTATCAGAGAGAGTGATAGATCACTAGTCAATTTCAAAGGTTCTCAAACAGATAGTGACAGTCAAGCAATCATTCTTTTGCTGTCTCAAAGGTGCATTACTGTTCGATTTGCTTGTTGATAGCTATATCTATCTCTGTACGGTAAATGCGGTGTAAAGTTTTCACTTAATAGCTACTTCATGATTGTTGCATTGTGAAGTGGTAAATTTGACGTGGTTAGATTCTCGGTGTCCTGTTTCACTGGCAAGGTTCTCATGGTGATCTAGTTTTCAGGCGAGTCGTAATCAGAGTATGAATTATTTAGCACTCCCCATTTCAGTCACCAAGTCAATTTTAAAGGTTATATAAAAAAAGGTTCTCAAGTAAAACATGGTGGTAGAATAATCTTTTTTCACAAAGTCCCGAATGATCAATAGTTTAACGTCTTACAAAAAGAAAACCTTTTTCCTTGAATTCATTCTAGAAAAGGAGAGTGGATGTTGAGATATTTTGGAGTCGTTATTGCAAAATTGTAAACAAAAGTAGAAGAGAAAATGACAAACTTTTACATTTGTCAAGAACATTTGCCTTTATTTTGTTCTCCTTTTCCGAAAGAGTTGCCGCATAAAACATGTATTCTCGTTTTAAGAGATGCAATGGAGAGAATCAACGGTCCATTTCAATCCCGAAAATCAATTTTTAGGACTCCCCGGTTACCGCATAAAACATGCATTCTCTTTCTGAGAGATATGAAACAAGTCCTAATCAAGGAGTGAATTGTTAATTCCCCAAAAGAAAAGCTACGGTGAATTAATTGCTCATTTTAATCAGCAAGTCCATATCTAACATTATCAAATAAACGGCGGTGACAAAATGACCATTGCAAAGTATAGAATAATCGCTACTATAACTTATTACAGAAAAGAAACACTTTCACCTTAAATTCTTTCAGAAATGTGGAGGACTGATATTCTGATGATTGTGATGCGAAAATAGAAAAGTAGAAGAAAAACACGGCACTTCTGCATTCGTCACGAAAGTTTGGTTCTCCTTCACCGCATGTCTATTTTTTTTTCATTTTTAAAAGATATGAAACGTGTGTGTGGTAGAGAGAGAATGACCAATGATTCATTTAAATCACAAAAATAAATTGAAGAAGGTTCTCAATCAAGTACTCTTTCTCTGAACCTGAACACAGATAAACTGAGCTGATGGAGTATTGTTGGGTAGAAGGTATTTTCAGATTTTCGAGAGGGAGTGTTGTATTTTGGAAATTGAGATGGTAACACCCTTGCATTCATTTGGGTCCGATGGAGGACCATTTTCAAGGCAGCTAATAGCAGCAAGCAGCTACTACGAGGAAAAGAACCCGTACCGGAAAGGAATCAAGGCATCCCACGGTCCCGCTGGCGGAAAAACGCGGCCGGCGCCGCCAGGAGCGTGTCCACACGAAAGAAACCCACGGGCGCCGCGGCCGCAGCAGCGCGGGGTGGTGGTGGCCTCGCCTGGCGCCCCGCCGCGTGTCCCGCTCTCTTGCCGTATCAACCCGCCGGCTGGTCAAGGCGTGGTCCTCCTAAACCACCCGCCCCACGCCACGCCCAGAGGACGCGGCGCCAACCCCAAATCGCCAGTGCCGCCGCGCGCGCCCGGGGACACGTTTGCTGGCACGTCAGGCCCAGGGGTGGGTGCCTTGGGAATTTCGGATCGGGCGTGCGTCGAGCGACCCGGCCGGTAGGGCCCACCGGGAGCGATCGGGAAGGACGGCCGGGTAGGCCACACCCGTGTCCGCCTGCCGCCGGGTTGGCGCGCCCTCCGGAATCCAGCGCGGCACTAGCAGCGTTTCCAGATCGACGGCGCTCACGCTAGCTACTCCTCCGTCCATAAATATAAGCGTTTGTTAAGCTTTTAGATGTCATGTTTGATTATTTATTTTATTCAAAAAATTTATTAAAACTTTATTTATTTTGTTATAATATACTTTATTTCTAGGTATATTTTAAATACGTCTTCTTTAGTTTTGTATTTGCATAAATATTTTGAATAAGACGAATGGTCAAACGAGAAATCGAAAGTCACCAAATCCTTATATTCTTGGACGGAGGGAGTACTACCATTCCCGTAACCGACCAACTTGATGTACCTTCTGCTACATTGTGGACGGTGCGCGTTTCGCTACGTTTTATATTTACATATAACAAAGCATTTCAAGTTGCCAAGTGTGTCTCTCATTAACGAGGGACGCATCAAGAGCTGTGATATCGGTGCTCTCCTTCAAAAGGAGGAAAGGAAAAGGCATAGGATGGTGGGTGGAAACATGACTGGAAAACACAATTTTTCTTTTGTTTCCATGGAAACACGAGAGAAAATAACATGAGTGTTCGTTTCCAGGTATATAATTTTTAGAGAGTCAAATCAAAGAGAATTTTATCATTTTGGAGTACTTAAATAAAGTCTAATCTCGAAACTAATTGCAGACCCCTTATCTAATTCACGAGACGAATCCAACGAGGGTAATTATGGTGTTATTAGAAGATGTTTACTGTAGCATCACCGTAGCAAAACATAGATTAATTAGGATCATTAGATTCGTCTCGCAAATTAGAGGGGGTCGTGACATAGGTTTTGTCATTAAATTAATAAAAGTACTTACTTAAATAGTAAGATTCTCTTTGATGTGATGGGTATAATTTTTAGAGGGCAGGAAACGAACAGGGCCGCTTTACTTACTCAACTAGTTGGTTCACAAAATCAGTTGTCTGTTGCAACCAGACCGGACCGTATTTTGCGAAAGCAGGACCGTTTGCACTGATTTTGGTGACCATGCTTGTAAGTGCTAGTAATCATTTCTTCCAGTACTAGGGACCATGAATAGCAAGAATTAAAGACTATTCTAGAAGGTTAACCGGGGTGAGTATGGAATCCGAAATTCCTATGCTATGGGGTGTTCGTTTCCTCTAGGGATTAAAGTTTAGCTCCTAAACTTTAGCACCTCTTGGAGGGCTAAAGTTTTGCCTCCTTTTAGCCATTCTTTCTCTCTAGAGCTAAAGATTAGTCCAAACTTTAGCCCTCCCGTTCGTTTCCTATAGCTAAAGTTTAGTCTAAAGTTTAGTTTTAGCCCTTTAGCTCATGGAAACGAACACCCCGCACAATTCCTATGAAACAAATGCAAGGATAGAAAAGCTTTTCTCTATGATCCAAAGGCCCCTTTACGCTCTATGATCAAATCCCTTCTCATGTTCCTTATTTGGGGCTCCTTCCAAATGTTGGGCTCATACTTTCTAAAACAAATGAAAAGACTAGGAACCAAAAAAAAAGTAAAATAGTTCAACAAGAAGGATTATAATATAATAATGATCTAAAAGCTTCTTCACCAACTACAAAACTTCTTTGATTAGTACCTAGTTACTCTCGCGCGCGCGTGTGTGTTTTGGTAGGGAGACTGGGAGAGCATCTGGTTACTCATCACGTGGTGGCCCTAATTCCTTGTGCTCGCCGTTGGGTTTTGGCCTCAGACGCGTTACAAGAATTGTGATAGCTTGCCATTTGAGTAGTAAATAATTCGTTTATATGAGTTGGTCTTGGAAAATCCTCTTCTCTAACGTGGTACAATGCACAACACGTTCTGAAAGGATTATTCCATACATCAAAGCCTTCACGTGCTCAAACATTATTACCTATGAAATTTAAAGAAAAACGATAGGGCAATAGAAATGCGTTATCTCAACTTTCCACGAACCTAGAAACTACAAAATCAAGTACGGTTACCACGGGACGTGTAAACTGGTTAACATCTTCTTTGTGCATAGTAGTGGATGTTTCGTATTAATTTCTAATGGCAAAGTAATCGGGATGCTTGATCCATATGTGATAAAGAATCTACATATCTCCACCCTAAAAGAAAGGTTCGTAATATCTAAAGTAACTTGAGTAATATAGGAAAAAAAACATTCAACTTCGCGCTTGGGATGCCGACGTCTTCATATTTTCGTTTGTGGACCAGTAACTTGCAGGAGATCCCATTTCAGAGTGCAAACGAGCAAACGATAAATTCCTTCCATATAGATCCAACGAATTTTGGCTTGTTATGAGCAAGGCCATCCCAGTATCGAGAACCAATACCCAACAGCAAGACTTGCATGCCAGTTATAGCGGTGATTAGCGCACTGCAGGAATGTATGCTATGAAAGTTATATGCTGCTATGGTTCAGAAACATGAATAGCATATTGACCCTCCAACTGAAAGACCAGACCAAACTGGTGGAAAAAAATAAAAGGTGACAGGATTTTAGTGAAGTACCCGTTCAGAACATTTCTTTTATGTGAAATGGATAATACAGCAATGGATATGTATTACTAGCAAACTCCAGTGTCAGCTGAAATCATGTACAAACTAAGTAATGGTGCCGAGCCTTCGTGATCTATGATATTATTCAGTATTAAAGAGTAGTGGTGAACAAGTTATATTAAATAGCCTTATGATTAGACTCTGGAGGAAAATTGTTCAGTATTAAAGAGAAGTGGTGAAAGTTAAATTAGATAGCCTTACCCATTGTTTCATTCATGATTTGGCGTGACCATGACAAACATGTCTTTACTACCTTAACGGAGAACAAATCTACACGACAAATGAGTCACATGATACATAAAATACTTCAATCAAAGATGGTCTACAAATACAATGAGAAGCCAGCCATTATTTCCAAGAATTGAAGCATAGTCACTCCCATCTTTCATCTGGAGAAAAGCATAGTCACTCAATCCTCAAAGAAAAAACTTCATCACAAAATGAAACTAGAGGTAATGAAGGATCAACATGGTGCCAAATTTTGTGGCATGAACATCCTCATAAGGAAACAAGGACCTCAACTAAAAACACTGTTGGAAACAAAAACATAGGTATGAATTTTGGTGCTGCAGGAGCTGCAGCTTCTCTATTAATCATGACAACTATATATAATCTGGATACAAGGACTTCAGTCCGACTAGGAACTCTACTTCAATACTACTAGGACTCTACTAGTACTAATCTGACTAGGAAACTGCTAACTACTCTCCATTGCCATGAATCCTAATCCCACTCTAACTAGGATACACTGCAGGGATCACTGCTACAAACACATGATTATTGCCTGTCAAAGAAATCACTTTCTTACACCAACAAATGAGGCTGCAAAAACGGAGAACTACCTTGATGCAAATTAGAAAAATGTAAAAATTGAAAGCATATGTTCATCCAAATACTTCAAGCAGTAATAACTTTCTAGAATGCATCTATAGGGTAGTCAAACTGAACTACAATTTGCTATGGACACCAGATATTATATATCTTGCAAGGAAAAAAACAGCATGCCATCTGTTTAATACGAAATAGGTAGGTTCATCTATTACTCTTTGCATACCAGCCCATCAGTCCATACCATGCATAACAGAAATTAAAGTTGGATAACAAAAAGTATAAACACAATCAGTAGGCACTTCAAACTATTTGAAATAACTTGGTGAGGTTGTTGAGCACCCTCATGGGAAATACATGAAGAATATTCACATTATTCAATCACAAAGCTTATAAGAAATATTCTTACCCTGTGGCTTAAAATTCATTCAATATTGACTATTATGATGGCTCAAATGCCAAACATCCATGAAAGTAAGAATATTTGCAAACT
Source organism: Chloris gayana (assembly GCA_031894775.1). Classification (NCBI taxonomy): domain Eukaryota; kingdom Viridiplantae; phylum Streptophyta; class Magnoliopsida; order Poales; family Poaceae; genus Chloris; species Chloris gayana. The sequence continues at coordinate 578,464 of JAUNZO010003845.1, read as the reverse complement.
CAGTATGCTAACTAAGCCGAATACCCTGAGAAATTCTCAGAGTAAAGTAATGTCACAAATGAAAAAAAGGGTGCCTTAAGAGAAATTTATAAAAGAAAGATTATTAGTTAATCTTTAATGTTAATGTATTGGTCATTATCATAGCAACGGTTCAATCATGATCATCCCAAAACATAATAAATTATATTCAAAAACATTTGTAAATGTTCCACAATAGAGAAGGCTCGAGCTGAAATGAACAAATGTATTAGCAACAGATGATAAAGATACTGCATGTACTCACCAGATAGCCACGTGCCAACTTGGAGATGAAGTACAAGAAGCATGGTAGACACAGGATCATATATTTTCTGAAGACAATATCTTGGGTGTAATCACTAACTGAATTCGGAGTTAGATTGTATATTGCAAGCAAAAGTGTAATGGCCTCCCAATAAATACAAGTAGAAACCCCAGATCCTAAAAGTCAACCATGATGAATCCATAACCTACACAAGCTTGCGTCCAAGAATGATTCTAATGTTGCTTCAAGCCCATGCAAGGGATTCTCATTCCTCCTGACTATGTTATCCTCAAGTATATTTCTCACAGATCGTTACATTTACTTCTCTCACAATATTACAACTGTGATATAATAATAGTGAAACTATACAGAATGTGAAGTTTGTACCGCAGCCCGCATGATTGGAAGAGGATGGGCTTCTGTATTGAATACATACTTGTCTAGTGGAAGAGTATTGCTTTCATCAAAAAGCAAATACAAATATTTCAACGTTTCTCCGAGAAAGAAAGTTTCCATTTTGTCTCTCGTACGAGGTGGAAGACTTGTGACATCATCCAACGAAGTGTAACCACCAGAATCAACTTTTGTGTACTTCTCGAAAGCCTGAAAGATCTGCCAACCCCACTCCCTATACCTATTCAGAAATAAGGCAGAAAAAAGATGAGTCAAAATCATGTGATGTGAAATGAAAAGTCAGCACCCCAAAGATCAATGAACTTCAAAAAATCTTACTTGGGATCTTCTGTGATTCTATACAAAACAAAGAGAGACTCAACAGTCTCTGGGCGTAAAAGATTGTGACGATCAAGTGGTTTTATTATTATATCGTTGACATATTTAGAGCTTTTGTTCCCACCATCAGGTCCCGCTTCAGGATTGCCCTAGAGAAACCACATGTCATTGTTTCACAAAATCAAAATATTTGTAAGAAAACAGGAGGCAATATGTATCAGACTTGGGACTTGGGACTTGGGAGTATCATAGGATATTCGCTCGGTGGCTCACTGCCTTCTTACCTCAATGTGGAAATATGCAATTTCAGGAGCAAGTCCGGTAGAGGTCACAAAGTACATCTCAACACATGTTTTGGCCAAATCTTCAGCCAAACGAAGATTTTCTATGTCCTCGTCAGTTAACAAATTATTTTCAAGAGCCTTTTTCTTGGTTACACCCTTAGTTGCACCGAGAGCAAGGGTACCGGGAAGAAAACAAACCTGTCAAACAAAGACATCCCATTACTAGTTAAGTAGTGCATACTACAAGGGTCCAAAAGGCTGAAAAGATACTACGAATGACCAACTTCTTATCCCATTGCAAAAGAATATCAGTCCAGTCAGAGATGCATACCAGGTGATCCATTTTTGGGCTGAAACCACCATTTCGCCCATATGGAAGCTCTCCAACAAAGACCAACCCGTTCGGAACAGTTTTGCGAACAAGAAGGTGCTTGACACCTTTCATTGCTTTGGTATACATTTCAAATAGATACTTCAAACTACTGTCACGGTGTTCCTCTTGCTGAACCCATACCTTTAATAGATATTCATAGTAACTGTCACCACGTGATCCCAACCGAATATTTTCACCGCTAAATTGACCAGAGTGAGGACTGCATATAAAAATAAGGATGAGAAATATAAACATTTCCCATAAATTTTATGTTTCTGAATACAAGAAAATGCAATAACATAAGATGGCACACAATTTTACAGTACTTTACTTGAAAAATTAAGAAGCATTCAAACTATGCATACCTAATGTAAATAGGCACCAAACCCTCCACTGTAGGAAGTGTTCGCATATGCTCTAAAACCTTCATTGCTTCCGTGTCATATTTGGGATCCCCTGATATTCTGCTGAGGTAACTGAACTCCAGTTGCAATGTTGAAGCCTCAGAGGTACTGCTTAAGCCATCAGGGGCTGCATGTGCAGTACGATCACGAAGAACGACATCACTCAAAGGTACAGCTGTTGGGCTTGAAGTAAATGCTAATAATAACCTGTCTGCTAAATCCTTTGAAACCTCCAAAAGTCGCTCAGGATTCGCCCTTTTATATGTTTTTGGTATCCCAGAATAATCTGCTCCTGCATGTGCACCACCACTTAAGTGGTATGCACTAAGAAGACCTCCTAAGACACGGATGGTAGTTTCAAACAAATTAACCTGCCCTTTCTCGCTAATTCTTTTTGTTAGGTTGTCTTCAATCCATTTTGATGCTTCAGAGACAACATCATCAGCGCCCATTATTATAGCAGTGTCCAATGAATCGATAACTGTAGCACCTAAACCACCTAATCCATCTACACCTCTGTGGCTCAAAGGCATAAGCTCATCATAACCCATTGCATAATTTCGGTAACCAGACCATGCATGTTCAAATGCTTCTTTAACTTTCTTTTGCCTGGATGCCCACTCAGATGGAGGAGACTGCTGAAGATGTGAATTGTTTTTGTAGATTTCATTTGGAGGGAGACGTGGAGGCAGCCTTGGTGGTTTTCTCCATAATGTGCGGAAGTTGGGAGCTTTCCTGACATGCTTGTTCTGTAATTCTTTCTCATGGATCTGACCAGATACAAAACCATCCGGGCTTTTGTGTAGAAGCAAGTATATCAAACCAAAAACCATCAACAGGCTCAAGAATTTACCAACTGTAAACTTTCCACATTGATATTTGCCACTATTTGTAGCCAGAGCCTGTAAAAAAATCTACATGGGAGAACTAAAAATGCTTAGAGGAAGGAATTGAAACCATGAAAGAACATACTTGCCAAAGAAATGAACCACAATTGACTCAAAAGGGACACCGCTGAATGATCAGAGAGGAGTGACAAAAAATTGTTGAATTACTGTGGCTCATCTAAAGCATGAAAAGAGTAGTATGGCACTTCCCAGAAATGAGATTACTGGGCAGTACATATGACATCCTAGATATGTCGTAAGTCAACTAACTCCTCAAGTTAAAATTCAGCAAATAAATGTTATGTTATAACCAAAAAAGTTATAGTAGATCCTGAAATACTAAAGCTAATACAGCGGCTGAAAATTGCAGATTTTAGGAACATTTATTCAGACAAACTAACTCAAGTAATGAAGATTAATACAATGTAAAGTGTCATTTGACGACCTTAATGTTTGGTGCAATGTTATACAAATTCTTTCAGCATCCACAAATTTCCTATCTGTGAGGACAACTGGGATCATACAAACACATACTAATTTACTAAGTACTTACATCAAATCCAAACTTCGCGCAGAACCCATTATTTGATCTGTTGAACGACCGCAAACAGCTCAGATACAACCAAAACCAAGACAGACTAGGATTAATTCAACTGTGACTAAACTACAGATCCGAAGCCACGGACTACCCCCCATCTAAACTTTATAGCCCCAGTCAAGCCCTCCTAAGGAAACCAAATTGAGTCGCCTATCAGCGATGCACGGGCTCAAGATCACCACGCAGCCGCAGCCGAAGATCAAGCTTCGCCTCAACTAGAGCTTCACCTAGTCTATCCAGAGAAAGTAAAAAAGGAACCTTTTTTAGGCAAAGGAATGCCGGGTTTTGGATCGGGAAAGTAGGGGGCACCTTGAGGCGGGATCGGTGGCGGGACTTGGCGTTGTTATAGGCGCCGGCGTCCACATCGCGCATCGAGTAGGGGAGGGGGACCGAGCTGCCGCTCATCCGCGCAGGAGCGGGGTAGGGTGGGCAAGGGGCTTCTAGAAGCTTCTAGAATGGGGCGCGGTTTGCCTCCGTCGCCCGCGAGATCCGGGCGGGGTGAGAGGGCAGGGGAAGGTGGAGAAGGAGCGACCGGGGGAGGGAGAAGCGGGGTCAGGTTTTGCGGTTTGCTGCTTCCGTTTGTCTTATTTTATATTTTTGAAATTGTTTATCGAAGTAACTTGTAAACAGAGTAAACGCATCGGAGACTCTGCTTGCATATTGAGTTATGCATCTTCAAAAATGCTCAGATATAGATGAATTTGTTTTGCGACTGCGTTGGTTGAATCAGACTAGTGTGACAAATTATACGCAAACATGTACGTACTCGCTAAAAATGTGTGGCAGTAGATACATGTTGCGACTAGCGAACATGTTGAATTTAAACATATACTTCTTTGTTCCATTTTTCTTGTCTTTAGGCTGACTCAACAGTGGGTATGCAAAGCCAAAAATAGCTCCTCGAGTGCTCTACTGTACATGCTATTCCTTCTCCAATAGAGGAGGCAAAGGAAAAGGTATTTTTGCCTTTGAGAGAGAGGAAGGTAAATATAGATAATCTCTCTCCTCCTTGTGCATATGGGAGCAAGCTCTTTGTGCTATCTCAGCTCCATGGCCTCTCTCCTGTTTGCCTTTGCCTCTTATTGTTGGAGTTGTCAAAAAAATAGCATGTTCCTTTTATTGTATTGAAGAGGCAATAGGCTATTTGGCTCTCCAATTTGGATGTTGTTGTTGGAGTCAGTCTTAGGACAAAGTAACTACTTCAAATATGCATTGGTCTGTCCTAATGACAATAAATCAGAATGGAGTACTCTCTCTTTTACTAAATTGTTGTTGCTATTGATTTTTTCGTGGCGTTTGACCATTCGTCTTATTCAAAAAATTCTTCAAATACAAAAAGTAATATGCTACATTTCAAGTTTCTTTAGTGATAAAACATATTCCAACAAAATATATGATATTTGTTAAACTTTATTTGAATAAGACAAATGGTCAAACTTAACAAAAAAGTCAACGGTGATAACAATTTAATAAGAGAGTAGTATATGTTTTTAACGAAATTTTTACTTACTGGCCCTCTCTTTATTTCACAGCCGGCTTTGCAAGTAATTTAAGAGCTTTTATTTAATTATAGACACTACATAGCAGAGTTCTCTATTTTCCACACTCCAATCTTTCATGAGCTCTCACCATCCTGTTTCATGTTCTCTAGGTCCATATTTTGTCTCTATTGACAAGATCTAAGGAATATACTCAGTAAGAACCATATAATAATACCTATATATCACCAATCATCAAGATGCTCAAGGAAGACTTGCAGTGTTTTATCTTTCTATTGTCAGAGTAAACGAGGGTTTCACAATTATGGTTGAATTTTAATGTAATCAAAGGATTTTTTTCCCTAATACATTGTCATAACAAAATATGATGTTATGCAATTTACAAAAGTGTGATAGTAAATAAATAAACTTTTTAATTACTACTTTAACTGCATTGAAGTAGTACAAGGAAAGTATATCTAGTTCCGCTTTCCTGTCGAAAAGCTCTCGGTAGCATTCGTTTCTTGACCCAAAAGCATTGAAGGTGGATTACGGTACCTATAGATGTGACAACTAAACGAATCTCTGCTCATGTCCAGCAGATACATGTAACCAAACCAAGTGCCATTGCATTGCAAGTTTAGCTTATGCCTTCCCTTTTGACAGATGCATTTTTCGAGGTATCTTTGAGCTTCCTGGCAATATTATCTTTACACAATTACAAAAAGGAAGCGGTATAGGAATGAACATATAGCATTCTTACACTCTGCTATTTCCGGTGGATTGAAGTACGTGTAGTAGCTATTTTTAGTAAATGGAACTGAAAACGATCTTCAAAATTCATTGGATGAGTGATGATTAGCATAATTCGAGAACTAAAGTCAACATGCAAACAGTTCCTTGCAAAAAAAAATTTTTTTGCAAAGACACTGATAACAATAACCGACTGAAGAACTAGTACTATATATTTCACTTTTATACTAACGTTATAGTGTGCGTACTTACAAATAATCACTAACTTCAATTGTATGATTAAGATTCAGTAATTCGACACTAGCACTTCCAGCTTGTTTGGAATTACTGAATCTTAGTCACACAATTGAAGCTCATTTGTTTGCCAAATACGTACAAATGAAGCCCATTTTCTGAAGTAAGCAATATATGCGGTCTGCCACCTCCAAAATACCATGTGAATTTGACATCTGTATTTACGCCTGCTTGATTTATTCTCAGTTACACAGTACTTTATTGCGTCCAAAATTACATGCATGTATCCTACCATTCTAGCCCAATCGTGGAAATGACTAGTGTCCCTTCCCTAATGCTGTAACCAAGAAAAGAAACAAGAACATGATGCTAATTAATCTGCTAATCCTAATTCTTCCTACCGTGCGAGAAATCTCGTAGCACGCTACAGCTGCGCCTCAAGATCCCTTTCCCCGTCGTCGTCCGCCGCCGAAGAACTCGTATGCGCCGGCGGCCGCGCCGTCGACGTGGACGCCCGCGACGCGCCACTCTCATCCGCCGGGTCCTTCTCGGCACACCCCTCGCCGGCCGGCGTGCTGACGACCACCTCGGCGCGGCAGACGGGGCACGTGGAGTGCTCTCTGAGCCACACGTCGACGCAGCCCCGGTGGAACACGTGCAGGCACCTGGGCAGCCGCCGCGCCGCCTCGCCTTCCGCCATGACTGCGAGGCACACGGCGCACTCCCTCTCCTCCTCGTCCACGTCACCGTTGCTGGCGTACACGAACTCCGGCAGCGCGGCGATGGCGTCGGCGTCCAGCCCGGTGGCCCGCTTCTTGTCGTCCGTCCCGCCGGGCCCGGCCGCGGCGGCGGCGGCGGCGGCGGCGTCGCGGCTGGCGGAGCGGCGCACGAGGTACCACCGGATCGCGCAGAGGATGATGAGGATGGCGAGGAGCGAGCCGAAGCTGATGCCGAGGACGACGAGGTACGACGTGGCGGTGCAGCAGGCGCGCGCGGCGGCGTCGCGCCGGGAGGAGGGCATCGCGAAGCAGGACTGGTCCGCGGGGAGGCAGGCCGTGGAGCTGGTGTTCCTGGCGCCGGCGGGGGCCGCTGCTGCTGGTGCGCCCGGAGAAGGAGGGGGAGAAGGCGACGGCGTGGACGGTGGTCGTGATGGCATTGCGGTCGGGTCGGGGTCAATAGGAGGCGGTGCATGCGCAGGCGGAGCTTTTGAAGGGCCAGCGGGCTGCATGCCGTTGCTTGGCAGTGTGGCGCGAGCGAGGGAAGTGCGGGGGTCTTGGGGTGGAGAGTGGCGAACCACGGCGAACCCGTTTGACAAGAATAGGTTGCTCACTTGGTGGTGCCTTGCTCATGGAGCCACTCTCTTCGGTTTTTCAAACGCCCTTTCTCTTTGTTTTTCAAATTACAGTATATATAGAAAAAAATTAAACTGTCAATTCGAGTGTTATTTAAAACATACAGGGAGTCATCACTACGAGAAAGAGCTCACTTGCCAAGTGCCTTGTCCTTTATCGAGTGTCGCGTACGTAACACTCGGACAAAGAGGAGGTACTCGGCAAAGAGCTCTTTAGCAACAGGAGACTTACTGAGTCACATTTGGCATGGGCAGCTCTCGACAAGCTTCTCGGGCTTTACCGAGTGCCAGAGGTTACTTGGCATATGACTTGTTTCCGTAGTGCATGATCTTATAAAACAAAGTGAGAATAGTATCTTGAACCAAATAAGCGAAATAGTGTTAATGAGCTGAAAAACACTCAACTAATATCAGCTAAAAGAACAATAACTATATATGGTATAGTTCCTGTTCATCATACAGTTGCATACTTGTTAATGTTACTGTGTATATAGCCTTGTGGAGAAATACCATAATATTTTAGTAACCACCACTACGAGCGCTACATTGGCAGCATCTGTACCCTTAATTTTAGAACAACATGTATTCTTTATATCCACACATCTATGTAGTGTGCTTAATTGTTTTCCGCCCACAAAGTGAATAAGTTATATTAATAGATTTGATCAATTACAATTTCATCCCACACAATTAGAGCTAAAATATGCACACAACTCTACTAATGGTTGATAGAATTTCTTTCATTTCAATTGACACAATCACCATAAGTATCGTTCGATATTTCTTGTCTCCCCGTGTGATCATTTATCTTATTAATTTATCTAAGGTAATAAACAATACAACACGTTTTTAAATGACAAGAATATATATGCAAATAGTTGTAATAATACATATAAAATAAAGAAAACAAAAAACTTTATTAAAGACTGACACTTTAATTTTAGTACCAAACCATGGCATTTATGTTGGGAAAAACTTTCATGGCAGTCGGACTTTAACGTATATGGACTAGTCAAATGAACTTTAATATTATGCTATGTATGTTTATGTATATGCGTGAATTTGATAACACATGCACTATTATGAAAATATGTGATATAATCTGTTTCTTATTTACTATTGAGTTGCATAGTTTGTATGCATTTAGTGTTGAACTGTTGAGATACAAATATTTTTTATTTTTTATTTTTACATATATTCTAAACTGCGGAACGAAATAATTATGTATGTTCATAGATCATAACTTGAAAATCAAGTATAATTATTATATTTAGTTTGTATGTTGTAAAATATTAATATATTATATGCAAATCTAGCTAGCTTGCACCTCAAGTTGATCCTGATCAATATAAGTATATATATGAACTATCTTATATATAAATTATATGAGCTTGCATAACTATTTGGTTTGCCATTTAACAATTTACAAGATGAATAGCCCTCTTGGAAATTTATCAAAGAAGATGTACATGATTTTTAAAGGACATGTATCTATAAAGGATCTAATAAAGTTCACACATGGTTTCTCTTATCACTTCTCTCATACTAATATTTGAAAAAGAATCTTATAGCAAAATGTTTTGATTGTCTCCTCTTTTGTCCAGTTAAGATGTTTTTTGTCGAATGCTCTAGAAGGGATTCGATGGCTTACCATGGCCCTATGGGTATAAGATCACAATCATTTTATTTTGTATATAGAATTTCATAGCCATTATATTAGTGAGAATTGTCAACTGTTTAGAAGTATATATGAAGAACGATATGGGGGTAAAGTTTTGGCTCTTGTGGCAACAATATAACACAATTGATTCATGGCATGAATACTCCAAGAAGCAAACATACAAAAATTGAACAACTCCTACGATATTTTTATAATACAAAGATATTTTTGAACAAATCCATGGTACATGATGGTACAATCCTTCCTCTTATCTAAAAAAGACGTAGGAGTAAATTCTCTTTCTTTTAATGTTTTGAAAGTTGAGGATGGTGAGTTCTTTGTTAAGCTCCACTTAAAAAACAAAGAAGATGGCTTTCAATGGGTTCTTATGGCTGTCTATGGTGCAGCACAACTAGAACACAAAGATTGATGTCTTGCGGAATTTGTGCGAGCTTGTTCGATAGAATCTAAACCTTTAATGGTAGGCGGAGACTTTAACATTATTAGGAATCCATCTGAGAAAAATAATGACAGATATGATAATAGATGGCCTACACTTTTTAACGCTTGTATTGAAACTCTAAACCTTAAAGAGCTAGCTTTGTCAGGTTGTCAGTTTACTTGGGCGAGTTCCGTTGCCACTCCCACTTTTGAAAAACTAGATAGAATCCTTACGGAAACTTCTCTAGTAAGGGTTACACCTTTCATTATGATTCTCTAGAAATTTCTCTAGTAAGTTCTCATTATCTACTGTTGAGGCTCTTTCTAGAGAAATTTCTGATCACACTCCACTTTTGTGGGATACCCGTCAAGCATCTCATAGGGGGCACTCAATTGTTTAAGTTTCAATTGAGTTGGCTCACATAGGAGGGCTTTTATGAATCGGTGGCAAAAGTGTGAAATAATACAAATAGGGGGATGAATTCTATAGAACGTTGGCAATATAAGATTAGAGCAATTCACCAATATCTTAGAGGTTGGGCTAAGAATCGAGTAGGTGAGAATAGGAAAAATAAAACTTTTTTGCTCAACCAATTAGATGTTTTAGATAGGAAAGCTGAATTTGTGGTGCTCTCGAGTCAAGAAATTGATTTAAATTTTTTTGGTCAACTAAATTAACTGCTTTGCTTAGAGAAGAGGAAATTTACCGGTTCCAACGATCTAAAGCAAAAAGACTGTTAGAGGGAGATGACAACACTAAATTTTTTCAATTACTTGCTAATGGTAAGCACTGTAAGACTAGGATTTTTCAGTTAGAACAAGACAAGGGAATCATAGTAGGACAAGACAATCTGAAGCTTTTATCATATATTACTATAAGAATTTATTTGGCCCTCCAAGTGGCAATCATTTTACTATGCATGAAAGAAACACATAAGACATTCCTCAACTTTCTAATCTAGAAAATGATTTGCTTACTAGAACTTAATAAAGCACCAAGTCCCGATGGTTTCCTTGCTGAGTTCTATCAATTTTTTTGGGAAACTATTAAAGTCGACCTGTTAGAGCTTTTTCATGATTTCCATGATGGGAACTTAGAATTTTATAGATTGAATTTTGGAGTCATCACTTTGTTACCCAAAAAAGATGAGGCAATTAAAATCCAACAGTTTAGACCCATTTTCCTTTTAAATGTTAGCTTTAAAATTTTCACTAAGGTGCTCACCAACAGAATTTCCTTAGTGGCTCACAAAGTAATTATACCTTTTCAAACTGCTTTCTTGCCTGGTCGGTATATCATGGAAGGTGTTGTGATTTTACATGAAACAATACATGAGATGCATAAGAAAAAGAAAAGCAGGGTCATTTTAAAACTTGATTTCGAGAAAGCTTATGATAAGGTGGAGTGGACTTTTCTTCAACAAATGTTGAGAATGAAAGGTTTTTCACCTACATGGTGCTCTTGGATTAATCAGGTAATGACGAGAGGTAGCGTGGGAATAAATGTAAATAATGATCTAGGTACCTGTTTTCGGACTAGAAAAGGCGTTAGACAAGGTGATCCCCTATTGCCAGTTCTGTTTAACGTGATGGCGGATTTGTTAGTGATCCTTATTTCAAGAGCTAAGAATAGTGGTCAGATAGAGGGAGTAGTTCCTCACTTAGTCAATGATGGTTTATCTATTTTGCAATATGCGGACAGCACTATTATTTTTATGGAAAATGATCTCGAACAGGCCAAGAATATGAAATTGTCACTTAGCACTTTTGAACAACTATCGGGTCTAAAGATAAATTTTCATGAAAGTGAGATGTTTTGCTTTGGAAATGCAAAGGATTATGAGGGAGAATATTCACAGATCTTTGGATGTGAAATGGGTTCGTATCCCTTTAGATATCTAGGCATTCCTATGCATTATAGAAAACTAAGTAACTCTAACTGGAAGGAAGTAGAGGAACGTTTTCAGAAGAAAATTAGATTGTTGGAAGAGAAAATTGCTTATTGTAGGGGGACATCTTGGTGTTGATTAACTCTGTTCTTAGTAGTCTTACTATTTTTATGCTATCGTTCTTTGAGGTACCTAGGAAACTAGGGAAGTACTTAAGAAATTAGTCTTTTACAGGTCCAGATTTTTTCGGCAAAGTGGTGAGCATAAGAAAATGTATAGACCGACAAAATGGAGTATTTTCTGCACACCTAAGGACTAGGGAGGTTTAGGAATCCTTAACTTGGATTTACAAAATAAATGTCTGCTAAGTAAATGGTTATTCAAACTTATAAATGAAGATGAGGTCTGGTAGAGTCTTCTTAGAAATAAATACTTGAGAAATAAAACAATTTCATAGGTTGAACACTCCTCAGGAGATTCTCATTTCTAGTCTGGCCCAGTGAAGGTCAAACAAGAGTTTGTTGAGTTTGGGAAAATTCAACATAGGTGACTGGTACTCAAGTAAGATTTTGGGAGGATGCTTGGCTAGATAATGTTGCTTTTAAACATCAATAGCCGAGTCTTTATAATATTGTTCGTAGGAAAAGTGACACCATAAATGTCGTTCTGAGTACAACACCTTTAAACGTTTCTATTAGGAGGTCTCTAGTTGGTGCAAATCTTTTAGCATGGCAGGAGCTTGTTACTAGAGTTATGCACATAGAGCTAACTAATGTAAGAGATAAATTTAGGTGGTCAGGATTCAGAATGAAGTGTTTACAATTCGCTCTATGTATAGAGTATTGGCTGATACACTTGTTTTACCACATAATTATATTATTTGGAAGCTAAAGTTGTCCTTGAAAATCAGAATCTTCATTTGGTACATAATGAAAGGTGTAACCCATACGAAAGATAATTTGGATAAAAGATGATGGAGAGGGAGTCTAAAATGTTTGATTTTGTAATTGTGACAAAACAATTCAACACCACTTTTTTGATTGTCCTACTGTCAAACTAATTTGGAGAACTATAAAGGTTTCTTTTAATATCCTCCAACCGTTGAATGTTTCTTTTATGTTTGATGGGTGGTTACAAGGGACTGATAAGAAAATCTTGTATCTGTTATAAAACAACCGAATCAGCTCGTGGATTACTCTACTGATGCACACACAAAGTACATGTATGGATGAACACGAGTATAGAGGCAGAACAATAGCTCTTGTTTATTTCTCGGGGAGGATTACAACGGGGAGAGCTCTCTTACTCCCGTCGCCATCGGCGTACCTTTTATACAGGGGATGGCAGAACCGGATAGGGAAGAATCCACTTGCCAACCACCTCCATAAATGCCTCAATTAATTTGCCCACAAATGACACGGTGATTTCCGGAAAACCCACGGTTTATCGCTGTGGTTTCATAACACTCCCCTTGGGCAAATTATCGCGTCATGCCTATGCCTCGTTAAAAACTCCTCCAAAAACCGAGTGGGAAAAAAATGGCAGGAGAAAAGAGTACATAGCATACGCAAGCTGTGTTGCACCTGTTGCCTCGTTAAAAACCTTGCGTGAGAAAACCCGGTGGGAAAAAACTCACCAAGGGAAAAAGAGTACAACGAGTTGATTGTCGGGATCCGGTAGTCTTCGGGACTACGCAAGTGATCTGCAGGATCACTCCCATGATCTTCGGGATCACGGGTATGGGTTAATCCTTTTGGTGATCTTCGGGATCACCACACGATCTTCGGGATCATGATTTCATTCTCGCCCTGATCCTTCCAACTCTCTAAGTCGTCTCATGCCGGTTCCCCGAATGCATCTATAGAAGTTAGATGCTTGGCAGAGATTTTGTGAACAAATCCGCAAGATTTTCACATGACTTAGTCTGCAGGATATTAATTTCACCGCTCTTCCGGAGCTCATGGGGGTAGAAGAACTTTGGAGCAATATGCTTCGTGTAATTGCTCTTCACATAGCCCATATGCATCGGTGCAACACGAGCAGCGTTATCCTCATAGATAACGGTGGGGAGTGCTGACGGTGTCCAAGCCACATGACTTCGGATATGGCCAACCATCCAGTCTCGGCCGGGCACACTCTCGTGTGGCCTCATAGAGTGCAATGATCTATGAGTGGTTGGTTGACGTGGCAACTAGGGTCCGCTTCACGGACCGCCAAGCAATGGCTGCACCACCACGGAGAAACACGAAACCGATCGGGATCCGGCATTATATGGGTCGGACATGTAGCCGGCATCCACATATCCCACCATGGTTGGATCTTGGTTCTTCGGGAACCACAACCCAAGGTCCTGCGTACCTTGCAGTGCAGGAGAATGGTCTTGATGCCAACCCAATGCCTTCCGGTTGGGGCAGCACTCGTACCTAGCCAACAGATTGATCGCGAATGCAATATCGGGCCTCGTGCAATTCGTAAGGTACATAAGTGCTCCAATGGCGCTCAAGTAGGGAACTTCGGGTCCCAGTATTTCCTCATTCTCCCCTTTAGGTCCGAACGGGTCCTTTTTCACGTCAAGTGAACGGACCACCATGGGGGTTCTCGAGAGGGTGGCACTTGCCCATATTGAACTTTTCAAGTACCCTCTTTGTGTAAGTAGACTGGTGGACAAACACTCCTCCAGGGAGGTGCTCGAGCTGCAGGCCCAGCGAGAACTTGGTTTTACCCAAGTCCTTCATCACAAACTCCGTCTTGAGGTAAGTCATAGCTTCCTCAATGTCCCCTGTGGTGCCAATGATATTCAAATCATCGACATAGATGGAGATGATGCAAAATCCACTCCGGGATTTCTTTATGAACACACAGGGGCAATCATCATTGTTTGTGTAACCTCTCTTCAGGAGATAGTTACTCAAACGGTTGAACCACATCCTTTCGGATTGTTTCAACCCGTACGATTGCACGCTGCGGCGTACACTATACATGTTGCGATTTGGATTCGGACCGGGGATCTTGAGTCCTTCGGGGACTCGCATATAAATTTCCGAATCCGGTGACCCATACAAGTATGCGGTCACGACATCCATCAACTGCATATTGAGATTTAGATTAGCTGCCATAGATATCAAATATCGGAACATGGTCCCACTCATGACGGGAGAGTATGTTTCATCATAATCGATGCCGGGTCTCTGCGTGAACCCTTGTGCCACCAGCCTCGCTTTATATCTTACCACCTCATTGTTTTCGTTCCTCTTCGGAGGAACTACCCATTTGCATCCCGCAGGGATGACCTTTGGGGGTGTTGGGACTACGGGCCCGAACACTCTTCTTTTATAAAGCGAGCGCAACTCGCCTCGATTGCTGCTTTCCATTTATCCCAATCTGAGCGCCTTCGGCACTTTGCTATGGACTTTGGTTCCGGATCCGGATCCATTGAGCAAGCAATCTTTGAGGCAAAGTTCACATTCACAATGGTGGTCTTTACTGTTAAATAACTCTCCCGTGTGCACATAATTAGTGGAGGTCTCATCCATATCCTCTAGCTCGTCGTGATTTCCCGAACGGCCGAGCTAGGGTGTTCCGATTTCCCGGTGCGTTTAAGCGCGCGGTGCACCTGGGATTTCCATCTTCGGGATGGGGTCCTTCGGGGACCATCCCAACTTCGAGGTTGGGTCGCCTCTTCGGGGGCTCCGTCTTCGAGGACGGTGTCCTTCGGGGACATTCTCAACTTCGAGGTTGAGCTTCTTCAACCGAATCCTGGAGTGGGACAAGTGGCTCGCGGTCGTGCCTCCGCGGACGTCTCCGTGGGGCTTTGTCCCGAGCACCCGGAGGTCTCCCCTCTTCCTAGGATGGGAGGTGACACCGAGTCGGTAGCCTTCGGGGCTATCCGTACTCTCTCCGGCGCATTTCTGCGGGTATATGCGACCTTGTCACTCCCTTATGATCGGTGAAGGCATCTGGCAGCTTATTTGCAAGATTTTGCAAATTTATAATCCGTCGAACTTCCGGTTCAGCCTCGCTAGTACCTGGATCTAAGGACTGCATCCCGGTTGTATTCCATTCAATTTCTCGGCATTCTTCGGGATGCCGGTCTCCCTAATGCTTGGGAAATTGTCCTCATCAAATATGCAATCAGCGTACTGAGCCGTATGAAGATCCCCGATCATAGGCTCTAGGAATTTGATTATGGACGAAGTCTCATAACCAACATATATTCCCAACTTCCGGTGGGGTCCCATAGAAGTACGGCTGAGGAGGTGGTATCGGCACATATACTGCACAATCGAATTTTCGCGAGATGGGAAATGATTGACACTTTCCCACGCACTAGCTGTAAGTGAGATGTCTCATTATACGCGAGTTGGCCTCGAGTTGGATCGGTCTTTGTTGCATGCAGCACTGCATGGCCCCAACAAGCTGGTTGGCAGCTGACAATTCTGCAACGATGGACGAGCAATCCACTTTATCCTTTTGATTAAGGATTCAGCTAGGCCATTTTGAGTGTGGACATGTGGTACTGAATGCTCTACCTTAATGCCCATAGCCATGCAATAATCATCAAAGACTTTCGACCTGAATTCCCAGACATTATCCATACGAATGGATTGAATGCGGTTATCGGGGAAACTTGCCTTTAATATGATGATTTGAGCAATGAGCTTAGAGAAGGCGTGATTTCTTGTGGACAGCAGGTCCACATGACTCCACCGGTAGATGCATCAATCGGTACCATGAAATACTCGAACGGCCCCGAGACGGGCTGAATAGGTCCACATATGTCCCCCTGTATCCTTTGCGGGAAAACAGGTGACTCATCCCTAATCTTCGGGAGGGATGGCCTAGTGATCAACTTCTCTTTTGCACAAGCTGTGCAAATGAATTCTTCGAGATTCGGGAAGTTCTTTGGCTCAATTTCATGGCCAGCGAGAATTGTTGATGATTTTTCTCATCATCCCCGACTCAGGAGTGACCCAATCTTTCATGCCATGTCTTAAAGGCATCGAGGTCACGAAAGATTGTCTTCATCGCAACATATTCTTCGGCGGATTTAATGTACGTACGGTACAAACCCAATGGCGATGAAGAGAGTTTTTCAACCACATGCTTTTGATATCCATCAAATTTTGTGATGAGCAAGTATTCAATACCATGCTCGATCTCGGTTTCAGTGGAAACCGTTTGCCCGGATATCTTTAAAGCTCACAAGGGTACGCTTGGATTCTGGATAGAGGATAGCATTCCTCACGGGTATCCGCGTACCCATGGGGAAAACTAGTGTGGCACTTCCGGTGCCAACAATATGAGCATTGCTTTCGGCAATGGTCATAATATTTCCGGACTTCTTGGTTAAAGTGTGGAAATACCTAGTTTCCCTCGATATGGTATTGGTGGTTGCGCTGTCTACGAGACAACACTCCTCATCCGTCATGGGACCCAGCCGAACCTGTATCAAATATCCTGGACATGATAAATCAAGATGCGGGAAATATAAACACATGAAATAATAACAATTCGGGAAGACTGTTTGTAAACACTTACGGCTTTACAACATTTGCTCTTCAGGAGCATACTCATGACCCGATGCTTGCTTCGGGAGCACTATTTACAACTACGGTTCTTCGGGAACCGTGTGCTCTTCAGGAGCTTTATTACGGTATTTCCGGATCGTAGGCGACGACATGCGGAACATTGCACTTGACGTGGAGGGGATTACTCGAGGTCTCCGAATATGTCAAAGTCATCATCAAGAAGGTCGTCCCCGCTGTCGTCCTTTCGGACGTCTTCACCACCCGCAATGACCATGTCATTGGCGTGAGCTTTAGGCTCGGTGGTGAAGTGGGACTCGAGCCCGTCCTCGTTCTTACTTCCGAAAGAACGGTGACGAGCGTCAATCGGTTGTGCGGGGACGCGACGATTACTGAGACCAATGTCCCGAACGTCCGCATCCGTAACATGTATTCTTGCCCCCCCGGATGATTCACTGTGACCTTCTTGTTACCTTTACCTCGGGGCTTACCCTTTCCTCCGCCCTTGAACATGCCACTCTTCCTACCCTTCCATTTCTTTCGGCCATATTTCGGGCCATCGGAACTCCCGGCAACATTGGCGTGTGCTTCGAGCACACCCATCGACCCGATGGGTCGGGCGGAGTGGTTCCGCATGAGAACCTCATTCTGCTGTTCCGCAACTAACGAGAGTCCGAGCGAGCTGGGAATATCTCGTATATTTCGACACCTATACTCGTTGTTGCGGAACAATGTTGTCCGGGTGGAAGGTGTTCGGGGTTTTCTCGATCATCTCGGCGTACGTGATCTGCTGGCCACAGAGACGCAACATCGAGACGATTCGATGAATGGCGAGTTATACGCTCCCACGGACTTATAGTCTTGGAAGCGCAGGGTAATCCGATCATTCCGAACTCGTGGGAGTGCAATGGCTCGTTGTTGGTCAAAGCGATCCTTCGAGGATTCCCACGGAACTCGCGGATCCTCCTCGGTCATATATTCCATTTTCGGGTCCGGGTGTATGTGATGACGCGGAAATGCAAAGCCTTTGCACTATTAGCGTCATCAACCACGACCTTTTCCTTGCCGACTTCGGGCTTGGCAATAGTATGACCGAGACGCATGGATCTCGGGTTAATGACAATATCTTGAGCCCGGGTGAGGTAGTTCCTGCCATCCAAGGCAAGCTGGGTGAACTCCCTCTTTGCAATGTTCGACATGCTCGCAATATCATGCAATTTACTTCGGGTAAATTATGCATGTAAATATTGCAAATATGCGGGTCATGAATATTCCCGAGAGAAATTCCTCGTATGTTAGTGAGCATAAAATAATTTTGCATAAATTAATACGGGCAAAAGCAGGTTTAGATGTGAAAATAACGCGATTAAACGCTTCGGGGTTTAATCGCAAATTTCCAAAGTCCAGGAAAGATTAATTCTGCAAATTAACCAAACTTCGGGGTTAAAACGCAAATTTAAACGAGTAGTCGTAATCAGGCCCAACCCCTCCCTTTTTTTCGCTTGGGCGCAAGGCCGGAGGCCGGATTGGCCTACGAGATGCGGGCCCAACAGGCGGCGCCCATTTGGGCCGAAACCGGACGGCCCAACCGCGGCTAGGGTTAACCCTAGCCGCATACGGGCGTGAGCGCCGTCGGAAGGGGCGGTGCCCCGTTCCTCCCCTTCGTCCCGAAAGGGAGGCGGCGCCCTGGTCCCGCGGCCTCGGCGGCTCGACACCGGCCGGATCCGACGGCTCTCCCGAGGTGGGAGGAGGCTTGGCCACGGCGGCGCGCAAAGCTCGCAGAAAGGTTGAGTGATGGGGCGGTGGCGGAGCACGGCTCCATGGCGGCGCGCGGGCCGGGGAGGCCGCGGCGGCGCGCGACAGTGGAGCGGCGCTCGCGGCACGGGGCTGCGGTGCGGCCTACGGCGGTTCGCGGGGCTCGGGCGGCGCACGGCCTTGTGGCGGCACGCGGTCCGTGAGCCGGGAGCGGTGCGGGCTCCGGCGAAGCCCGCAACGGCATGGGGCTCGCGGCCCGGCGGCCGGGTTAGCTTGCGGCGGACGCGGCCCGCGGCGGCACGGCCGGGCGGGCCCGTGATGGCGCGCGGCCATAGCGGCCGAGGGCGTGAAGCATGGTGGCGCTACAGGACCTTGTGTCCCCGTGTGGTCATGGTGATGCGGCAGCATCATCCGGCACTTGCGGGGCCGGATCCGACGGATTTCCGGCCCGGCAGCACAAGCGGTGGTGGCGGCGCTTCGAGGCCGCGCGTCCACCGGAAGGGCCCCTACCGTATCCGTCCCGGACCGAAACCCGGGGACTCGCCTCGTTGTTCGTGCGGGGCCGTGAAGCGGTCTCACCACGGCGACGACGGGCGGCGGAATAACGGGGCCCAAGACGACGGCGAGCGTGGAGCTTCATCCCACACGGCAACGGCTGGAACTTCCGCGACGGTCCGTTGCTCCCACGGCGGCGGCGACGCGTGGTGCCTGGACAGCTCGTCGGCGGAGACGACACCCATCGGTGCATCAACCCGCAGCGCTTCGGGGCTGTGGGTGCTGCGAGCTCAAAGGCATCGCGGTGACCCGCTTCGGAGGTCTCGCCATGGCACTTCGGGCCACCGGCGTATAGTGCTTGGTCTTCGGGATCGGCACACGGATAAGCATCGGCTAGTGATGCATTTGTGCTATCTTCCGGTAGCACGGCGTGTGTTAGAGATGTAAGGAGAAACAAATAGCTAGTGCTAGCGGGTAGCACTCGTTCATAGCATTAGGTATAAGCTATCATGTTTATTCCGTTCAGCAAGCAAGTCATGCGCTCTTTAACTCTTGCACTTACCATTAGTTGAGAGATATGTGCATCGGTAGGTAGTGATAGCACAAGCTTGAATTTTACCCGGTAGCTTGGTAGAGGCTCGTGCTGATAATGTGTTATAAAACAACTGAATCAGCTCGTGGATTACTCTACCGATGCACACACAAAGTACATGTATGGATGAACACGAGTATAGAGGCGAGAATAATAGCCCTTGTTTATTTCTCGGGGAGGATTACAACGGGGAGAGCTCTCTTACTCCCGTCGCCATCGGCGGTACCTATTTATACAGGGGATGGCGAGAATCGGATAGGGAAGAATCCACTTGCCAACCACCTCCATAAATGCCTCAATTAATTTGCCCACAAATGACACAGTGATTTCCGGAAAACCCACGGTTTATCGCTGTGTTTCATAACAGATATCAATCTCTAATAGGGCTTGTGCTATTTTATGGGTTATTTGGCTTAGTCGTAATGATGCGATTTTTAACAACACTCGAGTGCCATCTTCTTTACAAGTCATGTTCAGAGGCACACACGGGGTCCGTTTGGGCATTGCTACAAAGAGAAGAGAAGAGGAATCATATCATGTTGGTTTGTCATGCAATTGAGACTTTAATGGACATTTTTTGCTTCCAATGGATGGTGTTTTAGTAATCGAATTTGTGCTACTTGATTTTGTTTACTTAGTGGGTTTGGATCGATTGTATGGTTTCACCACCAAAACTATTACACATACTGTAATAATGAACGGCTATATCTATCCGATACAGAGGCTAGAATATTATTAATATATATTCTCTTTTCTAAGAAAAATCTAAAAAAGACGTTAGCATAATAATCTCTACGAAAAGATTTGTAAATAAACGAATGCTCGATTAGATAGATAGCCCGTCACCGTCATCATCCTTCAGCCAACGGCGTTGGCAGTTGCAAGTCACAATCTCTTTAGGACAGTGGCGAGTGGCGACCCCTCCAAACCCCCAGATCGGTGTAGCCGTACTCGCGCAATATGGCCGCCGCGGCCATGAGACCTCTCCTCACTCGCCTCTTCACCTCCACTCACATCTCCATGGCCTCCTCCGTCCCCTGCTCTTCCTCGTCCTCTCCGTCTCGACGACTGGCCTATCTCACCCGCCACCTCACGTCCTCCTCTTCGTCCTCGTCGGGAGAGCTCACTTCGGTGGGCGTTCCTGCAGCCGCCGCGGACGCCATTCCGGCACTCCCCAGCCCGGACATCTCCAAGGTCCACGCCGCTGTGCTGGTCTGCCTTTTCGAGGACCCCAGCGGCGGCCCCCGTGTGCTCCTCACCAAGCGCGCTTCGTCCCTCTCCTCCCACTCCGGTAAGACACCACGATTTCGCGGCGAAAGCTGTGACCTCTTGCGGATTTGTCTTGCGTCCCCAAGATTGCGTCTTTTTTTAGTCCGTACTGATTGATTCATGAACCGGAGATGCTTAATTTCTTGGCGAAATTGTCAGGGGAGGTGGCGTTGCCCGGAGGAAAAGCAGACGAAGGGGACGCGGACGCTAAGGCCACGGCTCTGCGGGAGGCGCAGGAGGAGATTGGCCTTGACCCTGCTCTTGTGTCTGTTGTGGCAGTTCTTGAGCCCTTCTTGTCCAAGGTAATCATTATTCTCGCTATCACTACAATATCGAAACCGAGAACATATGACATTTCACTAATAGAGTGCAGCTATTTAAGTAATCATTGCCAAATGCTCTTTTGTGATGCCTCTAGGGATGATAACTCAAGAATATAATAAGTATCCCTTGACTAAATGTAAGAAATAATGTTTTTGTTAGTAAATTTGATTACTTTTGTCCTCTCACGATCTTCTAGTTCATGAACTGCTAATCTTCTGTTATCCGGAGGACACAAGAGGAAGGTAGCCGCAGAAATAGGGAACATAGGGAGCAACAGCAAGTCAGCAATAGATTGGCAGTTCACATATGCAGCTTGTTGAACCAATAGTAGGTGTAAGCAACAACAATACAAGTAGGTGTAAGCAGCAATGAAAGTAGGTGTAAGCAGCAATAAAAGTAGGTTTAAGCAGCTTGCTCAACCAAAATACCACACATTCATGGCCACATAGGACAAATTTGTGCAAATTTGTGATTCAGAAAATTGAGTAGAAATTATAAGACAGAAGAAAATTTCCTACTTTTGTCTCAACTAATAAGCGTACCACTTGGTCTCATAAACTCTCAAAATTATGTTATTATTTTCTAAAATGCATATTTGCTCATCTTTTGCTTATCAAACTTCTACGTTTCTTTCTTTTTCATGTCCAATTTAGTCATTTCCCTAATTTTGTTGCTACAAGGTATGATTATATTCCATGGTGCCCAATAGCCACACCAATAGAGACTTCTCTACTTACCTAGTGCTTATTGTAGATAGTTATATTGATATTGAAAATCACAACCTTCTGACTTGGCACTTATGAATTATGATACAATCTGTTCGTAAGTGTAAGGTTTGTAGATGCACCTCTCATATTTGGTCCCCGTATGAGATTAAGGTGATGTGAGGGACCAATCTATTTCTCTCTAATACAAAGAAGCGCAGCTCTCCTGCGTTTCAAAAAAAAAAAGAATTGTGATACAATTACTTTTGTTACCCTCCCGCGTCTTTATGTACCCATTCATTTCTTTTATCAATGTATAATGCAGTTTTGATGTTTTGACTCTACAAAAAATAATTGGATGGAAACATATTTATACTTTCTGTGGATTTAGAAATCAGTTATTATTAGCTTACACTTGTTGGCTGGTACAGCGTACTGTCGGTAACTATATCTCAGTGGCAATTACAATGTACAATTTAATACAGAACAACAATGGCCTATGCTGGTCAAATTTAATATGGGGTGTTGTTTGTTTCAGCTGCTAATTATCCCCTAATGTCTCACATAGTTTGGCCTCTAGATTTCTTCACTGCTGACTTGTCAGAAGAAATGCTCATATCAATAACTCAAATGCCTGAATCAACCTAAATCCATCCAAGAAAATACACATAATCTACTGAAGCTAAGGTGGTTCACCTGTTATCTATATCAGTTCATTACGGTTGCCGGATGCACGAGGTTTTCAGTTTTTGGACCCATGTGCACTTCGGGCTTCTTGTTGTAGTGGCCACTAATGCTGTGGATTGACCTTTTCGAATCCTTCGAAGAGGAAATCATTGATCAAAATACGCAGATGTTCAACCACTGAGAATATTAGCTTGTTCTTAAGTTTATTTGATTTACAGCACAACATATGCTTTTCTACTCATTCATTGGAAATGCACACTAGCCAGTGCTTATACTGCAGCATCTGTCTTGCAGAATGGCCTCAATGTTGTTCCTGTAATAGGTATGATTTCAGATAAAGCTTTATTCAAACCTGTCTTAAATGAAGCTGAAGTGGAAGACATTTTTGATGCGCCTCTGGAGATGTTTCTGAAGGTTCTACTTTCTCTGCCTTTTTATTATTCTTTTAACTAGGATGTAAATATCAGTTTCTTCATTTGTATGATGCCCTTGACAATGTCCTGTCACATCTGTAGGATGACAACCGAAGAACAGAGCAAGTGAATTTCATGGGCGTGGATATTCCTGTCCAATTTTTCGATTACGAGGCTGATGGCAAAAAATTTGTGATCTGGGGCTTAACTGCACACATTTTGATCCGTGCGGCAGCAGTCATTTTTCAGAGACAACCATCATTTCCAGAACTTCGCAGAACCATATCTGTAAGCTCACCTGGTGCCTATAACGATTCCAAACCTGAGAAATCATGACAAGGTTGCAAGGACTATAAGGAGAACCTTTCTTCTGTTGTATGAAGTCGTGGGGATTACTGATAGGGGCAGGCATTGAAGTTTGCTTGTAAATTTCTCTGTAGATGTAAATTGTATTGTATACATAGCACAAAATAATCAGGGCACATTTGCCCATCTCATTTTGGGCATTGTCCACTTAGAACAGGAGGGATGCTGTGCTTTGTAGAAATGAATTATACATCTGTACTATATATAAAATTGGAACAAAATAATGGCTGTTGCGTTGCATCTTAGAACCTGAAGCATGTGTGTGTCCAGAGAATATTTAGTTTCTATTTACTAATTTATTATATGAGAACAAAAGTTGTTCTACACCTTTGACAATCCTCTTGCGTTTATAGTCGCCGATTATGTTGATACCAAACATTACTGAATTACTATTGTTTATTTCTACATACGTATCAATCAGTCAATGAGAATGGGCGGTACAGGCGGTTATTCCCGGAACTGAAAGTGATATGGAAACAGCTCCACTCACACATATGCTCAATTGTCAATCGGACCATAGAGCATAGCCCATAGCGCAATCCCATCACCCACAAATTAAAGCGGTGAGGCCACCCTGGCAAAAGTTCAATTAACATTAGGGACGATCGCACCAAGGATCATCAACAAAACAAAGTCCACTCGGCAGCTAACTAATCAAACAAGCAAGGAACAGAGGAAAGGAAAACAGACCGGCGGCCATGTGCCGTGGCGGCGACGGCGAGTGCCGGCCTCTGGGGTGGCTGCTGGGCCTGCCGTTCGCGCTGCTCGCCATCCTCGTCTCCATCGTCGGTGCCATCATCTGGATCATCGGGTACCCTGCTACGACCTGCCAAGAAGTGATCTCTTTTTTTCCTTTCACGCACCCATATCACAGCTCCTCCCCCAAATTAATCTGTGCAGGCTGCCGATCTCGTGCATCTGCCCGTGCTGCCTATGCGTGACGCTGGTGCTTGAGGCGGCCGTGGAGCTCATCAAGGCGCCGATCCATGTCATGACCTGGTTCACCTCCAAGATACCCTGCTAGCACAGCCAGTACGCTGGCAGATGAGGATGGTTCTTGCGATGCCGATTTCAGTATTAATTTAGTTGCCCTATAAGCGTCTTTTTTTTCCTCTGGTACCTTGTGCGTTGGTTCAGCTATGAGATTGCTTCGCGTTCATTCACGATTCAATTGTATGCTGTGACTGGATTGTGATTATTGTGTTTGCTTCCTTGTTCACCTGTTTTACTGGAAAAGGCTTGTCTCTGTTTATTTTCCATGGTGGTGAGCAGAGGACACCTTTACCAATTATCAGGGACGCGATAAAATTCCAGATTTTTGTCAATGAAGCACTTTTGAATAACTATAGGCTGGATGGTAAATATTTTTGTTTATTGACTCAACCTTCTGATACAAGTTGATGCTTTGCCTCAACCTTCTGATGGTAAATATTGAGATTGACAAAGTCACTAAGGATTCCATACCGTCTACATGTACACGTAATCGTTGGCCATTGACAGCATTTGTAAGACACGCATGACGTTCAAATCTGAGGTTTGATCCGTAGTGGGAAAGGGGTATTTGATAACAACCTCCGTTTGTTTTTTCCTTTTTGATTTGAAGGAACATATAATCACCATGGTTGTTGACCACCCAGACCCGGGTATTTGTTTTACTTTTGGACTGGGTATTTGTTGCCGGGTATTAGTTTTATTCCGCCTCAAAATACAAGTATTCTAGGTTTAGCTGAAATTATTATTTTTTCTACTTTGATTACTGACAGCAAAAAGTTAATAAGATTTATTGTTGTTGTCCACTTAGATGCACACTAGAATCACAAAAATAAAAACGCTACTCTGGGCCTTAAGTTGAGCCTGTAAAGAGCCTATAAGACAGTTGCCAAGCCTGTAAATTTGATCTTGGGCCTCATGGCCTCTGCCTGTGTCATGACCGTGCAACAAGCACGATCTGTAAGCTGTATCGGAGATTCGGAGCCTTCTTTAATCGGGCCGTGCCGGATTCGTGCTGAGCTTTTTATGCGGGCTTTAAGCGGCCCACGAAGCATGGCCCATTTGGCCACCTCTAATTGGAGGTAAATTGTGACATGAAAAAGTTCGAAATCCTTGAAATTTGCGTGTAAATGACAAACTGGCATCCACCAGAATGGTTTCTCAAAAAATAAAAAAAACTAGAGTTACTGATAGTGTCATTTTTGTTTATGATTTGAAAGTTCAACATTGAAATGAAAAGATTTTTGGATCCCGAATGAGCTGTAGTACATGCCTTTGGTTTTGTGCTCTCCACTTGGGCTGATTACTTTCCCGTGCGTGGGACACAGTAGCTTTCAGGTATAGAGACGAAGGCGGCTTGTGCTGCAGATGGGATTGGATTAGCCGCCGCCTTATGATGAGAGCACCACATGTACGAGCTGTATCGAATATCTGACGACGATGCTTTCTGAGACCTCCTGGTGCTGCGTTTTCGCATCCGGAAATCGCACGTACGAGGCAGCAGACGCGCCCTTGCCAAGAAAGAGGCAGCCATGAACGGGCATCGATCATTGGTCCATGTGCAGGGAGGAGCCTCGGGACTGGAACAGATCACGCCGTGGACTCTGGTCCCTTGTCTTTCTGCGCAGCCGCCGCCCTGCTCGGATTCCGGATTTCAATAGGCTCTGCTCTGCTGCGCCTTCTTCTCATGCAGGAATCGATCAGCCGGCTGGGACCTGGCTGCTCATGCTCATGCTCATGCTCTGCTCTGCTTCTGGACTGAGGTGGGCCTCTGGCTACTACTGACCCTTGCGTGCATGAACCTGGGACTGGGAAGGGAAGCTTCCTTCTGATCGCTGGGTTCCGTGGTGTTCTTGCCAAGTGCCCGTATGGTGGCATTGGTTATACTGGATGAGGACATGCGAAATGAGTGAGATTTTTTCTTCGTTGGGAGACTTTTTTTGCTTTGAGCTAGTAGGTATTCGTTAGGAGACTGATGACTGGATATAATACTAGCAGCGTGTCGCCTTGCTGGCAGACGCATGTTCTTGGCACTGTTCCGTTTTTTCCGGTTGTCTCCGGACTTTGAATTGAATCGAACTTGTGACGTGACTGATTTCAATTAGATGACGTCGCTGACGTTCAATGAATGTGCGTTAACTTGAAGTCGTTGGTGATGTCACTGTTTGGAGTGAGGGAGGTAGTAGACAAAAATATGTACAATGGGGGGACTCGATAAATTGTAAAAAAATAATAGTACAATATAACGGGGAAACGATAACTACATGTCCGTTTCCTTCGTTTTTTTTAAGACCATTCTAACTGCATTTTTTGGATGCAGCTGTTACTATTTTGAGATCTTTAACTACAATTTTTATTAAATGCTTTGGTCTTAATCCTTCTAGTATCCTGAAGGAGGCCAGCACATATAGCTATGTTTATTTGCCTCCAAAACAGAACAGCACTTGTGAAATTTAATTACTCACAATTAGCATAACTTCAATGTCGTTTATGTACGTTATTACTTCTTAGCTACATATGAAAAATTATATCATGCATATCGCTTTGTTTCATGACTTTGGACAGAGGATTTGTAATGTTGACGACACCAATGCAAAGGCTTTTAAACTCTCTCCCGAGTGCAAGCTATACTACGTACCCCTAGGTCGTAGCTCGTCAATCAACCAGTACGAATGCTTGAAGCGATACCAGCAGAAGCTCTTTGTATCATGGGAAAGATTAGAATCTCAGACACGATGTGAAAGAAAGCGAGATGAGAGAACAAAGAAACGAACATGTTCTCTCATGCTCTCTACTAGTCCACCTTCCACGCTACACGAGGGGACCAAACTAAAAGGCCTGGAGCACAATACTACAAAGTGCTGGAGACTCCAAACTAAAAGGAGTAAGGTAACTTCTCAAGTTAGAAGCTTTTCTCTCTCTCTTCAGCCCTGGGGCCAGAATGAGAGCTCAGACAACGGATATGTCCAAGCTAAGCTGGTAAAGGGCCTTGTTCCCCTCTACCTCCACTAGTTTTTTTTTCCCCTGCAAAGTAGAGAGCTTGATGGTTAGTATGTTGTTATCATGACATACCGTTTTAGTTTCGACCATCTTTTCCTCCTAACGACCTTATTTGGTTCTTTGGGTTGTCAAGAGAATAAAGTGGAGTTCAGTTTATTAATTCGGTAAGTGCATCTATGATCACCGGCCTTTATTCCCTTATTATTGTTCACGTATTCTGGCACATCAAATTAAAGTGTTCATGCTACTGTTAAGAAATTTTGGTCCAGGCAAGAACGTCCGTTCATGCACGCAAAGCTACGTGAGGCCGCCCGGCCGGTCCTGCGAACCACAGACCAGGCGCACCACTATGCCTAACACGGCTGTGGACGCAAGCCAGTTTGAGAAACGCGATGGTAAAATGTGAAGCGTCAGCTAGCGTCTGGCAGTTCCCTGCAAGAGGCAAGGAGTTTGAGGTTACCAGACGCCTGTCAAGTGTTTTGTTCGTTTAATTTTCTCCATGCCCACATGTGTGACATGTACGCCGAATATGCATCTGCTTCTTCCCATCAAATAATTGGTCTCTGGTTGCATGAATTTACGCCGTGTTCATCCAAGCGAAGGCGACACAAGTTGTTATCGATTTTGCTTGCTCTGAAGGTTCCTCGCAAATAATAAAGAAGAAAGGAATTGCTTCTCCATGTGGCAACATGGATGATTGGGATTGCAGGGAAGGTTCTGTGCACTGTTCAGTCTGAATTATCACATTTGGAAGCTATGATTAATTAATATTTTTTAAAAGTTATTGAATTAAGGCTTTAAACAGTGTTATTAAATATTTTTTTTTGCGAGGAAGCAGTTATTTGAAACATAACAATGTGGTTCCGATAGATGTACTAGTTTTTTGTTCAATCTAGCTAGCCTGCTTTGATCCCAGTTCTTCAAATGTTCTAATAGCTTTGGATGCACCTCTCTCCATCTACTTTGGACACTGTGAAACGCCAGAACCCAAAAGCTCCGGATAACAAATTAACAATAGCGATCAGGTGCTTGGGCAACCATTGATAGTTACACTGCGCCTGCATCTTCCCGTTCCAGCTGAAGTTTTGTAGAGACTGACCCGTATTAAACGAATTCGATCTAATCCAAAATGGGCTGGCCGAAAAAGACATTTCCCATGACAGTGATATGAATACTGCAACTTGCCAGTCACAGTCTAGCTAAACAGTAGTG
This sequence comes from Chloris gayana, assembly GCA_031894775.1. Lineage (NCBI taxonomy): Eukaryota > Viridiplantae > Streptophyta > Magnoliopsida > Poales > Poaceae > Chloris > Chloris gayana. The sequence continues at coordinate 549,765 of JAUNZO010003845.1, read as the reverse complement.
GCAGTGGCCAACCCATGTCCAATCAGGACTTGGCTACTGTTCATATACTGGCGACATATTTAGGGTGTGTTCGTTTTCTGAGTCTAAACTTTATAGTTGTCACATCAAAAAGAATCTTAGTATTTAGAGAGTCTTAAATAAAATTTAATTATAAAATAAATTACAGGCCCTAGACTAATTTACGAGACGAATCTAATAAGATTAATTAAGTCATGATTAGAAGACAGTTACTGTAGCATCACTTTAGCAAAACATAGATTAATTAAGCTCATTAGATTATCGAAAATTAGCACCAATCTCTAAAAGGGTTTTGTCAGTAAATTGATCGAAATATTAATAAATAATAGGATTCTCTTTGATGTGACAGTGCTAAATTTTAGAGGCAGGAAACGAATAGAGCCTTAATTAGTAAAACATATCATCCCCGTAAGATTCAAGAGAATTGGTTACTAATTTACGTGCTTGAGAGTCAGGTTATCCATGTGTTTATGCGTCTAAATGTTGTATATATGCTTGTTCATTTTCATTCCCGGGACGAAGAGTAGAACTTCACCTAGTACTGTACCTTTTAGATTGAACTGCTTCTTGTAACTTTCTTTTTTGTTTAATAATCACTGAACGCGAATCCAAACTCTAAAAAGATCATGGAGAACACCTCATGGGACTCACCAACTCCACAGCTTTGACCCCTGCTGCATGGATAGAAGAAGGGGAGGAAACGTGGAGAGGTCTCCCACGGCATCTTCACGTAGCTAGGCGTCCCTGATCCAAGGTTTTGTTCTTTCTCCATCAACTGCTACTTGCAGATAACTAATAGCACGGACTGGACCCATCTGCCATCTGGCCCGGCCGTGCATGTTATTGTTATGCAGCCGGACAGCCTGTGTTCCTTTCCTTCCTGTGCATGCATGTCATCAGCCAAGAAACCAATCGTTTATCGTTCTGAAGCCCTCAAGATTCGATCGTCGTTACCAGACTCAAGTGCCTCGCGCCTTTGGGGATCCAAAGCATTGCATGGACCGGTGAGGCGAAGCAGTTGATGACTTGCGTCGAAAGCGTGGCAAATGTGTACTCCGTGGTGTCAATTCCCCTAGCTTGTTTTTCTTCGCAAAAGGTGGTGGAATATTTTGCCTTCTCGATCTGTCCCCGGCTCCTCTTGTTTTCGACAGCGAAATGAACTGTTCATGTTGAGGAGCTGTCGCGCACACGTAGGACGTAGCGCAGCTCGCTCCTGCTTTTCCTCTTTTTGATGGAGGCACAACTTCTGCTTTTACTAGTACGTCCTTAGATGATGGGTAACCTTTTAAATATCTGAAAGACAACATGTTGATCACCTCCGTGAGCAATCAGAGGCATACGCAGCCGGATATATAAATGGAGATTCCGATCGAAATTGACTGAAATTTAAGACAATGATCTTTTTTCATGGTATAATAATACGATGATAATAAAGATGTGTACTTTTTAAAAAAAAGTAAAGTTGTGTAGTACTTAGTAATAGTACTACTTTGTAAGAAGTACTACCTCCATTCCAAAATATAAGCATTCCTAGAATCCGAGATAAAAATAGTCAAGTTCGAGAAAGGTCATATATATATCCCTCATTTTACACTACCTCATTAATTCCTCATCTACCCACCAATCCATCAGATTTTATCTTATCTCTAAGAATGCTTATATTGTCGACAAACTTTTCAATGTCTCAAATGCTTTGTGCAATGGAGGGAGTAATAACGATAGTCGCGCGTCGTCACTGAATCGAAGAATATGGAAGCTGGCGCGTGCGTACGATACGGCGTCGCCAGGCGGACAGTGACTCCCCAACTGCCGTCCCGCCTATAAATCCCCCGCGTCCGGCCACCCACATGGCCGCACCACCGCCCACACCACCACACACGGGTCGCCCGCGCCACGCCAGCTTTAACTCCCGCGCCGCGCACACAGCACTGCACTGGGACACGCGATTCCCGAGGTGGTGGTGGCAGCAAGGACGATGGCGACCGGCAGGAAGGCGGCGGCGCTGTTGGGGTTGGTGCTGCTGTGCGGCGCGCTCTGCCAGCAGGGAGCCGTGGCGCTGAACTACAACGCCATCTACAGCTTCGGCGACTCCATCTCCGACGCCGGCAACCTCTGCGTCGGCGGCTGCCCGTCCTGGCTCACCACGGGGCAGCCTCCCTACGGCCAGACCTTCTTCCACCGCCCCACCGGCCGGTGCTCCGACGGCCGCGTCATCGTCGACTTCCTCGGTACGTCCTTGCTGCTTTACCATCGCTGAAAATTGTCGTCGGCTGTGAGCATTCCAATTCGTCAAAGCCTTTGTGACTGACGAACAATAAATGTGGTGCAGCCGAGCACTTCGGGCTGCCGCTGCCGCCGGCGTCCAAGGCCGGCGGGGACTTCAAGAAGGGCGCCAACATGGCCATCATCGGCGCCACCACCATGAACTTCGACTTCTTCCAGTCCATCGGCCTCAGCGACAAGATCTGGAACAACGGCCCGCTCGACACGCAAATCCAGTGGTTCCGACAGATCATGCCCTCCGTCTGCGGCAGCGGTACGTATTACTCCCTCCACATTAAACGGCCAACGAATCTAACGGTTTCTCTTCTCTCACCTACTACTTGATCCCAGTACCAACGTGCTTCGTACGATCTATAAAATTAAGAATTTCGCCATGTATATAGTTAATAATTTCGGCATGTATATATGTAGATTGCAAGAACTACCTGTCCAAGTCACTATTCGTCGTCGGCGAGTTCGGTGGCAACGACTACAACGCCGCGCTCTTCTCCGGCCGCACCATGTCTGAGGTCCGAGGCTACGTGCCCAAGGTCGTCAGCAAGCTCATCCGCGGCGTAGAGGTACTTGATTACTCGATCATCATCATCGTCGTCGTCACTGTAGTGGCCCTGCTTCCATCTAGCACATGTGCGGAGCCATAACACTGATTTATGAACTGTACGAGAATGCAGCCAAACACTACTGCATTTTCTTTGAAAGGGAGACACATAATTAAGTGCTGAATTGTTACTTGCAGACGATAATCAGGACGGGCGCGGTCGACGTGGTGGTGCCCGGCGTGCTGCCGATCGGGTGCTTCCCGATCTACCTCACCCTCTACGGCACCTCCAACGCCGCCGACTACGACGGCGACGGCTGCCTCAAGAGCTACAACGGCCTGTCCTCCTACCACAACTCCCTGCTCAAGCGGAGCCTGTCCACCCTGCAGAGGACCTACCCGCACGCCAGGATCATGTACGCCGACTTCTACTCCCAGGTCATCCACATGATCCGGAAGCCTCAGGACTTCGGTGAGTCAAAATCTCTTGCTCATTTCATTTCTTTATTTTTCCTCTGGTTTTATTAGCTCTGTTAAAACCTTGTTGGTGGCGAGGTGTCAAGACCGTACCGTTTCGTATTAAAATCTGGTCGAAGGTTACTGGCTAAGTACTTACTTGCGTCCTAAGATATATGGTTGCAATACGAGATCGATATTCCAATTTAGCGCACGTCCCTGTCCCGAACAGTAAGGCAAATATCCTTTACTACCCTCCAGACCTTTAGCTTTGTGTCCTAGCTAGAATCCAGTTGGCGTCACTGAATTGAAGTTTCAAAGCTCACGGCATCTTCATCAGCATAGGCTGGTAGCTAGGTCAGGGCCCCACTAGTTAAGCAGTATCTGCGTCAAGGATATATCCAAAGCATGTTGATGGATGTGCTAGAAAGCGTAGTGTGACAGCGTGCACAAAACTATTAACTACTGTAGATTCATAGCCTACAATGGTTGATTATCATGCCCTGTGGTGGACCATGCATGACCTTTGTCCACATAATTTGGGAATCAATACCTCCTAATCCAGTTGGCATGTTTTCTAATCATACAGCCAGTTGTGATGAGAAAAAACAAACGAGAGGTGGTGTATTATTGTACTGGTTAAACAGAGATGTAACCTATCATTGTGAAAGGCATCATCAGCATATTCTCAATACAAAAACCCATATCGCAGTATGATGCTAGTAGGATCAAAGCTCGTATACTGCCACTTTGCATGCAGCAACGTGTATGTTGAAAACGGTTACTGCAAAAGCAAAAGAAACTCATAAGAATAAATAAATACAAGAGGCACATGTCAACAATTAACAAGGCCATGATATTCTTTCCATGCACCAGTAATCTCGCTTCAATCATGTTCCTCAACGGTCATTCAGCGTTCAGTTCACGTGACGGGAGCGCACGAGCACGCATCACGAGTCAGGCTTATCAAGTGTAACCACCCTAATTAGCTATAGCACCTACTGAAATGACCTTTGATGTTTCAGGTCTCAAGTACGGTCTGAAGGTGTGCTGCGGCGCCGGCGGCCAGGGCAAGTACAACTACAACAACAAGGCGCGGTGCGGCATGGCCGGGTCCAGCGCCTGCGCCGACCCCGGCAACTACCTCATCTGGGACGGCATCCACCTCACGGAGGCGGCCTACCGCTCCATCGCCGACGGGTGGCTCAAGGGAACCTACTGCAACCCGGCCATCCAGCACTAATTCAAGGCAGTTAATAGCGAGCATTCATGCGGAGTTGAGATGTGTGTTGTTTGTTTATAGGGCTAATCGCCATGTGGCGTCCTGGATTCGTTCTTTGCTGTCTGAATGGAACAGCTAGCGAGTGATGGGACTTTTGTTTGGTTGTTGATTATTCATGGAGGGCTATTTAGGCTTGCTTGGTTGTGCATGAGGAGAATAAGTTTTAAGGCATTTGTTGGCATGATAATGGGCCAGATCAATACTCCGTATTGGCAACTCTAACAAACTAAGAATTGAGAGAGTGAAACTACAAAGCTTCACTGCTTGAGAAACAAATTTAGAGTAGACCCTCCACTGATTGCGACAGCGTGCCCGGCTCCTCAATAAGCTAGCCTTTTTCGTGCACATCTATATCTTATGGAATTTGAACAGCTGTTGCAAATAACAAAATATAGCGACAAGAGTCAAAAGCAGTCATTATATGTATCTAGAAGTACAGCTCATCCTAATTAACCTAAATGAACTATCTGGATTGTAAATGGTCATCTTTAGTTTAAGAAGACGATGGCCACTCGTTGTTTCTTGCTTTGCTTCATATGTTGGGGGATAATTTGTAATATCCAAACCCATTGAGATTAGATCTATAGTGGTCTATGGACACTTGTGTGCATGAGTGGGTGAGAATTTAGTATCACATTGCTAGTCTCATGGTAAGAAGACCAACATATAAGGCTATATTGTCCAACACCATCAACATTGGTTAATCTTTTAAGCGAAGTGATGACGAAAGCGTAAATGTGTTTATGGGTGTGTGGGGTTCGCTCAAAATAAGAATCAGACTCAGCTAGATTAATTTGGACCTTGGGCCATTATGAGTGGTATTAGAGGCAATCTTCACAGTCCACGGATGAGTGCTAGAGGTTCAAACATATGATGCATGATGCGCGTGGGCACATCATGACATATGCATCAGCACTGGACACGGGAATGTCTTAGAGGGAATGTTCATAGTAGGTTACATAATGATGGCTATGTTGTGTCGGTGCTGATGAGGACACTTCGAGCACTTGTGTGCATGAGAGGGTAAGAATTTAGTAACACTTTGCTAATCTAATGGGAGGAATGATAAGTATATACAAGACAATAAAGTACAAAATGAAATATCTTTATAGTTTTTAGTAATTTTTCCATGATTTCTATTATGAAAAAACAAAGACTGAAATTCTCTATGTATTTATAAAGTACCCGCCCTTTCTATTTTCAATTGTTGACGAAAGGGGCACTTATGTTCACGAGTCACGTGAATCCAACTACTAGAGTCACGCCTACATAGTGATGCTTAATGAAAATAATCGAGGGGTAGTTTAATACTACGATAAGTTCTGATCTCTCAATGTTAACCAATTATGTTGAAGGCAAAGGTTCGTGAAACAAGTGAGGCGATCTTAACACCTTAATAAGAATTATTTTATTTCCATAACATGATATTGAAATTTAATGAGATATTTGTTTAATAATCATTACATATATTGATGGGGGACTGTCGACGGCTCCATCCCATACCTTACAACGGGTATCTACTTCAGTCAAGTCCTCTAAAATCCATTGTGGAATGAGTCTCCTTCAAATAAGAGTTATGTTCGTCATATTCATTGTGATGGTGGTAGGCGATAAGGGTTTCGAGAGAAGTTGGTAGCAACAAGATGTAGTGATAAATATTGTTTCCTTTATGATCCTTTGAGTAGTATGATTGAGACAATTGTTTCTGTATTATTTGTATATTCATACGACTATATGTATATTTTCCTTATCTAATAATACAAATACATGTTAAAGAAAAAAATTTCTAGATATAGCAGAACATCAACAAGAAAAGATGATAACTTTTTTTCTTGTTACAAGAATTAAGATATGACAGGTAGTTGGTGGCAAAGAAAAGATTGTATGTTATTTATTTTCTACCTATCAATTAGTCTTGCTTCCACTAGTCTACCAATTGATTTTCAAAGCTATTGGTTGCTTCGGGTGTATGGTGGAAGACAATGATTTAATGTATTTTTGTTCTCAATTTCTTGAGAAGAAGACAGACGGGAAGAAGACCAAAGGGGCGCAACAATAACTATGAGTGTACCAAACATTCTATCCTTTAGTTTTCACACTAAAAAAAAATATTTCTAAAATAAAAGGAAATAATTGTTTTCACAAATTCATAATAATTATAGTTTTTTAATTCTTCAATTGTGGGGTTTCCTTGAGCTTCCAAGGATAAAGCATAGGTCATGAAAAAGCATTTGATTCCAATCAAATTTTGAGACCCTTACACAAATGGATATAAACTAATGTCGATCGGGTTGGAAGTTGAATCCAACAATTAGAGCAATCCTAGATTTATTGCCATATGTTGAAATATTAATATATTATCATGAGCTGAAATATTAAACTCAAAAAAATTGATATTTAGTTTTAGTGTAACTCAAATTATCTTAAATTTGGCCAACTTTACTGAAGAGAACACCAATATGTACGGAACAAAATAAATACGCCATGAAAATATATTGCATGATGAACTTGTGATAGAAAAAAATTGGTGTTATTAGTATTGTTGTTATAGGCGCAATTATTCTTTTTCATGATGGGACATGTGAATGCTGAACACTACAAGAAATATGATCTTCTATGATGATTTTACAGCGACATTTAGTGAAAACGTTGTAATCGAATCTATTTTGCGACGTTTCATTCACTTTAGTGATGAGAACTTCATGTGCGTCGTAAAAATTAGATACAAATCGTCGCAAACTTAGCCATTGCGTGTCACAAGAGTCCCACTAGGAACATAGTAATTTTACGAAACTAGTAACTACATATTCTAAGTATTTTGATTTTTTGAATACTTGTAGGTTGCGTCAATGTGTAAAGAAACTTGTCATATTGTGACGTATTATTGTGTGTCACAAGAGTCAAACTAGGAAGGCAGTAATTTTATGAAACTGGTAGCTATATATTTTAAGTATTTTGATTTTTTGAATACTTGTAGGTTGCTTGAATGTGTAAAGTAAAATATTATATTTTGTACAATAAATACTAGTTTCTTGCATTAATTAAATTATAAAAGGGACTATCTTTTCAATAATGAAAAATTATAAACCAATATTATTTTACGTCAAATGATGTATATTCCTGTGGAGAAATTGGAAAAATAAAATGGTGAAAGTACTGAGAAAAAGATGAAAAAAGGTCACGGACATAGTAGCCCAACCCACCTCCTCCTGATATAAAAAAGACCTTTTTATGTATTGTAACACATGACTAACCACTAAGCACAAGGCCTTTTTAATATTGTATGTAAGCAGCCTTGTAGTCAATGTATTTAACGGACCACTGACAAGTGGGTCCCAAGTATCGGCACATAACGCAGGGCAAAGTTCTTGCCAAGTTGGTGCTTCTCTGCTTATTTTTCATTTCAATCCATAATTAAAATTTTAAACATGTATATATTCCTCATCAAATGCATTGATTCTTATTTTTATCCTCTTATAAAGTTATGCTCTATCACTTGGATTCAATTTCATAATGGTAATGTTGCACAGTATTGTGCTTATTTAGCCATTCACAAATGCTTACTTTTCAACACTTTCTTCACTTTTTGTAGATGTCTAATATATTTGAATTTTTCAATGAATATTTGTCTATGTTTAAACCTTATAAATAGCTACATATATACAAAATTTGGTGAATTTTTTGAAGCAGGCTGTATGACTTAGACTCCATTTCTAATACACGTTCAAACTGTGGTAGGAAACTTTTCGATCACAAGTTCACAACTCAACATATTTTTGAAGAAAGAAAAATAAGATAAATTAAAAAAAATCACTGTTCATTTGTCTTTTTTACACCTATAAACGTGAGATGATTTTGGAATTGACTCTTGATGAAGGAATATAACATGGGGAAATATTGTGTGCAAAAGAGGAAATCGCTGCAATGGTGCAAAAATCAATCTCAGCCCGTCAGATTGTAATCCAGCAGCTAGCGTTCCTCCCACCATTCAACAGACCCAATTTTGCAGTGAACCCCCTGCCAACATTTACATATCGCGAAACAAACCAGATGGTCTTCTCCTTCTACAACCTGTAGCTGCAGTCGAATGTCTTTGGTTCGATCTCAGGATTCTAGGGCTCATCGGAGGTGGCCATGATCAGCGAGAAGGATTTTGATGCTTGGCTCCAGAATTTGGGATGCAAACATTTGACATCTTGCATCTCCACTCCCACGTTGAAATCATCTGACGCAACAACGTCGTCGCTGAATGCAATGTCGTCTGTTCTTCAAGATCCTCCATCATCCATTCGTTTGAATTAAGCACCATACAATTTTAAGGATTAACTTAGTGAAAGGTACATATCCTTGTCAACAAAATATATGACAAAGGAAAAACATTGAACTCATACATCGGTCAAACACAGGCTGCCATTGAATTTTGAACAAAATAATCTACCACAATGTACAGATAAATAAATCTGCAGGTCACAAGCTACGTACAATCGAAACTACTAACTTTGCAAGCCTATAGCCTCGTACATTGACATAATCGCTGGTTCACTACCAGGCTGAATCCATAGGAACAACTGACATAAACACATACGGGGTACTTCCACAGTTCCACTGCAGCAGGCCAATAAATCACATCACAATTGTCTCTTCCACTGAATCACTGCCCAAGCCGCCGCTACACTCCACGAATTTTGTAGGATGTCCCTATGGATGAGCAGGACATGCCAATTGCCAAGCCCAAGTTGTCAGACTAGGGCAGAACTTATCCCTTAACGCAGCACCTGACCGCGTCGTGTAGGGCGAAGGGGATCAGTTTCTGCACTTAGAATGTTATTCTGGATGGAGGAGCTTCAATCCCTAGCTGGTAGATGAGGAGAAAATGGGGAACGGTGGTGAGGTAAGATCGCCGCCAGGAAGACGGAGACCATAGACAACAGAAGATGGGTTTGTTTCGCGAGATGTAAATGTTGGCAGGGGGTTCGTTGCAAAATTGGGTCTGCAGAATGGTGGGAGGAACGCTAGCTGCTGGATTACGATTTGACGGACTGAAATTGATTTTTGCACGATTGCAGCGATTTCTCTTTTGCACACAATATTTCCCCATATAACATAGGGACCTAAAACTACTGTGATTTTTTTAAAAAAATGATGCATGTACCTCAGAAAAAAGAAATGAAAAAGAAAAATTTGGGCCGTGTTCTATGAGTGAAGTGTAATCTGTGATAGTGTGTTCTTTATCTGAGCCACCGTACGTCACGTGGGGTTGACCTGCTAGTGAATTAACGCAAGCGGCATTCGATGACGTAAAACGCTTCGAGATGGTTCAGTTTCTATACTTAACCCCAAGGCCACTCAGAACCCTAGCATCCCAAATCTTTTTTCTCCTTCACCTCCGCCGCCGCTCCGCACGCCTTGACCTCCGCGAAGCTTTGATTTATCTAGTTCTTTTAGGCTGACATTTTTATTGTGTCACTAATACACGTCAGCAAATAGCGAGATTTATCTAGTTCTTTTGATGACTGAAACTAATATGTATCTATTTAATTTGAATGGCACATAGGCCTTTCAGGTTGTGTGCTCCCTTTTACCGTTCATTTTGTTCCTTATTGTCAATATAAGTCTATACTATGTTTCAATGGTTTGTTTCGATTTTACCATGATTCTTGATTTTCCGGTGGAGATCTAACCTTTATGTGTGGAAACCTTTACTTGTTTGTGCTGCATCCGTGATGCTCTCATATACAATGGTTACTAGGTTCGTGTACAAATGCGATATCCTCTGCAGTGTGGTGCAAAATCCAAGGTCTACTTTGGATCAACCGCTAGCCTTGATGAGGTGAATGATGGTCCAAATCCAATAGGAATCCAATCAAGTGGCTCAAACTCAGAGAGAGGCTTTGATTGAAACATCATCAATGATGAAGTAGTCTGTAGTTTAAATTCAGATGATACCGGCACTTGTCCTGCTGGAATTGGTAGTTGAAGATCTGTTGGTTCATTGTGCCGGTCGACGCAAGGGCTCTGCCGATTGGCAACCTGCAGCACTTCTTCACTTTCTTCTACCTCATTCCATGGCACATTCATTGCTTCAGCTTGAATGATTTTTGAGATCATGTCCTTGGCCTTTAATACATCTTGATCTATAAAACTTCCTCTAGACGCACAATCAAGATAATCTACAAAACTTCTACACAAGGACATATAGAATTTTTGCATAATAGTAGCATATGTGAATCCTAAACCTAGGCCAATTGTTGGCAAATCATTAAACCTTTCCCAACTCTGCCCAAACTATCATTGTCCAACCGAGCAAAATAGATGATATCTCTTCTTAACTCACGAATCCTAGGTAAGGGAAAAAATCTCACACAAAATTGTGCACACAACTCTCCCAGTTACCTTTTACTTTAAATCTGAATTGAGAATACCATGCTTTTGCTTTACCGGTGAGTGAGTATGGGAAGAACATCTATCGATTCCAATCTCCATGAATACCTTTATACTTGAAGGTAGAGAAAATCACTTCAAGATTCTTGATATGAATATATGGATTTTCTTCTTTAGCTCCCGAAACGGATTCTCTTGCACCATCTTGATTAGCATTGGGTTGAGCTCACATTTCTCCGCTTCAATTTTGACATCAGATCTTGTGGAATGCAATGATCAGCCTTGGGCATAATATGACTCCATAGTGTCCCAATAACACCTGTGAAATTCATGTTGACAAACAAAACACAAAACAAAAACACTAGAAAAAGTGTTAAGGATTAGAGAGTAGCAAAAATAAAACTAAACAAACGAACTCACTCGTTCCTCGACAACGGTGCCAAAAAAGCTATTGACGTGTGATACACACACCTTCCGAGACTGCAAGTGTGACACCCCGAGTGTCACTAAGAGCACTATGCATAAATGATTGCCATCAATTATGTTTGCCAAGTCGCAAAGTTTTGAAATCAATTAATTGGAATTTAACGAGCAAGACAGAGATGAAGTGTAGGTAAAGGCCAGGGTTTGCAAAATATGTAGTTTTCTCAACAAAAGTATATGCATATAATAATTTTTCTAGATTGGGCATAAGAGAAGATAATTTTGGGAATCCTGAAATTTTTCTTAATTGAGAAATGCCCAAAGCAATAAAAGAAAAATCCAAAAAACAAAATTCTTTTCGTAGAAAAATTAGGAAGCAAAATTTGAACTTTTGATAATAACAAAACATTATTCATGATATCATTTTACACCCCCTTGAATTTTTCCATAATTTTTTGAGGCCAGAAAATGTCTGTTTTGATTTCATTGTTCGGGGGGGCGTTCGCAAAACTGGCCGGATCGGGGGATACTTTTAGCAGTCGGCCGGGGCCGTCTCTCGGGCCACCCACTGCCCGCGCTGGGCACAACCATGCCACGCGGGCAAAGACTATTTGGCGGCCACCACTAGAATTTTAGGTAACTTTCTGTTTTTGGTCATTTCTATTTCTTGATTGTGCGTCTAGAGGAAGTTAGACTTGGGTTTTGTTTAGTTCGAGTTTTTCTTCGAGAAACTACGATTGATTCATTGTAACTGTGACGACAAGTCCTTTTACCGTGATCTAGGCCCCCTGTTATTGTTCTCCTCGACAATGACGATTAGTTCTTTTGAATCAAGTTCTTGAACTCCACTTATATTCGAGTGTCATTCATATTTGTAATTTCAGATTGCGTGTTTATACCGTCTTGCTTGTGTTCTCAATTCGCTTGCAGAAAAAGCCTTCTCGGCGAGGTCAATCAAGTTGTGCTTGATTGGAAACCAATGGAGCAGTGGTGTAGCGGTTACAGGATCGAATCGTGTTGATTCAAAGCCGGATCGTCAACATCGAGTTCTCCAAATTCGACTTTACCCCATCTACCTCTCCAAATTCGAGTTTCAGAAAGTCCTACGCACAGAACCCGGAGCGGCGACGGTGCGCACCGTCGCGCACGCGCAGGAGCCGGACGACGAACGGCAGCGTGGTGCGGGACTCGGGGAATTTTTATTTTAAAATAATCATTATTAATCTAAAATTCAGTTGTGCTCGGTTCCGTACGCGTCCTGTGAAAATTACCTAAGTCCCTACCACGCCGGATGGTTTGGCGTGATTGATAGCCCAATCACGCCATACAGATTGGCTTGATTCGGGTCAACCTCGGTCTACGTCCCGTTCCGACGTGGCGATCGACGTTGACGTGGACACAATCACTCACGCCATTTCATATGGCGTGATTTATTCAGGAATCACGCCATACAATATGGCGTGGCAAAAACGTCTAGATCTTAAAAATTTAGTTTTAGGTGGTATTTTTTAAAATTTTAGATTAATAATGATTACTTTAAAGTTTTAGGTGATTAGTTTTAGGTCCGAATAATGATTTAAAAATTCGGACTCGGGTGCCAGAAAAGATCATTGTTTTTTCTATCTCGATAACACGTAGCTAGGGTCTATGAATAGAGGCCTGGTTTTGTATATTGTGGCTGGAGTTGAGCCCATAAAATTAGACTTGTAAAAATAGAGGCCGGCCTGTAAATACCGAAATGGAGGTCCATTTTTATAGAGGTCAGGCTGGAGTTGCCCTTATGTCGGTGGGTGAGATTAGGTACGATGCTGTGGTGGGATTGAGAGGGGGTCGGATCTCTTGCGCTATTCATTGCCGATGTTGCGTTGTATACGCACGCATACACCCATGCACTTCTACGAAGCCGCTGTTTGGTGCCTTCTGACCGGGTGAATCGATTCTTCATTAATCTCTACCGCGTACATAATTGGGCGGAGCCACGGGTATTTCATGGTGTCTCAGGACACCAATGGATCCTGGTAATCTCTACTAAAAATATCAATTTGTTGATGCTTTATTAACTTGATGACCCTGTCATTGTGTGACACCACCCTATTGCCATTCGTGTCTAGCTCCGCCACTGGACAGAACTCAGTGTTGCGTGTGTGTAGGTGCCCAAAGGCCAGAGGCCACAGCCCACAGGCCTCTCACGACAGGAGCCGATTATCAGGGGCGCCCCTTGCGTTTGCCGCTCGCTCCCGGATCCAGATAGCTGCTTCGCCAATTCGTGCGTGCGTGGGCCACACGTCTGCAATGGGCCAACCGGCGCAACGCATGAAGTGGACGGGCCATGTTGGAGCTTTTCTGCCAGCCCGACCAGCTCCGTTTAGAGAGAATCTTGATATCTTTCTATTGCCCTGTCGCCATGTGAAAAAGTGCTACTTGTGAAGTATTCGCCATGTGTACAGCTTATTAGCCTGTGCAACCAGTGCATGTTTCGTTGGTGCCATGAAGGTCGTAATACACATACACCCGCTGGCCAGATTGTTCGTGGCACGCATGACAGATCAACAGGATGCTAGAGCTAATAATCGGAGTGTAAGCTAGTCGGTTCAAGCATGGATGACTGTAAATTGGGCACTAACACTTTTTTCTGTCATGTGAAGTTGTGGCGGAGATACGGCTCCAGTTTGATATGTGCCAGACAAACCTTGGCTTATGACCCGGCAAAACTGGCCACCCTCCGAGTATCTGGTAAGCCGTGTGGTTGTTTCTGATTTGATGCCTCGATGATTATCTGCGTGCTGCACGCAAACAGAGGCGATAGAGCTAGGGCGCACCGCACGAGCTGGGGCAACAACATTGACGTGTCCATTTGTGTTGCATTCTGTTGTTTTTCGTTGAGCCTGAGCTATTTTCTTCTAGTGGAACAGGTCCAGCTGCAGCTACTATCGCAACTTCAGGTCCTACATGCATGTAGTGAGTAAATAAAATTTATTATTATAAATAATTATAGCAGTGAGTAATTAATAAAATGCTCTAAGGGTATTTTAAAAAGGTTATTTTAATATTAGTTCTTTTTAAAAAACATGTAAAAGTATTTTAATAAAAGTTTCTCAATACCACATTCCAACCGACGGGATAGTAAGAGAAAACCGGATAGTAAGAGAAAAGATGTTCTGTTATTAAATTGTCTTTTTTGACATTCCAAAAAACAAAAAAGATATTATTTTGTTGTGTTATATACACTTATACAAATGAAACAAGGTGTGCTAGAAATGTAAGTGGGTGTGATCTTGTAAATCCACAACATTTGTATGAAATTCGGGATTTCAAGATTTGTAGGGAGGGGGGCACATGGCCCTTGGCGCACCATCCTCATCTGGATATCATAAAAATAGAATAAGGTTTCTTTCAATTGTGGGTTTTTCCTTTATTTCTTCATCAATGTTGGATATTCATGTCTGAGAAAATCCATCGTTATCTAACGACAAAAGGTCTAGATCAATACTTTAATAATTTATTCTAATACTACAATTACGCTCTATAGTGGCGGGCTAAAAGGACCTTAGTGGCGGATGACATAAACGCCACCGAGGTCCTGTCACTATTTATAGGCAGAATTAGTCGTCGTCTAGGAACCGTGACTACCGGTCGGGGCACTTTGCCTAATAGGACGCTAGTGGTGGTCTAGGGACCACGACCGGCATCGTTAATCTACTAACAATAGAAGGGCTGGCCCCGCCTAGGACCCACCCTAGACATCGTCATCACGGTGCCATCTCGTCCCGCCGCGGGAGGAGGAGGAGCCACCGCGGGAGGAGGCGTCGCCGTGAAGAACTCCTCTACGGCGGCGGCGCACGCCTTGAGCCACCGGATCCGAGCGGCGGCGGAGGAGCCGGAGCTGCCGAAGGGGTGGGGCGGCCGCTCGGTGGGGCATTAGCGAGGACCAAAGTCGATCCTCTCGGTTCCAAGAGCGTCTCGTTGCTCCTCGCACGGCCTCAACGGAGGTGACCCATGGCCGGAGGCCGAGGAGGCCGACCATAACGCTAATCCTAGGTGGTGGGGCGACGCGGCACCACCCCCCCCCCCACCCCCCTCACCTATTTATAGGAGGGTGCGGTCGGCTACAGCGGGTCCGGTTGTCGGGCCCGCAACCGAATGGGCTACGGGCTCCGACAGGGTTCGTGACTACTCGCTTATTTGTTAGCCGCGGGCCCCTTGCCACGTTAGCCGTGGCTCGTGGTGTCCACGACTATATTAACGCGTAGTCGCGGACACCGTCCTGTACCCGACTTAGCAACGGACGCCTCAAAGGACTCGCCACCGTGGTCATTGGTGTCCGCCACTATAGTGGATTATACTCTAGTAGTGTCCGTTGACCCACATCCTAAGGCAAACGGGGGAATCCATGACAACGTAGCATGTGTCAAAGAAGAGGTAGGAGCAGTGGAGGGGATGGAGCTAGTTCATGGAGGGGCAACCATGGAACAGCCATCACCGGTTAGCCCTTCACCTTGGCAAAGTATTCGATCATGCCTTGCAATAAATATGTATTTATGTATTATGTGTGGGTTGTAATAAATTTATATTTATGTGCTCGAGTGAATCTACTTATATATAAAAGATGCAACCCACTAACATGTCTTAATGGCTATTTGTTCTCTCAATCCACGTTGTGCCATATCATCTCAATTAATTTTAACAATTGGATGAAGAATGGATGGTATAGATCAACATCAATTTTTTGTGGTATTCTAGCCATTGGATCATCATAAACTATATGCATACTTATATATAAAAGATGCAACCCACTAACAATGCTTTAATGCTATTTCTCTCAATCCACGTTGTGACATATCATCTCAATTAATTTTAACAATTGGATGAAGAATGGATGGTATAGATCAACATCAATTTTTCATGGTATTCTAGATATTGGATCGATCATCATGAACTATATATGTGCACAACAAGCGGCCTTCTCAATTACCCGGCATAACCAATTAATAATCTAATCCATAGAATAAATTGGCATAAGTTAATCCTAAGAATCAATCCACTCCAAGTGATTTCTCTCACTTCCCTCCACTTCAACAAGCGACAGTGAAAATTGATAAGGCAATACCCGCATTTGCGTCTATTTGCTTGCAACAATAATGAATGATCATATAGTAGTCCTCTTTGGAATGTCCACAGACAACGCTCGGGATCTCACCTAGTATTGTATTGGAATTGATTCAGGATCACTACATAATAGGAGACCCATGAAAAATTGGCTAGGACCAAAAGGTAATACAACATGATTGGTTGTACCATAAAATACAAAGGTCTACATGATTGTTACCATGTTAACTCCCACAATGATAATAGAGCAAATTTCTTATTTGCCATCCAGAATTACACTCTTCTCCTATTTGCCATCGAAATTTTACACTTCTCTTATTTGCCATCAGATTTAATTTCACTTTTCTTATCCGCCACTTCAATCACTTTGGTTGTTAGATTATTGTCCTTTCATTGCTGTATTATTTTTGCTACAGTAGCAAAAAAGATTCGTCTCGATCTATACTATATGCAAAGAAAAATTCAATTTTTTCGGATGAAAATTATTGGCTATATTTTGTTTAAACTCAAAATTGCCTCAAATTTTAATCCGAAAAATTTGAAAAACATTTTTAGAATAAAGTACACATTGAGACAAACCTATTTTGGTATTATAGCTTGAATACTGATGTGACATTATCAACATTTTCTATGAGCTAAAGTGATTTGAGTGGCATATAAGAGAAATAAAATTAGATGCGATGGCAAATTAGAAAAGTGCAGATTTTCGATGGCAAATAAGAGAAGATTATAATTTTCAATGGCAAATAAGAAATTTACTCATGATAATACACTACGTCGAGTCAACTCTATAGTAACACATATATGTGTTACTTGGTAGAAGAGATAAGTGTTACCGAGGTCTATAGTAACACATTTAATAAGTGATCTAGGTTGCGCCGTTACTAGAGCAAATTTTGTTGTAACACATATATCTCGTTACTAGTTGTAACTAAAAGTGATACAAGTAAAATTTGTTGTGTTACCGCTTGTAAACATATGTGATACAAGAACAACCCATTGTAACACATATATGTGTTATTGTTTAAGAAAAGTGTTACACTTATAGCTCAAAAAATAATACTAAATATAAAAAATATGTGTTTACCAAGAATTGAACTCTGGTGGTATATTTGTAGGTTAGTTCCTATACCACCCGAGCTAAGACATAGTTGTGACTTTTGTGACTATTTATTCAATTTATAACATGATGGAGTATACGTAAAGGCTATTGTAACACATATATGTGTTACTTTCTGCAAGTGAGTGTTACTCGTTATGACAAAACATAACTCCAAATATAAGCTCATGTGTCATACTTAAGGTTTGATTGCATCGCCACCTATAATAATATGAAGTTGAGTCTCCTATTTGCCAACACAACTTATAATACGTTAATATATGGCAATAGTTTAGACTTAATAGTGCATTTATTGTCATTCGAGAAATATTTTGGATCATCACACGTCTAGAGTTTAGGGACTTAATGAATTAGCACATAAGTTTTAGTCCCTCGTTGTAACATTATTTTGTGTTGCAACGAGATTTTTCTTGTAACACTCACAGTCTATATATATTGAATAATCATAATCTTTGTAACACTATGCATGTAACATAAATTTTGTGTTGCTGTAATCACTTCTTGTAACACATAATTATGGGATAAAAACTATATGTTACAAACATACTTGTAACACATAATTTTGTGTTCCTATAAAATATTTTGTAACACATGACTCTATGTGTTACAAGAATATGCTACAATATCCTTGTTTTGTAGTAGTGATAGGTGGTAATTTAAGGTGATAACAGGTGTCGTTTTAGGAAGAAAAGAAGTGTCGGTGTCAGCCGTGGTGGGTGCCGACCTCACAAGTTCGCATGGCAAGAGTAGCGTCGAGACCGGCCTCATTGCCGGGCACGAGACGCATCACCGGCACTAGGATCTCGCAGCGGAGCCAGAGATAATTCGTGACGATGGTGGTGCTAGTGTGTGTGGAGGGGGCGGCACACAACGCGCGTGCGGTGGTGGTGAGCGCACAACGGTGACGACGAAATTACCTACTTCCCAAAGAATCAATGGTGGGATGATTTTGTTACCACCTCACATGTTGAGATGATAAAATGCACCGTGGTCTTTAAGACCAATGTATTCTATTTCCTCGTATCAAGCACTTCTATGAGATTCGTGACAGATTTCGTAGCTTTGGGGCAAGTATAAAGGTATGGTCTTATAGTCCGCCTCATGTATGACACGTATTCTCGAGACGATCTATTAGACCACTTGTATAATAGGTAGTTGTTTTAGTTATCTTGTAGAAACTGATACTTCCTAAATTTGTGAATGAAAAAAGAATAATTATGAGCTGTATGGCAACTGTAACTTGTATAATGGTGTGTAAGACATCTTGTACTCCTAAATTCTAGCGCATGAGGTGGTTGCTTTTGCGAAACAACCACGTCTTTCTCTCACCTCCCTCTCTTTCTCTCTTGCATAATTAAGACGGGTTATGAGACTGCTGACGTGTAGCGTTGGACCTACCCATACAATATTACAATATCTTAGTGATGAATTTACACTTGGTTCCTTTTCAATATTTTTGTCTGTTTACAACACTTTACAATTATAAATGCTGAAGCGTAGACGCCACAACAGATGCACAGCGTACGTCTGAAGCCGACATGGCTATAGGGCATAGGAATGGAATGAGCTTACTGCTCCAGATTCTTCTGGTCTTTCTCCGCTGAACTTCCCACGTTAAAGAAGGGACAGATCAAAGCTCAGGAAGGGGCAGCGACCATGAATTCAGGTACCGTACTACTGCAGTAGGGGCAGCGACCAGCAGCCGGACACTGCGCACAGCGGTACGTTTACCGCGAGATCTATGCCGCTAATTGGATACCTGAAACAGTGGAGAATTTCTTGGGGAACTAAATAAGCCATGTTCTTCTGCAGTGAGCCCGTGTCAACAAGATCCAAGGATCTAGATGATGCACCATATATGTTATGCCATCGATGCCTGGCACACACGACGCCGAGCTTTGTGGCGTGTGGAGTGGCATGTTTTACGACTGACCAAGAGATCGAGTCAGCAATCTGGTACTAATGTAGGAGCATATGCGCGGACCTCTCTTTTCCTTGGTACCATAGTGTGTATTTTTTTTCGTTTCTACTACCATGCATGAAACCCGTGGACACCAACCCAGTCCCATCCTGGATCGCAAGCAGGGCACAATGTTGACAGTAGGCCCTCTTGAGAAAGACTATGGCGTGGCACCTGCAGCACACCCTGCTCGATGATTTGCCGATCTGGTGTACGTTTGTTGGGCACGGATCCAGCCAACGCCACCGTACCCGATGCGCACACAACAGTTTTAATGCCACCGAAACGCCGCGTGTTATGGCAGCTCCGATCCGGCCGGCCGGTTGGGCGCGCGACGAGATGAGAAGCGGTGCGCACTTACGGTAGCTATAGCTAGCTCAGCAGCAGGCCCTTGAAGATTTGGTCGCACACCCACAAAGCTAGACAAACAATTCATTGCCCATCTCGCGTCGTGCTGCCGTCGTACCAAGCTACTAGCATTTACTGCATGCAGCGATGAGTGTGTATAGAGGATTTTCTTTTTTTTTAAAGAAAAAAGACATGTGGAGAATACTGTGTAGGAGCCCACCGAGACGGGGTCGCCGTGCACGAGAGGACGGTGGCTGGCTCTTGGACGCACGCTGCAACGGCCGCGGGCTAGCTTATCACTTGATGAGCACCTGGTCCTGGCCGGCGAGCGCGAAGGTCGGGTGCCGGGCATGTGCAAAACCACGGGACAAAAACGACGCCTGAACCGACCACGCCCCCGGCACGTCAGTTTTTTCTTTTTTGCATTATTTCCGGTATACTCGGAGCCCAATCATACAGAGATAGTAGTATATGACGAGGCGGCGACGTGTGGTGCTCGGTCGTCGCGGACCCAGATAGCCGCCGAGATAGCCGCGCGCAGGTCGGAAGTAGATATCGTTTTCCTTGCCGATTCTTGGCTGCACGTCTGCACGGTCGGCGTGGCCCTGGAGCTTCTCTGCCATGCCGGCCAGACCGGTCCCGTTTAGTTCGAGCTACCCGTATTATCCTTCACTAATTTTGATTGCCAGTCGTCGCCATATGTGACGTGCGTAGCATGCATGCCAAGGACGGAGACCAAGGGGGACCGGGTGCTACAACTTATTAGCCTGTTCAACCAGTGTTTCGTTGTGCCGGTCGTGCTCGTGGTACGCCCACCTGGCCAGTTTGCTCCTGGCACGTACGGAGCATCAACGAGATGCTACAGAGGCAATCAGAGCGTGGCCTTTGGCCATTGAAACAAGGATGCATGATAACTGGATTATTGGCTCGCCTTAACACTAGTACTATTTTTCAGTCATGTAATGCTGGTGAAGTAGTAATCAGCAATAGCTTCATCAGCCTCATCTGTACCGCAATAGCTTTCGTTTATGGCCCTGCAACGACACTGGCCAGCACCGAGTATCCGGCCAGCCATGATTGGCTCTGATTCGATGCCGATTGCTTGCGTGCTGCACCTACACGAAGACACGAGCTGTGGAGGGACCAGAACGGCACGACGCTGCTGGTGCAAACTGACAGGAATGCATTTCGTCCCGGCCGGTTTTGTGGTGCCGCACCACCTTTTTGGACTTTCCGTTCAATCGGTTTCAGTCGCATATGCTAGTTGGGCTAACAACCGGACCAGCAGTTAGTTATCCGTACCTTCTCTGGCTCTGCTTCTCCCGCTAGTACGGTAATCTCGTCCTTGCCGCTGGTTTTACAACTAACTAGCGAGAAAGATGACAGACATGTGCAGAACCATAACACAAAATAAAAGGCAGTTCGTATGAATGAAACCAACATGTATATATGGTGGCTAGTACATTACCGCACCTTTTTTTAATGTTCTGGTAAAATTACTATTCCTTTTGTCACTACCACTTGAACCGCGACCTTGATCAACTATATGCATGTAGTGTGTAAATAATTTTATTCTTTTTTACTGCATATAATGGTGCCCAATTAATAAATAGGATTCACGAGATATTGAGTTAAACTTATTGTCATGACAGTGTAGTGCTAAAACTTTTGGCTCGTTAAATTTCTTGTTTCATATTGACATTAGTAAGATAAATTTTGTTTGATGTTTTTGTACAGTTGTTCGCTTACGGCCTACAAAACAAGATGCATTAAAATATAAGTACTGACGTTTGGGATCTTGCAAAGTCATGCGTAGAGATCTAGAATGAAGGGTAAGAGAATTCAAGATTTAGGATTTGAAGTTAACTTACACTAGCGGAGAAGTGGTATGGAAGATGGCTGATTAGAACAACAGTAATGGTGACAAACATGTGGGTTGCCAAAAATGGTGGCACCTTATAACGCTTTGTGATGATGGAAAGTTGTCATCAAAACAATACTACAAGTTAATGGGGCCAAAGTGACACATCTAGTAGTTATGAGAAGTGGTAATATTGTGATGGTGTCACCTGACTTGGTAATAGAAGAATTAACGTGTCATTATTTGTGTGTATGTGCATATGTTGAAGGGGAGAGGGGAGAGGTTTGCCAAAAACAAGAAATGATCTCCAGTAGGCTTCACCATATGTTTCGATGTGGCAGAAGTGAAGCTGAAGGAGGCTTGACATTAGGGAGCCATGAGCAAACCATTGCACCGGTGGATGAACAAGCGCTTAAACATATGTGGATTTCAACTATAGATATATACATCTAGATGTTTTTATAAAATTGACTTAGAACAACAAGATTTAAGGTAATATATATGACAAACCCAAGTTATTTATAGTGCAAGAACACATGTGCGAGTGTCTTTTATGGCGCAAGAGGGGGGGGGCACATGACCCTATAATTTGCATAATTCATATAAAAAGGCCCTTCATTTCATCTAGAGGGGATGATGCACATATATATTTCTAAAGCTAATCAAAACTCTTAGCGGTTTTAAACTATCAAAATCAAAACTCTTCAGTTTGTCAAGAAAGAGAAGGCGTCATAAACTATTGATAAATATTCGTAGATCAATTACAAACTACTATAGAAAATAGAAAGCTCTAGCATATATCCACAATGAAAATAATCTTAAGTATACATGCAACCTAGTAGACTGAGATTTGCATACAAATAAGTAAAATCTCAAAGAGGACAGACCAAATGAAGCACAAAGGTCTCTATTTGTGAAAATTCAACAACTTGCTTCAAATTGACTATGTGTCGGGGAAAAGATTAACGCTGCCACGTGGCAGCGTCCGGACCCACCTAACCGGGGTTGACACGACCACGTCATCACCGGATGCTAGTCTCGCGTCCGTACGGGCTGGCCAGGAAACGACCTTGGCGCCTTACTCAAAGACGCCCGCCTCGCACGACCATGACGCCATGGTCAAGGGGCTCCGCCTCGCACGACCTCGACGCCTGGGTCGAGAGGCTCCGCCCGCACGACCTTGATCACTCGACCCTCGCACTCGACCTCGTGACTCGACCACCAACCGCCTTTAATTCCAACTGCCCCGGCGCCCACGTGGGCGTGGCTCGGGAATCATTGGAGGGAAGCTCGAGCCTATCCCTCCTGCCACCACCTGCTCCCGTCGGAGCACGCCGACGGGACGTTCCGTTCTCGTTGCCCGGCAGGAGTTGGCGTGGACCGCAGGCTCCGGGAGGAACCGCTGCACACTCGCTGTACGGACGTACGACCCTCCGTCACGCTCGTCGAACAGGTGTAGCTCAAGGTCGAGCTCGAGCTACACCACGTCCCGCACGACCTTCCCCGCAAGCTCGAGTCGTAAAGAGAACTATACCCGTACCTCGAGCTTATCCGAACCATCATTATGTCCGACGAAAAGGACGGGTATGGCCTGTCCAAGTCCAACCACTCTATGAACAGTGCCGCCCGCGGCTCCCCCAATTGCGGGACACTCCATCTCAACGCTCGTCGCCACGGGAACGACGCGACCGTCAAGTCAACCCGAACGGAGCGTACGACCGGTAGGGTCGATGGGACAACACCGAAGTTCGACCTTCCCACTCTTCCTTCTTTCTTTCGTAACTCGGGTCCCACCCCTGTGACTATAAAGGGGTGTGACTCTTCTACACACACAGACAGAGACATGCAACACCTATACGCACGGGACTTGGAGCACGCTCCTCTCCCACCACTATTGTATTCGCATTTCCATCTTGGCGCAAGGAACACGACGCCGTGAGACACCCCCCCCGCCGGACGTAGGGAGCTTTCCCGAACCAGCTTAAATCTTTCGTGTCTTCCCTTGTGCACCATCCCGCCAAAAACGCGCGACCCTCGGGATAAGTTCTACAGCCGGTGGTTCGAACACCGACACTATGTATTTGATGAGGGAATTGTTCATGTTTGAGCTTGGTCCTTTTTCAAATCCTTTTCCTTGATTCAAGCTAGAGGCGAAGTGGACCATGACAAACCTTATGGCTCACCACAACCTTGGAAGTTGTAGACCGACACCTAGCCATCTAGGAGGCTTCACCTCCACACTTCTTAATTTTGGCAACACAATTCTCGACTCCTCAAAATGAGTCCTCTTGAATTTGAATCCTCTCAACCCAACACTTATGATCTCTCATAAATCACACAATCCTCATAATGAGTGGTTCGGGAGATAACTACATGGATTTGGATGTCCTCTTTTCCATGTGTGTGTGTGGGGGGGCGGTGAGCAGAAACCAAACGGTAGTAGAGAAACAGCTTTTATGACGAATTTGGTAATGATGTTCCTAGAAACGGCTTTTTATAGTGGTAGATTATTCATTTTTTACTCAAAGTAAAACATGTACTATTTTACCAATATTTCATTGTAAAAATGTCATCTCAATTATCACATCATTCACATTTTTCCAATCTTTCATTGCATATCAAACCATCCATAGAGTACGGACTGGTATTGTAGTTTGTGCACTACACACAATCGCTATGAACCGCATCGGTAAACTTGAAATGTTCAACACTATAATTATGTTACATGTGAGCTGATAAAATGAAGTAGGACAAGAGAA
Organism: Chloris gayana; assembly: GCA_031894775.1. Taxonomy (NCBI): domain Eukaryota; kingdom Viridiplantae; phylum Streptophyta; class Magnoliopsida; order Poales; family Poaceae; genus Chloris; species Chloris gayana. The sequence continues at coordinate 525,230 of JAUNZO010003845.1, read as the reverse complement.
GATTGTCTATGCAAAAAGTAGGAACTCAACATGTGGAAACTGTGTCACGGAAAATGTATTTTTGACAAGAATTAGCATGAGACTGAACCTGGCGCAAGAATCCACTCACCATTTCCTTTTGGTACTTTTTTTGCTTCATCTCCTCTTGCTCCGAGTGGGGCCGGGGGTTTCTCACGGTGGCGCCTATAGTCATGGCATGAATGGATGCACAAGACTGCTCATTTCCTTCTCCGGAACGACGAACCATTATGAGCTGCACTCTGCTTTGTATGGTCCTCTGCTTCTTCGTGAGCTCATATGCATTGGAGTAGTTATAGCATAGTCGATGCAATAAGAAGGTGCCAGGACAATAACATTAACACTAAGGCCCTGTTTGGCACCGCTCCTAGAAGCGCTTCGAACCGGATTCAGCTCCTGCAGCTCAGGAGCCAGCCAAACGGTAGTTCTGAAAACGGATTCTGCTCCGGACACCGAGAAGCGCTTCTAGGAAATGAACTGGGAGCCGGAATCCACGAATACGTAGCTCCTCACAGCTCTCTCCGTCACTTTCACACCTGGTTCACGAGTTTACCCCTGTAGGTGGTAGAAATTACAGCCAAATTGCCATCGTCCGACTCTGCTCGGGACTCCTCGCACGCACGCACCGGAGAACTTGTTTTTCTTTTTACTGGCGATGTGCATGACGTTAATAATCACGGTCCGTGCAATATTGTGACGTGCATGACATGAATATGTAGATGACGTGAATGTGTGTATTTATGTAATTGATTTTTGCTCCAATTTTCTGGTTAGAAGGTCATAAAGGACGTGTGCAATTGATGTGTATGACACCATGGGTATTATGGGCATTGTTCATTTTCACTCTATTTTCAGAAATATTCAAAAAAGCACAAGAATCTGTTTTGCCAAACACCCCAAGAATCTGTTTTTCTAGAGGAGCTGTTTTGGTAGAGGAGCTGTTTTCTAGAGGAGCTGTTTTGGTTTAGGAGCTGTTTTGAAAGAGCCATGCCAAACGGGCCCTAAGTTTGCTCCAATGATGGTCAGAACGAGACTATTGTTAATTACAGCAATTGCACAGTACTCAGGTAAGAAAGCACGGTTTGGAGAAAAAAATGCTCCGCAGTTTAGCACGCGACTAGCTATCTCTGGCGGAGGGAAGAAACGATACTAACTAGTAGGTGCTGCCGGGCGTGCGACTTATCCTGCCTGATCCATGGTGGTATGCAGGCTGGCAGAGCACGGATACCCCTCCCCTCAATTGCTGTGGAAGCGCGCAGGAAAACGTGCATAGCAGAAGGCGAGGGAAGCGGTGCCGTTGCCGGTGAATTGCTAGGCAGCAGACAGTTACACACTTTCACAGCAGCTTGGTGCCTTGACCTGCCTCAGCCTTGGGTTACTAGCCATCAGTAGCCCTGATCTTAGAATGGAGTTTCCCTGATTTGATGACGGTGGCGTGCGTGCAACATAATGGAGAAATGACCGCGGTAGGCGAGGGACCGCCCGTGAGGCACAGACAGACAAACCGGACGTGCGGAATTTCTCTTGGTGGTATACTCGATGCATTTTGTCTGTAGGGAAGTCTACAGAGACGTGTCGATCGGGTGCCTGAACCGAACCTGACACGGAAGGATCTTCCCATGATTATTTCCTCTTTGGACATTTCTTCCTAATCCTTGCGCTCTTTCAGTTGGAGTTGGCGTCTACTGCTACCCGCCATCATGCCTGCCTGCCCAAGATGCGAGTACGTACCCAGAACGAGAAAGGGCCCGCACGACTGCTCAAAAGCGAGTGGAGTTTTATTTAGAGCCCGCACAAAGGCAACGGGGGTTCCTTCGCCGGACCGACGAATCTTGTGCTTCCATGCGTTTCCACGATCCTCTGCTTCACCATCGACCAATGGGGCGCATTTGATTCTAACGCACGTCCAAAACCGGTGAATGACGCGCACCACCGCTCCAACACCACCGTCATGATGACACTACTGCTGAGTAGCAATAACAGCGGCTATAACAACCTTCAAAGCCACTGGAACGTCGGAATTGGCAAACACGAGGCCACCAGACCTGTCGCAAGAATCGTGCCTGCCACGGATGGTGGCCGCGGTAGTTGGTGCCTTTTCTGCAGCCGCTGCCCATGGCCACCCTTCTTTGCCTGTCACTGCAAAGGGGCGGGGCTTCACCGTTGTGCGTCGTGTGCGTTCGTTTGTTAGCTGGGGCCGGCCGAGAAATAAACCGCATCATGACCTGACGAGACCCTTTCCCCTTGGAGAGAGGAGGGCATCATCATGATCTCTATATGGCCTCTACCACAAAATGCTTCCACCAATTAGCTCATCTGCGCCTCTCGCCGCCTAACTTTGATGATTATATATACTTCTACACGATGGTTAAATAAGATGGGATAATCAAAGGTACCTTTACAATCGCCAACCTTGTTATGATGTGATGACGGGGCCGTTACGATCATCAAGGGCAAGCAACTGGATCCTTGAATCCGCCGGGTAACTGAAGAAAATCATGTTGTTCTTCTAGAAACCAAGAAACAAAGAAACAGAGATCTTTTATGCGGAGGCACATGCTTGCCCTTTATTGTGATCGTAACGCGCAGAAAACGGCTGCAGGGCAACTTGCGGCACCCCATTCCTGGGGCGGTGTGGGGACAAAGCAACAACAGTTCAGCAAAGATGAGAAGTAGCACAGCACAGCACAAGTCCAAAAGAACATAAGCATAAATCTTCCTTTTGAGGTGCTACTACAAAATACGATATCCTAGCTAGGGGGAGTATATGGACAAATAGAGATGAAAAACGTGACAAAATTGTTGCTATAAATGTTCAATCCCAAAAGGCCGAACTACTGTAACTGCAACACGTACAGTTTGTCTTCTCAACGGTACAGCAGCCTCTCAAATTCATGCAAAATGAACAGGCTAACAACCACCAATGGAAGTCCCCTCTTAAACAGCTACTCCCTCTGTTTGGAAAATGTTGACGTTCGGACAGCACCTTGAAGTTCTCCTTTAGTTCATTTTGGCTGTCCGAAACGTCAGGATTTCTGAACGGAGGGAGTAATCTCTTAAGTTCCCGTATAAAGAGTTGTTGCTCCGATCCTTGTCTCAACGAAACACAAACCAAAATACAGTGTCAGATGAAGAAAGGCAAAACAATTGTTCCGAGTAGATTAATCCCGCCGGTGGTACACATGCATTGCAGTAGATGTTATGACTAAAGCACATGAAAGCCGGACAGATCTCCATTTGAGACAGTTGATAAACTCTCTCCTCCACTAGCTAGTAGTAGACCTCTTAATGTCAGGTCAACACTCAACATCCTATAAACAAACATGTTTCAGACGAAGACACCTCCATCCACACACAAGAACCGATCCGGAGAGAAAATTATTACTAGTAAAATATCCTCTGGAACCATCCAAAAGCCCCGCTGATTCCCCTGCCACCTTCGCCCGAGCAATCCGTCAGCGGCGCGCATTACTGTAAGCGCCAGAGCTTAGTCACCCCGCGGTTTGATCCGATAAACTAATAAGCGCCGGAGCCATGAACGGTGGTGGTGGCCGCGAGGACCAAGAACTCGGGGCTCGAAATCAAATGCCACCCGTTTTCGGTCGCAGCCAAGTCCAAGGGAATTAAGAAATGGTTAATTATTGTTACGGGCGTCTGGAGACCGGCTTACTGTGTCGGTGTGGGATCGGAGTCGCCGCTGATTGTCTTTTCTATTCAAGGTTGCAGATCACTAGGATCAGCATTCTGCAGAGGTGGGAGCAATTAATCGCTCGGTACAGCGCATTATAAGGTAATAAGAATGGAGCAAAACTTTAAGGAGGCCATTGTTAACAAACAATTCTTTTTTGGCATTAGTTCTTGAGCCAGCAAGGGAAGAACCGCTGATACACAAGTTGTTCAAGAGGTTCGCATGCTCCAATGTCTGCGCTGACGAGAAGCACTAAAAAAGTTAGTCTCACACTAAAAAAAAAGCTATTCTCAAAATTTACAAGAACCAACGGTGCAAATCTACTGTCATCCAAAACTTTTTGCAATGAAACAAGTACACTCATGCAAGATGTACCAACAGAAAAGAATATAAACACTGCACAAATTCAACATGTAACTATGCAAGCTGATTTTGTATTTCCCACTATATTGCACTAAATTTGTTTTTTATTGAAATTTCTAAAGCACATTTTGTAATAACTAAATCAAACGTAGGAGTGTATATCGCAGAAAAAGACATGCACAAATACACCCTTGGTACCGAGAGATAACAATCATGTATGCCTTGCTACCGAGAGAACTTTAAATATTGAAAAATAATCATAGCTGCAAATACTATATACGTAACATTCATATATGTACAAGTACCATAAGCAACAAGACACACTAGTTTGCAAATCCCGAATCTAGTTTCAACATAGTGATGACATTACAGAGATTTGGTGTACCTGGAATAAAAATGTAATAACCTGCTCTTTTAGCCGTTGAGATGCTGGATAAATGCTTTCAAAAAAAAGATGCTGGATAAAGGCTACCTACCGAACAGGGGAACAAATTCTTTTCGTACTTACGTAGTTGCCATCGCCTGGCTTCTTATCCGACACGGCCGTTGTTATCCGAAGAGCCACTGTCGAGTGTGTGTTGCTCACATGCCTGTCTTCCTTTTTTTTAATTTGGGATGAAAGTTATCGTCACATGCTCCTGACCACCAATCAACTGAGACGAGCAAACTTCAATCAGCAACAGAACAACCAGCAGCTAGGCAGCCCATCCCCACGTCCCAGTGTGAGCTAGTACCACTAGTGAAGTGAAGCGATTCGTCCATGGCAAGTTGCGGTTGGGCGGCGAGTGAGCGAGCCGGCCGTTTGAGGAATAACATGCGCGGGGAGCTTTGCGTGGCAGCGCCGCTCCCTTTGTCCGTTTCTACCAACCCCGGCGCGACCGAATCTCTATCCAGCACGCACGCACACACGCTCCCTCCCACTCTGCCTGCTCGCGCGCCCCACGTCCGACCACCTTTTTATCCTTTTCCTCGGAATCGATCATGTGCTGCCCATCAGTAACAGATTATCGTCATCTCATCTCGAGGAAGAAATTAACGCAAGGTAAGATTTAGCAAAGAAGGTCCAAGTCGAACTCGTTGTCCGGCGACGGAGCAGCTAATACACGACCATGCATTGCATGCGACGGGGGAATGATCGGGGCGATGGCGACGGGGGCGTGACCAAATCTCTGGTGCGCGGATATCGGGGGCACATGCGACCCATTGCCATCTTATCATTAGTGGCGCCCCTCATCTCATCTCTCTGTATTATCCTAGCAGAGGAGCATCAATGATGTCTCCTTCCCTTTGACTCCACTCAGCACGTCTGCTAACACAGTCTGGCGTTCCCACGAACTGGTTCCGCGAACAAGGAAACTGAACTGCACGTTTTGTGAATTTTTTTCGTCTGGAAAACTGAAGGGGTACTTTGCAGCTGAAAAGAGCAGGGAACAAGGTGGTGCGACAAAATGTGGATCGCGTTTCCGGTTCCAACCGTTGTGGTAGAGCTTACTATTTCTCAATGATTCTTTTAGCCGTTCTGACAGATATAGTATACTACTTTATTATTATGGCTTCAACGGCTAGCCAGTTGATTTATTGGAGTAACAATTTCTTCTCCTCCAGCACAGGATAAACAACAATAATAAAAAGGATTAATGGTGGGAAGGAGGGCCCCTTGGTTGGCTGTGACTGTGAATGGCATAGCTGTCCCCAGCCCCAGGTGAGACACAGAACAACCCACGCAGCAAGCAAGGCATGTGTGCCATGTCCAGCACTCACTCCTTCCTTGCCATCAAAGTCACCTAAACATAGCTTCTCCATCATCGTGATTTTAGATACAGGCCAGGGGCACTCACAGACAAATAAAGGCGCCCGGCCTAATGATCCAGCTAGACAGAGGGAGAAAGGGGGAGAGATTAGTAAAGGTAAACGGGGTAGGCATAATTAATTACCGCGCGGCACCCTTTCCCAATCTAATCCATGTGAGGTGCCTCTCTCTCTCTCTCTCTCTCTGCTAGTACTAGTATATAACAATCCTCCTCCTCTCTAAGACTCTAACTCCACCACCACTCTGCTCTGCTTTGGGCCGTCCTTGTTTCACACACAACCAGCCTGATAAGGGATAACCATGGCGCCGGGTCTCTTGGGATCGGCGCTGCTGGTGGTGGTGGTGGTGGTGGCGGCCGTGTCGTCCTCCGTCGCGGCGGAGCCTCTTCCGCAGTACTACAACGCCATCTTCAGCTTCGGCGACTCGTTCTCGGACACGGGCAACTTCGTGATCATCAACTCCGGGAAGCTTCCGAACATGCCCAAGTTCCCTCCGCCGTACGCGCGGTGCTCCAACGGGCGTCTGGTGATCGACTTCCTCGCGGAGGCGTTCGGGCTGCCGCTGCTGCCCCCTCGGCCAACAAGGGCGTCAACTTCACGCAGGGCGCCAACTTCGCGGTGATGGGCGCCACGGCGCTGGACCTGCAGTACTTCAAGGACAACAACGTGTGGAGCATCCCGCCCTTCAACACCTCCATGAGCGTGCAGCTGGACTGGTTCCAGGAGGTGAAGGCCACCATCTGCGCCACGCCGCAAGGTCCGATTGGTTCTCGCGCGCCTTCTCTCTTCTTGGTAATTAATCAGTACTAGGTCAGATTGAGCTGACTCGATGGTCTCCAAATAAAACGATGATATTATCTTACCAGAGTGCCGCGAGCTGTTCGGGAGGGCGCTGTTCGTGTTCGGCGAGTTCGGGGGCAACGACTACAGCTTCGCGTGGAAGGCGGACTGGTCGCTGGAGAAGGTGAAGGATATGGTGCCGGCGGTGGTGGGCGCCATGGTGCGCGGCGTGGAGCGGCTGCTGGACGAGGGCGCGCGGCACGTGGTGGTGCCGGGGAACCTGCCCGCCGGCTGCATCCCCATCACGCTCACCATGTACCCCTCCGAGGACCGCGCCGAGTACGACCCGCGCACGGGATGCCTCAAGAAGTACAACAGCGTCGCGCTCTACCACAACGCCATGCTCCGCATCGCGCTCGACAGGCTGCAGAGGCGGAGGCCCGAATCGCGCATCGTCTACGCGGACTACTACACGCCGTACATCCAGTTCGCGAGGACGCCGCAGCTATACGGTAATTTTTTCTTCTTTCAATTCCGGGCAGGCTCAGGGCGGCTGACCAACTGCACGGCCCCCTTTCCTCACCCTCATGGAGGAGGACAAATCACACACACCCTAAACACGCCCGTGAGGTTCCGGGCACAGGGGGTGGGGCTCTGGGTTGGTCGCGCACAACAGTTCACCTGGTCCTGGAACGGCAATGGCGACTTCACCTACCAGGTCCAGGCACAGCCTGTTCCGTACGCCGGCTCCTGCCACTGCAGCTTCCACCAGCTTGGCCGCGTGCGATCCCGCCAAACACGGCTTTTTGTTCTCTTTCTCCAGTAGTTAACACAGATTAGTACCAGTCCACCGTCATTGATTGACGGCGCGAGATGAGATCTCAGCCTCCGCCTTGGGCTTCATTGCCAGAAGCAGAGCACTCCTCTCTTTGCTTTGTTGATGATACAGTAGTAGTGAGCAGCAGAGTGATGACAAGAAATCTCTGTGCAGGTTACAAGCGCGGCGCCCTCCGCGCGTGCTGCGGCGGCGGCGGGCCCTACAACTACAACATGAGCGCCTCCTGCGGGCTCCCCGGCGCCACCACCTGCGACGACCCCGACGCGCACGTCAGCTGGGACGGCATCCACCTCACCGAGGCGCCCTACCGATTCATCGCCAACACCTGGCTCAAGGGGCCCTACGCGCACCCGCCAATCGCAAGCGTCGTGCGCGACGACATGGTCTACTAAGTGACTTCCATCTTCCTCCGTCCGTCCATGGAGAGCAGGATGGTCCGAGGGCAAAGAAAGCTAACCCGGGAGGGGACGGAACAAGGATTCCATTACATTCGTTCCTGTATAGTACTATTACTGTACTGCTGCCAAGGAGTAAATCGATTACTACGAGTAGCTTTTTTTTTGTTGTTTCCTTCTTTTTTGCGGTGAATTTTTGGTTTTTTCCCTTTCTTTTTCTGGTGTTGGTTCATGCGGGAATGGACGTGTAATACAGACTTGCTTCAAACGGCAATAGATAATGACGAAGACGAACAACCTGCTGCAGTGCTGTGCCTCTCAGTCTCAGCATCGGTGTAAATAAGCAGAGTACACAACTTGTAGTACAGACAGAGGATCAGAGCCGTCGCAAGCTCGCCTGCCGTCACATCGACTACCGATCCCGGCAACCCAGCGACGGCCAAACCGTTCTGCACACCCACTCGACTCGGCTCGCCGGTTTCGGTGGCGGTTGGGATGGGACGTCGGCTGCCGTGGCCGGTTTCGCATGTGCGCGGCGCCGCCCCGGGACAAGTGATCACGTGCGCGGCCGGATGGATGGGCGTGCCTGCCCCGCCCGGCCCGTTTCGCGGGGAGATTGTTGATTGTGCGGCGTAGCCAATCAGGTGGGGCTGCCTGCCTACTGCCTCCATCCATCCCTCCAAACCATTGTAGGCGACGCGGCAGCGTGCGGCTCCGCGAAATCCCGGTCCTCAACCGGTGGAAAACGTGCCATTCGTAATTCCGTGCTCACGGAGGGAGGGACGCCGCCACCACCTTTTCAGCCTTCCTTCTTTACCTGCAAAGGATTTGTGCAGTACTCCCTCCTTTATTAAATTGTTGTCAGTCATTGATTTTTTTACGTGACGTTTGATCATTCGTCTTATTAAAAAAATTTAAAATATCAAAAGTTGTATGCTATATTTCAAGTTTCTTTAGTGATAAAATATATTCTAAGAAAAAATATCATATTTTTTAAACTTTATTTGAATAAGATAAATGGTCAAACTTAAGAAAAAAGTCAACGGTGACAACAATTTAGTAAAGGAGTAGTACTCCTTACCAATTCACAGTGCTCCGCTGCGCGAGTGAACTGGTCGGCTAATTCGGAACGGTGATAAAGTTTCTAGTAGTATAATCCTACTGATGATTCAAAGTAAACATGCCTATCCCAACATTAATCGTTCTCGTAACTTTAATTATGGATCACTTGCTGTTTTAGTCCGCAAAATACAACGTTATAAATCACTTACTCGGCTAACTGTGTTTACTAGGGCAGTCCATTTGCTGGCTGGACCTGTTGAGACTCCGGCAGCGTTTTGCCAAGTGCGGCCCAAGCACCAAATTATTAGGCCGATCTGCCTCACCTGCTCGCCTTGCTAGATCCAGCACAAAGTGGACCAAAATGCTGCTTTCTAAAGTCAATTTGTTTCTTTTCCTTTTTGCAGTGGCACATCTTCTTGTTTTTTTTTTAATTACAGAAGATGCCTGGTACTACTATTTTGTTACCAACCAATTAATTAGAGTGGGTGATTACAAATTAGTTTCTTATAATATTCTTTCAAAAGTTCAAAAGTGAATCTTGAATCTTTGCTCACATATGGACAAATCACATAATAATAATTTCGACGAGGGCACAACAACACATATTGCCCCCATTTAAGCACCACACTTCTATATCTGATGTATATAGTAACCAAACACGACTTCAATAACTCTCTATATCCACCCGTCGCAAAAAAAAAAAAAAAAATATCTATATCCACCATGTCGGCTGCTCCAGTGTCGAAATCTTGGAGTTAAACCCCAAAACAGGAGCATTATTGTCCTACACTAGCTAAGCTCACAGTCCATCGTCCAACTACTAACAAATATATCTGTAAGTTGATATATATAGATATATGTAGTACCAAAAAAGTAGATAGTATAGTGATGACATTAAATATCATCATAATTTTAAACAAGATAATTATTAATATTTTAACTAAGTTGGAATATTGCCACATCAAGAACATGTAGTGGCCAAGATTGTTGTCTACTATTCGATATTTTTCATGTGATATCTCTAGATTGGATATTTAAGCTTAAGAGATATTAATATGTCTATATATGGTGATACTGCAACTGAAAAACTTGGTTATGTATTTACAAGGGGCCTGGTAATTTCAAAATGCATACAAGGTGGGCAGAAGTTTTAAGATTTTATTGTGTCTTAAACTTTAGGAAAGTAAAATTGGATCTACAACGATACATACTTGTTACAAAATTAAAAGATAGAATGTTATGTACACTTATTCTTACAATGGTTTAACTACAACTGTTCATTCAATAAATGTTAATTTAGCTAATATGTACAATAATGATGTAATAATATATAAGATGCATATATGAATAAAAACTCCTCGATAAGGACTTTTCATCTTTTGTTTGTTGTAATAAAAGAAAGAGAAATGAGAACCACTTAATCTTAATTTATTGTATTTTCCCGGAGTTCTCTCTCCAGAAATTCAGTTTTCATTATTATTACTTTTTATCTCTTTAATTAATGGTCTTCACTTTATTGGAAGACTCTTAGTCTAGGAAATCCTTGAGATATATCTTGGTATCACAAAATACATTCACTTTTATTTTGACAAATAATAAAGATCAGTCATCTTCTTCCTCTATCTCCTTAGAGGATGGAAATCGTTTCAAAAGATTCACCCGCAAGTCTAGTGAACATCGCCTACTCCGGGGTTTTATCGGTGGTGGTGCTCAAACTTTATCAATATTAACTTAACTACTATCTATAATAATATAAAGTTTATAACATATAAACCTGTATCTACTTATATTCTACAAAACAATTTAATTATCATTATACAGAACAATTAGTTATTACTTTTTATTAAGGTTAAACAACAAATGAATGGTAGACCTTTTTATGACGGCATGTAACATTGAAAAAACAATAACAATGTGAATATATATGTTGTTGTTTTCAGTCGTACTTGAACATAAATGATGCTTGGACCTTCCCATGCTTGAATGCAGAAATGAGAAACCAGTAAGACTATCCGTACTCGTCGTACTCTATTTTCATCATTAAAAGAAATATGCCATCCTAGTCAGTAAGATTCTCTCCTTTATATCCATTATTAAGAGTGGTAGTTATTTTCTCATTAGAGCCACATTTTGAATTCTTCTTAAACATCCTGACAAACTATTTAAAAATGAAATCCTACTTAAATATTAGCTTAATCTATGCAACAATCCTTCAAATATACTTTGAATTCTCGCATCAACATGTGGGGTATCCATCTCGGTAAGTTGATATATATTCTACCCTAAAAGTAGATAGTGTGGCGACGATATTAAATGTCATCATAAATTCTAACAAATTGATTATTAAGATTTCAATTAAGTCGAAGTAATGCCACATCAAGACTAGATAGTAGCCAAGGTGATAAATTCTACCATTTGATATTTTGGTGTGACGTTTCTAGATTAGATATTGAAGCTGAAGATTTATTAATATATCTATATGTGGTGATAGTGCACCTAGAAAACTTGGTTATATGTTTTGTTTATGAATTTAGGGTCTAGTTATTTCAAAATGCTTACAAAGAGGGCACAAGTTTTAAATACTTTATTGTGCGTAAAAGTATAGGAAAGTAAAATTGGATCTAGACCGATACATACTTGCAAAAAATTTAAAAGATAGAATGTTATGTACACTTATTCTTACAATGGTGTAACTACACTTGTTCATTTTATCAATGTTATCTTAGCAAGTATTCACAATTAATTTTTAATTATACATAGACTACTACAAAAATAATTTTTACTTGCATACGCTATATGCATTTCAGTGGCAGATTTGTAAGAAACCATCACCGTTGTGGACTGCGGTACATGTACCATCACTAGAAATCAATTTATAGTATGGTGTCTCCTCTCGCTGGCAGAGGAACCCTAGAAGTGCGTGGTCACCGCTACCGATGACTTCTTGAAGCTCTTCTTCTGCCATGTCGGTCAACTTAGCTTGAGTTGGGTGATAGAGTTGGATGATAGAAGCTTGCACACAGCCTTAAACGGCATTGTCTTCTTCAACGGGATGCTCCGGACGACGAACATTCCTATTGGTGATGGTCCACGCATGACCGTGTTCACCGTGCGCGAACATATGAACAAGTGCATTGTCGATTATGAGAATATTGCAGCAGGCTATCAAGGAAACTTTGTACATACATATATATGGTTTTAGTGAATTTGAGATCTAGTGCAACTAAAAATTGAATGAACTTAGCATCACGAGCCTCCATGGACTAGAAAACTTACACGCACCAAATTAACTAGCAAGTTGGCCCATACATTTACACATATAGTATTAATAATCCAATTATAATGCATATTGTGAAGCTTTACTATCATATTCTATTTTCGCCTTGCCATTACTATTTTTTTCCCCAATTGTTTTTGTAGATGGTAATTTATAAACTTATATGAGGATATTTTAGAATATTTTTTAAAATATAAATGATGGATATATTTCTTTCAAAAAAAGCATATGAAGAGGTATTTTGGTCATTGTGTGACTGGTAATTTGTATTTTTCTTCAATTATGTCATACTTTCTAGCAATTGAGAGTGAACATGGTGATGACTTCTTTTCTTGCCAAATATGAAGGTAATGGATACACTTGTTTCAGCATGTGTTCAAGTTTATTTGTGGTGCATATAGTGAGGCATATACCAAGTTGTACCAATTTTCAGCGCTATAGTTCCTCACTAGAGAATGACTCCTATATCACCGGTAGTGACGTGACAATAGTAACTCTTTGAACCCTAACGACTAATGAACAGCACCATGTGCGATGAACTCAAGTATATATAGTCGTTGGGGTCAATTTCCTATATGCCATTGCAATTTTGCCTAGATCTTTATTTGCCTTGCAAGTGTGCTTATTCCCTTGTGCCATCCGGTTGCAATTTCTTACCCCTATATGCCATCTACGCCGTATTATATTTTTTTCCCTTATTGCCAGGCACGGGTGAGCTTGGCCACCGTTGCCTCCATCAACCAGGCACAATGAGCTTCACCGTCGCGGCTGTAGGGCCAAGCGCGAGCGATCTCCACCACCACCACCGTGGGCACATGTGAGCTTTGTTGGCCAGCCCCCAGCCATGGCGTGTGGTAGGCAGGTGGACAAAGGTTGAAGACATGGGTAGTTTGGTTATTTTTTTGGAAAAATTTGATTAAAAAAATTAGAAGATGACGTGGATGGTATAGAAGGATAAATAATTACAACACTGACATATAAAGGATAAGCCTAATTGCAATGTCAAATAGGGGATTGAAGGAAAGTACAATGACACTGAAGATATTATCAGTCTTTGTGATACACTATTACCTTTCGTAGATTTACCGAGCTCCAGTTGCCAGGTTCCAAAAGTGGCTAGTCAATCAGGCGTCCTTTAATTTACCACCCTCCTTGTTCCTACACGATTCCTGGGCCGCAGTCAAATTGACCGCTCGCTTCTGCTCCACTGAAGACTGTCGCTCACTCATGGAGCAGCTGCGTTTGACCATGCTGCTCCTCCTGTTACCTCTCCTACAAGGCGCCGCAGCCGCAGCCGCAGCCGCCGGAGAAGGTGACTCTGCTTCCTCCCTTCCTCGGTTCGACGCCATCTTCAGCTTCGGCAACTCGTACGCGGACACCGGCAACTTCGTCCTCCAGTCCGCCGGCCTCCCCGCCATCCCCTTCAACCACTCGCCCTACGGCGAGACGTTCTTCCGCCGCCCCACCGGCCGACCCTCCGACGGCCGCCTCATGATCGACTTCATCGGTACATACATAGCACAACAACAAAAGTCTCTGTACTAATAATCGAATCAATGAAAATGTTGATACACTTGTGTTTCGCGCAGCGGAGGCGGTCGGGCTCCCGTACCTGCAGCCGTTCCTCTCGAAGCAAGCGCAGGACTTGAGCCGCGGCGCCAACTTCGCCATCGTGGGCGGCACGGCGCTGGACGAGGGGTTCTTCCTGCGGCGCAACGCGTCCAGCGTGCCGCCGTTCCGGGGCTCCCTGCGCGTGCAGATCGGGTGGTTCCGGAAGCTCCTCAAGAGCTCCCTCTGCAACGCCACCACCGCGGCAGGATCGTCAGGGTGCCGGGGGCGCCTGGCCAGGTCGCTGTTCATGGTCGGCGAGCTCGGCAGCAACGACTACGGGTACATCCTCGCCGGCGGCAACAGCCTCCAGGAGGCCAAGTCCTTCGTCCCGGAGGTCGTCACAGCCATCTGCCAAGGCGTCGAGGTACCGTGTAGTACACATTCACATCTGCATATACACATTAATTCCTTGGGATCGATCGCGTCGATCTCGAGTTCGCCAAATGTTGTCACCTAGAATCATGATACGCGCTGCGAGTTCCCAAGCGGTTATCATCATCAAGCACTACGCTTGTGCCGCCACATGTGCCACGCCATGACACGCATTGCGTACGTGTTGATTAATTCCTCAACGATTTGTATGCGCGCGTTGATGATGCAGCGGTTGGTGGAGGAGGGAGCACGGTACGTGGTGGTGTCGGGCACGCCGCCGGCGGGTGCATGCCGATGGCGCTGGCCAAGTACGGCGCGGCGGCGGCGGCGGGGAACGCGACGGCGAAGGAGTATGACGCCCGGACGGGGTGCCTGCGGCGGCTCAACGGCCTGGCGCAGTACCACAACTGGATGCTCCGGGAGTCCATCCGCCGCATGCGCGACAAGTACCCGGCCACCACGCTCGTCTACGCCGACTTCTACAAGCCCGTCGCGCAGATCGTCCGCCGCCCGGCCAAGTTCGGTGAGTCGCCGACTCGATCGATCGTCGGAAACATTCATTTTTTTTTCTTACGATCCCTTATTAGTATGCCTCGATCGACCGAGAGCAAGGTTGAAAAATCACGTGACTTCTGACCGGAAGTTCATAAAGGCGCTGTGTCTCGCGCCATGCTGCGCGTGCGTATGTGTACCCGCGGCGGGATACAGGATACTCCTGCTAGCTGGTGATCGGTTCTCGAGGTCAACACATGTTGATGTTATCTAAAGCAATGCATTATGCATGACAGCATTAACGGCAAACACTTATCTCTACTCCCAATACTATATAGGAGTTTGCACTGTTCAAAATTTTGGAATCTTAAGGTACGGTAAATCCAGTACGTTTATGTTGGGACTTTAATTTGGGGTAGAACCTGGAAGCAGCATCTGCTATTAATATATTCGATTCAATGATATTTGTTTTTAGGACTGGTGAGTTGTGGTCAGTAGTGATTTTGTCGGGTATCACATATAGTACAACTTACTGATATCCTTCAAGGTCAACTACGGAAACCATGGTAAACTTGAGGCTGAGGCGTAGCTCAATGTTCCAGAGGCAGATGTAGAATAAAATAATAGCTGGGAGGGGCCCCTTAATTATTGGTTCAGAATATTAAACTAACATAAGTTCATATCATTTTGGTGGTCATTATTTGCGATGAAATGCATCTACATACCTCTACCCTGGATTGCAATATAATGCAGTTTTGGACAACTGGAAATGACCAAACCACCTCTGATTAATTCATACAATTTTCCATGCACGTTCTCAAAATTATTTTAAGTGTTTCATGAAAAATGGGATTATTTCCAATTTTCATGACTATTCCATTGTTTTGTTTTCTGTTGTATCAGTATGATGTCTGTCTTTTAATTTGGTTTTCGCAAGGGGAAAAGCCTCATGTTTGTTTAATTTTCAGGGTTCACTGACGAGCCCCTCCGAGCGTGCTGCGGCGGAGGCGGTCAGTACAACTACAACCCGGACGAAGCCTGTGGCTCACCTGGAGCAACAGTTTGCGACGACCCCTCCGTGTACGTGCATTGGGACGGCATCCACTTGACCGAGGCTGCGTACAAGTATATCGTCGACGGCTGGTTGGATGGTGTCTACTCCTATCCCTCCATTCTCAACTTGACGCAACACCAGCAGATTAGTGCACATCTAGTCTAAATATATAGTTAGTGATTAAAATGGGGTTGGCGATTTTGTTACGAAAATTTAAGCATGATCTTGCTATAGTGAAACAAAATGTATTATGGACAGGTTTAATATTGATTATGGATTGAGATTATAGAACCAAAATGTAATCGAAGTCGGTAGCCACTGTGCTTCTAGAGCCACATGACCTGTTTTTTCTTTGTTCACGTAGATTAAGTAGAGCCCCCCCCCAAAAAAAAACAATCTTGAAGCTAGGAAGCACTAGCTTAAAAAATTTGCAGAGTTGGGACCTAATCATTCACTGAAGTGTTTTGGGCTGGAGCCTGGAAGGTGAGCGCTGCGCTCCATGGGCCAAAAATGTATGGGTGTTAAATCGGGAAAAAATGGGTCTGCGGTATACTACCGTGGCTGTGATAAGAGTTCGAATGACTGCTACAGTTGGAAATGTGATGAATACAGTTCTAGTGGATGATTTTGGATGCGCAAAATCTGGGTCCAAGCAGCATGGATGACCCGGGACTTAAAGGGACTTGTGAAGATCACTCCCGCCTTCTGGTAAGCTTCCACCAAGACGAACATCAGAACATGCCACAGCGTTCTGATCACCACACTGTTTATATATTCTTCCTTTGCCAGCCTGAAGATTCTCTGCTTTTGCACATGCCACAACAATGGGGTTGTCGAAAACTATCCACCGGCACATCAAGTCTCTTCTCACAGTTACCTTTTGAGCATGGCTGTCATCATGCTATGCCCCTTAATTATTGGTAACTATATATACCTTCTCGCAAACAAAATTCAGGGTAACAGTCAATCGTAATCCAACAGTTCCAAATTTAGTGCCGTTCGGTATACAACTACAAGATGAAGCAACTTCCAAAACCAAGACTCAGGCACTCAGCAAATCATTCACTTTATTCCATTGATTTTGTACAAGAGAAACCAACAATCATATAGATGGAGCACAAGAAATGAAGCCAATTATTCTTTCTTCTCTTTATACTCCTTTGAGTAAGCAATACCATACAATGCAAACAATACCAATGGTTACATTGATCTCCACAGGGATCGTCGTACTTGTAACAACACAACACTTAACCGTCACTGGCCACACCAGGCTATCCCTTTTTCTTCTCTTTTGAGGAAAGCTATCCTTTTGAAGTTATTATAAACTAGTACTATACACCTTCAACTATCACACCACTGTACATGTGTCGAGGAATACAAAAATGTATAATCAACCAACGTTCCCAGAAAATGAAAAATCAATCAATTGGTTACGTATTGAAATGAGATCTCGCACTTAGCACTCTAGGTATCTAGATCTTATCTCCTAGTATGCTTTTCGTTTCTTGTTTTTATCTCATTTGGATGAAAATGTTCGACTCTTTGGTCGAGGTGGCCTCACCTCACGCTCAGGGGCATCACTCCTGCCACTGTGATTCTTGCCCCTCAATGGTTCGGTTTCTGAATTCTTTTTGAAGCAATCAGTTTCTGAATTCTCAGAGGTTCGGCTCTGCCTGTGTCTCCTTTCCTACAAAATCAATGTCTCATGTTACTCTTGCATATCACTGTTATCAAAATCCGCTATTTCACTAGTGTTACAATTCATGCTTAAGTTCAATAAAGCTGAACAGGTATTTGGATCAATCAAAGCCGAAGATGATCATCGTACCAATGTAGCATTCTAGTGCAGTGATTTGTTCTTCTACAACTATTTTAGCATGACATGGACAAATGGATAATCGATAAATACACTCCAGTGTTTTAGTTGGATGCCTATCAAGTATGCTACATACTACTTTATACATGATATCTTTATAAAGCATACCTCTTGTGGTATGGGCTCATTAGAATCCAACATCCGGACCACCTGATCCATCCTTGGTCTCTTCTCAGCATTCAAATCAATACACCTCAGAGCTGTCAAAAGGGCGCGTTTGAGCTCCTTTGTTGAAGGCCTTCTCTCCAGGTTTGGATCCACCACTTCTTCAGACCGTCTGTTTGCAACCATCATTTTAAGCCAATCGACTAGATTTACCTATATTGAGCAGCAGTTTCTTAGAAAATGTAGGCTATCATCATTGATGATAGAATTTGCAATTAAGAATAGTGTCACAGTTTCTTCAGTGATTCAACGGTGATCTAGATTGTATGCCATTACTCACAAACTTTCTAACTATATTGCGAATTTTCTGTAAAAAGAATGCTTGCCAGTGGACAAGGTTTCATGGAGTTTGCACATGGGTAGGCAAATATTAATAAACTTCATTACCCTGTGAAGTGCTCCTAGACCCAAAACACAGTAGGTAATACGTTTTGTGGAAGCAAAGTAAAAAAATTTGATGGGCAGAAATCATTAATCGGAGGTACAGGATAAAAGCGTTAGGCTAGGTAGTGCCAATTCATTCACACTTGAGTCTAAAAGGTTGCAAAATCAACCGATACTCCTGTGCAGCAAAAGATGGCAAGATAGTAACTTCGAATGTTTCCAGGAAAAAATTAACATGATTCACAATTCATTAATTGAGTTTACTGGACTTATTCTGCATGGATAATATCCTTTAGCTTATCCTGTTCACTCATTATATTTTTTTGTAGATTTGACTGTTGCACATTCTGCTTTATCAGGTTCTCCTCAGAAATATCAATATCACCATAGATACCTAAAAATAGTAGAATGTCCTGTTTGCTTAGAGATCTTTTCTGAACCTTATATGTTTCTATTAGTATACTAGTTAAGTATTGCAATAGAGATAGAAAAGGGTAGAATCAAAGAACATAATCAAATGAAGATTACTAGAAAAAGATATGAGACAAATATTACCTCGTTCGGAGGTCTCTCATAATCAATTGGATCTCGACCTGTAATAGCTTCCAATAAGACAACTCCAAAGCTATACACATCACTCTTTTCGTTCAAGAGTCCACTGTTAGCATACTCAGGTGCAACATATCTGTAAAAGTATAAAAAAATATTAATTGATAGAACACAATCGTAATAGCTTCCAATAAGACATGCCCAAAGCTATACACAATTACACATCACTCTTTCCGTTCAATGGCACTAATCTAAAATTGTGCCAGAAAAGATTTGAGGAAAATGGTAAGTACCAAAACTTACCCAAAGGTACCCATAACTCGAGTAGCAATATGACTTTTACCAGCACCAAGCATCTTGGCCAAACCAAAGTCCGATATTTTGGCATTAAATTCATCATCAATCAAGATATTGCTGGACTTGATGTCACGGTGCACGACTTTTGGTTCGATCGCCTCATGTAAGTAAGCAAGTCTGCAGATTTTCATAGAATATTAAATTCATGTCTTACAAGAAGAAATAAATAACTGGGATAACCAATCAGAGAACCACACCAACAATAATTAATGCAATAATGATAAGAAAAAGGTGGTGACAAAGACTGCTTCAAACTTCTGTGTTTTCAACCTACCATCTAACAGGAGCTTATCAACATCAAGCTTGTTGTTGTTCACCGAATCATATCAGTACAATTGAAGATTACTTGTGACAGGTAATAATATTAAAACATGTTCCGTCAAAAAAGGTAATACTGAAACATGCACATTAATCAGGACCATTCTTTTAGCCCTTAGGCGTCAAATAACATAAATTGAGTTGATTCGCATTTTGCAC
Source organism: Chloris gayana (assembly GCA_031894775.1). Taxonomy (NCBI): domain Eukaryota; kingdom Viridiplantae; phylum Streptophyta; class Magnoliopsida; order Poales; family Poaceae; genus Chloris; species Chloris gayana. The sequence goes on along the minus strand of JAUNZO010003845.1, from coordinate 505,663 downwards.
AATAATAAGAGTGGACAGATGATGTACAACAGACATTTTATAAATAAAAAGAAGGAATTTAGAGCATTGCATTCAGTTAAGGAGTTACTCACGCCTTTGCAGTGCCCAAAAGAATTTTCATCCGAGCTAACCAAGTGAGAGAGCTATACTGGGACAATTCTCCATGGAGCCAACTTTCAAGATTCCCATTATTAACATACTCATACACAAGCATCCTGGTTATACATACACAAGTAACTCATGTCATAAGTTCCAATCTTTTTCATTGCTATCTAAAAATGATCGATGCATAGCACATTATATTGTACAGAAGATGAAAATGACGTCCTCATGTCTTACCTTTGAGTACCCTCAACACAGTAACCCAAAAGGCGCACCAGATTCTTGTGACGGACATGGCCGATTGCCTCAACTTCTACTCTAAATTCTCTTTCAGCCTGCCCTCTACACAAGACAAGGAGGCACAGTATAAGAAAAGGAGGGGAAACAACAAAGGCATGTACTGCCACCGCATCGGTCAAAAAATGTAAGAGAAAAAGCTCACAGATTGTTGAGGATTTTCTTGACAGCAACCGGAGTGCCATTTGATAATCTGCCTCGATACACAACACCATATCCACCTTCGCCAATTACACTGTCCTTTGAAAAACGGTTGGTAGCAAGCTCCAGATCTCTGAGAGTGAACCAATGGCCCCAACCAAGGTAAGAAAACTCAGGTAAGCCTGCCAACGGTGCAGTGTCAGCAGTAGACTGTTCATTAATAGAAACAGTTTGAATTCCATCTGTGTCATCCGTAATGCGAAATGAGCCAGAAAGATTGTTCTCTTCTCTTTTTCTTAACTTGTCCTCCTGAGCAGACTCAATTGCTTCTCTATCGACTGAATCCACAGGCTCAGGCTCATTTTGAATGGCGAGTAGAAGCCCATCATGTACAATAAAATCATTGGCTGAAAATTGGTCCACCGTCCTTACTTCCTTTATGTCTTTGCACGCGGGAGGTATCTGGGTCATTGGAAGATCTTTGACTGTCCGACGTGACCTCTTGATGCAACTCTGGATGGTGATGCATATGAGAAGTATGAGAAGAATGCCCAAGAGTGACGCTCCAACAGCTATCCCAATCACAACCCATAGTTTCAGACCAAAGACAATTGTCTTCTCATGTAGAGATTCAGTTAGACTGGAGTTTGATGACATCTTTTGATCATCAAGTACCTGAATGAGGATAAAGACATGTCAGACAAATGCAAAGAGCCAATTTGACGAAAGATAACGATATTCCATTTCCATTGTAGTTTGATCCAAAGCTAGTCCTAGTTTTTTTTATATATAAAAAATGATTGAACTGTTTTTTTAGATGGAAATACTACTAACCATGAGATCTACATTCTAGTCACCAATGAATCACAGAAACCATCCTTTAAGAAAAAATGGCAACGAAGACCAAGAAGAAAAAGACTAGCAACCAAAAGTCATCTGGTAAGCCTCAATTCATTTGGGCAATTTCAATTGAGCAATATCAAACAAATCAGGTGATATAAAATGTAAGAAACTGAAGCAGTTTTGGTATTAGATCAAATAGAAGACTTGGGAATTTGTAGCAACAGACAGTTTTGGTATCACAAATGGCATTCTAACAAAGAGCTATGGCTGCTGAAGACAGGCTAGACCAGGGAGAAGCAATTTATCTGAAGTCTCATGTACCTCAAAGAAAGGCTACTTTTCTCTCTTCTCCCTATTTTTTTATAATGAATTTATATTTTTCCCCCAAAATAAAGAAACTACTCAGGACCATCCTCATTAGCAGAAACAAACTGCGTCCAAAAAAAAAATCAGTCAAGGTGAAGGCACTTACAGAATGGAACGAGAACCAACAGCTCCTCAGCAATGGCAACAGCTGCAGCTCATCTTAAATCCGCGTTGCCCAGCAGCGGACGGGACTTCAGCTGGAGCACAAGACACGCCCACGTGTGCCAACTAGTGTCGATCCTGAGCTCTGGAGAACAAGAACAGGAACACCGTCAAACCATGGATCGCAAGCAGCACATAAATCCACAACGAACGGAACGGAAAGCGAGAAGAACCGACATTTGGATCTGACCAAGAACAGGGCCAGCTTATGTCAGCCCAAAACAAAGGAAATGCATTATCCATCCTGTAAAGCAGCGAGGATCCAGCACTTGTACCTTGCAGGCAGAAGGAAAGAGGCAAACCAATCCGCGTCCGGATGGACGGATCCGCACTTCACCTTCCACCGGACAAGCGAGCGAGAGGCGGCGGCGGCGGCGGCAGGGGATTCAGGGCAGCACGGTGTGGAGGGAGGATCCAGACCGGCACCAGACGGGAGAGCGAGGGACCGGCACTGGCAACCTCGTGGTCGGCCGTGCGTGCCTTGGAATTTTTAGCTGCGTGGGGCGGTTGGCGGGTCGATTGCAGCCACCTTCCGACGGTCGGTCGTGCCCTCCTCTGCCGCACTTGCTTCCTTCACAAATTTACACGCATCTTTACTTCCTCAGCACTGCTGCTGCCAGTGTGAAGCTTGGACGCGAGCCGCCTTCGGGAGTGAGGGAGAAGCCAGCCAGGTGATCTGCTGGTAAACGTAAAGTAAACCACACGCCGTTCTATTTTTTCCTTTTATTTTATGGTTGATGAAAAGGGGAAGCACAGGTGTGACGCCAAAGAAGGATATGGAATCTGCCAGGCGATAGAATAAGATGTGTGAATTCCCATCGCAGAGCTGATGGGCAAGCTTCAACTAACACGAGTGCTCACTTAGATGAGTTGTTCTTGTCTTCATTTCCTTATCATTATATAGACGCTTCTTTATTATAGATTAGATGCAGATGCCACTGGATCTCCCCGGTGACAGCAACGTCATCTTCTTTCTTAATTAATTACTATATATATTAGTGTGCTGTTTACATGGAAAGCTTGAAAAAACCAAACTTTGTGAACTTTCATATGCAGTCTTAATAAGTTTCGCAATATGTAGCTCAAATTAATCCATGTTTGCATAACGTTATCACACACAAAATATGATGAAACAACACATCTTAGCTGCCACATCATCGAGCCAACGTGTTACATGACAAGTCCCCTTCAACCATGGAATTGACGCGCTTCTTCCCCAACCAAAAATGACCTGCCCTCTCGTGCACATTGGTTCTGCCTGAGTGCTACAGGAGCCCGGCAGCGTGTTATACAGTCTGTGTTGTTAGACGACTTAATGGTTTACCCATAGGAGTTATCACATCGGGTGAGATGTCCTCTTCTAATTCCTATTTAGCACTGACTAGTTGCGTGGGTCTAAAATGCACGGCAAAGTGGCTACATGTTTGTCGCCCTTGCACTTGCCTGGTTAGTTTAGCCAATCCGTCTTTTGTAGTGGTACTTCAATGTCCTTATGATTATTCTATCCTCTAATTGGACATATGGCCCATTAATTGCCCTTCCGTGGGATCGTACTTTTATTGACATGGATATCGGCATCTTGAAAAATTGGTGTCATATGCGATGATTCATATATATGCAAAAGATTACTCCGTCTTACATCGCTCGGGGGTCTCCACTAGCAACATAACATTCTTAGTCTCGTTACTCTTAACATTCTTTTGCTCCAGCTGTTGCCACCGCTCATCTGTAACCAGGGTTTGTCGTCTTTAGAAATGGTGGCAATGCAATTCTTCGTCAACAATAGATAGTCGCATAATGCTAGGCTTTGTGCTTGATCAGCTTTCTCTCTTTTGTTTCCATAAATTTTGTAATAATGAGACCAAAAGGATGTATGCATCACGTATGCAAAAGGCCGGAAACTCTTATCCATTATCTAAAGAAAAACTATGTAACCAGGGTACGTTTTCTTCTGCAAAAAAAAAATTGAAAATGAAAAGAAATTAATAAAATATTATAAGAATACTAAAGGACACCTTTATCTTTACTAGTACAATGCCGGTGCTAACGCCACGGCAATATCAACAAAACACAATTGATATGTTAGATTTAATTAAAAAAAGGAAATGCAATTTGGGATAATAGGTATCATTATAGAACCTGGCCACTCAGTGAGTGAAGATACCGGACAAGTATATTGTATATATTATGTGCTTCCTCGTATTTGATTAGAAAAATATAAAAAGAGTAAACATTAGTGCACTTGTGCTTGGAGTAGTGCAACATGCCATCAGAATTTCCAGGAATATAAGTAAATCATTTCTCCCTAGCAAAAAAAAGTATCATTTCTATGTAGCAATTCAGAGGGATCATCTGGATCAAAATTTTCCTTGTCATGTGGCATGCACATTGATGGTACGACAGCTGAAGCGCCGGTTCCAAGTTGAGAATGTCCTATGAAAGAGGAAATATATAAATATATCAAAATAGAGGTCATCAAAGGGAGTGGTGTGAATAAAATGAAATATAGGCAAAGACCTACAAGAGCAGGTATTCCTAGGCTTAGAATGTATGATTCAATATCCCTGCTTGTTAATTCCTGTTACTCCCTTCCTCCTGTCATGCAATCATCTCAGCATGTCACTTTGTCGCGGTTGATCCTCCAGGTTGTTGCGCAAGGGCAAAACTAAAACGTATTTCAGACAACATAAAATTGTTACTGCTGGTCTCACCTGAATAATGTACATGCAAAGTTAATTAACACACAAATAACAAAATATTACTTAGAACAGTAACAACAATAGCTTAGAAAAATAGTATCAATTTCATTCTTATGCACTTATTGTTGCCTTCTTCTTTGCATCGTATTCTCACATATAATTGGCCTTTTTCTCCTGTCTTCGTTGCTCTTCAGTCCTCCTTAGTTTTTTTTAATTCAGTCCTCCTTAGTTGTTCCTCATCTGAAATTATTGATTGAATTTCTATCATGTGCGCAATATATGTAATTTTGCTTTACCAGGATGCATAAGTTATTTTTGGGAATAAGAATATACCCCCTTTTATGTTGTCAGATATCTTTAGGAATAGAGTACGGCTTCTGCTCATGGTTCACAGGCCACTCCCTTCTCTTGTAGAATTTTATCTTGTAGAAAATCTGGCAATTAACACAAATGTTAACTTGTATATATCATATATCAAAATCAATTTGTTGTAATATATGTGATGGAAAAGTATTATTATTAGAACAATATGATGCGCTACTACAGTCCTAAAATGTATTGATATGGTACCTTCTATATTGATGCACAATACAGTTATCTGAATATATATACGAGCATAACTATGTTGTGAAGCAAATTATTTTCTCTACGAAGGCAACAGGATTCATTGTACAGTTCCATAAAATATATGCCATGCTAAGGAAGAAGATAACTAAATTTTATACAGGATTGAAAGAATATTTGCATTGCTCTGATGAATAAGATGAATGTGCGTGCTTTATTTCCAATACCGATGAATAAGGAATATTTGCAATTGTGGAAACAGTTTTTTTTTTTGCAGAAGAATAAACAAACGATGCATCTGCGCGTGCTGAGATTGAAGATAACGGAACTGGCTATAAGTTTTCATGGCTTAATTACCTTGCACCTCTGGAGATAGATGATAGTTAGGCGTACGACAACATCCCTGCTGATCATCACTAGGGAAGACGGCAATAGGTGTTTAGGCATGAGGCACGCAGAACTGAGTCTGCTCATCAACTGGCTGCCACGGCCGTCGAGCACGAAGCACATCCACCGGAAGGGACATGCTAGCAATCTGATGCCGTGGACGAAGCGCCCCTTGTGGAGACTCTATCGCGGCCGGCTCCCTCTCCCCTGCTATGCTGATCAACTCGCTCCCGCTGTCGTGGATTGCAAGAGGAGATCAAATCAGTTGTCGTAGAGGACGAAGTGGATATCAAATCAGTTGTCATGGAGGCTCCTTGTGGAGAGTCCCTCGTGTAGATCACGGTCGACGGTGGCGGAGGAGAGGTCACCGTCGGCACACAGCTTACCGGAGAGAGGACAGGTCGGGCGGAGGAGAGGTTGTCGTCGACGCTGAGAGCACAGGCCGAGCAGAGGAGAGATCACCGTCGATGCGAGGACAGGCCGGCGGAGGAGAGATCGTCGGCGTCGTGCGCTGACCAGAGAGAGGACAGGCCGAGCGGAGGAGAGATCGCCGGCGGTGTGCGGCTGACTGGTCAGGCCGGCCGCCGGCGATGGGGGCGGAGAGCCCGATCCCGGCGGCGGTTGTCCTCGATGCTTTTTTTTCTTATCTGATGGGCACGACGATGGTCTGGCATGGGATTTTTCTTTTCTTTTTGTTTTGACAGCTGTTGTCATGGGATTTGCGTAGACAATGGAATGGGAATTTTTCCGGAAGGAGATGTCGTACTCCCGTGGGCTGATCTCGTAGCCGTCTGATCTGTGTTACTTTATTATTGGCCTTTAGATTTGTAACAAGTGTTTTCCTGGGTACAATTAGTGGGGTACGTTTAGGCTAATTAATGACTATTTAGGCTAATTGGATGCAATTAGTTGGGTGACTGTAGGAATGTTTTCACTCGTGGATTTAAGGGGTGGAGATGATGTGTTTTTTAGAAAAAAAGGTTTAACATGTCTTAGGATTCGGGTAGTTTGTTGGGGCTCTCCTAGGGATATATAGGCTAACCTATAATTATTTAATTTAGAGGGAAGTTTTAACTCTTTTTTATTTTTGAGATGCTCTAAACACGAAGAACTACTTCACACATTGATAATAGGAATTCATTCATATAGATAGATATTCCACATACACATTTACCTGCGCCTTGATTCACCAATGGCATGATTCAGATTATGCAACACCAACATCTAATGTCTTAAATATACACCATTTTGCTCCAACACATATTGTCTTTCACTCTTCACAATGCAATATATAGATATAATATAATGCATAGGGAAATAATTGGAATAAATATCAGCAAATTAATAATATATATTTATAGACTCTTAACATAAAGACATTTTTATCTATGTTTTTTTATTTTTCTAGGAGGAAAACTCATTGGGAAAATATTTTAGTTGAACCACCATGTTCTGATAATAAACTAGACTAAATTCATGCATATACCAATGTAAAATGAGCTAATTCAGGTTCATAAATAAATTAGTTATTATGTTATGAATAGTGATGCACTCTATTTATTTACATCTTTTCTCCTTTTCAATCTACTGAAAGTTTAGAAACTTTCAATCATATGATTTGTAGTAGAATTATATTTTAAAGGATTATGTAGCATGTAGATAAATGGGAGAAGATCTGTTAATGTATATGCTATAGAAAAAATATTTTTTTAGACCATTCGATTTTGATCTAATGGTGACAGATGTTGATTGAGAGTTAGCCAAACTTTCAATCAACTACCATCTTTTTATGCTTGATCCTGCTTTCCTTTCGATCAAAAGAGGAGAATACAAACTAAGTGGAGCTTAAATGGTTAGGTTCATATGGTAAAATTCATTTAGATTTGAGTCTCCATCTGGGTCAGTGGAAGCGGTGTAGACAATGGGATAATTGTGATGGTGATTGCATAAATATCAAGATTGGTCAATTTAATTATAGAGATTGAGTTGAGAGTATGTATTTGTATTCATAGCAGAGTGAGTGCTCGTACAGCATATATGGGTGCGATTGGTTGGCTGGTTTCAGCCGAACCAGGCTCTCGAGGTGCAGCCAGCGCATGATTGGATGGCTGCATTAGCAGTTGGGCCTGTCTCGGGATGCAAGATTCCCTCCTCAGCCAGGCTCTGCAGATACGGGAAAAATGGTCGCATCCGCTGAGCTAGGCTGAACCGAGCTCCCGCTAGCATGTGAGTTGCATGCAATGAGAGAGCAATGGTGCAGGACCAGCTATATATCAAGGCAATCAATCAGATGCTCCACTCATCCATGCTGTGAGTACGCAGGTAACCAAACAAAAGGCTTTTGCATACCGTCAGTCTGGTCAGGTGGAGCCTGACTCATAGATGCGATGCAGACCACGCTCATACATGCAACCAATCGCACCCTATGTGTATGTGAGTGTGTGCATGCCCGTGCACGCGCATTATCTTTTGTAAAAAAAAAAGAGAAAAAGAAATGTATCACAGTGCTTTCGTTATAAGGTCATGAGCCCGAATATGTTCCTTGAGAAAAAAAGAGGCCGAATATGTTGTCTTCTCTTATACACATTGGGCTAATGGGCCTTCCATTTCAAATTCTCTCGGAAGTTTTATCTATTTATTTAGCTAGTGTCATTTTGATGACTACGTTATTTTAGTGAGTGTTCATTTTTTATGGTCATGCTCCTTTGCTTATGCTCAGCGTGCTGTCGCTCAACCGCGCTGCCCGGCGCGTCGTTCTTGGCTCCGGCACTACGGCGGGCCGTGGCCAGCGCCGACGCTGCGCAAGCTTCGTAGAGGCGCGGCGGCTGTACGACTGCGCGCTCGCCGTGTGTCCTGACAGCGCCGCGTGCAGCGCCAACCGTGCCGTCGAGGACTACTCGTACGGCAGCGCGCGCCAGCGCCTGATTTCATTGCAGATAAGATGATCACTGCTGATTGTTTCTTATGGATCCGTCCTTGGAATTCTTGATGTTGTGTGCACGCGATTCCTGTATTGCCGGTGCCGGTAGACAGTTGTACTCAGTGGACACGCCTAACGACCCCATTAAATTGAGAGCGTGTTCGTATGGATGTCTGCTTCTTCTGCATACGGCTCATCAACTGTTTATCGTTGTGTGTTTCTTCTACATACTGTCTTCTTATTGCCATCTTTCTGAATTTTGTGCTCGGTCCTGACTTTTTTATGGCCCAGGGTGGAACAAAAAATGGAGGCCTTAATAGTTTAGTTGTTGACCATAAGTGAGGACCTATGTGATTTGCTCGGCTCTACAATATGAAAAAAGTAAATATAAGTGATTGTTGAAATTAATTTGCATATATCTAAGTAAGTTCAATTAGGATTGATGAGTATTTCAGACCTTCACGGCTGGAGCACTGGAAGAGGGCGACGGGCTGATGCTGCCTGGGATCCGGCGATTGCAAATTTGCAATCGGCAACGGCAAGCACGCAACAAGAGAACTTTTTTTTTCTATTTTGACCTCTTTTCATCTAACATTTTAAAAGTAGCATACACTAATCTAAATTTCCAAGATCTGACCTCTTTTGTTCACTCCAAACTGTATGACGTGATCAAATATGACTGTGGTCAATTCTTATGTGTCAAGCCTATTTTCCTACGTGTCATTTGGTCACGCCAAAGTATTCGATGTAACCATATTCATGTGTCACGCCATTTTGAATGGCGTGATGGGCCAGATTCTGGAAATATAGTTACTCGAGGGGCTATTTATAAAATTTTAGATAGGGAGGGGTCAGAATGCAAAAAAATCTCGCAACAAGACGATCACAATCAGCCTGACAACCAGCGACAACCGACAACCGTGTGGGCCGTCTCAACAAGTCGTGTGTGTACGCCGATCACAATCAATCGATTGATTCGGTCTCTGTGAGAAGTTTTTCAGTCTAGAATATTGGATAATAGTTTTTTTAACTACTTGCCAGTATTTTCATTCATAAACGATAGAGATTTGATATCGAAAATACACAACTAATAGATAATATTTTATCATATTAAAGGTAGTATTATCAAACCGATGGATTTATCACGATTTAATCTTTGATGTTAATAAATGTATTCATTATTATTTTTACTATGAAGTACGGTAAGAACTTAGCTTTGTTCTTTCTCCTTTCTCCATTTAGCATAGGGTTGATTCTTTTCTCGTGTCACCACTATCCAACTATCCTATATCAACTTACGCTTGCTAGAACTTTAGTCTATTAGTTGTTAATATAACTATGAGCAAGGTACTCTCTTATTTCACATGTTCCCTTTGGAGAACTATAAATGACAATCATTGGAGTAATCCAATGGTGAAATGCTACAACAGGATGTCCGTGCCCTTGTGGATTGAACTTTTCCACACTAACCATCCGTTATGTTCTTCCAACAAGTATTACTGGCAGTCCGGCACCTTGTGAGGACTATTTGTTTGGTGAGACTTAGCAGATGTCAACATGGTCCACGGATTCCAAGGAATCGATGAACACTTCCTTTGGAACCTTAGGTGATCATGTCCACTCCTTGTTCCCATGCCGCTACGTACCGGTCATGCAACTTCTACATCTCTCACAGTAGGGTTGACAACATATATTTAGATACGAGGGGCTTGCCAAACACGAAATTTAGGAAGTTTACAAGGACCTGTGGTAAATATGTTTTATCCCCTCTTCAGTTGTAGCCCTCTCGAATTGTAGGAAGCAAAGAAATTGGGTCGGTGAGTGCTAGATTCTGGAGCGGTTGTTGGAGAGTCTTATTTTTGAGAAAGTAGTTATATTTTCAGATGCTTTTTATTTTGGAGCGGTTGTTGGAGAGCCTATTATTTTTTTAGAAAGTAGCTATATTTTCAGATGTTTTTGGATTTTCCCTATGCTTTTTTTACTAAAGCCAGTAGAGAAAATCCTTTTTTTAATTTTCTTTTATTTCACCCTGGTTATTTGCTCCCACAAAGAGTTGAATCCATGTGTAAGGTGCTCTAACCGCTAGGCTAGAGGCCTTTTCGCTCCCTATGGCTTTTGACCAACAAATAAACCAACTCATCAATTACATGCTAATCCTTGCTCTATTGCTTCGCCACATTGTCATTTGTGTGGACGAGGGCCTTCTCATCCGCCAAGGACGGCTCGCTACCCGTGGAGAGGGCGACAGGGCTAATGGCGAGAGCGCAAGCGAACGGCCATCGCTGCCTATCAAGAGGAGGGGACAGGGCCTGATCGGTCGGCCATGAGGAGGATGTGAGCAAGGTTGGCTAGGCGGAGGAGGAGGAGGCGGACGATGCTGCCGGACTCGTGGCCATGTCCGCCCGCTCGCATCGGCTTCACCTACCCGACCGTCCTTGTCGAGACCGCCCATGTTTTGGATCCAGTTACCCACGCTCTAGATCCGGGGTACCGCGCCTCGTACCGTTTGGCCAACATGTCGAGGCCATCCCGCCTCGTGCGAGCCTACCGCCCGTCAAATCCGACAGGTCGGAGGAGGCCAGCTAGCTAGGCATGATGCGGCAGGCGAGCGGGGGCACCTGGTGAGGGTGTCTAGGTGCTCGTGCAGCACGAGGACAGCCTCGGAGCGACATGTTGGTGGTTTCTAAGTACCCAATTTAAGTATTAAATAAGGTTTTTTTTAATATCTTATTTCACTATTATTTCTAACAATTAACTCCAATTATTGCATATATTTATAGTTATCTTGTTTCTAAAAGATATATAAAAAAGGTAAAAAAAATAGACAATTTATGAGTTATAGGTAATCTCAAGAGGGACGAGACGAAAGAATATGTTGTTTGGCATGACCCATGTGCCAACCGACACCAGGTGCTGAAGCCCAACTCGGAGCCCATTTAAGCAGGAATGAATTACCATGAGAAGAGGGAGGCAACAAATAGAATAATTCCTGATCTATGGTTTTCAAGCTAGTGATGGTGACGACGATGAACACCGAGCATCACCACCAAATAGGAGGAGTGTGCAACCGGCACTCCGCCGTGTCGATCGGCACTTGTGCGTTCCACGTTGCATTCTCTTATCCAGTTGTAATCATGATCACGGATTGCAATAGGACTAGTGAGTAGTTCTCATATTCTTTCTCTCTTGTAGCAAGGAAAACCTATTTATGTAAACTCTAAAAGACTCGTGATATTTTTTCAATATGTTCGGACTATGTGATATGCTTACTCCATATGTGATAGTGCACATCTCATATATGAATCTATTTAGTATGGCTAAATGTTCAGTTATGCTATCAATAATCACATAGTGCAAGAAACCAGTGGGGATCTATTAGTTCCTACCACCGGACAGGGCCAAGTTGAACGAAACCACCATGTTTGTAGAATACCAAACATGTTAAATGAACTAATAGTGTGAGTTGCATGCTAGTGACCTGAACCATATGAGGAATCCTTTTATTATCTTGTTGAAATCATCTAGTAGTTTATTTCTTGTTGTTTATCATCTTTCTCATACACACACTTTATTACATAAAGTTAGTAGTTTAAATAATAGTAAAGCCCCCTCTTGTTCCCTATGGTTCGATATTAAGCCTTGGAATACTCTAAAGGAAAAATCTACAATTATACACCGTCCACTTGCAGTATATACATTAGGTGTGTGTCAACGACCAACAGCGCGCACACAGGGGGAGGGGTGGGGGGAAGGGGAAGACAACACGCGACCAGAGTGGGAGGAACCGGTTACACGTGTTCTGGAGGAGCCGGAGAAAGTAGGAGAGAGAGGAGGAGCAAAGTGAAAAGAAAGAAAATAAAAATGAAAGAAAAAAATGTAGATCCCACATTTGAGAGGTGGATGGGAGGCTCCCAAATCTGGGGTCTTGGGGTTAGAATTTCAGTGGGCATGCAAAATAAGAGCCAGATTAGGATCCCTGGGAGTTTATTTTTTGAAGCAAGACCTTAAAAAATAGAGTAAGGACCCAAGGTCATTCTTGGAGATGCTCTAGAATCGTTTTTGTTGCAATAACACAAGTGGAACTATATGGGTCAACTGGATTATGCAATAGATATTGAAAGTCAACTTAGTAGTTTTGCAAGTCAATGCCCCTATATCTCAGATAAAAGTAGGCGATTTACAGGTTTGATAGTGCTCCCTCTTCACCGTGTAGAAAGCCAGAAGAATAGCCTCTACAAATGCTGAAGTGACTGCCATGCTTAACATGTTTAGAGCCATGGCGATGATCTTTGGGAAATGAGCTCTTTCATCCTATAAAACTTAAAGAAGGACGAGTTGAAACAAGTTACATGGTAATTGAATGACATCATCTATCTTGTTCTACCATTTCTCTTGCATACCTTATTTGTTCTTCGTAGTTATTATGTATTTACCATTCAATATTTTAGAGTGGAAAAATCATCTTCATATTCCTGTGTAAAGTAGGTAATACATGTTTATAGTTCTATAATGTCTGTGGGACAAGAGAGAAAGAAAGGAATGCATGCGTCATGCTTTAGTTCTTTAACGTATACCTCTAAGATGTATGCAAACTATATGGCCTTGTTGAAGTTGAAAGCTAAAAGGCAGTAAAGTACCCAATTTGTACATGAACCATACAATATGTGTTCTTACACATTTGCTGTGTTGGATTTTGCTGTTATTTCCTCTCACAAAATTGTTTTGTTCTGCACTATCTAGACCCTACTTTCATTATTTAATTGATTAATCATCATGGAGCCTGTTTTCAGTACCGAGAGTGGGTGGACTGTCCACGATGCTGACATGCTAACTTCTGGTCGCCCCTGCTTTGTGTTAAGGCCGATTTGTTTCGCCTTTCTCATGATCCAGGTTGACGTGCACTGATTCCCTGTCACTGCACGTCCATGGGGCTATCAATAAACACTGTGGACTAATCTTTGAATTGAACTGCTTTGTATCCATATGAATGTTGCTGTCATCCTATAGTCATCCATGAGTCTTAACGTGTACTCCCTCCGTTCTTAAATTGTTGACACAGTTGATTTTTTCGTTACGTTTGACCATTCATGTTATTCAAAAAAGTTTAAGAATTATTAAATATTTTATTATCATTTGTTCAATATCAAGAAAAGTTGAAACGCGACTTATAATTTTATATATTTGAAAAAATATTTTGAATAAGACAAGCGGTCAAACATAAAGAAAAAGTCAACGGCATCAACAATTTAAAAACAGAGAAAGTACTATATTGGTTTTATTTTGTTGAATTACAGGTTAATTACCTAACTTTCCTATCAAATTTACCTTTTCTGTATAACCGGTTGGCACATAGTAGCTTAAAAAAGTATATCAACGCCAAAGGTCTTGAGTTCAAGTCCTAACGACTACATATTATGTTGTGTCGCTCTTATTTCCACGTTAGCGTCCACGAGGATTGCTCATGAGCAGAGTGTTGAATCATAAGTGAATTACACACTATTTTCCATCAACTTAGCCTTTTGAATGCAATTGGTTCGTGTATAGTAATTTAACATATTTAAATTTATATATAGTTCCTTTTCTAGAGTGAAATTTTCCACATTTTTTTACAAACTGGAAAGTGTGTAGCACTTTTTGTGCAAATTTGTGTTCATATAGATTCTTTAAGGAGCACTTGCAAATTGCAATGAACAAATGCTACAACTATTTCTTATATCCATTATTATTTTACCGGTTCCACGGCATAATTTTCCAAATATTTAAATATCGAAATAGAAGATCGTGTGAAGTGTGTTTTTCTGGGACACATAACGTATCAGTATAAATGATGGTCACATATTATTTCATTTCAGAAAAGTCCTTGTCAAATGTGTATTCATGTGAAGATGCATTTATTATATATGATATTGGCGCAAACGATCCGTTGTTGCTACATTGTGAATGATGACTGCCCATTTCCGTTCTGTTAAGCTCCTAAGCAGTAACTCTATTTTGGAATGCTGTAATTATTGGCATTGTGGTCCTACTAATTGCTGAAGGTAATCTGTGGGACATATATGTGTTGGATTACACTTGATCGGTTTCGTCAAACTTGTACATTTGCACTACTCTATATATAGGCATATACTTTACTTATTCATTAGCGCAGACTCAAACAATTATTAAGATACTGTTCCATTATTTCGAGCCCAGAAGTGAGTTTTGCCTTGATCAACCCCTACTTGTTCATATCATGCATTCTATAATTAAAATTTTCTTTCTGGATGTACTCCTGCTTTGTTGTCCTTTGCGTGTTTACATCCATGAGATGGAAATCGACTAGTAAGACAAATATGGATAATTTATTTCAAAAACTAATTTATAAATTCTAAGAATAATTTCTTGTAGCTATAAAAGTATTTATGAACGACAAATATACCAGATTGCATGCTCCTTGCTCCATGCCTCCATGTTCTGCTCAACGCGTCATAAAATAGAATGATGGTTTTGAACGTTTCACCTAGGAGTCTACAATTGATCACGGGGTTACACAACTGTTGGGGCGCAAGAGGGGCAGGTACGTACAACCTTATCTAATTTTGCAAATTGGATCCATGTATAGTACTGTAGGAGTTATTGAGCAAGATGCATGCTGCTTTGCTATGCTCTGTAATTGTTTACTTGCAATACAGAGCCATGACTGAAGTAGAAAACAAGCAACATCATTGTTTGCAGCGGAACAGCCTGCAAGCAGCTTGGAGCGTCTTAAAGTTGTCACACACACGTGATCATATTTTTAAGTCCGTATAGTTAAAAATTATTGCAGTAAAAAATAAATACATATCATGAAACTTAATACTACTATTTTTCTCAAAGGGAAAAGAAAATCATTTTGGCTTCCATTAAACATTTGCTCATCATAATATTGCGATTATTAAATATAGTTTCTTAAAAAAATAAGAAATGTACAATATTATCTCTTATTAGTTGACCCCTGTCTACCACCACTAATCTGCAGCACTAAGCTATCGGACAAGATGAGATTCCTCTTACCCCACTAATACCACGTCACTACTCACTGATCACTTGGTATGTGCCTAGCAAAAGAAAAATCCTACATACATACAAATCTCTTTGCTTAAATTACAGTTTCCAACAAAGAAAAATGCAGTGTTAGCTACAGCTAGTGATATCTGACATCATCGCCTTGCACCAACCCTGGTGGGAGTCAGTTACGCTAAAAATGCCAAAGTACATATTAATAAAGTTCCCAAAGATAATAAAGATCATATTTTCAGAATAGACAAATTGCAATACCAACCCCTGCAAAGAAACCGTACATTCTGCATTGCCAGATATCGACAGTGTTATCATATAAAACAAGATATCAACATAGTGATGGAATAGAATTGCACGGAAAAGGTTGAAATCAAGGACGTATGTACATAATGACTTCGATTCATGCATTCCATGGAGAGTTTGTGTTGTTATTCACTAGCTACTTCATGCATCTCTCAATCCAACTGAACACAGACAAACAGAAACTTGAAGAACCTTGACGAAGGAACGAACAATTATGTACAAAGTAGCAACCATGCAAGGAAACAAACTGTACAGGAACTTACGGCAACTCCTCAGGAATGCTTGCAAGCACTGGCTGCCACGCCTTCATCTCCGCAGGGGAGGTGCTGGCACCACCGGTGACCTGCATCCTGTTGAACTCCCTGACGATTTGTGCTGCGGTCCTGTCTCCGTGCTCGGTGAGCGAGAGTAACCGTGCCGCCTCCGCCCTAGTCAGGACGACCTTGACTCTGACGACTCGACGGCTGCTCTGACGGCCGTTCTTCTGATGGGTTCTTCTAGCTCTGGAGGTGGCATGATGGTGAACTGTTAAGGTCTCCCGGGAAGCTGCCAACTGGACCCTGCTCACACGGCAGGGCCTCTTCATGGTGCGCCGGAGGTTTCTTGCTAGGAGTTTGGCAGAGCGAGACCAGTGTTGGGCGTTCATGGGTGGCAGTGTGTTGCTCCTGGCTTGGAACAAGCGTGGAAGCATGTTGCCCATTTTTGTGGAGAGAGAGAGGAGAACTAACAACCAAGACAGAGGGCTACGTGCGCGGGCTGCGTTTGTGAGACAGAGATGCCCACTTGTTATACAGTGCAACAAGTGTGACCAAGTAGGCTACCACTCAATAGAAAAGTCCCCCTGCAATTGTGTAGTCTGATTGAGTTTTTGATAGTATTGCTGATATGATAAGTATGTTTATCATTAAATTGATTTATGTTCAAAAAAGAACAAGAATAGCTGACTCAGACTTAAAATTTGTGCTACATACACAAACATGGGCGCCATATGAGGTTTTGTAAGATATATGAAATGCTACCGAATAGCGCAATTTTTACTGGTAATTTTTGTAAATGATATTCCCAGCAAAAAGTGTCATTTTGATATGAGTTGTATCAGTTATCAACAAAGATGTGCCTTGACTAAAATGTTTTTGGGCTACTTGCATGCCCTCTCAGTGAGGCTGCCACCTCCTACCTACTCCCTCTATTTTTAAATTGTTGACACCGTTGACCTTTTTCGCTACGTTTGACTATTCGTCTTATTTAAAATAGTTTCTCAAATATGTAAACAATAAGTGGTATTTCAACTTCCTTTAGTGATAAAATGAATTATAATAAAATATTTGATAATTCTTAAAATATTTTGAATAAGACGAATGGTCAAGCATAATGAAAAAGTCAACGACATCAACAATTTAAGAACGGACGGAGCATATTTTAAGCTTCTCTATTTTTGCTATGGTCTCAGTGAGGGGTCTTAGTGAAGAGCACAATTTTTACTAGTAATTTTTTAAAATGATATGCAGAAAAATATATCATTTTGATATGAGTTCAATTATATCAACAAAGCTGTGCCTCGACCAAAATGTTTTTTAGGCTACTTGCACTCCCTCTCAGTGCTACCTATATTTTAAGCTTCTCTCTGTTTTTGTTATAGGTTTTATTTTATTGTTTTGCTATTTGATAGTCAATTGGTGTACCTGGAATAGTAGTCGGTGTAATTTACTCATTTCGAGGGTGCTGAATGGAAACAAGGCCATGTAACCACTACTTATATCTCTTGGTAAATATAATTTGTCCTCACGATCCATACACTGAAAAACTACAACTTAATCACCTCAGGTATTGTATTACCTGCCAAAACATTATTATTTAATTCAATTTACCTCTTAATATAGCTTGTCTTTTTGTCTGCTCATAACACTGTAGTCTTAAGTCAAAATTGTATCAGATATGTATGTGGAACAAATATTAGGGGTCTTTTGTCACCTTTCATAAAATTGTATCGCACAGATAAATATACTATTAAAACCCATTCCCTATTAAAATAATGATAAACAGTTAATGATGTTTTTCTAACATACGATGTTTGCTAACACCCTAGAAAAACTTGTATCAGCCTTATGAAGAAAGAGGTTAATTTTCTTTGTCTACTAAGTCTTACATCCCAAAATAAGTTTATTTTTTAATTTACTAGAATCTGTTTTGACTTACAACTTTCATAAATCTGACCAACTTTAACAACATGCAAATCTTATGAAGATACGTTTTATAATAAATTTGGAGAGACCATCCGTGTTTGGCCAAAAAATACACTAACAGGAAGTAGTTCTTACGACTTTATTACAACTTTATAAAAATTGATTCAAGGGAAGAATTGCAGAACAGTACGGCAAGTGTGGTATAAGTTGAAGTGACGTTTCTTTGTTGGTCGCCCTCATTCTGAAGTACCAACAAACACACATGTCTCCAGTTTGTCTGATCTGCAATGACAAGCACTTGTAGCAAAGTGGTTCGAAGAAAAGAACCATGACTATACGTTATCCGATGAAAGATTTTTTAAAAAATTTTTTATAACTGCGATTATGACAAACATACATAGATATTGCTTCTGTAGGCAATTTCTAAAAAGAATAAATTGAACCATTCTAAGGTGAAGTACCATCAGACTACTGCATCTTGGTTAAAGATGGCAATGGGTCTAGACCCACCGGGTTTTGACTCCTCAGACCCACACCCGTGAGTTGAGAGAACTCCCAGTGGATAACCCATTACCATTCATGGGTGAAGATTTTACCCCATACCCAGACCCACTGGGTAAAAATTACTCATCGGATACCCATACGCATCAGCCATATCAAATTCAAAAACATAAGTAAAAAAAGAACACATCCACTATGCAGTTATAACAAACTAGATAAATAGCATAATTCAACACATTAAACAGTATGTTCGTATTCATCAAGTCGGTAGAAGTAATGGCTCACGTGAGCACTTGAACAAATTAACAAAAACACTTAAACAGTATGCCAGTATGCATTATTACAACCAACAAGTTACAAAAATAGTGCAATCTCTGATCCAGCACTCGGGGACGGGCGGACCAGGAGTCGAGATCTCGGGAGGCTCGCCGCTTGCGGTCACGAGTGTCGCGTCACGTGGACCTAGTACTGGGAGGCACCGATTGCTGGTTTGGTCAGATGGAGGAGTGAAGCTAGGGTTTGGAAGGTGGTCACAACTATTTATTTGATAGACTAGAGTCGGGCTTGGGCCTCTAGACTGCTAAATAATGAGCTAACAAGTAACAAATAAATTTTGGACCGGGTCTAGGGGTTGCGGGTTTGGGTACTATTAAGCCATACCCACACCCTTCTCATCCAATGGATAGGCCTTTCTCTCCGTTAACATACCAATAAGTACAGTTTCTCACCCGGACCCACCTCCTAATGGGAGAAAAACCCACCGGATCGTGGATAACGGGTACCCATTGCCACCTTTAATCTTGGTGCTATTTGGCACAGTTGCAGAATTACGTAAGTGCCGACTACCTTGTAATCTTGTCGTCGGAACCAACTTGTTTCAGATAATAACTATTCTGCAATCTCCATTTGTTAGGAGAAGAACAATTGTGTATATTGTGGATGCGGTTGATGCCTTCAAAGACACACATACCAATAAGAAGGATGGAATGTCTGAAGCTGCCAAATATGTTGTTGTAAGTTATTTTGCCAGAAAACAATGTGATTTTGTTAGTTGTGTTCATGTGATTGTGCTGAACATGCTAAAAGTTTCTCGTGTGTTTAATTCTGTTGGTATAAATCAAATGTTGTACATTATGATTTCTGTTACATTTCACATGTTCCTCTAATTTAGCTGCTTTCCTTTGTCACTTGTGTTCATGTGATTGTTTTACTAGGATTGTGTTGAACAAAGTTTCTCATATGTGTTTCATTATGGTGCTATAAATCAAATGTTGAGCTGTTAATATGATTTATGTTTCATTTCACATGTTCTACCCTTGCAATTCGCAGGATACTATGGAAGCCATGCTAGATGGGCCTATTTCCGATGGTGAGGAGGCAACTTCTAGTGCTCAGAGTTGTTGGAATGGTTCTCCCCCAGGATAGCTCCAACAACACCTTCTTCAAGAATGTTGGCATAAGTACATGCACTACATATTCATAAACTAAAACAGCTCTTCATGAAGAATTGCAAGCTGAAAAGCAAGGTTCTGTTGCTCTTGCTGATACAGTCACAACACTCCGGATCCAGATCCTTCGACTCGAGTCAGCGTAAGCGGAGATCCTTCATCGCCTTCCAGATCCTTGTAACCCATCTGAATCCAAGCAATCTCACCAGCCCTGTCCTACATGCTAAGTCGATGCCACTTTGTTGGTCCCGAACTTTCTTAGTTTGCACAGCGGGTGTGTGTTTTCAAACATTGATTTGATTGTTGTACTAAACATTGATTTTATTATTGTATTAAACATTGATTTAATTGTGGTTGTATGTAAATAATAATGTTAATGCAATTTTTATTACCTGTCAAAATACCAATTGTGACAAAATCTCATAACGAAATGAGGTACTGCCAGTTAATGCAGCATGTGGCTCACCGGGAAGCTGACACACGAACCAATAGAATGGTGACACGTAGACCAATGGGAAGGTGACACATGTATGAATAGGATGGCGAAACGTGGATCAATAGGAAGGCAACACATGGACCCATAGGAAGGCGACACATGGACCAATAGGAAGGAGACAAGTGGGCCAATAGGAAGGCGACATGTGAATCATTGGATTTGCGACACGTGGACCATTGGATTTGTGACATGCGTCCTTGCCACGTCGTATTGACACGTCGTTGCCGGCACGTGCCGTGTGCCACGTCGGACGCATGCCGTTAATGGTGCGTCTAGCAGACGTGAGTTCTGTGACGTAATATAGTCATCATAGAAGTTTCAATTCTGTGACATGATAACCATTTCGTTATTGTAAAAAAAATGTGACGCGAATACCATGACAAATTGAACTTCTTCATAAATTTGTCATGGTTCTACAATGAAGAAAAGTGGTACTACTATGACGATTTTTGTTGTATCATGAAAGGTCATTCTCTACTAGTGATAAGAATTGTGAGGTTGTGTGCATATTTACACAATTATCTATTACTTTAGAATGTCCTAAAATGCAACATCCCAGAGTTGAAGAACAATTGCATTGACTTATTTGTTAAGGAGGAAAATTTCAAGAAGGTGGTGTTAACCCAAGATTTCATGCAGCTACATGTGCAATTCCCTTTAATGATTGATGAGGGGCTCCGTCCTTTTGTTCTTCTAGCTAGGTCATGATCTACAAAGCTAGCGATGATAGTAATTCTAACGAGCAATTGGGATTTATTTCTCTTTGACACCATTCAACATCATGATCGAGGTGGAAATCATGGTTGCTGAAAACTCCTAGCTGCAATGAGGTCGCGCATGCAAGAGATATGATGTTCGATCATGATGTATGGGTGATTGGGAGGTGTCACATGACAAATGTGTGAGGTAGCATGTGGTGGTGATAGCATGCATGGTGGGATTAGAAACGACATGACTACAATGCATAAGGTGATGTCATGTTGGCACAACGAAGAGAGGTGGCGCGACAACATGTGACAAAAGTCAGCTCGTAGATCGAGGGGCTAGTTTTTTTATATCCGTAGCCCCTCTTCCCTCTTGGGTTATATAGGCCACGAGATGTAAAAGAATATTTGAGCTACAAGCAGGTTTCCACTAAATAAAAGGTAATGTACGTATTGGAGACTGTTTCCTCTATGGCTTCCTGTCCTCATTTTTGCCATGTCGGTGATCTCGTGACGAAAGGCATGTCAACAATTCATCTCGGAAAGCAACCAACACCACATCACCTTGTATGTCACCCCTCCACCAATAAGTGTTGACATAACTTTTCTATAAAGGGACCGCTGCTTGTCTCTTGCCTTGAGCACAAATATCAAAGCCTCAAACCATCGTTCTCCATATTGACCATCATCCATGGCATCCAAGAAGGAGAAGCAACTTGATATGATCTAGGCCAATCTTCCGAGAGGTAGGGGGGTAAACTCGAATTTGGAGAACTCGACATTGACGGTCCGGCTTCAAATCAACACGATTTGATCCTGCAACCGCTACACGACTGCTCTGTTGGTTATCAACCAAGCACAACTTGATTGACCTCGCCGCGAAGGCTTTTCCTGCAAGCAAATCGAGAACACAAGCAAGAAAGGATAAACACGCAATCTGAAATTCCAAATAGGAATTGACATTCAGAACTAAAAGAGTTCTAGCACTCG
The DNA here is from genome assembly GCA_031894775.1 of Chloris gayana. Taxonomy (NCBI): domain Eukaryota; kingdom Viridiplantae; phylum Streptophyta; class Magnoliopsida; order Poales; family Poaceae; genus Chloris; species Chloris gayana. Next base: position 483,519 of record JAUNZO010003845.1, on the reverse strand, counting down.
GTTCGAAAGGACTAATCGCCACAGTTGAGGAGAACAAGAACAGGGGCCCTAGATCACAGTAAAAGGGTGCAATCGTAGTTTCTCTCTAGAAAACTCGAACTAAACAAAACCCAAGTCTAAACGGCGGCGGCTACTGAGTCTTATATCCTAGGGACGTGCTAGGGTTGAGGACGAACCAGGATGGGGCATCCTCAACATGGGCTTAAGGCCCGACACGATACAAGGCCAAGTCGGCCCAAAAAGGTGATGCAACACCTTGTCGGAATCACACAGTAATGATCCGCGACGGTTCTAGAGCTAGGACCAGAACCAAAATGACCGTGCAGTCGTCCTCTTTCCAACGCCTCATTCCGATGTCGTATGAAGGAGATATCATCAAATTCGTTTAGGCAAGTTTGCTGAATCCGAATCGGATACGCCGGCGGAATTGGAGGTAACTTGTAACTTGGAGAAAACTGTAGCTTGAGCGCACCTAGCTTGGCGATGTCCTCATCACAACTTCTGGTGGGAAAATCATCGGACCTAGAAGGAGTTGATGACAAGACGGTGTGAACACACGCTAGGTTAGAGCCAAACACACCTATTCATGCCATGTGGAATGCCTACTTTGCACAAAAGTCTAGATATCAAAGTAAACTTTAAGTTGTGGGAAATGCATGTGTGTGTGTGTGTGTGGTCGGACGTGCGCTAGGTTAGAGCCAAACACACCTATTCATGCCATGTAGAATGCCTACTTTGCACAAAAGTCTAGGCATCGGAGTAAACTTTAAGTTGTGGGAAGTGCATGGTTCATCTACTATTGGTTCAAAATGCATGGTTGATTGGGAGGTGGCATGTGGTGGATGCACAAGGCATTGAGTGACATGATTTCATGTGGGTGGAGGTGGCATCAGGGATTTGAGATGGCTTGATTGCGATACGCTAGATGTCATGATTGTTGTCGCAGAATGACGAGAGGCGACGTGACAACAAATTATATTTTCAACTAGTAGAGGATCTAGGCTTCTTTAATCCATACCCCCTTTTCCCACCTTCCTCATACTAGTATATTGCCCGTGCTAACACTACGGTATTTATAGTAATATAAATTGAACAACCAAACTACCATATACATTTTGTGAACGAAACATTATTTTCTGAAAGTTAAAAAATCTTGCAAAAATACATTATTACACAGAATAATTGTAACATCATGGTAGATTCATGTATTGCAGTTATATGCATGTGACTATATTAGGCATTGTAAATCAATAGTCATGCCAGAAAATATGTATAAGCACAACCAAGAAAATACGTTGTGGGTGTTGTTTCCTGCTTCAAGTCACAAGCTTGACAAAGGTGGTTTAATAATTCATTGCTCCAAAAATTCTGTTTTGGATTCGAACAAAAGTGAATTAGCAAGAACTACTGCAGAGGGCAGTGATCTTTTTGCACGATTTATCAGGCTAGTGTGTCTAAAAATCCATTTAGCCAATTAGTACCTTGTGCATTATTATAGGTATGGTGCCCGTAGTTCTAATATAAGCTGCACAACCGATTGAAATAAAAATGTAGTATTTTATTCATTTGTTTGATTGCACCAAACAAAGAGTTCTAGGACATTACAGGGACAGATGGCAAGTACAAACTACACACCATGTGTTACAATCTGAATATAAGGAGATTCAGGCACCAGAGTGTACATCGCCAATTCAACTACCAAATATTCAGAGCTAGAGATGTAGTACGCATGCAACAATCAAAAAAATTTGAATGAGGATAAAGACAGATGGTAGTTCAAAAGTGCAAATTCACATATTTATGGAAGGCCAATTCAGAATATTCAGCCAAACCAGTGCAGTCACAAAATGAAATGCATATTTTTTCAGTTCCTCCGAATCATACCTAGGATGTCATATTTCACATTCTGTTAGACATCAATACAACTTACTCAGCCTAATACGGTAGCACAACTCCATATCATTTTGTTTTCTTGCCTAAATGCTCATACTCCGAATAAAATTTCATTCTTCTTCTCCACTAAATAAAAAATAGAAGCACCATACTTACAGTTCACAAGTATTGCATTGCCTATACCACTGCTACCTTTGCATTGTGATAATACTACTTCTAAACCTGCAAAGAAATCGATAAGCGGGACTCAACAACCTTGTTATTAACAGATGAAGATCCATAAGTTATTTGAGCCAAGAGAAAAATTAGAAAGTTTTCTGAACCAAAACAAATTAAGAGACAACAGATAACCTCCGATATCATATTTGAGAAAGATTGGGTTCAAAAATTAAATTAATCATCAGAAAATGAAATACATATTTTTATGTTCCTTCTAATGATAGGATATGGTAGAGACTCTTTATTCCTCCTCTTTTGTTCTTCAATCAATGACTATTCATTCAGGTTCTATCAAGAATAACAACAGTCAAATATGATTATCAAATGCAGTATAGGTACACTGAAATAATCATTCATAATAAGAGCATATATATCTCTGGATAGAGTGGAGCCTCCATTTGGCATGCTCATAGCTCTCAATCTCACTCAAAGGTACCTTATTCACAAATTTACAAGATGAGCAAAAAGAATAGATATACATCTCTATAAATATCTCAAATAACAAATACTAATTATTAAATAACCTTGATTAACTCTTGAAAATTAGTAGTATATAGCATTCCTAGCATCAGCCACATTATCTTGCCCTCTAAACTATTATCACCCCTTGATTTACCTGTCGATGTAGCAACCTTCCACAGGATAATATGTCATGCATTATTGGTGTTAGCTCAACTAATAAATTAGTATGACATTTATAGAGACTAAATTATCAAAATCAACACGACAATGCAGTCAAAGTTCAACTTGAACCAATCCATAGTCTAATTTCATCTGAAGCTTGATTCAAATCGAAAATAGGAAGTCTTGCTCTATAGTATCCTACCTGCCGCAAGTTTGGTGCTCAGCCTGACGCAACGGTTGCCAGCAATCTGGGCTCCTCCGCCTCGGTGATCGATGGCAATCCTCGCTGCTCCTCCGCCCACGGAAATAATATATCAACAAGGAAAAACAGAAGTTGTATGAACTAAAACATGTTTAGTTTTCAATTGCAACAGAAACTAACAATAGATTTCTCAAAGATGCGGTCTTAGAACAATTTATATGAGGTGATCTGAATTTAAACTGCAGAAGGGACTGACAATATGAATGAGGCTCCATCTCATTCATTTACCAAAACCTTACCAAGGAAAAAAGTTGAGGGAAAAACTTTACAAAAATTTGGGTGAAGCAAACAAAAATTGGCTACAGTTTGGATCACTACTATTAGAAAACAAACCCATCATGCGCTGCCGTCTTCCTCAACCCCCGTGCCCGAATCACGCACGCTAAGCCACGCGAGCCATGACCACCTCTAGCGGCGGCGACCAGCAGTGCCTTCTCTCAATCCGCAAGGAGGATGAGCACGTCATCGTGCACACTCGCCATCCTGCCAGCGGTGCCTTCTCTAAATCAGCAAGGAGGATGGGTGCGTCGTTGCATAGACTCGCCGTCCTGATGGTACGCTCGACAAGGCTATCCGCATCCATTTGGAAGATGGAAGGCACGAAAGAGCAGTCCTTGATTGAATGCAGCGCGCGGCTCAGTGGGCGGAGGAGAGATCGTCGTCTTTGTGCAGACAGAGGACATACCGACGACCGGGGCGACCTTCGCTGGGGGCGGATGTGAGATCGGCGGCGTCGCACGGAGACAGGAGAGGCTGGCGGCGGCAAAACCTTCGACGGTGGCAGTTTGTGTTTTTTTTTGTCTCGGTCAAAAGGTGTCGATTGGTTGGAGGTGGAGGAAAGGTGTCAATTGGTTGGGGGAATTGCTGCGGAAGTGATCTGAAATTTTGGAGCTGTCGATTGTGATGTAGGTGATTATGAACCCTTAGATGTGTAACAATCTCACTCGTGAATTTAAGGGGTGGAGATAGACATAGGACTGCCACGAAAGATTTTTTGTGGTGCAATCCACACACCATTTCCCTTTGTGGACTTTCGTCTTCATTTTTGCCATGTCAGCATCCGTGACAAAAGGCATCTCGATCATTTATCTCAAAAAATGCAACAATGCCTCAGATCCTCCAGGTCATGCATCTACACCTTCATTTTCGCCATGTCACTGCACGATGACAGGCATGTGAATCGTTCATCTTATAAAGCAATCAACTCACACCACTCCACATCATCAGTCCGCACCTTCATTTTTGCTATGCCAGTGATCTATGATTAAAGGAATGTCATATCAACCATTCATCTAAAAAAGAAACCACTCCACATCATCCATCCACGTCTCTCACCGCTCCATAAATCAATGTTGATCAAACATTTCTATAAGAGTACAGTACGTGCACATTGTCACGTGTGCACCATCATTGTTGCTGTTGGATGCGGCCCGCCATTTCAGATTCATACGCCATAGTATTAGGAACACCCGTAATACCTTCCATACCACAGTAACCATGCGACTGCTGATCTTTTGTGTTGTTTTCCGTTGAAACCAAACAATCAATGTGCACTGTGGTGGACCTGAAACATTCATTGCCACTGATTTAATTGTTGTGCAAAGACCCGATTTTAAACTTTGAATACCCAATTTCAAAAATGGTGAACCGATGCTGCGATATGTATGAAACAATCAATTAACACGATCATTTGCTCTTGGCTGTAAGGGATATATGCGACACATCTATGACTAGCAAACCTCTTTACATGTCTACAACAACTCATACCGTAGTGAATAGGGGTAAAATGATATGAACCTGAACTACAAAATTTTCATTTTCAGTTGAAACAGTTCAAGTTCATTGTGGTGTGGTTTTTCGTGTACAAGCATTTTCTGCGTTTTACTGCATTATTATTTGGGCCACTATAGGCATTTGTTCCATGTAATTACTTTAGTTCAGCTGCCAGACGGTTGTTTCAAGCGTGAAATTGCAATGTGGAAGCAAGGTAATTGCCGGTGGTCTTTGACTGCTTGGTGCAAGTTGTTTGTTGCAGACACAACTATGAAAAAGAATGTCACACTTTTCTTTTAGTTTAATGTAGTTGACCAAAGACTTATAATAACCGTGCACATTATAAAGTAGCACGTTTGTAACAAAATCCAGATGATGTTACTTTTTTATCTCTAGGTTGCATTGATGTTATATATTTTTTCTAATGTATGAAATGGGATATTCCGGTTACGTACAACAACGACAGTACAACATGGTGCATTGGGGCTTTGGTCAGGTCTTAGCCGCCCTAGTAGTATTATGCAACAGTAGCCTAATATGCATGCAGTTAAATGTCGTTCTAGGGAGCAGAGTGCTCGCTGCCAACGGTACCATTGCAGGGGGTCGATTCAGTGAACAGTTTGTCAGGTGGCTGTCCTAGTTTGGCTAGATTCAACCTGACTCCTAGAGTACTCAAACTTTCTTGTTGTGTGCCAGTGCACATGCATTGACTGTCTGACCTATCGAGGAATGGGTTGGCACTGCCGCTTGAAATAACTGTTAGTGAACTCGATATACTGTTTACTAATTAAGCCGTTAATTATTTATTGACGTGGCATATCTTTTTGAAAATATGTGTGATCTAGTGTGTGTAGCCATTCATGTTAGTTTTTGTAAATATTTATTATTTTTTTGAAGTGTATGCAGTGTACGTGAAATTTATTGAATATTTACATACATAACCGGCTAGTGTCTTCAAATTCGGGTCCTTAAATCGCTGAACCTGTAGGACCATGGACCGTTGAGGAGCTTAAATTGAAGACGATCCATGCCTACCATTTTGTGAGAATCCAATTCACCACCTTGCTTAAATAACAGTAGTACAGTGGTGGAGGTCAGTTTTGACGTTGTGGACTAGCCTATGTCCTAAATATGTAGCATAGTAAGTTTCCGCCACAGTAAAAAAATGCAGCACGTAAAGGTATGGATTAACTAGTAATTTTGATTTAGACGGTAATAGAAGAAAGCTAAAAGGGATCATGCACCTCTTTGAGTCAGATGACCAAAGTTCCCCGGAGGACCGCTTTGGCCCACTAATTAGCAAGCAGTTAAAACAATTATGACTTACAAGTTGTGTGTCAACCCCGTGCACCACATAATTATGACCTACAAGTTGTGTATGCGGGTTGGAGGCATGGCACGGCCATTTGTTGCTGCTTGTCTCTAGAAATTTATTGCTTGCAGGTCACCGTTTCAGTGTAGCGTTCACCATAAAGCATGACTGAAAGTGCATCTAGGCCCCTAATTATGGTTTTGAGTGATTGACGTCAATACAATTAAAATGAACTAATATTTCCAATGAGCAAGTGCGCAGTGAATGTCAATTGATGGATATGAGAGCAAGGTTTAAAAGAAAGTTCATGTGAAAAGCCAACAAAATTGAATATCTTAGAAAAAGGAAAGCAAATGCTCAAGATGAAGACCAAATAGTTTTTTCTTTTGATCTTGAGTATAGGAATACCGTACTATCAAGAGGGACACACAAGAATAAGTATCGAAGAAACCAAGTGTAAATTTCATCTCAAAATCCAAAAATACCAACCTATATTCAGAGCCATCGGACAATGTCCTAAGCCCATCGGATTTTTCCATTGGATCACAAGACCGTGCACACCCAGAAAATTCACTAAGTGTTGATCCATCGGACAATGTCCTAAGCCCATCGGATTTTTCCATCGGATCACGTAATATTGCACATCCTAAAAATCTCTAAGTCTTGGATCCATCGGACATTATCCTAAGACCATCGGATTTTCTCCCATCGGACATTATCCTAAGCACATCGGACATTATCCCGAGCATCGGACAAATCTCCGAAAATTTTCAAGTACCGACCACGTAGCCTCTCGTCACTCCAGTCGGACAATGTCCGACCCCCGTCGGACAAAATCCGACCTAGATCGAGCCCAACGGTTCTTTTTGTTGTCCCGGCTATAAAAGGAGGTCCCTTCCTCCTTTAGTCGGTTGGCAACTCCCCCACTTCGAAATACACTTCCAAACTCACCCAGCCACTCCTTCTCACTCCCTTTGATTCTCCACGCCAATCCTTGGCGGATTTGTGAGAAGATTGAGAAGGATTGAAAGAGCTTCATCTCCATTCCTCAAACACTTGGTTCATTCTCAACATCGACGCTTGTTGTGTTTGTTACCCTTGGGGATTCATTCCCTAGACGGTTAGGCGTCACCCGACGAGCTCTTAAGCTTGTGGTTGAGACTCGGGTCGTTTGTATTGCCGCTCCCTTCGTGGAGCTTTGTTTTAGTGGAATTTAAGCCGACCTTTGTGGTGGCTTGAAGAGGTTTAGGGTTGAGAACAACCCGGTCCTTGGTGGACTCCTCAACGGAGACGTAGGCTCCTAGGTGGAGCTGAACTTCGGTGAAAAATCGAGTGTCCTCTTTGTCCCCCTTTCGTTTCTTGCAATTTGGGTGCTCTAGATCTAGTTGTTCTTGCATAAATTTCTAGATTAACTTGTGTAGGAGGCTTACTTGCTTGTCCCCTTCTTGCCTTAGCTTTCTTGTGTCTCCTGCTGCTTGCTCCTTGTTTATCTCCCGTGGATTTGTCCATTTCGACGACCGATCTGTTTTCCGCACGAGGCCATCGGACATTATCCTATAGGTGTCGGATATTGTTATCGGACTTTTTCACACTGTGCTACTAATTCGTCAAATTAAGTGTTTTTTAGGATAATCGCCTATTCACCCCCCTCTAGGTGACTTTCAATGACGGATAGGTCCTAACCCGGACATAATATGCCATTATGTGTTAGTGTGCCTCGATGTGAGGGGAGGGGGCACTCGGCCATATGTGCACACACAAGATATATTCTTTCTATAAAGGGTCTGCTACCCATCTCCTCCCCTTCTCACAAACATCAAAGCATCAAGCCACCCTTTTCCATCCCGATTGGCATCCATGACGCCCAAGATAGAGAAGAAGGGGAAGAAGAGAGCAAAGGAAGACATGAAGACGTGCCCACATGGGTGCTCGTGTGTATATTACGTGAGCCACGCACACGTCTATAAATAGCATGTGGAATGTCTGTTTTACACTTATTAAAATAAAGTTCAAGATGTATGAGATGTATGGAGATTACAAATATCAAGTTGGTGGCTTCCTAATATCTACACATGATCATCCTAGTGTTCATTCCAAAATATGCCGAGGTTGGTGTGGCTACCTCTAAAGTCTTCTCTAGGGGTCTCAAGCAGCATCGTGTGGAGGACCCTTAGCGGCACCGATGGGGATGAGGATTCTCTACAGTACAGAGTACTACATGTGCATTAACACTCACCGACAGGTAGGACCGGACCCACATGTCGGTCCATCGCTAATGCGTGAGCAGATCTGCAGAGGATCCGAACGGCACCGATGGCCCCGAGCACAGGAAGAAGATCGCCTTCGCTTTGCCCATCCCTTCTTTGCTTCTCCACGTCTTCGCCTCGTTATGCTCCTCTACCTTAGCATTCCGTCCTATCTTCCTCCCACCCTCATGCGTCCGCTAGCATCACAACCTAGAGTTTCACTAAAGGATGCCAGAAAAAAAGATATTACAAAAAGCTATTGTTGAGTATTTGAACCCACGACCTCAATGCAACTAAACTACTATTGGTTGATAAACAACTTGAATTGTTCTTGTTTCTATGCGTTTAGTAAGTAAATTATTGTTTTCTTTACTAAAAATGACCTATATATAATTGTACTTACTTGTATGCCATGGTATAGGTGCATAACCCCTAGGTCTCCCCTAGGTATGACACTCGCTCCCGACGGGTTGCCACATCGTTGAAGGAGGGATAAGAGGGTTTTTTATTAATAATCAAAAATTTTAGTTTATTAATATTAATAACCGACTGATTTGAAAATTTGAAAAACTAGTCGCTCTATCGCCCTTTGACCTATAGCCCAACCATCGGGCAACAACCCAACTAAGTGGGCATTGTCGCCCTTTGGGATGGCAACACGTGGTATCGCCCACCTTTTTTATTTTCGAATTTTTCAGCTTAACATTTAGGCATCCTAAAGTCTCAGTTAAATATACTTTTAAATATTAAAAACTTGTACCAATTTTTTTGGTGACAAAGTATATGTTAGTGTAACCATTTTAACTTACAACAGGCTAAAATAAGTTTATAAGTTTGAAACAAAAATATATAAAGGCTAGTTGTTAAGCACTAAAGTAATTTTAGGCCATCTTAACTTTCTCCGAATAATAATAGAATACCTAAATTCATTGTATATATAGTAACATCATAATACAGTTTTATTATGGTCTTGTCACATTGAAATATTTGACTTGTTTGAATTAAATTCAAATTTAAATTTAAATTCGACTTATATATAACCATACTTTAGACTCCAACTTCTTCCAAGTTATTATGGTCACTTTATTCAGAATATAACTCCTTGAGCTTTATAAAATGGGAGAAGCTAGAAGAATAGGTTGAGCTGTTCCACGAAATCCAAAATGCTATGGGAACTGGAAACTACTTCTTTCGTTCCATAATGCTAGAATCTCGAGGTAAAAATAATCAAAGAAAAGTGATATATATCCTTCATATTGATGGAATTATTGGGCCAAAGCCCATTAATGATTTCTATAATTCCTAGAAAATCTCAAAGGCCCATGAGGGATGGTGGGAGTGCAATGTTTAGTACCACATTGCTAGTGGAGGTGGAGGGAGACCAACTTATTAACTTGGATGCTCTTGCCTTCCTTACAAGTGTGAGAAAGAGAGAAGGAAGACCACACGCGCGCTCGCTCGCCTCGCCTCGCCTCGGCGGGCGTGGGCGAAGGCGCGGCCGCCCATCACCCGTGTGAATGGTCCGCCAAAATCCGGCTCCTTGCCTTGCAGGGACGCGGCTTCCTTTTGCACTTTATTTTTGCTGCGAGTCTAATACGATTTTCTGTTTTGGAAACCGACTCGGTTTTAGGTTCGCCTAACCCTAGCGGTCTCTCCTCTATAAACGTACGGCGCCGCCGCAGAAACGATATCTCGAACTCACCTAGGGTTTTAGCCTCTCTTGCTGCTGCGCCGCCAAGACTACTCCATCCCGATCGTCGGCGTGCACCGTCGAACGGGAGAGCAGGTCTCCGGAACCAGCGCCTTCGGCGATCCTGCACCGGGAGAAGGCGAATAAGGTTTTGGGAAGCGCTCTGCGCGATCGCTCGATCGCTTCCACCACGGCGCGTCTTCCCCGCCGCGTGAGCCAAGCACGTCGCTGTTTTCGCCGTGACGCTGCTGAACGTCGTCGTCAACTCCTCTACTCCGTCAGGCCGGAAACGTACGTACCTTCTACTTGCATTATGTCTTCCATACTAGCCTTTGCGTTCTATCTCTACATGATAGTTATGGATAGTATGGTAGATGTGTTCATCTTCTCTTGCTTATTAGATATGTCTAGATCTTGCGTAGACTTGTCTAATTTATTTAGCAATCTATATATTATGTTCATGATTTATTTCTGGATTAAATTAAAACTGAAAGTGCTTATATTTCCAACATTCCAAAAACCTTATTCTAGGCACTTTAGTTTTATGGCTGGATTTGTGGAGGCACCGAGGCCGGAACGTTTTACCGGCGTGCACTTCAAGAGATGGCAAGTGAAAGTCACTCCGTGGCTTAACGCCATGAAAGTGTTTGAGGCATCCAATGACAAACCCGAAGGTACTCTTTCTCCTGAAGAGGAGAATCGGTACAAGGAAGCCAATACTCTATTTGTGGGCGCTGTGATTGGAAATCTTGCAGATCATCTCGCAAGATGTGTACATCCATCACACCGACGCTAAAGAGTTGTGGGATGCTCTCTGCGTTGACTATGGTGATTCTGATGTCGGCACCGAGTTGTATATCATGGAGCAGTACCATGACTATAAGATGGCCGAAGGCAAATCTGTAGTCGCACAGAGCTTATGAAATACAGTTGTCCGGTTAAGGAACTCGACATGCTTAAAATCACCTTACCCGACAAGTTTGTGGCTGGGGCATCATTGCCAAATTGCCTCCTTCACGGAGGGATTTCGCCACTTCTCTCAAGCACAAGAGGATTGACATTTCTGTTTCAGATTTGATCGCGTCTCTTGATATTGAGGAGAAAGCTCGGGCTAAGGATGGGAGAGCTAAAGTCGTTGAGGGTCGACCAGTGCTAACATGGTGCACCAACCACAGTCGTCTCATGGCAATGGTGGCAAGGGCAAGGGGAAGAACAATAAGCCTAAGCGGACCACTACCTTCAAGAAGAAAAAGAACAAGGAGAACGAGGGATGCTTCGTTTGCGGCTCCACCGAGCATTGGGCAAAGAAATGTCCACAGCGCAAGGGGAGGAAGCCTCCTCGGTAGAAGTCTGCGAACATGGTGACCAGTGTTGACACTACCGGGTACGGTAATTTACCGTATGTATTTTCAGCATTTCAATCTACAAGTTGGTGGCTTGATACCGGTGCAAATGTTCATGTGTGTGCTGATGCTTCTCTGTTTTCTTTTACCAGGTCGCCCAGGATTCTTCCGTCCCGATGGGAGATGGGTCACATGCTTCTATTCATGGTGTTGGCACGGTAGAGCTGAAGTTTACTTCGGGAAAGATTGTCCAAATGAAGAACGTGTAGCATGTCCCTTCTATCAAGAAGAATCTCGTTAGTGGCTCCCTTTTATGTAGGGATGGTTTTAAGGTAGTGCTCGAGTCGAATAAAGTTGTCGTGTCTAAGAGTGGACAATTTATTGGTAAAGGCTATGTGTGCGGAGGCTTGTTCCGCTTTTCCCTTTCAGATTTTTGCAATAAATCAGTGAACTATATTTGTGATGGTGTTAATGAGAGTGATGCAAATGTTTGGCATTCACGTTTATGTCATCTGAATTTTGGTTCTATGTCTCGACTTTCCAGCTTGAATTTAATTCTGAATTTTTCCATTGTCAAAGGTTCTAAGTGCCATACTTATGTGCAATCTAAGCAACCTCGAAAACCTCACAAGGCTGCCGAGGAGAGACACTTGGCACCACTAGAACTTATACATTCAGATCTTTGCGAAATGAATGGTATATTGACGAAGGTGGAAAAAGATACTTCATGACTTTGATTGATGATGCGACTAGATATTGCTATGTGTATTTGTTAAAAACGAAAGATGAGGCTTTAAACTACTTTAAAATCTACAAGGCTGAAGTTGAAACTCAACTAGAGAAAAAATCAAAAGAATTAGGTCCGATCGCGGTGGTGAATATTTCTCTAACGATTTTGACTTATTTTGTGCAGTAACACGGTATTATTCATGAGAGGACGCCTCCCTATTCGCCCCAATCAAACGGAGTTGCCGAAAGAAAGAATTGCACTTTGATCGACTTGGTTAACTCCATGTTAGACACTCACGGGATTATCTAAGGCATGGTGAGGGGGAGGCTTTATTGACATCATGTCATGTCCTAAATAGAGTTCACATGAAGAATAAGGAGAAAACGCCATATGAGGAATGGATGGGGAGAAAACCATCGTTGTCTTACTTACATACTTGGGGTTGTTTGGCCAAGGTTAATGTGCCAATAAACAAAAAACGTAAGTTGGGACCTAAAACTGTGGATTGTGTTTTTCTTGGATATGCTCATAATAGCATTGCCTATAGATTTTTAGTAGTGAAATCAGAGGTGTCTCGATATTCATGTTAATACTTTAATGGAGTCTCGTGATGTTACTTTCTTTGAGAACATATTTCCTATGAAAGATTCATATAGCATGTCTAGATTATCTACCGATGTGATTGCTGAAACTACTCCCGAACCTGCTGTGCTTTCCGATCATGCTGAACAAACACTTGAAGCAATTAACGAGGACATATATAGTGAAGCTCCTAGACGGAGCAAGAGACAAAGGATTAAAAAATCTTTTGGTGATGATTTCACTGTCTATCTTGTAAATGATACTCCCGTAACCATTGTTGAGGCATATGCATCACCCGATGCGAGATGATTGGAAAGAAGCTGTACAGAGTGAGATGCACTCTATTCTTTCTAACGGAACATGGGAGGTAGTTGATCGACCATATGGGTGCAAACCCGTGGGTTGCAAGTGGGTGTTCAAGAAGAACCTTAGGCCTGATGGTACTATTGACAAGTACAAGGCTCGGCTTGTGGCTAAGGGTTATACCCAGAAAGATGGTGAAGATTTCTTTGACACTTACTCACCTGTTGCGAGATTGACCACCATACGCGTACTACTTGCTCTGATCGCCTCTCATGGTCTTCTCGTTCATCGGATGGACGTTAAGACAACTTTCCTTAATGGAGAGTTGGATGAGGAGATCTATATGGATCAACCGAGATGATTTTGTAGTAAAGGGTCAAGAAGACAAGGTGTGTAAGTTGGTGAAATCTTTATACGGCCTAAAACAAGCACCTAAGCGATGGCATGAGAAATTCGACTCTACACTCATATCAGCAGGCTTTTCAGTCAATGAGGCTGATAGATGTGTGTACTACCGCCATGGTGGGGGTGAGGGAGTTATATTGTGCTTGTATGTGGATGACATACTAATCTTTGGAACAAACCTTGACGTGATTAATGAGGTCAAGTCTTTTTTGTTCCAAAGTTTTGATATGAAGGATTTGGGTGAGGCTGATGTTATTTTAAACATTAAGCTAATCAAAGGAGAGAATGAGATTACCTTAACGCAATCTCATTATGTGGAAAAAATGCTCGAGTCGCTTCGACTATAAGGACAACAAACCTTCTCCAACTCCTTATGATCCCAGCTTGATCCTTCGGAAGAATAAGAGAATTGGTAGAGACCAATTGAGATATTCTCGGATCATTGGATCACTTATGTACTTAGCTAGTGCTACTAGGCTCGACATCTCTTTTGCTGTGAGCAAATTGAGTCGGTTTACTTCTAATCCGGAGATGATCATTGGCGTGCACTTGAGCGTGTAATGCACTACCTAGTAGGTACTGCGGGTTATGGAATTCATTATTCCGGGTTTCCTGCAGTACTAGAGGGATATAGTGACTCCAATTGGATATCCGATGCTCGATGAGTTATATGCTACGAGTGGATATGTTTTCACTCTTGGTGGTGCTGTCTGTTTCATGGAGATCATGTAAACAGACTATCTTAACGAGGTCTACCATGGAAGCGGAGCTTACCGCGCTAGATACAGCCACAGTTGAGGCCGATTGGCTACGTGAGCTCTTGATGGACTTACCTATTGTCGAGAAACTAGTGCCGACAATACTAATGAACTCGTGACAATCAAACTATGATAGTTAAAGTGAACAGTTCAAAGGACAATATAAAGTCATCAAGACATATCAAGAGACGTTTAAAGTCCGTCAGGAAAATGAGAAACTCCGGAGTAATATCAATGGATTACATATCAACCGATAGAAACCTGCGAGATCAGTTTACTAAGGGGTTGTCACGTAATGTGATAGACAATGCATCAAAGGAGATGGGTATGAGACCCATTTGAGCTATTCCATAGTGGTAACCCAACCTATGTGATCGGAGATCCCGTGAAGTAGGACCCGGGAAGAACAAGCTATTGATCAGCTAGAGAGTATTCTTTTAAACCTTCTCGGGTAATGATGCAATACTCTCAACACCGCATGGCAGGTTGGCGAATGCCTTAATGTATTCTATTGGCTTTAATTAGCGAAGATGCTATCCTCGCTGAGCATTTTTGAAAGAATACACCTATATGAGCCCGATCGTTGTAAGGTCGCAGATCTGTGAGACTTGGGTGATCTCTATTAAGCTCATGAAAGACTGCGGAGTACGACCTATATGCTCCACCCACGGAGTAGCCTCATCGGAGATCCAAGTACTCAGCTGTGACTCTAAGTAAAGCTTGTTTGCACAAGACTTGCAATTCAAGGCATAGTCCATTGTTCAAGTCGTAAACGAGTGTAGCTTATTGTTCTAGGTGGAAGTTCAACTTAACAGTCTCCACTCGAAACACTGGTATATTGAACAGTAGTAGGATGAGGCAAAGTCTTGTTGGGACTTTGAGATCCGGTGGGGGAATGATGGAATTATTGGGCCAAAGCCCATTAATGATTTCTATAATTCCTAGAAAATCTCAAAGGCCCATGAGGGATGGTGGGAGTGCAATGTTTAGTACCACATTGCTAGTGGAGGTGGAGGGAGACCAACTTATAAACTTGGATGCTCTTACCTTCCTTGCAAGTGTGAGAAAGAGAGAAGGAAGACCACACGCGCTCGCTCGCCTCGCCTCGCCTCGCTCGTCGGGGCGGGGAGGGGCGGGCGTGGCGAAAGGCGCGGCCGCGCATCACCTGTGTGAATGGTCCGCCAAAATCCGGCTCCTTGCCTTGCAGGGCGCGGCTTCCTTTTGCACTTTATTTTTGCTGCGAGTCTAATACGTTTTTCGTTTTGGAAACCGACTCGGTTTTAGGTTCGCCTAACCCTAGCGGTCTCTCCTATATAAACGTACGGCGCCGCCGCAGAAACGATATCTCGAACTCACCTAGGGTTTTAGCCTCTCTTGCTGCTGCGCGTCAAGACTACTCCATCCCGATCGTCGGCGTGCACCGTCGAACGGGAGAGCAGGTCTCCGGAACCAGCGCCTTCGGCGATCCTGCACCGGAAGAAGGCGAATAAGGTTTTGGGAAGCGCTCGCGCGACCGCTCGATCGCTTCCACCACGGCGCGTCTTCCCCGCCGCGTGAGCCAAGCACGTCGCTGTTTTCGCCGTGACGCTGCTAAACGTCGTCGTCAACTCCTCTACTCCGTCAGGCCGGAAACGTACGTATCTTCTACTTGCATTATGTTTTCCATACTAGCCTTTGCGTTCTATCTCTGCATGATAGTTATGGATAGTATGGTAGATGTGTTCATCTTCTCTTACTTATTAGATATGTCTAGATCTTGCGTAGACTTGTCTAATTTATTTAGCAATCTATATATTATGTTCATGATTTATTTCTGGATTAAATTAAAACTGAAAGTGCTTATATTTCCAACGCATATTACACTACCTCATCAATTCATCACTCACCCACCAACCCACTAAATTTTGTCTTATCTCTAGAAATGTTTACATTGTGAACAAACTTTTGAATGCTTTAAATGTTTACATTGTGAAATGGAGGGAGTATAAAGGTTTCGGCTTCTTGGGTATATACTTAAAGGCAATAACATACATTGGTTCAGGTTGCTTGGTAATGTAATGAACACAACAATAGCTTAGTTTTGGTCTATGCAGAAATACTGTCCATGGAATGCAAAAATGGATTTAAGGGTTGCGCAAATACAAAACAATAACGCAGTTGTTAGGCATAGAGAACACTGATTATTGAACCATGTAAATAATCACCACTTTTACCAACCATGTAAATAATCACCACTTTTACCTATTTTCATGTGTTCTTGTTCTTCGCGTTGAAGAAAGTTGAGATCAAAGGAATAACTGGCTTCATATACTGATCCTCCTTGGACGTCAGCTGTAACATGATGTTGTTCCTCATTACCCGATGACACTTCATTAAGATCTGGCAAAGCATCTTCATCTTCCCCTCCCACTGGCCAGTTTAGATGCACTCCTATAGCCATGAGTGATGTTGCTTTGGTTTTGTGGTCCTAGTTGTTTCATGTGTGTTTTGTAACCTTGCTTTTATAAGCAAGCTGGAGTGATGGACGTGAAAAAGTTCAAGTTTGGCGTTTGAATTTTCCTTTTATTTTTGGTGCCAGCTTGTAATTTTTGGCAATCAATGAAGTGCATTGTGTTTGTTTTTTTAGCACGCGGCTGAATGGCGTGCGAATGGGCCTTTTATGGTGCATGTGCACATGGGTGCCTTGGTACAATCATTAGGCGCTTAAAAGTCTTTTCCCCTCAGCTTATTTCTCAATTTGAATCCTAAAACAGCAGTTTTTGTGGGATGGAGGGAGAACTGTATACTGTTATTGTCGCAATGTTGCAACCGGTCAAAACTCTCCGATTGTAATTTGTCAATAATAAACAAAATAGGCCCTAAAAATATAAACAAAATAAAAAAGTTTACATATAGTAGAAAGAAATATCAGCCTCACGCCCCTGAAAATGAGTGGGTTATCCAGCGACGTCACCGTCCCCTCCGTCCGTTTGCCGCCATGGCGACCGTCAGCTCCACCCTTCCCGCCAATCTGCCACCGTCGCCTCCATGTCCATCTCCCGCCCGCAGTCCCGCAGCCACATCTGCTCGCAACCGCAAACACCTCGCCGCGACCCCCGGTGAGCAGGTCGTGCTCCAGCCCTCTGAAGCGGCGGCGCTCCTCACCGCCGCCGCGCGCTCCCGCGACCTCCGCCTCGGCCGTGCCTTCCACGCCCGTCTCCTCCGCGCGGGGAACCTCCTGGAAGCCGATGCCGTCGTCGCCAACTCCCTCCTCACGCTCTATTCCAAGTGCGGCGCCGTGGCCGCCGCGCGCAGCGTGTTCGACGGAATGCCCGGCGGCCTGCGGGACCTCGTCTCCTGGACGGCCATGGCGTCTTGCCTCGCGCGAAACGGGTCAGAATCCGATGCGCTCCGCCTGTTCAGCGAGACGCTCGAGGCGGGCCTCCTGCCGAACGCGTTCACACTATGCGCCGCGGCCCAGGCCTGCTTCGTGAGGGAGCTCTTTCAGCTGGCTGGTGGCGCGGTTCTCGGCTTCGTGTTCAAGATGGGTCTCTGGGGCACTGATGTGTCAGTGGGCTGCTCACTGATTGACATGTTCGCGAAGAACGGGGACATGGTGGCCGCACGTGGAGTGTTTGATGGATTGGTTCAGAGGACGGTGGTCGTCTGGACACTGCTTATTACGCGGTATGCACAGGGGGGATACACAGATGATGCTGTAGAGCTGTTTGTTGACATGCTTGAAAATGGCTTTCAGCCGGATCAGTACACCATGAGCAGCATATTATCGGCTTGTACAGAGTTGGGATCAATAAGGTTGGGGCAGCAACTGCACTGTCTTGCTCTCAGGCTCGGTGTGGTATCAGACAGCTGTGTGAGCTGTGGCCTTGTGGACATGTATGCAAAGTCTCAAATGGAACAATCGATGAACAATGCAAGGAAAATCTTTGATAGAATACCCAAACGTAATGTGATGTCATGGACAGCACTCGTATCAGGATATGTGCAATGCAGAGTGCAGGAGAACAAGGTGATGGCACTTTTTTGCGAGATGTTGAATGAAGGCATCAGACCAAACCATATCACATATTCTAGTTTGCTCAAGGCATGTGCAAACCTCTCTGATAAAGATTCAGGCAGACAGATTCATGCCCATTGCATCAAATCCAATGCAGCTCCTGTAAATGTTGTCGGCAATGCTCTGGTAAGCATGTATGCTGAATCTGGATGCATGGAGGAGGCCAGAAGGGCATTCGGCCAGCTATATGAAAAAAATATGTTCTCCTTCAGTTCCGATTTTGATAGAGATAGGAGGAATAGTGTTTCCCAGGGTTATGAAATTGAGAGTGTGGATGTAGGAATTAGCACTTTCACATTTGCTAGTCTGATCAGTGCTGCCGCCAGTATAGGGTTGCTAACCAGAGGTCAGCAGTTGCATGCTATCTCACTGAAGACTGGATTTGGATCAGATAGAGGCATAGGTAACTCCCTTGTTTCTATGTATTCCAGGTGTGGATACCAAGAAGATGCTTCCCGAGCCTTTGAAGAAATGAATGACCGTAATGTAATCTCATGGACATCAATTATTAGTGGCTTAGCAAAGCATGGCTATGCAGAACGCGCTCTGGAATTGTTTCATGATATGATCTCAGCTGGCGTGAAACCGAATGATGTCACATACATTGCTGTTTTATCTGCGTGTAGTCATGCTGGTCTAGTTAAAGAAGGGAAAGAGCACTTCAGACTGATGAAGGATTACGGGCTCATACCAAGGATGGAGCATTATGCCTGCGTTGTTGATCTGCTTGGGCGTTCTGGCCTTGTTGAAGAAGCCCTGGATTTCATTAACAAAATGCCTTGTCAACCAGATGCCTTGGTCTGGAAGACACTTCTTGGCACCTGTAAGATTCATGACAATATGGATATTGGTGAAATTGCTGCTCACAATGTCATAAAGCTTGAACCACAAGATCCCGCCCCCTATGTGCTGCTCTCAAACTTGTATGCGGATGCTGGTTTGTGGGATCAAGTTGCTAGCATAAGGAGTCTGATGAGGGAGAAAAACTTGAGTAAAGAAACAGGCTTGAGCTGGATGCATCTGGAGAATACCATTCATTCATTTCGGGCTGGTGATACCACCCATCCGGAAGCAGAGAAGATCTATTTAAAGCTGGATACGTTGGTCAAAAAAATCAAGGGCATTGGTTATGTACCAGACACAAGCATTGTGCTGCATGACATGCCGGAGGAGCTGAAGGAGCAGTGTCTGCTTCAGCACAGTGAAAAGATCGCTGTCGCATTCGGTTTGATCAGCTGTACATCAGCAACAAAGCCGATACGGATATTTAAGAACCTTCGTGTGTGCACTGATTGCCATTCAGCACTCAAATATGTCACTAAGGCCACCGGAAGGGAGATAATACTGAGAGATAGCAACAGGTTTCACAGGATGAAGGATGGTAAATGCTCATGCGGAGGATACTGGTAGCTGGTGAGTTGTTGGAAGTTAGCCAAGTACAGAATTCTGGCTCAGCAGAACGTTTCTCGTGGTACCTGACAATTGACTTTCCATGTTGTAGTTCTTTGGTAAATTGTAGATTATACGGAGGCTGTGTTGTTGTAATGCTGCTCGTTGGTTTAGTTTAGCGTTAGAGAATTTATACAGTTGTATGGATCATCACAATTTCATATGAAATTAATTGACAAACTGCATACTGATACTAGTGTATTTTGAGCATGTTTGGTTTGTTACTAACATCAACCATACCAAAAAATTGGTTTGCCAATAGATATTGAATGCAGTTTGGTTTGCAGCCATGAGTTAGTCTGCCAAACAGAATTTGGCGTCCCCAGTTCACCGCGCGGGTGAGAATGAGGGCGAGCAAAACGCTCGCCCAAGATTTGGCCGCAGCCAATGCTGAGGTGTCAGTTTGCACGGTTTACGAAATTATTTGATTTCTAATACTCAAAAGCTAATATCTCTTGAATGGTTAATCTAATTTACAATTTATGTGTTCTTTGGAATTAAACCTATAAAATGAGATCTCACTCGACTATATTTCAATGTAAAAAATAATAATAACATGCGGATCCCACATGTCATACTAAGAAATTGGCAAAAATTGGCAAGGTTACCATCCAAATATAATATTGCCAATCATTTAGCATTACCACCATTTTGATCATGACAAAATTTTGGTGGGGCAAATTGGGCCACAAACCAAACATGCCCTTTATCCTTTATGTGAGTTTATTTGGGATCACAATTCAGAACAATGTTGAAGGCTGGTAGTTACAAAATTTCAGGACTCAATGACAAAGTTTCATATATTTTCCATTGTTCAAGTCAATACATACATGTCAAAAAATGGGCAGAAGTTTCAAGTATATTTTCAGAGCAGATTCTGGTCACCAGTTCTTTCTTCTTGTATAGTGTATACGGAAAAATTTGTAGAAGCTCGATCTTGTGTCTTGTAAGGCACTTCTCAGTTCAATCTGCAATACAAGATGAGACAGCTACAAACCATTTTTTAGATCTAACCCTCAATTCATATCACCCCTTCAAATTTTGTAATATAGGAAGACAAAAGGAAGCGTACAAACAACTAGCTAGACAAAGTACAAATCCCTCAGGAAGGTAGTAGAGCGCGTCTCCACAACACCCTTCAACCGTTACACAGTATATGGACTCACAAGCAGCTGCAACCAAGATTCAAAACATTTGCATGGCACCTATTTCGACATTCGACAAGCACTTCCTACAGGAAAAAAGAGGCCATCGCTACTATCAGGAGGTATGCAAAATGATGTGGCCTTGTTAAAACAAATGCACATTTATTCTTTGACTGCTATTTTTCCAAGGCTGTGTGGTTCTCTTGCACCACAGTCCACAGACACCGTCAGGGCGGTAGACGACCTCCAACAAGGCGCACCGGGAGTTCAGAAGCAACCTGCAGCTATCCTCAATGACGCTGCTACCACCTTGCTAATTCAGTAAGTCATCACCACAATATGGCATATATGGAAGGCACCAAATGATCCCAGAATCAATAGGAAAACATGGATTGCTTTGCAGGTACACATGGCAGCGGCGGTGGAATTCATTGTAAATTCGGCATATCACAAAACCCTAATGTCGAGTATCTAGATTAGCGGTGCCATGTGGTGGACCTAATCACCCGCTAATTACCATTATACATAAGGCCATGATCAAAGAAGCCCAACGCAACGCCCATAAACGACACAGGAGGGGCTAAGCACGAATTGGTCTCGAGCTAAGCAAGGGAGACAAAATGGTCTCGCCTCGCTCGACCCTCGCAGCGAGGATCGAGAGGTCCCACCTCGCTCGACCCACCGAAAGGGTCTAGGGCGCCATGTGTCGGATAACCCCGGAACAGAATCTAAGCGACCCCGATCTCGTATTTAAGCCATGACAAACGGTCTCTCGCCTCGCTCAACCCACCGAAAGGGTCGAGGACGTCACGTGTCAGATAACCCCGGAACAGAATGTAAGCGACCCCGATCTCGTATTTAAGCCATGACGAATGGTCAAAAGGGGCACGCAGCCCCGGGCAATAGTGTTTCGCCTCACCTCATTACTCCACCGCATGCACAAAAGAAAGGGTGTCGTCTCAATGACGTCCTATCTCGCCACACCCCCGTCAGGAAGCAAGGTGATAGGACACAAGCATGATGGCGTCTCGACCGATGAGATCACAGGGAGAGATCTCAAATCTGTCTCATTTATGAGGTAGGTCCGATTCAAGAGCACGCGGCCAACCACTACACGACAAAAGATCGGAGCGATCAATTAGGGTCGATCGTATCCTCATTCCGCCACGATCCGCTCCACCTCGGTCGACCATCAAGGCTTGGGGTCGTGCGGAGCGTAACATCCGCCGAGACGTACCGGTGGCATCGAAAACCAGCGAAGCTACAGTGGGTAGCTGGCCCATCCTCGAGCCAGCTTATGGAACATCATCATAACCCGGCGGAACGGAAAAAACCTAGGCGTAGGTACCACGTAACACCCCAATTTTTGGCCAAATTAAAAATCACTAAATAAATTATTTTATTTTATTCAGGAAAAATATTTAGGAAAATTAACTAGGAATTAAAACTTAATTATATTCATAGGAAAACAACACGTAGAAATTTTTAAATAAAATCCTAACACTTCAAAACTTGGTTGTTTCTGTTTTATTTGCCTTACTTTTATTTTTCTTCATTTTACTTTAACCCATTAGAATTTATTTGATTTCGTTTAATTTTATTTTGACTTATGGACTGAAAAGAGGAAATAGAAAAGAAATAAAACCCAACCGGGCCGCTCCGGACCCAATTCCCCTCCTCCCCGGCCCACTCTCCCCCTCCCCGGCCCAGCCCACCGGCGCCGACCCCACTCCCCCTTCTTCCTCGTCGCGACGCGGCCATGCCCGCCGCGCGTCATGCCCCCGGCACCTCGCCACCCCGTCCCCACCTCCGGCGAACGCCGCCGCCTTCGCTCTTCGCGCGCACGCCGCCGGAGCCGCCCGTACCCCAACGCCACGCCACGCGAAGCCCCCATCCTCGCCCTTATCCCCTCGTCCCGCGCACCGCGTTCCGAACGCACGGCCGCACCGGCATCCCCGTCGTTCCCTCGCTCCGGCCGGCCGTCGAGGCCGCTCATCGGCACACGCCGACCTAAGCACTCCGCCAACCGCGCCACGCCCTCCAAGCTCCCGTACCAGCCCCCCCCCCTGCCCTTTCCCGCGAACGCCGGCCGAGGCCGCCACCGCCACCCGCACCGCTTCCCCTATAAAGCCGCCCCGCTCCGCGTTTGCTCGCCACCGCAGCCGCCCGAGCTCGCAGGCAAGTGCCGCGCCACCATCTTCCCCTCTCCCTCCTCCCTCTCGTCTCCACCACCGGCCGTCGGCCCTCCCCTCTCCTCTCCTCGCCATAGCCGTAGCGCCGCCTCCCTTCCTCCCTACACGAGCCATTGAGCCGCCTAGCTTCGCCATGCACCCGCGCAACCCCCTAGGCCCTCTCCCATCCACATCCTCCCCTCCCTCCCCGAGCCGCTCCGTCGAGCGCCGCCACCGCCTCTCGCTCCGGCACGGCCGCTCGTGCTCACCTCTCGCCGCCACGCTCGCGCGACCCCACAACCAGCTCCGCCGTGGTTCGGTGGCCACCGACGTGCCGTCATCCCCCCTCCGGCCAACCCAAGCCGCCGAATCCTTGATTCCGACGAGCCCGAGCCCCGCGCCACCCTCTCGGTCCACCCCCGGACCCGTGGATCGGCTCACCGGCCCGGTCCACGGGGTCCATAGACCCAGTCCACGTCTTTTTCAATAGAAAAATAAATCCTATATTCCTAGGGAAAGCCACTTTTACATAAAACCCCCCGACCTTTTTCTATATTAGTTAAGATCCCTTAGATTTTTACATAAAGCCCCCGAGCTTTTCCAAAATTACAAATAGGTCTCTAACCAGCCTGAAAATGCATTTTAGCCCCTCCACTACTCCAAAATTACCAAAATTTATTTATTATTTTTATAGAAACCTTAGCTGATTTTTACAAAAATATCCCGAGACTCCCGCAGACAATAACTTTTCAACCGTAACTTCGTTTTCGGCGCTTCTAACGCCGTTGGAATCGTCATGACGAACCCTAGCCCCGAAAGCTTCCTCTTCACTCCATTTTATTTTGTTTTTCCTTGTTATTACTTTTGCTTTCATTATTTTATGTGATGTAGCTTACGTACTCTAACGTCGTCTCGTAGACGAGGAGAACCAAGAGCAGGAGCCCGAAGACCCCGACTATGAGGAAGACTTCGAGGACGCGTTAGGAGGCAAGCTCTATCAATTCCTTAATCATAATTGATCCTATTACTATGCTTATTCTCGCACTCGTATAGGAAGCTATTCTTAATATGCATTATCCTTGAAAATATTTTGCTAGAGCCCAATTGTTATACGATAATGTTCGAATCACTAGATGCGAACGTTATACCCTTGATTGCCATTAGATCATTAGAATCAACCTAGATGTATTGTTAACTATGTTAATGATATATTAGCATCATGCTTAGGAACTGTCATTATCTATCATCATACACCTTATTTATGAAAATGTGTGAAAATGTGTTTGGTGGTGTGTGTTGATGGGTGGGTGATTAGACCAACTATGTTAAGGTGAAGTTGGGTGGGAAATGATACCGGCCGTGGAGGAAACTCCTAGTACTGGTGTAGAGTTCATTTGTGACGGACGAGTGTTTGCCCTGCCATATAAGGATCGATTCTTCGGACCCCAAATTGGTGATTTAATGTACAACCACGGAACCTGTTATGGGCAGGACTGTGCACCAAACCTTGGGTTACGCAGCAAGAAATTCCACCGAGTGTAGTAGATGACGGAGGTCCAGGGATCGTTTCTTTGATGAAGTCCAAGTACTTGGCACATATATGGTGGACGGTATGCTTGTGTCATACGCGTCGGATCCCCGGGCATTTGGGGTGGACTTGTGGGCGTACCTAGTTGCGGTGGCAGCGTTATGTGTTCCGTAGCTAAAAACATATAGCTTGTGGGTAAAGTGAACCAACCTCTGCAGAGTGTATAAAACTATCCGGATGTCCATTGTCACGGTATATTGACACGCCAAACCTTGAGGTCTCGTTGATTAGCCACAAATAATAATACCTTGATGTGTGAGTGGGCAGTCTTGTGCCCGTGTGTTTTGGATATGGTGTTGGCCCGGTGTGCCGTAGCTGTTATGACCTTCGGTCGGAAGGCTCATCTAAAAAGGATGGGAACCGTCGGGATTGATGAATATCTCCCCCAGTGCCCGGCCAACTAAAATTATGAAAATTGCTTTCCTCTTCAAGAACCCCTTTGCTTCGTAGTAAGCCATGCATCCGCGCTTTCTGCTAAACTCGACCCTACCTTGACCACGACCAGATTGCATAAGTATTATTCCTTGCTAGTGGTAGAGCTTGTTGAGTACCTTATGTACTCACCTGTTGCTTATGTGTTCGGATGAAGATGGAGAATACCACGAGGATGAGGAGTAGGTCGCGTCCTTTGCTCGATGTTGCCTGTTGAGTTTATGATGCTTTCCAAGTATGTTTTCTTTTATGTGAGGTTGGCCTATCCGCCTCTTTGAATGTAATCCAGATCATGTATCCCCTAGCTACTATCCCTTTGAGGAATCAATAAAGGTTGTTGTATCGAATTTGTATCATCTATGTGTATACCAACTATTGTTCCAGGGGTTTGGTACGCATACACGGTGTAGTCCCAACAGTGGGGCGCCGCATACCAAGACCATCGTGTCGGGCAGGGCAACGGCCATGAACAGCTCGGAAGGCGGCGACACTGTCCGAGCAACAGGACAAGCGAGACCCACCCGGGCCTGCTCGACGGAATCCGACAACATCTTTCTCTCCCTCTATCTCCGTATATACGACTCGACCCTTGGATCTATAAGGGGCTCTTCTTCTTTCTTAAACAGGCTTTTCACTTCCACCATTCTCCAAGCTATTGAGACTTGGAGCTCTCTCCTCTCGCCACGGTTGTACACCCCCGTGAGTAATACGAACATGACCTCAAACTTGACGTACGGATTCTTCCCAAACCAATATACAGCATCGTGTCCTTGCTTGTGTGAACCTCTCACGAACCATTCATCCTTAAGCACGCAATCCCGTACGAACTAGAAATTTACTAGCCAGTATTGATTCGGAACACCGACACCAAACCACTACAACAACAAACTGAAGAACAGATCTTCTTCAACTAAGCAGGATACATGGGGCAACAAGAACATGATACGGCGATTGACAGGGACAGCACCTACATAACGTGGGCTCAGTAGAAAATCACTAGGGCTTGGAGGCTAAGTAGAGGTGGATTTAATGACAGGGACGATACTAAAAAAATTGAGGCTGGAGAGGAGCAGATTAATGCTCATTTTATACTTGCATTTGTGACGCTTAACTACCTTGTTAATGTAATATACATGCACAAGGGGGCTACTGATGTACTGCTGCCCATAAAACAGCCTCCCCGATCACTTCGGTGCTCTGTTCAAGCAACAGCACCGGACACCCCTGCATGCTGCAACTCAGGTATTGTGATGGTAAGTGATGATTTGATATTTTTACGAGTTTTATTGTGAGGTGGTCTAAAAAGTATGGATAGTTCGGTTATAACCGAAAACCGAACCAAAATTTAGGTATCTAGACTTTTCGATTTTATTATTTATGAATATTTCGATCAATTAAATGACAAAACTCTTTTAACAGATTGGTGATAATTTTCGAGATGAATCTAATGAGGATTAATCTATGTTTTGCTAAAGTGATGTTACAGATAATCGTCTTCTAATCACGACTTAATTAACTTTATTAGATTCGTCTCTCATGAATTAATTTAAGGCCTATAATTTATTTTATAATTAAACTTTATTTAATACTTTTAAATAGTAAGATTCTTTTTAATATAACAGCTATAAAATTTAGACCAATAGAGTAAATGGGCGCTGTCATAGGTACAGTACCTGACACACGGAGAGCCACAGCTGGCTAGATAACCTGACGACACGACTGGGTCAGCCTACCGCCACGTCTTTTATGGCGAGCCTCCGTGTAGGGCTTTCTTTTCTCTGGCTCCATATGATTATTCCCATCTTCTCCCTCAGATGCCCCCCTCCTCCCTCTCTCTCTCTCTCTCATCCTCAAGAGTCGAGACCCCGTCCCCTCCATGGCCATGAGTACCTTTGTTGTGACCCCGCCGGACCGTGTTCATCATGCTACGATGACGACAACGACATCTGTTCACCGGTGCTACGTGGTGGAAGCGGTGTCGTCGTCTCCGTGTTTGCCGCGGCGGCGGCATTAAGATCTGCGACGATGAGCCTTGCAGTGGTGCGCGTCAGGCACGGCGATGATTTGGGATCTCGCTCGCTGCATCGGCGCATTAGGCAGGGAGGTTGTTTTTGTAGTTGAATCCCTTGGGGATTTCTTTCTGCATCTTTTTCTCTCAACAAGATAGTTCATCGTTCATGAAGTTTGATGATCTTATTAACTTGTGTTTCCCCCTTCCCCCTAAGGGTGAGTGACCACGCGCCCGTCGTGTCTTTGACGATTGCCTCGGCGTTATGTAACAATCCACGAGGAAATCCGGATCCGGACTCTCCCAGGTACGATACCCCTAGTTATCCAGTAGATCTGAGGCCTTATAGCTTTCTTACTTTGATGATTTATTATTATATTTCGGCATCACTAATTCCTTCGTCTTTGCTTATCGTTCCAAGCAAAACATCGCGTTCAGTTATGGTCACTCCGCCGGTCGCTGGCGCTTGGAGTGCGGCTCCGAGCGAGTGGGCCATATTGCCATCCATGCCAAAGAGCTTGAACGACCCCTGCAGCATAGTTAGCGGGTCATGTGAGCTTTCAGAAGCCAACATGTGCTCTGCACTGGTGCTGTTGGCTTCCACCACACCACATGTTGCCTTCCACCACACCATGCTGCACTGCGGGTCATAGCCAGAACACGGCCATTGCAAGAGTTGCTACCCTTTCACATCTGATAAGAAATAAACCAAAATGTTTATTACAATGTGTACTTTTTATTTTTCAGGATGGTCATTAGAGCTCTTGGTATGGTGACCATAGACCATTGGAGCTTTTGAAAAATGTGCGCATGTTCTGTCTCACGTAGATGTTGAAACAAGACAAAAGATCTATTTCCTGCTGTTTGTGTGGACATAGTGGAGAAACGAAATGGACATGGGAGACTACTGTTTCTAGAGGATTCTCATGCAGACCTAAAATTCTCATGTGTAATAATAATAGTCATTGTCATTCCATCTTCATGTTCATGAGATGAATCCAGAGTTGGATATTGTGCCTATCATACTCACTACAGGATTTCAGATGGCCTTTGGCCCAAAGAAAGGTATAATCACTGTCTTTATTGTGTCCCTATTTATGTGTTATTTGTTTTGAAATAATATATAATCACCAATTCAGCCCAAAGCCAAACAGCATAACAAAACAAATATGAGAATTATTGCCTTACTTTCATGCTTGCTTTTGGCTCTGTACTGGATTTTTAAGTTAAAAAATAGAGCCCCTATTATCATATTACTAATTATTATATGGACGGAGCAGTAGGGCCACTAGTACCATATCTGGAATATCGGGACAAGCTGTGGACAACGAGCCATGCTGGTTATACTGTAGAATTTACATGGTAGAGATATAAAATCGACTAGAAGTAAAGGCATATAGAAGAGATATACTAGTAGTCTAGAAGTAAACGCATAGCAGAGAAATAGTAGTATCTTTAATTGCTCATGCAGGCCAGTCAGTTCAACCTCCGCAACCATGTCCAAAAATTTCTCACACGCATCCTTATTTTTTTCCTCTCGGTTCTTGCTATATATCTCTTCTAATGGCAGGGGTGAGGTGGCTGATAACACTGCAAGTCACTAGCACAAAGCAAAGAAAGTCCCTAGCACAAGAGCAGTAGAAAGCTGCAGAGAGATGCCGTTGCTGTGGTGGGGGCTTGTGCGGACACTTTGAGCACGATATGGTGCCAACCATGAGCCCTGAGCTCATGCCGGTCGTGGGAAAGGTAACTTCTCACTCTCTTGGTTCTGATGTCCAAATTAGAAAAACTCAAGAAAATTTGAAGAAAACTACTACATTCGTCCAAAAATATAAGCATTGGTACGACTCATCTTATTCAAAAAATTTATTAAATTTTGTTCATTTTGTTAGAATTTATTTTATTAAGTACGTTTTCTTTATTTTTATATTTGCATACATATTTTGAATAAGACAAATGGTCAAACGAGAAGTCAGAAAGTCAACAAATCATTATATTCTTGAACGGAGGGAGTATGGTTGAACTAGAAACAAAACTAAAAGAAACATTAAGTGAAGTTACTAAACCGTTTGTTTAACCCCCTAATTTGTTAAACTTAAGACATTTGATATTTTTCTTTCAAAAAAGTCTATTTTACTCCCCTAATGTTTACCTGGAGTCCATAACTCCCCCTAAACTATTAAACCTATTGTGTTAACCCCTGGATTTATATCTATTCTAGGTCACTATTCATCTTTCGAGTAAGCAAGTTCATTAGGCAGCAATAGTGTCAGGCAGCATCATGCTTTTTTAAAATAAAAAGCATGGCAATAACTAAGCATGTCTGCAGTGCACGATTGCCAAGGCTCTCGTCTGCTCTCTATGGAGACGAAATACCCATGTTCGCAGCGAGGAGCGAGTGTTTTAGAGCACCAGGTGTTCTACAGTTTAATAGGTTAGGTGGTTAGGTGGGTGTTCTGGACTTGAAGTATTAGACAATTTCATTTCACAGTTTCTCATGTGTGACATTTTTAGTCTTGTTCTGTAAAATGAAACCACATCTCTTAGTGCACACTTTCGTGTATCCTTTCATTTCACGGTTTTCAAGTGTCGCATGTCAGCTTTTTAGTCATGTTTTGTGAAATAAAACTACATCTCTCAGTGCACACTTTCCGTGATAGAACATTAAATTGTTACTAGGTGGTACTTAGGCCAATCAAAGTGAGGGTTTCATTAGCAGTAAATAAGGTGTCACATAAGCAAAAGAGAAGATGTGGCCTAACAATTAATATGAAATTAGGCAAATGGGTTTTGCAGGGATGAAAATCTATCGAAACTCCCATTCATTGAGAACATAAAGTTTCATCCTAACACGTTTTGACCAATCTCAATGCAACAAATAGATGTTAATTTAATGTTATAACTTGCCTATGAAATTGTGAGATGAAACTATGCACTGAGAGATATTGTTTCATGCATCAAACTAAATCTTTAAATCTGATGTGTCACTCTTGTAAAGTGCAAGATGAAAGACCTTAGTTGTTGGTTGAGCGTGTTGAGGATGAAAGCAAGGGCTCTCCATGCACTTTCCTTTGTCTTTCCTTAACTTGGAATCAGCGCACGTGGCCTTTCACCGGGATGAAAGGATTCCCCCTCTTTTTCATATTAATTTCCTTGCCATGTCATCTATTTTGCTCGGTAGGTAATTAATGTCAAATGAAAGACCCATTAAGAATGGTCTTAGGCTTACTCCAACATATCATCCAAATGGTGACCCATATCCAAAATGGGTCCTAACATGTAAAAAACGATCCTCTACTAGAGTACCTAAGCGGCACACCCAATT
Source organism: Chloris gayana (assembly GCA_031894775.1). Classification (NCBI taxonomy): domain Eukaryota; kingdom Viridiplantae; phylum Streptophyta; class Magnoliopsida; order Poales; family Poaceae; genus Chloris; species Chloris gayana. The sequence goes on along the minus strand of JAUNZO010003845.1, from coordinate 453,204 downwards.
TCGAGGCCACTAGGCGGACAGCCCACATGGATGGTGTCGCCCGCGACCCTCCCATGCGCCCTGATCGAGCTCCCACCGGCGGCCACCGAGCTCCGCAAGACCGCCCGCTTGAGCTCGAACCAGTGGGGGATGGTGGTGGCAGACCCAACACCTATGTTTGGGTCGTGACCTTCTAGCTCCACGAGCACCCATTCATAGGCTTAGGTCTCCGATTTGTGCCTCAATTGTTCTCCAATCGGAGACCTAAACGGAGACTTATAACCAATATAGGTCTTCATATGCTTAAAACATCCCTTCAACCGGCAACCTAAACGGACAACCTATTTCAAAAACTCTCTCGGTCACGACCAACATATAGCTAGGGCAGCGACCCTGCCGACCAAATTCCAATCGCGACAACTCTTCGACCTCCAAACTCACAACTATGCTCGATAAAAAAAACTCACAGCTCCGCGGTGAGCTCGCCTCACCGCCGCATCCCTGCCCCGTCGTGCGGCTCTCCCGCCTGTGAGCTCGCCCCTACTGCTACATCCCCGATTCGTAGCATCCCTCGCCTTCGATCCTCCTCCTTCCCCCGACGCCTCCCTCTCTTGCCCTTGCGCGGGCGACCGACGGCATCGAACAACGTAGACGCGGATGAAGGCAGCGGCATCGAACGGCGCGGACAGAGGCAACGACATCGAACGGCGCGGGCGCGAGTGGAGGCAGCACAGGCGAAGGAAGCAACATCGGTAGAGCGAGCGTCCGAGATCGGCAAGCGGTTGCGGCATCGGCGAGCGGCGGCGGCTTGCACAGGCGAAGGCAGCCCACCTGACCATGTTATGGTCTCCAGTTGGAGATAGCAGATCTTGGGTCACGACCCATGAGCCGTCCCACCACCCATATCCGGTTATGGTCTCAAAATAGGTGGTGCAGGTTGGAGATAGCCTTAGGGGAGTAAAATGGTCTTTTCCTTTTTGATAGGAAATGCTGGAGCATTTACCTTGCATAAAACAAAAGTAGAGTACGTGGTCCAATCCTTGTGCACATGGTCTGAAATCAAGTAAACAAAAGTACATCTCTAATATCACTAGTCTCTACTAATGCACTTATGTTATCTGCCATCCGAGTCACAACCATTTGCTTTGCAGCGAGCAGCTCACCCATCCGTTTCATAATTTTCTTTATTTTATTTAAATTTGTACTATGACCATAGAGATTTAAAATGCTATATACTTCCATTTCAAAGAGGACGAGGAGCTTGCATATATTTACCCTATGCTGCCACTGGTATACTGGAACGATACCCCAAAAAAAATATATAGGATCATGTTCACATCGTAAAGCCCGAGCGGCTGACCCGGCTAGGGTTTCACGCTCACCAGCCGCCGCCGCCTGGTTCCCGACTCGAAGTCCCGAGAGGACGAGTCCTTCACACCACGCCGGCATCATCACCGAGTCCCCCACGCCTTGGAAGTCCCCCACGCCATCCGCCTGCTGCTCCGAATCCCCACGCCGTCCGCCTGCTGCTCCGAATCCCCCACGCGGCTGATACCTAGCTGGTAAGGTTAGGCATTCCATCGAGATCGATGTCTGATTTACGCTGTGTTTTGTTCTTCGTAGATGAAATTATTGTTTGCTGGTGAATTCAACTTGCTATGGTGGCTGTATTTGGCGTAAGATTTTTCTCATAAGTTGAAATGAAAACATTTTGTCGTGAAATGGCTTAAGTTTTTACCATTTGTCTTGGATGGAATATTTGCTAAAGTTGTCTAAAATTCGTGAGGGTATGGCACTGAACTGGGAAGCGGGCACAGTTTACTCGTGCTTCAGAGACTTTTAAGTAGGGTATGTATTTCAGTATTTGGCCCAAGTTTACCTGATTCCTAAGTATCATGTCAAGTTTCCATTCTTTCTTCTTCCTTTTCTATTTCTAGTTACCGTCGATTGCCCAAATATGACAAACTTCTCCATTTTAATTTGTACAGTGCTGTTAGACAGTTTACAAGTGTATGCATCGTTTCTCAATTTTCATTTTTACATGGGATTGCAAGGTTGATTCTATTAGCATTATAGGCATCTCTCTGTCATGTTCATTGAAATCTGCATCCTAAAGAGTGAATTGCATTTCAGTAATTTGTAGCTCTGAAGAAAGGTGAGATGAATCCTGAACCTGATGGTAGCCCACTGGAAATAATACCGTTCTCCATGGGTTCTTTCCAATGTGTTACTGGTGATGCTAGCACCAGCGAATAGTAGTTCCATTTTTCACTTGATGAACAGTCTGTTAGATGCAAATGTTAATAACTTAAAGAGGACCAAACAAGAAAACAGAAAGGTTATGTGTTCTTTGTATTGAATCACGGTACGCTGTGCCGGCGGTCCTCATTGGAAGGAACATTTTTTTGAAGTGGAATGTGTTTTTTCTTATAGAATTTAGAGGAAGGCACGACGGAACAAATGATTTAGTTTTTAGCTGTCGTCTTTGGCCCCCTTTTAGTTAGTAGCTGTACTAGTAGCTGTCACTGGGGTGGCATAAAGGCACGCATGTGTCCATCATCGGATCACAAGTTAGCGGACTAAATGACCCTTGCCACATGTGCCTTAGAGCATCTCCAATAGATGCTCAAAAATAGACCTTAAAAACCTGCTTTTTTTAGCCAACGGAAAAATTGTTAGGGTTGATTTTTCTCCATCCAACAGCTCCTGTTGAAGTTTTAAAAACACTTTTAATTGGTTCATTGGCATTTTTTGCTTCCTCATTTATATCTACAAATGAGAGGAATTTAGGGGGAACAGAAATATAGGAGGAAGGTTTTGGGACCTGTTTGAAGGTGGGTTATTTTTTACTAATTGCCAATTAGCGAATTAGGGCAGTTTCTTTGTGCTCTTTTGGATCATTTGATGTGTTGGAGGAACCCTTAAATATGTTTGCCGATAATATGATTGTGTTGCAGTAGAAAGTAATTTGTCCATGTAGTAGCCTTCATAAAACGTTGATGTTGAACCAAAGTATCCGTGCTATGTAATTGGTTGTTTTTATCATTTAAGTGATCTGTATGTGTTTCCAATTTTATTATTAATTTGCTTTCTTTCGACTTTACGATCAGTTATTGATTCATGAACTGTTTTCCGTTATGTATAGTTTCATTTTTTTGCCTACCTCAACTTGCTTGGGACGAATGACTATGTTGTTGTTCTGTAGTTTCATTTTCAAATTAGTTATTGATATGTTTCTTGAAAATAAGTTGTCTTTGTCTACCTATTCAGAAAAATGGCGCCTCCAATTGAGTTCTCCAATAGATTGGCGAGGTGGGTGGCTCGTTGTGGTCGTCCTGCAATAGTTTCAGTGGAGCTTGAACCCCATTTGGGGGGTGTTCTAACCAGATGGAACGCAGTGAGTCCAGTTCAACGTGACACCAACGGTGATCCAGATCAGCAAGAAGTAGCAAGAAGGCAGCGCATTGGCAGTGACATTATGTGCTCTACTGGCTTTATATATTATCAAGACGATGCTTATGTGTGGGTGCTTACTGCAGTTCATATGCTAGAACACCTTTATAGTGCTCACAATCCTCTCACAGAAGATGATATTGAAGAAATGTACATTCCCAGAATCACATGTGACCACAGGGAAGCACATCACAGAGCTCATCCGGGGCTGCCAAGAGAACAAGTCATAGCAGCTGCCCACAGAGTGGACTGTGCCAGAGATCTTGTAGCGACCCGATTTTCACCGGCTAGTGAAAACCGTGCCTTGTACCTCTATGTCACTCCCAGGAGTGTGACACGTACATCCCATACAGTTAACATCATAAAAACCATAAGAAGGAATAAATGCAAGGCAAGATAATAGAATCTCCAAAGTACATCATCTCAAATTAGTGCTCAAATCTCATGGATACAAAACACGCGGCACGCAGGCCACGAGAGAACATGAAGGAAACTAGCGGAAGCGTCTCACATGTAGATCGGTGGTGAAGACCCAAAGCCCACAAGCACTCGTGTGTAGGCGAGAACGTCACTCCTCTCCAGCGGCTCCGTCGGTAGGTACGGCGGGATCCTCCGAGTCAGCGTCCGAAAAACATAGTGGGGAAAGCCGTGAGTACTACGCGTACTCAACAAGCTGCAACTACCTAGCAACAATGTATGCATGTTGGGATATAACAAGGGAAGGCAAGGGCTAGCACCTAAAGCAATTAATCCTCAAGTCTATGTGATTCACATATTTATTATTAGTCAAATTTTATAAGTGGCCTTGCAGGAAACAACACAATCCTGCAAGGGTCAAATTTTATGTCCAAGCACACCTCCACTGGACCACAGCTCGAAGCCGGAAGTAAAACCTATCGGAGGGGAGAAGTAGTAAATGCTAATCAAGCGTGTCGCTCAATGGTGTTGCCCCTTACCCGAGGGCTAGGCTATACGTATAGATTATATATCTCTGCAGAGAGTAAGCAAGCTGTACCCACGTGAAGAGGTACTATAACTACAGCCACCGTCGTGGCTAAAGCACAGCAACACTCACAAGATCAATAAACAAAGCATCGACGCGCGGCGCCCGTCCCTCGGGTCCGGGATCCCTACCCACAACGCAGAAAAGGGTCCCGAAGGTGTGAAAGGCCTACCACGGGCCGGGTGGGATATCCTCTACTCATGGGTCGAGACAAAAGCTCCAAAAACCCACTAACACTAACTCTACACCACGGCGGGCCCACCGGTCCTCCGCTAAGCGTCTCAATCCAGCTCGCCCATACGGGTCACGTGGTAAGCTAGTATACCAAAGAGCGAGCAACCGAGGAACCGGTCCTTATGCTGCCGGGCGAGTCACCATCCCTCTCCTCAAAACAACGGTCTCAACAAGTGTCACCACAACAGGGGCCCCATAACCCAAGGCCCCTACACAACCGCACCCGCAACAGGCGCTCTCCAAACAGATACTTCCCAAAAGTCTCCCAAGCACCTAACCACCTACACTCGCCCCGCAAAAGTCCTACAGGGTATCTAGTACGAAACTCGACACCTAAGAAACACCTACAATTTATTTTACACAAAAACATGTATAGTCATCATGGGGTTCAATTAAGCAACTAAGCAGATTCTAAGCATGCGAGTAACAGTGAGAACAACCTATGGCAACAGTCGCAAAGATGGCATAGTATGGCATAGGTAAACTACAAGTGCAAGTAACCATTTATCATGCATGAATCAATTTAATGCAATTGCTAAATAGGAGCAAGAGTGGTCAAGGATTGCGGCTTGCTCGCGAAACGCTGGTCCCACGCCGGGTCGGGGTACTCGTACGGCTGCTCCGGCGGGAACTCCTCAAACTGCGGCACGGGCGGAAACTCCTCGTAGCTCTCGCGCGGACGTAACGTACGAAACGGGTTAGGCACGCAAAACGAGAAAAGTATGAGAGTGACGAAACGAACGACGGAATTTACGACACTAGAACATAGCTAACAACTATACTAACGCGTAGATCTCGTCGCTACGAATCCAACGCAACCGACCGCGTATTTTTCCGACGCTCCAGGAAAAAGATATGAATTTCCAAAGATTAATGAATTATGGAAATTCAGGAAAATCCAACAAATAGAAATGGAATATTCTCTGGAATATTCCCTGACACGCGGGCACCACGTCAGCGCCAAGTCGATGCCACGCGGGACGACAACTCAGCGCCACATCCGCACTCCTAAGCTACGTGGCGCCACATCGGCAGATGATCACGCCACGCAAGCGGTGACATCCTCGCCACCTCGGCCGCCACTTAGGCGCCACGCCCGCAGAAGATCTGCCACGTCGACGCCACATCGGCGGAAATTCCGCCACGTGGCTGGCCACGCCAGCACCACCGGAACCGGCGGCGCTACCCCGGCTCCGCCGTTCCGCTCGCCGGAATCGGCTCGACCTCGCGCTACAGCTCGCCGCGGAGGGAACCGAGGCCACCTACGGACTCCTCACGGCGGCGCGCTCCTGCCGGTCCCCTCCTCGAGCACTAGCTCGCACCGAGGCGGCGGCGCGACCTCGCCGGAGTAACGGCGGCGGCGCTCGCGCAAGGGGAAAGCCACACGGGTTCGCCAAATCGCTAACGGAGCACACCGGCGTGAAGCGCATGACCCGCAGAGCACGAAGCCCCCGCTCGCGGCTCCGGACCCCCACCGGAGCGCCACCGGCGGCGAGGTAGAGCGGCGGCGGAAGCACGGATCCGACGGGGACCAAGGGTGGTGCCCCTTCTTCCCTAACTATCTTGCGCATAGGCTCCTACGGACTAAGGCGGAGCCCCGCGGCCCATCGTACGCGCATGAGCTCGACGGGAAGCTAGGGCTCCACGGCAGCCATGGAGCACGGCGGCCGGAGCTCGACGCGGACCCGCGAGTTAGGGCTAATCCCGGGGAGGAAGGGGTGGGAATCGGTGCGTTGGCTTACCAGGATGCTCGTGCTCCTCACGGACGAAGCGGAGAGGGGCCGACGACGACGAGCGCGGCGGAGACGCGACGGCGGACGGGGAACGGCGGGCGGCGCGCGATGGTGATCACGCGCGACGGCGTTCCCGGGCTACAAGGGCACGACGAGGACGGGGTGAGTACGAGGATGAAGCTCGGACGATGGGGACGGAGGAGCGGAGCTCGAGCTCACCGGAGGGGGTCGACGGCGACGAGCGACGGTGGAGAAGGATTTGGCCGCGGACTTCCCTCGCCCCGTTCGTGCTCCACCTAAGACGAGACGGGAAACCATTAGCACCACAGGGAAGGGCGGCGGAAGAAGAGCCGGTTTGTGGCAACGCGACTCACCCGAGCGGCGGTTCGCACCGGCGGTGAGGCGAGCAGGGGCGGCGGCGTCTAGGGTTTGGGCACCGGAGGGGTTTAAATGGGGGAAGGGGAGCACGGGACGGCAGGCGGTTCGCTAGAGTCCGAGCCGACTCGCTGGGCGCGGGGCCGGGTGACGCAGGGGCGGCGCAAAACGACGGCTCTCCGACGTGGCGTCGCTCACGGGCGCGCGCTCGGTACGGGCGAGGTGGGGAAGAGAAACAGGAGCGCCGGGTTGGGCAGGTCGGGCTGGGCTGCGCGCGGGAGAGAAGAGAAAAAGAGAAAGAGAGATTGGGCCGCGCCAGAAAGAGAGAAAGCTGGGCCGTGGCGGGGAAATCGGCCCGCGAGCGAAATAATTCGTTTTCGAATTTTTCCTTTACCAAACTTCAACCAAACTTTATCCAAATGCGATTTTATTCGAGTTTTTGAACAGATACAAAAATACATGGGCTGTTACAGATCTCATGCTCTTTAGGATAACAAGAGACGATATGCGCATGTACTGTGACAACCCACACCCTCCACTGCCCTTTGCAAATGAGTTCCCTAGACCACTGAAGACTGTTGTCATGATCTCCTGGCCTCCTAATTGCTACCGGACAACAGTCATGGGGCAGGCCTCACATCCTCTTCGGCAATACGATGACCTGAACGATGACAATGATTATAACTACCAGATGAATTTCAGTGAAGCCAATATTACTTCAGGGAGAGGGAGCTCTGGTGCCCCTTTGCTGACTGGGGATGTTCAGGTTGCAGGAGTCCTGCACGGTGGGGATGGTTTTCTCTCTCAATACATCTCACTTGCTGACATCAGACAAACTTTGTTGGGTTGGGGTAAGTGTTAGAGCGCTCTAAGTGTTATCATATTTCAAGTTTTTCAACGATGGGGATTGTTTCTGATAATTTCATGTTTACTGTGTTGCATAATCAGGATTCGAAGGCTTCTGAAAAAGCTGATGCAGGGCAGAAACAGTAAGGTCCTCTAGTCCAATGTTGAAAGAGTGTCATGTCCTCATGTGCTTGGCGTGGAAGGTTTGAAAAAGCTAATGCGGAGTTGTAATACTATGGTCTCTACTCCAGTTTTGATGTGGTCCTTTACATTTGCTATTTTTCTTTATTCTTTTACTGGATCATTACGACCTCATTCGTATTGATGATGAATACATGGCTTATCAATCTTTGGAGGAGTAAAGAGACTGCATGTCTGCATTGCTGAAAATTGTAAACATGTTCGTCACCTCCCTATCCAGATTGCATACCATGGGCGGTCCATAATTTTGAATAGAGTGAATTGTCATTATGCGTAGATGAAGGTGCATCAAAGAGCAAGCAAAAATATTCGTGCAATGATTGCTGTGACCATGCCCTAGAAACAAATGTGTTAGTGGTTTAGCATCCTCTACTTTGGGGATTAGATGTTTTGACCAACTGAATGAATAATAATATTTATAAAAATGTATGTGTTTGACAACATTATGCATATTTGGAACAATGTTTCTTTTGATGATATGCACAAATTTGTCGGGAATTTGGTAATTGAAACTATAATTAAAGCTCTAGAGTTTGTTCCAAAATTCTGTTAAGAAATATATCCTCTACTTGATGATTGAATGTATTCTTCACCTAGGAATATTTATGACATGACATGTCTGTTTCGAGGTTATAAAATTATAAGATCCCGTTGCACCGGGCATGTAACTAGTAATGTCTAAACAAAAGCGAGGAATAATTTGACGCACGGCGCGCGGCACGGTGGCCTCAGTCGGACCGAGTTCCTCGGCAGTCGAGCAGTCGACTGCACACTCGCTGCAGGATGGGCCATCCAGCGCTGCAGGCCCCACATGTTAGTCACAAGACAGTCGATTGCCCCGACTGTCGAGGATCTCAATTCCGGTCGTCTCCGTGTCGTTGACAGCAGTACCGCACCTCGTTGGCAAGTGACGTAGGTGGGCCACAACTGAATTCCTGTATTGTTCTCCGACGTGTTATCGATTGGGGGCAATTGCGGCATCAGAGGATTTGTTTTCTCCTATAGCAGCGCAGGACGGACCAACCGTGCCGGCTCATCAGAGCAAGAGAGTCCTATGAATTTTTCCTAAATCAAATTAATAAGGTTTAGTTTAAAAATGATCACCAACAGGTCCTCAAAACAACTCAAAATTTATTCCTCCCCCCCCCCCCCCCACCTAAATTTAATTCTCCTCAAAACATGGCCCAAATCAAAATTATTTTTTATTCATTTTTAGAGTGAACTATTGGAGGAGGCAATAGAAATTGCCCCAATCATTTTTGGGCTACTACTAAAAACAGTCTTTTGAAATTAATTTATTAGAGAGCTTTTGAAATGCTCTACAAGCTAATGTAGAGAAGGATATCCTCTGCTTTTTTTCCTTTTTGATAAAGGATATCCTCTGCATTGGGTCCACGTGCCCGCACGGTAAGGTTAAGTTAACTTTACTCATTACGAAGTAAATAAATAAACCAAACAAAAGGTCGAGTCCTAAAAAATAGGTTTCAGAGGTTAAGTGAACTCGACTCATTTTTTTTTACATTCTAGCAGTAAAGAGGTAGTCGTAAGTATCGAATCCCTTGCTGTCAATGTATCTACTACTAAAGTTTGATCAAAACGTCCACGCCAATATATATAGCTATACTATTTCACATCCTAGCCACGTCACTGTCCACCCAAGACCCAACCCAACCAAGACAGGCCTCCGCACCACCTGCTAAAAAACCAACCAGTAAAAAAGCCAACACGCTAATCTATGATTAATTTTAGCTGTTTCTGAATACCCATTAATGACTCCTGCAGTAATGGATATTTAATTAGGCTGGAAAAATTTTATCGTTTCATTCCATATAAACCAAACGCATTTGCATTATATTCCATCCCAGCAATACTGCAGTTGCCTTCCAACTTTTCGACTGCCGCTGCATTTCTTTTGCCGATCTCGACGGCGGCAGCTGGTTACCTTTGTTCTCCAATCCTGAACGATACTTGTGCTCCTACTGCAACCCCTTCCAAGGTATGCAATCATTACCGTATTTTTTCCTCCTGTTAGAATTTGATCAGTCGATGGCTAATAGAAACTGTTCTTTCTTGCAGATGGTCTAGGATTTTGTAGGAAGGCCCTAGTAAGTTTGCCGGTCGGAGAGCCGCAGGTTGATGGTGAGAGCTACCACAAACGCGAGGTGCAGGATTCATGTCTGCTCATGCATCTCGTTGGAGACGCATCTCCTTTAATTTTTCTGATCATATCCCCCTTCGTTTTGTGTCAGGTCTAGCCGGGAGATGTTTACTGTCAATGGATCGGCGGACATGAGCCCAATATTTGATCAGCGTCCAGTAATCGTCCCCATGTTCCTGGAGGCGTAGAAACTAATCGGATTGAAAGAGAATAGAAAGAAAAAGCTCCAGGATCAGCGCCATTAAGGTATGTACACGTCATTACCATGTCCATTGTTTCCATATACACAGCACCCCGGCTGCGTTATTGATTTTCTTCTGAGAACTAATTTACATGTGTTTGGCTCATACCGAGCGATGGACCAGGCTGCAACCACTGTTGCCTTGAGGGCAGGAAACACACAAAACAGTGGTGGTTGTCATCAAATGGATGAATTGACAGAATTTTCAGGACAGGATGCAGTTCGTCATTTGTGGCTGAACATTTGGAAGGATAGACGCTGATTGCACAACAATCATGGCAGACAGCCAAACAAACTGCAAAGAAATCAAGGATTATTAACAAACTTATGTAGTCCAAATTTTGTAGCAAATAAAGGTTCACTCCTAGAACCTTGCAAATTTTCTTCTATCTCATATATCCTATATTACTCCTATCTTCTTCAATGAAACATCTACATCTGTTTCCAGTGTGTGAGGTTCTTTTTTTTGTCGTTGTGATGAGGGCTTCCATATATATAACATCAGCTGTAATACTAATTCAATATTCTAGTATAATCACACTTCTCCAATTCAATTGCTTTTGTGATGAAGCATATTTATACTTTAGTGCCGTTGTTTGAGTAAATACATAGTCAAACCTTGATTCCAAAGTGCAAATCATGGTTAAATCTTACGAACTAGATGAAGAGAGGAATTCTGAATCATAGAAGGAAATACTAGATATAAAAATACTAGTGTTCCACTAGTTTGCCTTCTCGGAAATATAAAGCATCATGCTAAGAAAAATCTTGGATTGAAAGTGATAAGTTTGTTTTTTGTGATGTCAGTGGATAGCATGTTACATTTGCATAAGATAGCAGGCTAAATTGGAAATAAATGTGCACTAGCTCTAATTACTTCAAATATTTGTCATCTGAATTATTTCCATTATACGGGTGTGCATGTGGTGGTGTTAGCTCAACATCCATGATCTTCAAATATGTTGGTCAACTACAAAGTACCATGAAGAATTTTGTGATCACATTTTTGTTGCTTTTGTGATCCCATCGATTAGTATTTATGGCCATACGTTTATGATTATACATACTCGGATTGCGTTTCAGAACATTCCCAATAGGGACAAAAAAGTATATATGTGATCAGGGATATTTATCTTTAAGACAATACAACTTTTGCGATTATACATACTCGTATTTTGCTTTGGCTCATGGCACCAAAAAATTCCCAATAAATTTGTGATAAAAAAATTATTTGTGACAAAGGACATCTGTCTTCTAAGGCAGTAACTTTTGCGATCCTAAATACTTGGATTGCGTTTCGGCACATGGCATGATCATAAAATTCCCAATGAATTTGTGATAAAACAGTTCCCAACAAATTTGTTAGAAAAAATGTTTTGTGATCAAGGATATCTGTATTCCGAGTCAGTACAATATTTGCGATTATATTCACTTTGCGATTATACATACTCGGATTTTGCTTTGGCTCATGGCACCATAAAATTCCCAATAAATTTGTGATTAAAAAATTATTTGTGACAAAGGACATCTGTCTTCTAAGGCAGTACAACTTTTGCGATCCTAAATACTCGGATTGCGTTTCGGCACATGGCATGATCATAAAATTCCCAATGAATTTGTGATAAAACAGTTCCCAACAAATTTGTTATAAAAAATGTTTTGTGATCAAGGATATCTGTCTTCCGAGTTAGTACTATATTTGCGATTATATTCACTCGGATTGCACTTTAGCACATGGCAAAATGATAAAATTCCCAATGATTTTCTTATCAAATTCACTCTGCCTGTTCAACCTCTCGAATCCTCAAAGTAATTCGATCATGTGAATCAAGTTTGCTGAGGTTGTACAATGTACAGTACGTGAACATATGTTATGTATCGATGTACATGTCAAATGCCAAAACTATCTTGCTTTTATGCTGCTAACTCATATAAACACGTAACATTAGAGGGAGAAAGCACACATGCATTATCATTTTGTACGCAGAATATCTAGTTGCTAAAAATAGTCAACCTTCCCGTAATACGTGACTACGTGAGCGCTTATAATATGAGAAGTCATGATTCCATACTCGTATTTACCTTCCATTGTTTTAATGGAGACTGATCTCATTACGTGGCTAAATATCCAGGGTGATTAGTATCTGGCAATCAAGCCAAACCGGTGTCCAGTAGAAAACCGGGAGAGGAAAAAACGTTCTGGTTTAATACAATCTTGATGGGTGGTGCACAATCAGATGCCACAAGGGCACATCGATGCTTATCAGGTTAGGGTGAGTGATTTATTATGTCACACCCTGGGTCTGATTTAGCGCTTTCATAGGGCAGCGCTAAATCACACACAGGGTGTGATATATTATATCATTCCGGAAGCCACGTAGGCAGCCAGCTGAGCGACACATGGGACTGAATATAACCGTTTTCTCTTGCCACTGAATCTGTAGTCTTTCCATCCACCGGTTGGAGAATTGATTGCTACAATTACTACTTCCATAGATTGAGCCACGTAATGGGATTGATATAACCATTAAAGTAATGAAAGGTCAATAAACAAACGGTTTGTGTGAAACCAATCCTCTGTGAGCACAAAAATGATTCACATGTTTTTTAAAGAATAACCGCTCACATATTAAAAGATGGATTGACTACTTTGAGCAGCTAGCTATTTTTTTTAATATGAGAATTCTACCTGTTGCGAATATAAGAATTACAAAGTAAGAGCTGCCCATTTTTTATCGTAATATGTCGACAACTTAAAGCGCATGATTAGGCCTAACTGTGAAATGTAGGAAATATTTCTAAATTTTACATGTGAATAAGACTAACATCTTTGATCACAAAAATCTAATAATAATAATAATAATAATAATAATAATAATAATAATAATAATAATATAGTAATAATAATAATAATAATGATAATAATAATAATAATAATAATAATAACAATAATAATAATAATGATAATAATAATGATAATGATAATGATGATAATAATAATAATAATAATAAACAAAGAGAGTTGTCAATTTTGTCATTTCACTGTAGGACATTTATCATCTGAATCTTAATCATAAACCTGGTCCATTTATTATTATATTGTTCGTATCACTATTACCATTTCACAAAAAGTTTTTTTTTCACCTGGCCTCCACACCCGGTTTTTCCTTCATCTGACAGAGCTGTTGATTTCCTTATTAATATGCACTTATGGAGTATGAATTTTGGATGTGAATCAATTAAAATAAGGAAAGGTGCACACGAGTAAAACCAATCATCCGTGAGCACAGGGGAGAAAAATATCGCTTGACCAGAAAATGTTCATATTTTCAAGATGTGACCAACGCACAGGATGAAAAAGATTTGTGGCTTGCTGATGTTTGAAAGCCCGTTTGATCCTAGATATTACTATGACTATTAAAATCTTGACTATCTGCTACTATATTTGGCTAATATCAAATATCGTTGTAAGTGACTGTAAAAACGTTGGCAATTATTTGATACCGGACTATAGCCTAGTGGTAAATATTAGTTTCCATTCCACATGATAATAACAAGTTTTTATCTCAGGTTCAGCTTTTGCAATGAACAATCAAAACCTCAACCATTTGCTGGTTAGAGTAACCTGATATCAAATATTATTGTTCGAGAACATAATATTGTGGACCGAGGACTCTAACCACAAATATATTTTTTCTTGAACACAAAATCTTATAACTTTTGAATGCAGTCTATAACACTTTTTGCACTTACAGATTTTCTCAAAATACAAGTTCTGGTGTATAAGGCCCACTATCGTGTGAACAAAAAATCCATCATGTCCGATTGTAGAAATTCATCTATTGTAAGCACAAAATCCAAGAATGTTTGATCACAGAAAAATAACTACTTTGACTTTTGGTAGTGTATGGATGAGAATTTGTCTTTAGAAAAACATTTTTGTCCACCTTTTCTGATTTCACTGTGAACAATTTAATTGCAACATAATATTATCAGTATCCAAATGCATTTTAATTTTTTAATTCTGCAAAAGTAAACAAATTTGGTCCACATATTTAAAGGACTTGTTGTTAGAAATATAGTTCACAACAAAAATGAAAACGAAAACTAGACACAGATGCTCGTCTATTAATGTTAAATTCTTGAAGCTGAATAGAAAGTAAGTGTCATGGACAAATTATTAGCAGTGCATCAAGATTAACATAATATTTCAAGAGAATTTACAGCCCATCATAAGTTTCCTCCATGTTGTATCCTAGTGTTTTAAGACCATAATGTTTTGCTTGTACAAAGAATTGCACGTGTTTAGTTGTTGATGACCAACTCACAATTTTGCAGATGCCTCATGTTGCAGGATCAAGGTCATACAATTATCGTAGACACATGTGTGCACTGCATGCTGATAATACACCTCGCTGTCGGTTTAGACCTCTTTCACCTGCAAACCAGCAAATTTTGCGATTTGATCATAAGTTTTTGCACATTCATTTTTATATTCAAAAAATCTGCAAATAGTAATTAACACTTCCCGTTGTATCACAAATTTCGATGGTGTCTTGGAACCTGAGAAGTAGCTCGTTTGGAGACTCGTATATATAGAAATTTCATATGGTGGCGATGGCAAAAAGGACTCTTTTTGGAATAACTTGATTAATTTGCAACCTAAAAGCACAAAACGTAAACACAGTTTCACAGAGGTTGAATATTTTTAGTAGCTAGATATTTTGCTTACAAAATGACACATGATCTGAACTACTCTTGATCACAGGATCTGAAGGATTGCATGAGTAGAAAAGTCTGAGTGAATTTGATCACAAATTCATTGAGTATTTTATGATTATGTCACGTGCAAAAATGGGAAAACACAATCGAGTAGATATAGTCGCGAAAGTTGTATTGACTCAAACTACAGTGTCCTTGATCCTCAGATCCACATGACAGAGCCTCGAATCGTTAAAACAATGAAATAATTAATGAAGCATCAAATAGTTTAATTTTTTCCTGGCATCCTACGAGGAAGAAAACAAACAGAATATCACCTGTGTTGCATGTTCCACTGGCGCTATACAGCCGTCGTGTCTCGTGTGCATATGTGGAAGTAGAACCATTGGTTCTTCATGTGCGAGCACCAGCCACGCATTTCGAATGCACGCGGATCTTGCTGTTCCTGCCCGACGAAGATGAGAAGGACAGGATTGCGGGTTCGCCGGACGTGACCTTGCCAGGGAAGAGACGGATCGGACGAGCGACCTGGCCACCGTTGATTGAATCGAATCATAGTCTATCCTGAGCCTGATCAATGGCCATCGGAGTCAAGATAGTCGAAGGATAACCCACATGACAGCCTCCGGCAGCACAAACCTGCCATGAATGAGACTCAGGGACCCATGAATTATCCGGCAAATATATAAAACCAGATAGTCTACGATCTGTAAAATAATAAAAAAAATATGATTTTGCGAACTGCAAACGACAAAGAAAAATGAGATGGCGAATTGACCTTTCTTCAGGCATGGGTGCTTTGGAGGATGCTTATCTTGGACCATTCATTTTTTGTGCTTTAGATCACCAGCAGCTTGGGGTTGTTGAGCACCCTATGTGCTAGACGATTGCTCATCTGGAAGGGAGATGACATGGATTACTTATTAGCACAGATGGACTACAAAACACAACGATTGTTATATACCTTCACGGCGTGAGTCTGCCACGGATCAAGATTTGGGGACAACGCCAATAAAAAAAGATTTGGGGACAACGCAAACCAAACGCGGCAGTCGAGATTGCCGAAACAAGCAGCCGCGGCAGCCCAAATCTAATACGGGACGTGCTGCCTTAAGCAACGGAGCTAATACATACTATAGCAAATTATGTAGCTGTAAATGGAAATAAATGATAAATATTGTCCCGGGCCCAGCAAATAAATGGAAAGCTAATAAATGAGTATCGGTTTTATTTCCACACGGTTTTCAATCACGGTTGTTTTTTTTTTTTGAACGTGGGGTGCGGCCTCGTTTTGGTATGATCCGGTGGGGCATGACGTGGCTGCTCGAGTTTGTTTGCCTGTACGCCCCAACACCCAGTTTGTAAAAGACTGAACATTTTGTATTTAGAGTCCTTTTCTTATCCTGATATCCTGATTCCCCTACCATCATTGTATTTGGAGTAGATGAACATTTTGTATTTGGGGTCCAGATGATATTATGCTTTGATGTGTTCTTCTAACGCAGGGTCTATGGCAGCAGCATGTGGCTAGTGTCTCCAATCTTGCATATGCATGTCATTTTTTCTAAGACGTAAGAAGAGGTAGCCGATTGAACTTCTGGAGACAGGATCACTTTTGTTTTCCTCATCATATAAGATTATCTAATAGCGGGAATTGGTTCCATTTTCTAAAAGAAAAGATTATGTCTAGAGTTTGTTGTAACCTTTTAAAAAACTTGTAGCAAAGCATGGGCACATTTTAAGTAACTGAATTAGTTTCAACTTTTTTCGCAACATTTTAAAAATGATGATCTGGAGAACTTAATTACTAACGAAGGCATGATGCCATTATCATCTAAGCAGCCACAAGCACTCTAGTACACACTTTCATCACGTAGTACATGAAATCTACGTTTACATGAATAGTACTACCAACTACTACTCCATGATCTTAGATTATTCAACCTTAGTTTCACCCATGAACCATGATAACTTTATGGAAGCCCAGAAGTCTTGCATGGACGGCCTCCAAATTTGTAGTTTCATTCCATATCTGCAAATCATGCATGGCTGAGAATGCATCTAAGATCAATTGTACTGCTGTAAATTATAAGGGAATGCCTTTTCGGTTCAGTACAAAGCCAAGACTTTATCAATGCATAAGATCATTATTTCCAGATAAATACAAATAAAAGCTACAGAAGTGAAAGCAAAAAGTACATTCTTTAGAACTCCAATTCAACTTCTTTGTTTGTTCTCTAATAAATTAAAACAGCATAATGTACTGTTCAAATAACATCATGCCCCTGCTGCGAATAATTAACTTCACCACTAAATATACTAATATAGTTATACTAAAAGTCAATATAAAGGAAAGCCCCCATGACATAACATAAAGCATTGCTTATATCAATATTTAATATCAAACCTTATTCAATATATCGATGTTTAGCAACAAATAACCCAAGAAAAAAGTTCACTTACCTAGGCCAATATCATCGTCTAACATCTTCGCCACAATGTCTTGGAGAGATAATGCAAGTGCCTGGACAGGATAAACATCCATTCAAACATCTTTTTCATCGAAATGCTAATGGAGGGAAACATATGCAAACATAAGTTCCCAGGTTTACAGATCATAACTGTATCAGCACCAATTCCTAATACAAGGAGTTGAAAGGGTAGCAAGAATACAACAAATGGTGACAACTCAGTTAGATCTTCAAATTCACACGGCTGTTCTAAACATATTCTTGCTAATGTTGCAGGGACAGGCTGCAGATTTGGGTGGTAAAGTAAGAACATTCTAGAATCTGACAACACTTAAAATAGTATGCCACTAGCAACTGACAGGGACCAATCAATCTATTGGGAATATAAACATAACAGTGCAAAAATGCTGATTCAAAAGCAAACCAACATTATACAGCATCATAATGCAATGCACCAGCTCTCAATTTTAGTTGACAAATACTGTATACATTCTCAAAATGATACAAGCATTTCTTAGCCACAGACCCAACAGCACATGCCTACATGGTTGCGCTGGTGCCACATACACATCAATGGGCAAATCAGCAAAAATAAACATCGAATTTGTCAACTTAATGCCATAATCTGGTTCAGGTTGATAAATAACATTCATGGTTCATGACAAAAGGTGGACACATTTTTCCATTACTGACCAATTTGTCCACAATATAGTAAATTTAGTTTTAACATAAGGAAAAATGTTATCAAAATAGTCCAGTATGTTTTTCATACTTTTATCTGATCAAGTAACATAACTAAAATACCTTGACAAAAACTAGAGCTGAAAAGAGAGATTCATACCTTTTGCGATGATTTCCACTTCATCTGATAACTTTAATAACAGCTTTTTAGTGCTATGGGATTTTTTGCGGATGTGGAATATATCAGCCTATAAAATTGGAAAACATATTTCTTAATGCCTAAGATTTAAAATGACTGGAACATAATCTAAGCAAGACAATCACTGTTGTTTAGAACATTTTGAGAACTCTTCACAGGAAACTAAGCATTACAGTATAAATAAAATAAAATAAAAACATAAAATTAGATTTTGAAAGAACTGGTCAAAATCTTTTTTTTTTTGTTTTGTTTTCAAATTCGTTGCGTATGGATAACTAGCTTATCTTCAAACTACTTATTGCCTTTTTGCCTGCAGGCCTTATCAAGAAAGACATCCACGACAATAAGACTTGCTTAATAGTAAGGGAATTCAACAGTCCGAAGATATGCATCTAGTAAAAATAACAATGTTCAGCTTTCCACTCTTAATAAATCTTTAATGCTTTATTCGCATATGACTGAGGATCATGTAGGGGACCCACTTATTTCTCTCTAATTTCAATGAAGCGCAGCTCTCCTGCGTTTTTTTATTTTTTAAAAAAGCTTTATTCGCACTTACAACTTGAGTGATACAAATGGTAAGCAGCAAGTTCACATGGACCAAGAACCAGAAAAATCCTACTTAGAAAATCTACTGCGATGTTTCCTCTTGTTATTGTACGTAAAATACTAAATCAAAAAGAAAGCAAAAGTTGAACTAACTGCTAACTGAAGGTATGTGCAGGGATTAAGCAACATCCAACACCAGATTTCATAGGCATTGTGGAGAGAACCAGGATGAGGCAACCAGGGATGAAAATAGTCTTTGATATCATAAAATCGGAAGGGAAAGAAATAATATTTTACTATCTACAGTATGAGTTTCAGTGTTGCTGGAAAGTAAGTAGTAGTCACTTAAAGATGTGCTGATGGAACAGGGAACTCGTAAAGGAACATGCTGATAGACTTTTGTGCTAGCTCATAAAAATATAACTTCAAGTGACAACATTTATGATGAGGAATTACACTGCTTGAATAAAAACACATTCCTTATTAGTTGTTGAAAGGTGGTAACAAGTTAACAATATGATATTTTCATTGTATAACTATTGGTAAAACAGAAGGAATACCTAATAAGAAAAATGGCAATGAAAAACTCAGATAATATGTTGAATTGTTTGTATAAACTCATAAATAAAAAATAGACAGGAGCCTTATATAAGAAGAAATTGACAAGAGATGGTGGAAGAGATCATAAGTCTGCATGCCATCCTACATGAAACAACAACATGCATTCCTTTTCTGATGCTAAGAAGTAACAGGTTACAGTAACAGCAATACTTGGCAAGAGTGGTACAAATGTCATAGGTATTGCAACATAACCATACACATATATTCAATAAACATAATGTGTAAGACAAGGTGATACTGTTACCTTATTATTCAATTTTGCTCACGGTTTGTCAATCTAAGATAGCACAAGCGGCTCAAAAAGTGAGCAGGAAAGTTGTGTGTTGTTTCACCAAAAAGAAGAATGTAGTACAAAGCATCGCCCAACACAAACATATAGACACCCGGGCTCAAGCACTATAGAAACATAAAGGCAAACATAATAAAACGCAGTTAACATTGTGTATGAAAACTTACTGTCACGTCAACCATGGAACCAGTGCCTTTTCCAGTATCAAGGAGATTCTCACATATGCTCATGAGCATGTACTCCAGCTATCAACAGAAATTAAAAATAATATCATAAGTGCTCATAAACATGAAATGTATTTTTGATATACCATATTCACCAAATAAACATACACCATTTACTATAATAATTGTTATCATACCATATATACATACCTCAACTGTTGTAGCGATGCACTCTCCGTTCAAGCACTGAATGATGTCACCCGCACGAATTCCTATCTTTTCAGCAGCCGATCCACCAGATACCTGAGGTTAAATTAGTAATAAATAATGCAAGACATGCTTAGAAAAAAATAAAGTAAAATAAACAACAAACAAAAGAAACCTCTTCAACAATCAGACCAGCATCAAGGTCCACATTACACTTGCGGGAGATCTTCTCCACATGAACCGGATCCAGAAATTTAATGGCTGAAAATTTCATTCCCATGTGCAGCCGAGGGATGCATCTATACAAAACCATCACATCACAATTCAACAACTAAAATCACAAAACTTTTTTAAATTATGCAAGTTCAAAAACTATACTAAAAGCAACTTACGGAAATTTTTTCCACATGTTGAGGCACTTTTGTATGATACAAGAAGGAACGAAACTATTTCCTGGAATATTAGCCAGCCCTGAAATTGCTCCATCAAAATCAATAACTGGACCTCCAACGCCGCACTAAAACATTTAAATCATGAACATTAGAATAAAAAAGCACCAAAATTAACCAAGACAAAATATTAAATCATACCACATGCACTGCTTTATACCTTAGCAATGACACAACTGTAGATCATATAGTGGTGGCGGCTATACAGGCCAGGGCCATCATACCTAACATGACCATGATCTATTTTTAGATTCAGATCAGCATCTCTTCCAAGCACGAAAATTTCCTGACCGCACATCACTTCATCACTCCTAAAGCGAGGAATCTGAGACCCTAGATCCATATCAATTCTGAACATAGCAATATTGTAGTGCTTATCATAACAGAGTAGGCGAGCAACTACAGCTGTTTCCTCATTATCTAAGAGGTGAACAAGAACCTGAAAAGCAGTTGCACAAGTTATGACACTACATCTCTGAGAAACCCAAGTCATCATTGTACATAACAGGGTTTTACTGAACTGTCTAAAAAGATACAATATAACATACAGAGCTTTACAAGCCACAAACTGTCCAAAATAATTAAATAATACAAAATTAAAATTTTAGCCAAAAAACAGTGCCCTCCCCCTAGAGCTCAGGTGTGCCTGGGCATTTCCTGGACAGTATTAGAATTATGCTATTTAACCAATCAGTAGAAGTAACTGAAAATAACAAAAAAAATACACTAGAGCTCCCCCACTCTCTCGATTAGGTGATTAGCTCGTGCTCCATACTCCCTCTCTCAACTTCTCTTATGCATAACCTAGCAGCGTCCCTATGCGAAATATGAACAGTAACCTGGGTCAAACACCTAGGCACTCTCCTTAGACCCAAGGCAAAGCGGTACTCCTCTGCTCAGCACTTTAGCGCTCAGAGGTGTTTATTAATGTTTTATCGTGAATTTAGGTAGCACCATTACTCTCGACACCAACTGTGATTAAGCCTCATGTAAGACAAAGGTATATTGGATTTGAACTTACCTTAGCATCAGGAACATACTGATCTTTGCCTGACCACTCGTCAACAGAAGGTGACTTTAAGCGGATTAGATGTGCAGATGTCAGAAATGTGGAAGTGTTCCTTTCCTCGCCCCACTCAACCAGAAAACCAGATGATCTATTCAACAGTTTACCATCTGCAAAAGCATGCAGTGATTAGAAAATATAGTATAAAGCTGAATTCCATAGTTATATAAAGTGTATTACATACCTACATAGGACGAAAACCCCACAACAGCTTTGGCAACTTGAAAAATAATCTTTGTTGCAGAGTCACGAACTGGATACAGGGTTCGATTAACAAGGCAGGACCCGGGCAATCCCTTGTCAAGTGTTACGATCTTTGAATGGCGAGCTGCAAGTACATAATATAACGTTAGAACAAGTACTGAGATTGTAACAAGTGACAGAAAAAACAAGCATGACAGGTCGAATGACTTACTTATTTTATCATGGTATTTCGTACGAAGCTTATTATAGACAGCATGCGTCTCCGAGTCGACTGTACCCCAAACCTTAATGTCACCCTCTCGAAGGACTGAATCCCACACAGGCCGACAGATGGGGGAGCTAACCGCAGAGGACGTCTCGGAGGTGTAACCCTGCTCTGTGGCAGCTGAAGCTGAGGAAGCCGCCGTCACCATCTCCACCTTGGCTTTCTTCCGCTTCTTGGACGGCGCTGTGCCGTCCTCCGCCCTGGTTTTCTTCCGCTTCTTGGACGGATGCTTGCTCTTCCTCTCCCCCGGATGCTCCTCTTCTGATTGGGAGACCCCCACCACCGTGGGCGAGGTGCTGATTGCAGGGCGCCGTCGCCGCCTACTTTTCAAAAGCAGAGAACTCGACGCCTCACCCGTCTCCTCGTGCGTGGCGGCCGCGGCCCGCAGACGCCTTCTTGCCGATTGGGACCTGGACGCCTCTTCCGCCTCCTCACCGGCAGTCGGCGCCATCTGTCTGCCTAGGGTTCGATTGGCCTCTCACGCACCCACAAGAACAATCACCGCCTCTGTCGCCGTGATTTGGGGCGGAGAAGGGATGCAACGTTGGACCGGCTCCGTCGTCGTGATCTGGTTTGGGGAAGGAACGAACGCGAGGAGTGGGGATCTGGAGATTGATTCGATGCCCTCGCGTGCGTTCTTGTTCACTTTATTTTCCCACTTTACGGGTGGTACAATTTATCATTTACCCCTATGCCTCTTATAAAATTGCGCTATACCTAATTTTTTCTCTAAGGTTCCTATAAAAACTTAATGATTTGAAAATACCCCTTTAAAATAGAAAAGACATATGGCACATCACCTTTTTTAGCACTTTTTTGCCACCCGTACTTTTTTGCCACGTGTTCCTTTGCGAAAGCCTAACTGCTAACTTGCCTCTAACCTCTCCCTCCAAACACACCAGGTCGCCTTGGCCCTATGCCCCTACCTAAAGCTGCATTGGCCTCGCCTAAAGCTGCCCTGGTCCAACCGGATCGGATCACATTGGCCTCGCCTAAAGCTGGCTTGGTCCAACCGAACTAGGTCGTCCTGGCCGAGCTAAATAGGTCCGGTCGAATCGGACCAGCTTGCCCGGACCTGCTGAACCGGACCGACTTTGGTCTATGTTCGACCAATGACGAATTGAACTCCATTGAAATCACAAATTCAAACACAATTCAATACAAGATGCCCATATTCAAACCAAAACACTCAAATTCAAACATAATTCAATAAGAGACCCCAATTCAAACCAAAAGACTCATATTCGACATGAATTCCCTATATGCAAACAAAAACCCCAATTAACATAGAAGTACCAACTTACCATTTACTTAATATAAGAGTCTTAACCATCATCAACAGCAAGAGTTCCATCTACTACGATTAACCATGATCGGCGACATGTTCCAACCAACTACTTGAGCCAATTACTATTAACGGTTCCAACCAACTACAATTAGCTACTAATATTAACATCGAGATGATCTAAGTTGTCCATTAGGCAAAATATCACGAGTATGAACCATCCTTCACTTCATGATGTCCACCCACACAAGTCAACAAAATATTAGCATCACTAGAACCACCGAGTGACCTTCACTTCTTGACCATCAAGCACCACCACCATCGGAGCAATGACCAGGATTGCCAGCACCCAAGCACCAAATGCTTTGTCTAAAAAATCCCACCAAATGCATATTTGTATTTAAGCCCCTCACTTACGTATTATGTTTAGATCCCTGGATTTTTACGGAAAGACTCTCGAACTTTCTAGAAATTATCTTTTAGGTCTTTGACATTTTACCAAAACGGTCCATCCAAACTTGTATGTAACTATAAATAGGTCCCTATGATCTTAAAAGTAATTACGGAAAGTCCTAGGAACTTCCTCACTTCATATCTTTTGCCATTCACCATAATCTCATCCCATCATAATATTTTCCCCCTTGCTCCCATTAATCTCCCATCTCCACCTGTCCAAACTCCGTTTCCACCGATCATTCCGCCGTTGAACTCCTGAGTTACGGCATACCCAAACCTAATCCCCATAATCCGGATCTTGTCCTCCTAAACTCCAACCTATCCCTGCTAGCCATTGGTATACGCTAAACCTTCCGATCTAAGTGGAGTTTTAATTGGAGCTTGATTGTTTTCTTAAATTATTTATTTTCTTTTCGCATTAGCTTCACGTATTATAGAGGTGGAGAATCCGAAGGAACCCCAAGCTGGAGCCCGACGGCCTAAGTCTCAAGACGAATTCGACGCCAAGCCATGTAACGACGTGACGCACAACTACTAAGGATATAACGTTGCCATGCAAGCTCTAACTATCCCTTGATCATATTTATCCTGTGAAAAGTAGTATAGAACCAACTTGGAGCCTACTCTATATTGCATGCTCTCTTGAGTGCCATTATTTGCTTTGCATGAAATATCACCTATTTGCTTATTGGTAATTTTGTTGTTGTTACCAAAACCACGTCTTGATTGCGACCACGACACCTCATAAACTACACTTATACCGAAATTAGATGCCTAATGCACGAAACATAGCTATGCTTAGAAGCGCTTAGGAACTTTGCGATGATACTCATCGCCACACTATACCATATATCTATCTTATGAAAATGTGTGAAAATGAGTTTGGTGGTGTGTGTTGGTGGGTGGGTGAATAGACCAACGGTGTTAAGGTGAAGTTGGTTGGGAAGTTATTAGACGTGGGCGAAACTCATAGTACTCGGTGTAGAGTACTTGATGTATAGGTGATGTCCATTTGTGATGGACGAGTGTTTGCCCTGTCATATAAGGACCGGTTGTTTCGACAAAAGGAAACACTCTCCCGAAAAAGAGTAGTCCTAATGCGTACAATAAATAAATAATAGAATGCGGGCGTGCCAGTATACATAAGTATACAAAATAAATAAAAATAATAATAAACACCAAACATAGGGAACTCATATCTTTATTAATTCTTTTAAGAATTACAAAGTACACATTCCCACTTGGAATTTACATCAATATGCGCCAAATAATACATCTGTCTAATCAGTTGACTGTCGTGTAGTTCTTGGTTCCCGTGGGCTCGAAAAGCCGCCGGTTAATTACATCTGCTTGTATTAAGCAGAAAACCTCCGATTAAGCTACGCTGATGGTTGTTGTCTCGTGAGTAAATAAGAGTAATCTCCAAAATATGCATAAGAACAAATTATATAAAATATGAAAGAAGTGCTAGAGCCTCGTCGGCCTCCAGCGAAGATATCCGGCCTCGTCATGCGGATTCCTATAATGAAGTCTTGAGAAATGTTCGGCCTCGTCGGTCACGAACAAAAGACGCTCAGCCTCGTCGGTTGAACTAAAAGATTCCGGCCTCGTCGGTCACGGAAAATGGTAATATCCCAGCCTCGTCGGTCAGGGAAAATGGAGACTTCATTAGGTTTCCGGCCTTGACTCTGCGGAGAATGAATAATATGTAGGTGAGTAGTTGACTATACTCATGCAGTACTTGGGAGATTATTCTTGTTTGATTATTGGAGCACACACTCGGTGCCATGCTGGTTTGCTCTCTTGTGATGGCAGACATGCACATTGACTTTAGCTTGCCATGTATACCAGCGTAGCACTGTTTGTGTTTAACAAAATATATCAGGCCCGACTAACAATGAGGCCGCACAAATATGCAGGTCTAGGACTAACTGAAGATAGGCCAATTTCTCACTGTCGAGAAGATGTCTCGCTACATGCTTTAGATATCTGAAAACATACAGACACGGAATTGCCTACATGGTTGTGCTTAAGATAACAAAAGAATTGAGACACTGGACAACACATCCCTTTATTCAGAGCAAAATAAATTCACACCAGTAGAGTTACATCATGCAGGAGCAAGTAACTATCGTAGCCTCCTGATAGCGTGTGAACTTATTTGATTGCACGAGCTAAAAAGTATTTCTGAATTGCCGGGCATGCAAATGCTCATCAGGCAGCATTAAACCTGTAATCTGCAGTCTCAGGTCAAGTGGATCTAGTTAGCTAACACCAGCTTCTAATGGATAAGTATTTGCTGCATACATGGCTGCTGATCTGTTCTTCTTCTCATCACTTGAGGTCTTTGATTCTCTGAATGTTTTAATCATTGACCTGGTGCATAATGCCCTGCTTACATATTGTGACTTTATGAAGCTAAATGAATCACCTGCACTACCCGTGGCCTTTTCCTGCTCTGAAACAAAACGGCCGCCGGGCAACTAAATGATTATTGATGACAGTTTAGACTTGATCTGCACTGCTCTTCTGGTTTTGTTTGCTTAACTGATTGAGTTATTTCTACAACAGTTTGTTTTCTTCTCTGCCAATCTGTCATGACGATCATCAGGCCTGCACAACACCTGTTCTAGACTTCTAACTGAGATGGGTTTCTTTTCACGATGACTTCTGCAAGTGATGCTTGGATAGCCTGCGGCAGATCGCGACGAGACGGGTCGGCCTCAACTAGCACATGGTTCGGGGCCGAGCTTGGATGAACCCATCTTCTTTCGAAGGCGACGATCTGTATGACTGGCAAACCTGTCTAACAATCAAGAATGGAGGGGAAACAAAATAATTTCCCTACAGCCTCACCCTTGAAGATGCGATGACCTGCAGGTTGCGAGTGCCTCATGTGCGGTGGCGGCGACGAGGAGATGCCGGCCCCAAGGGTTTCAATGCCTTCTTCCACCTTTGCCGACGGCGTGGCAGATCGACGAATGCAGCAGGGCATCGGCCTTCCTTCTCCTGTGCGCCTGTTCTTCTTGATGATGGTATGGCAGATCACATCAACACTTGCCTCTCTTATCTTCTTTTGGCATGGCAGATCAAACCTGCAGGGCCTCGGCCTTCCTTCTCCTGTCCAGCGACGGCGCGGCAGATCAACAAATGCAGCAGGGCATCGGCATCAGCGTCTTCTTTCAACCTATCCTCTCCTCACGTATATAATGTATAGATGGCAATGGTGGCGGCGGCAGGGCTTCGCCCATTTCTTTTCTTGTGTCCCTCTCTAGATCAGGGAAGCCAGCCCTCCTCTTTGTGCGTCAAGCTCGCTCTATTTATAGGCAAGGAGTAGGGTTAGCTGCACATAAGAGCGCACGGGACGGCGCCGTCGTGGTTGTTATCAGCTCGCGAGATTTTCTCCGGTACCTTAAACTTGTTCGTTATCCCAATTGAAAGACGATAGCTTCTGGAATCGGCCGAACAATTCACGCGCAAGATGCGGTCGTCGGTTGGATCAACATGCAAGTCTTTGCCTGGAGAGCAAGAGATTAGCGCCAAGTTTCGTATACGTATACGTGTCTACGACCTCCCATCATGGACGCTGAGTCTTTTAGCTCATGGGCCTTTCATTACATAGTACAGCCCATTACTCATAAACGATTTGAAATTTACTAAATTGATACTTATTATTATATCAAATTACAGAAGTTATCATGGTGTATATTTAATTACCTTTTGTGTAGAACATACACTCATGTGAAAAATATTTACAAAATCTCATCGTACACCGGTTCTTCGGACCCCAAATTGGTGATTTAGTATACAACCACAGAATCTGATCGTGCACCAAACCTTGGGTCACACAGCAAGAACTTCCATCGGGTGTAGTAGATGACGGAGGTCTAGGGATCGTTCTTTTGGTGAAGTACGGTACTTGGCACATATATGGTGGACGGTATGCTTGTGTTATACGTATCGGATTCCCGAGCATTCGGGGTGGACTTGTGAGCGTGCCTAGTTGCGGTGGCGACGTTATGTGCTTACTTGCAAAGAACGCGTAGCTTGTGGGTAAAGTGTACCAACCGCTGCAGAGTGTATAAAACTATCTCGAATGTCCGTTGTCACGGTATATTGACACTCTTGAGCTCTCGTTGATTAGCCACAAATATGAAATCCTTGATGTGTGAGTGAGCGAGTCTTGTGCTCGTGAGTTTTAAAAGGTGTTAGGTGTGGATATTGAAGATCTATCATTGTTAAAAACTTCGGGAACCGACGAGAAGGATTTATGCTCTCCCAGGGCCTACCAACTAAAAAATTGACAGGTCCCTCTTTCATTGATATATATTCTTAGTGAGCCCCGCATTGCCTAGTTGCTAACGCAAATATCAAACCCTTTGCCCAAATCCTTGCTACAACCTCCATGCAAAATCATACCCTTTGAGTAGTGTTGGAGCTTGTTAAGTATCTTATGTACTCATGGTTTGTTCATTGTGGTATTTAGTGGATGAACTCCAAAAGAGATAGAGACGGTTAAGTTTCGTCGTATGCTCAAGTTCCCTGTGGATGATCGAAGTGATAAGCTTTTGTGCCCTTTCCGCTGCATACCCCGGATTGTCACTTAACCTTGTTTGGTAAGTTCTTCGTATATCCTCGTATTTTAGTATTGTTGGATTTGAGACTATCCGTTTGTGCGTATCAACTACCGATCCAGGGATTGGTACAGGATGCACGGTACTCCTCCCCAGGAGGGATGTCACGACCACTCCATCGCTTCTTCAAATTATCCATTAGATGGTTGAAGCACTCCCGGTGCTCGACATTTGGGAATACATCGATAACGGCTATCTCAAGCCCTTTGCAAGCATCTAACGACATGGCAAGGTCGGGAGGATCACTAATTGTTGCTTTGATCAGCTTCCGGAACCACTCCCAATTGTCCTTGGTCTCTAAATCAAAAAAGGCAAAGGCAAGAGGATAAATCCAGTTTTGTGCATCTACCGCATTGGCGAAGCAAGGGATCCCTCCCACCGCCCATTCACAGCTTGTAGGATCTAAGCTAATGTATGGCCTCGATCGCACGATCGAATCCAACAAACAAGCCTCAAAGGAGTAGTAGAATGATATTAGGCGCCGGTTTGATACCACTAGAAAGAGAAACAAAAAGATTCTAAGGACTCAAAAAAAAAAGAAAAAATTGGGTTTATGTTCAACGAAAAAATTCTTAAAAGCAAGGAAAAATATTTTATTTCGCACCTCCGTGTGCCATCACCACAATCTTCAACATCTATCTCAATCACACTTCCAGGACTCTCAGCTAAAACCGCAATGTTGAACCTCCAAAGCCAATCAAAACTGTCATCAAAGGAACCGAACAATTTGTTGAAAGCCTTAATCATGCTTGCATAAACTCGTTGAAAGTGCATCTAGGCCCCTCATTTTATTTTGGATGATTGATATCAATACAATGAAATTTGGACTAATGTTTTCATGAGAATGTGTGTAGTGAACATCCAAAGAACATGAAAGCATAGCAAGTTTGATCAAAAAGAAGAAAAGAAATGAGAAAAATTAATAAAGAAGAAAATGGAGAAGATCTATCTCAAAGCTTGAGCCTCCTGTTTTATCTTTGCTTTGAGTCATAGGGATGCCGTACTATAAAGAGGGATGCAAATCACAATCTTGGCAAAGAGTGAAGATGCTCACAAAATCCAAGAAAAACCATCTCAAGCCTATTCTTTCGGGACCCACCGGAAGTTCCGGTGTGGTATCGGAAGTTTCGGTAGGCACTCGAGAGAGCTTTGAGCTCTCCGGAATGCCATACCGAAGTTCCGGTCCCCGGTACGAAAGTTTCGGTAGGCTAACGGAGAGTTTGAGCTCGTGGAATGCCATACCGGAAGTTCCGGTCTCTAGTACCGGAAGTTCCGGTAGGCTATACCGGAAGTTTCGATAGGACACCGGAAGCTCCGATGCGGCCCCGTTTTCAAACCCTAAACCTATGTACCGGAAGTTCGGTACACCACCGAAGTTCCGGTGGGGGTCGTTCAGACAGGCCAACGGCTCTTTTGGGAGCCGTGGTATATAAGCCACACTCCACCCCTCACTCACTCTCTCTTGCACATTCTGAAATCCAACACACTTGAGACACACTCCAATCACTCCAAATCCTCTCCAAAAGCAAAATTCCATCCTTGAGCTAGGATTCGAGTGAGAGATTTTGAGCAAGAGATTGAGAGACTTGATTCCATTCTTGAGCATCTTCGCTCCCGTCAAGCTTGCGATTTGGATTTGTTACTCTTGGAGCTTTGAGCTCCTAGACGGCTAGGCGTGCTCGTGAGCTCCCAACTTGTGTGGTGACGCCCGAGAAGTTTGTATTACCCGTCCCGAAAGGGATATTGATAGTGGAAAACTCAAGCTCAACCTTGGTGGTGACTTGAGCGAGAATTAGGGTTGAAAGAAACCCGATCCTTCGTGGACTTTCTCAACGGAGACGTAGAGTCCTAGGTGGGCTTGAACTTAGGTGAAAAATCTGTGTCTTGTGTGCTCCCTCCTTTTTACTTAAGCTCTTTGTTATTTACTTTACTAGGTTGCTTGTTAGTTTTCCTTTGCGCCTTTAAATTCCTAGAATTGTGTAGGGCTGTGTTTTCCTTCTTGCAATTCACTAGAATTGTGTAGGGTTTAATTCCGCATTTTTCACCCTGCACCGGAACTTCCGGTAGGGTACCGGAAGTTCCGGTATTTTACGTTTCGTCTTAGTCTTATTTCGCAGAAATTTTTAGGATCGCCTATTCACCCACTCTCTAGGCGACTTTCAACTGTGGAATAATGGATGTTTATTTCATATCTTTCCAACAACATCCTCTCGTAGCTCCCTTGCACCAATGTTAGGTCTTTTCTTCGGATCCACCGCAACTTTATCTCGCTACCCATGCTTGGTTGGCCATTTTGGATGTTCATAGAGTGGAAGCACACGTGTGGACTCCATTGTTTATCCGAACCTGCAATACAAATGTCATATGTAAGAAACATGCATAAAGAGGTCAAATGGAAATAAGAGGACAAGTATGCATAAGAGCACAAATAGGAATGTACATCCTATTTGTCTTGTTGAGTTTTAGCGTGTATCCTCCATGGATACCCTTCAGCTGAGCATTTGCCAATGAACCGACTCGTGTCAAATTTCACCGTCTCAAGTTCAAATTCTTCGGCAATTGCATGATGCCTGGATAGCAAGTCCGAAATTGATCGTGCTTTCGTAGATAGCTCCAACTCGTCATATCAAGATCCTTTGTATCCTAGTTGTTCACCTTCTCATTACCTCTCTCTATAATAGGAATCGTTGCCTCGTCCACCGCTTTCTACAAATCGGAATGAGTTACTAGAACTTGAGCAGACTGGTCTCATAGAGGCTTTAGCCTCATCTCTTTTTGCTTTAACAATGGTCCCTCTAAGCTCAGCTTCAATGAACCCAAAAGTTGTGTACACCGCCTCTTCATCGGGAATAAATGGAGCCTCTTTCCCAATCTCAACAATTTCAAATGGTTCAACCTCCAACATTTCATTGCAATCAACACCATTCCTTGAAATGATGGCATGTGGGATATATGGCTCGGTTGGAGTTCCTTATTCTTCAATTAACCCAAAAGGTAGTGCTATTGATTTACCTTTATGTGCTACTCGTTGGAGCACAATCTGCGATGGATCTCATCGCTGCTGTTGGAGCACAATCCGGTGATGGAGCTGCTACTGCTTGTCGGAGGACAATTTGGTGATGGAGCGTGTGCTCGCTGTTGGAGCACAATCTGGTGGAGTTGTAGGTGATCTGCCTTTATGTGCTGCTCGTTGGAGCACAATCCGGTGATGGATCCGATGTTGCATTTGCTTTAGCCTTTTTGATAATCTTCTTCCTGGTCCTAACTGGTTTCGGAACCTCCATATCGATAAATTCCTTGATTACTGCCATTGTCCTGTCTCGTTGACCAAGTACTCAACTCTTGCAAGCACCAACTCTTTGGTGGACCCTTTCGGAACAAGCTTAACAATCAATGGTACAAGCATCGTATCTATGACACCCCACCCTAGGAGGGGTACTATGCATCCTGTACCAATCCCTAGATCAGTAGTTGGTACGTACAAACGAGATAGTCTCAAATCCATACAAGTACTAAAATACGAGGATTTACGGTGAACTTACCAAATAAGGTTAAGTGACAATCCAAAGTATGCAGCGGAAAGGGCAACAACCGATCACTTCAATCATCCACAATCAACTTGAGCTTACGACGAAACTTAACCATCTCTATCTCTTCCGGAGTTTATCCGCTAAAAACCACTATGAACAAGTCGTGAGTACATAAGGTACTCAACAAGCTCCAACACTACTCAAAGGGTATGATTATGCATGGAGGTTGTAGCAAAGATATAGGCAAAATGTTTGATATTTGCGCTAGCAACTAAGCAATGCGGGGCTCACTAAGAATAAATATCAAGGAAAGAGGGACCTATCAATATTTTAGTTGGTAGGCCCTCGGGAGAGCATAAATCCTTCTCGCCGGTTCTCGAAGTTTTAGCGGTGATGGATCTCCAATATCCACACCAAACACCTTTCCAAAACTCGGGGCCACATGGGTGCCCACTCACACATCAAGGTATTGATATTTGTGTCTAATCAACGAGAGCTCAAGATTTGGCGTGTCAATATGCCGTGACAACGAGACATCCGGATAGTTTTATACGCTCCGTAGAGGTTGTACACTTTACCCACAAGCTATATGTTCTTAGCCTCGGAACACATAACGCTGCCACCGCAACTAGGCATGTCCACAAGTCCACCCCGAATGCCCAGGGAAATCCGACGCGTATGACTCCAGGCATACCGTCCAACATATGTGCCAAGTACTCGACTTCACCAAATAAACGATTCTCCGGACTTCTGTCATCTACTACACCCGGTGGAACTTCTTGCTGCGTAACCCAAGGTTTGGTGCACAGTCCTACCCATAACGAGGTTACGTGGTTGTATACTAAATTACCAATTTGGGACCCGAAGAACCGGTCCTCATATGGCAGGACAAACACTCGTCCATCGCAAATGGATAACACCTAACATCAAGTACTCTACACTAGTACTAGGAGTTTCGCCCATGACCGATAACATTTCTCACCCAACTTCACCTTAATACCGTTGGTCTATTCACCCACCCATCAACACACATCACCAAACGCATTTTAACACATTTTCACAAAATAGATATATGGTATAGTGCGGCGATGAGTATCATCGTAAAGTTCCTAAGCGCTTCTAAGCATAGCTACATTCCTACATTAGGCATCTAATGTCGGTATAAGTGGAGTTTATGAGGTGTCGGGGTAAGGCAATCAAGTGGGGTTTTGGTAACAACAACGGAATTACCAATAAGCAATTAGGTAGTAATTCATGTAAGCAAACAATGGCACTCAAGAGAGCATGTAATATAGAGTAGGCTCTAAGTTGGTTCTATACTACTTTTCATAGGATAAATGTGATCAAAGTATAGTTAGAGCATGCCCGGCAACGCTATATCCTTAGTAGTCGTGTCTCACGTCGTTACTTGGCTTGGCGTCGGAATCCGTCTTGAGACTTGGGCCGTCGGGCGTCGTCTCCGACTTGGGGCTCCTTCGGATTCTCCGCCTCTATAATACGTGAAGCTAATATCGAAAAGAAAATAAATAATTAAGAAAGCAATCAAACGCCAATTAAAACTACATTTAGATCGAAGGTTTAGCGTATACCGGTGGTTGGCATGAGTAGGTCGGACTTTTAGGACGATAAGATCGGGATCATGGGGATTAGGTTTGGGTATGCCGAAACTCGAAGTTCAACGAAGAAAGGATCGGTGAAAACAGAGTTCGGGCGGTGGAGGTGGGAGATTAAGGGGGCAAGAGGGGGGGGGAGATTATGATGGGATGAGATTATGGTGGTCGGCAAAGGATTCTACGCGTCGGAACGATTGCGTGAGAGTAAGAATCGCCCGAAACGAAATTCCGAATCAAAAGATATGAAGTCCGAAAGTTGCAAGGACCTTTATGTAATTACTTTTAAGATCATAGGGACCTATTTTGAATTACATAAAAGTTTGGAGGGACCTTTTTGTAAAATGTCAAGGACCTAAAAGATAATTTCAAAAAAGTTTTGGGGTCTTTTGTAGAAATCCAGGGACCTAAACATAATACGAGAAGAAGGTCGGGGGCTTAAATACAAAAATGCATTTGCTAGGATTTTTTGGAATTTTTAGAATTATTTTTATTCTGAAAATTTGTAGCCAAGTCCATGGGTGTACTGGACTGGGTCTATGGGGTGGTGTATGGTGGACTAGAGGGTTGATGGGCAAGATTTTGTGGAAGCGAATGGGCTTAAGTGCAAAAGTGCAATTTAACACGAAGTCATCTTCTTCCTCGCGCGAGCCACCATGGGCGAGCTCCTGGAGCTCGGAGGCGCGCTCAAGGAGAGGGGTAGAGAGGTCAGGTAGGGAGGGAATAGGTGAAGGACCTCGACGCGCATCCGTCCGGAGTGGATGGAGGAGGGGAGGTGGCTCGGATGCGAGGTATTTTGGAGGAACGACCATATCCATGGAGCTCGGGAGAAAATGGGGGAAAACTCGAATTACGGGCAGCTCGATGGGAGAGAGAGGGTGACGCTTGCGCCGGTGCGAAGAGGAGAGCGAGGCACGTCCCTTTTATAGGCTCGGAGCGACGGGGGAGCATGGAAGCTCACCGGGGAGGATAAGAACGTCACCTATGGTGGTTGTGTGCATGCTCATGGCCTCCATAATCACCAAAGACCTCATTTTTCAACAGGTCAACTTCATCTCCAATAACCAGATCCTCATCAACACACTGCACAAAAAGGCTTTGTACAACAACCAGGCGGCCTCTGCACTACCAGTTCAAGAACAACACTAAACAAATGGAACACTAGGTGATGAAGATTAGTAGGAAATACGACGGCTCATAGTTTTGGCCCAAAGGGCCATATCCACAGCCGCAAACACATAGTTCATACTCCTGTAACCATGTAGGTCATGATTCTTAATGTCCAGTACTTACGGCATTGCAAAACATTCACTTGAAACAACTGTCTCTAGTTTATGTAACTTGCTCATAATGTAATAAGGTTACCAGTTATTAAAAAAAAGACTAAGGACCAAAGTAAAAAAAACGTACTGGTTGGATTAGGAAATTATTCTCATTGAACTTCGTCTGATTACAACAAAAAGCAACACCTTACATGTGTTCCTATGAAATATAGAACTGCTAAGCACGGTATCACTGCAGCTAGAAGCCATTTGGATTAATTGACACCGCTGGCAGCCTAATACAGATGAGAGATGACCTATGTAAGCACCTAGACATATCTCAGCCTACATGTCTTTCTCAGGTCAACCTGCAGTACAAGATAAGATGCTACAAGCCATCTTTAGATCTAACTCTGAGTTAACATCATCCCTTTAAATCTGTCACATTCAGACAGGAGAAAGGACAAACTGAACTCTGGCAGATAAACTTGCATAAGCGCATGAGAAATTAAGGTACAACAGAACTTTGTATCAAGTATTCCTTTGCAATTCAGGTGGAAGCTGCTCAGCATGCATTGCCGAATTTGATTCAGCGAGGTGTTGCAGTTCCAGCAATTCTTTCTTCGTGTATTTTATCCTTTCATCTGTTAAAACGAGAGGCAAATTTGACTTAGTGTTTATAAAATGATGGCTCAGATAACTAAGCCTAGCTCAGTAGGTTAAGGGTGTGGATGCATACCATGACCATCAAAGTTCTAGCACTCTGACTTTGAGTTTGGGTGGAAATTTCTTCTTACTAAAAGTTACCTATCTAGGTTGGTCAAGTTTTTTTTAAAATTTTTTTTTGCTCAAACCAAGGCTATATCCCTAACTGTAGAAACTAGAGGAAGTGTATAAATATTCTCACCTACAATGCTGAAATCAAGCCTACTTGGGCCAGCCAAACTGTTTGTCACTTTTGCTTTCACCACTTGAGATGTTCTAGGTTTATGAAGTTGAGAAGTTCCAACATGATTTGCATTGAGTTCCTGCATGAGTTCATGCTTTACTTGAATCCTAGGATAGCGCCTACAAAATACTGAAATAGCATCTCCTGGTAAGATCCAGCAGCCTGTTAAATCCAACACGCATAGCTTTGCAGGGGGGACAAATTGAAGAAGCCCAGAGCCAGACAGTATATTCCCACAGAACCCAAGATGTACTAAATTTGAGGCAGAGGAGAGGGCATGCAAGCCAGGATCAGATAAGAAATCACTTCTCAGGTACAAAAATTTCAATGCTGGAATAGATGCCAAGGGAGGTATCGCTTCAGCTAACAATGGTATGCCCTCCAAATTGAGGCTCTCAAGGTATCTGAGATTCTTAAACTCAGACATTGACAATATTTTCTCCTCATTTACATCAGTATGAACAAAACCTGCATGAGATTAAATTCAGTTTCTAAAGACAGAAAGAAGAGTGGTGTAATCAAGAAAAAGAAATATTTAGTAAGGAAGAGGACTACCTTCAATATCTGTGTTCCTTAAATCCACAGTTCTCAGCAAAGGCATCATGCTGATATATGGTAGTGCAGAATCATCAATTCTCGTATCAGATAAAGAAAGTGACATGAGATTTGGAACTGTGCCTGCCAAAATACATAATGCTTGAGAACTTATTACAGTATCCTTGAGGCTCAAATATTTCAAGTTTGCTCCAATTCTTGCAACATGTTCAATTGCATCATCAGCTATCCCATTGGAGCTAAGGTCCAGATGCACCAGATTTTTCATATTTTCTATGAAAGACAGGTTGTGTAAAGAACAAGCACACAAGTCCAAGTACAAGAGTGAGCTTGCTTGAATGCTAGATAATATTTCATCAATATTGCCAAAAGAAGCAGCAGAGGCAATAAAGGTTTCAAGTGGTACAGGGAATTCTGAGTCCTCATCACAGATAGAATGTATTGTGCAATTGCTCATATTTAAACTTCGCATGGTCAGAGGAAGCGTGAAGCGAGTGACATATGTCCATGAAAGATTCAAGAATCTCAATCTTGTAAAGGCCTTAAAGACAGAAGCTCCTTCATCCGTAGTTTCACTGCCCCAAATATCAAGATGTTCTAGTCGTGTCAGTACCTAGAAAAGAATAAAACAAGAAATTAGTACTCTGGCACATGTTATTCATTCATAACAAAGCAGCAATAAATGAGCAGTTTGTAGACAGTTGGTTTTTAAAGGCAAACATGTGTACCAATTGTAACATGGACGGCAGATTTCTCAAATCATTAGCGTTTTTGTGATAGCAGTTATCAGATTGGGAGCATTTGCAATGGAAAAAAAACCAGTTACTCCTAAAAAGCAAATCCTATTATAAATAAACTACATTAGGAACTTTAGGAAAGTACCATGTTGTAAGAAACTGTTTTATGCTTTGTATGATAACTTTGGTTCACACTCCAGATTCCTCTTATACCACATGTTTTGATCCCATACTAAATTGTGCACAATACAAGTGCTGTATTCTACATAAAAGATTCAAGAATGTAATGCAATCTTAATATATTTGGTGCATAATGTTTACAACACATTGCAATACCATGCCAATGTAGCAACAAAAAGCTGCCAACAATAAGACTACATACCTGTAAACACTGTAAAGCTTTATCTGTCATATGAATTCCACCCAAATCTAGGAAACGTAGATTTTTCAGTGAAGAAATTGCCATCACTCCATTGTCAGTTAATCCAGTTTCAGATAAGAGCAGCTTCTCCAAGCTCTCGATGGTCACGATATGTTTGATGCCAGCGTCAGAGATCTTTGAGCACCTTGACAAATCCAACTCTTTCAACGTGTTCATGCCTACATCATCACAAAACATTTCGTTCCGATCAAATCTTTGTCAATTTTCCGTGATCATATGGAATAACGACTCTTGAAATCACTTCAGTGGCATACCGCATAGGGCCCATACGGCAGAATTGGTGACATTCTTGCAGTCGGCGAGCTTGAGGACCCTCAGATACCGGAACGAGCCAAGGTAAGCCAGCCACTCGGCGTCCACGGCGACGAAGCCGCTGAGGTCCACCTCCTCCACTGAGCGTTGGAACACCCTGCACACGGCGGCGGAGAAAGTGATTCGTCATTTCACCCCCAACGCATCGGCACGAGGCAGAGAAGATAAATCCCTCCGAGAAACAGCACAGATCCGCCAGAGAGCGTGGAGGAGGGTGGGCAGGAACGGATGGGCTTACTCTAGGAGGGAAGGGAAGAGGAGGCGACGCGCGGCGAGGCGCCGGAGGAGCGCGTCGGCCAGCTGCGCTGGGAGGCTCTCAAGGGAGCGGCGCTGACGGCGCCAGACCTCGACGGTGGCGGCGCTGCGCGCGGCGGCGTCAATACAGCGATCCAGCAGTCTCGTCTCGCTGCCGGTGGCGGCGGCGGCGGCCGCCATGGACGGGAGCGAGGAGAGACGAAATGGTGGGATCCCAATTCCCAAGTCGAAAGTCTCCGTCGCCGGATACCACGGCGTGAAAGACTGCTATTTTGGAAAAAAAATTCTGTGCGCACCGTCCGCAACAGCTGCTCCGTGCGACCCTGCCCAGATTCGTAACACGTGGATATCAAACGGCAGCAGTAAAGGGTTGGTACAGGCAGATGGCATCGATTCCGCGCAGCATCAGCTCGACCAACACCATCAAAACAGCTCAGGCTCTATCGATCCTCACGGAGACTTGTTGCCGAGCGAGCCGCAGATGATGGCGGTCATGACCCACCTGATGATCTCTCGTCTGTCTTCCCGGTCGCGGGTGACGAAAACGGGCGCTCTCTCTTTCGTCTGAGTCGTTTATGTATATGCCATTACAAAAGATGATGTTTAGGTATGTGTCATAAAAAAGTTTTCAGTTACCTGTATGCTATCAGTCAAATTTTTAATCACCCTTATGCAATTACAGATGGATGGAGATCAGTCAAATTTTTAATCACCCTTATGCAATTATAGATGGATGGAGACTTAACGGAAATGTTAAAGATGTAAAAAGACAGTTTGCCCTTGTGTACAATAACAAATTAAAAAATCAGAAAATGAAAATAATGGCACTTGGGGCTCTCCGCCACGGCGCCGGCACGCCGCCATCCTCCTCGGCGACGGCCTCGGCCCACTGCTTCGCCATGTACTGCAGCGTCGCCCCCGGCCACCACCTCCGCAGGCGGCACGGTGAGCGGGTTCTGGTCCAGGCGAAGGCGCTCGAGCCTGGCGAGACGGCCGAAGCAGTCCAGCTCCACCAGCGATCTGCAGTGCCGAGGGGTTGGCTTTTCTTGCTTGACAGGCGAGGCGATTGAGCAGCCAACATTGACACTAGTATACGAACCCGTACATTATCTGCATTTGGAGATGCTGCCAGGGAGAACCTTCAGCCGGTTGCCGGAGACCTCGAGGATCTTGAGGTTGGTGAGGAGCCTGATGGAGTCTGGAAGAGAAACCAATGCGTTGGAAGATAGGCGGAGTTCTTGCAAGTATTCAAGCCTGCCAATAGCTGGCATCCGTTCAAACAAAGATCACTGTTGAAGCAGAGCAATGGCGGGCTAAGTGCAGAGTGCGCGGTTAAGTGATTCGAGGGTCTGACCTTGAGTTGATTGCGCGAAAGGTCGAGCGCGAGGAGGTCGCGGATTCTGCCCATGGCATCCGGCAGGAGGCGCAGCTGGCGGTAGGCGAGGTTCACCTGCTCCACCGGCTTTACCTCCTCGGCCTCTCTGAGCACGCGCACCACCTCATCGTCCACCACTGCGCGCGTCATGGCGGAGAGCACGGACGGGTGGCGCAGGCCCGGCATGAACGCGACCAGCTCGGTCTCCGCGGCGCCTGACGGCGCGTGCGCGTCGACCTCGCAGACAGTGAGGGCAGCCGGGATAGCAAGTGGGCCAGGATCGGGTGTGACTGCGGCGTCGGGTCCATGGCGAATGGTGGCGGAGGAACGTCGGTGCTCTCGGTGCCGTTAGTTTTGGCACTCGTTGCCGGGATCGGTGGTGGCGGCGGGGGTTGACTGCCGACAGGGATTCAATTTTTTTACACGGACAGGGATTCGAGTTTTTTTTTTTTTTTTTGAAAGCGACAGGGATTCGAGTTGGGAGAGAGGAAGCAGGAGAAAGAGAAAATGTTTCAAGGGCAAAATGGTCATGGGTATATGTGGGTCCCATATGTCAGAGCTAGAAAACTGTTAAAGTCTAACAGAAGGTGGACAGAATGACGTAGAGGTAAGCAAATTTTGAGGTGATGGCACACAGGTAGCTAGAAACTTTTCTCGTGGTACACAGGTAACCACCATCTTTTGTAATGGCATAGGTGTAAACAACTCCCTTCGTCTCAGCTCGCCTCCCTTTAGGCTTCGTTCGGTTATTAGGGAATTCGTTCAGGCAGTTAGCGATCCAGTCCGTGACAAAAAAGCAGTGGCGGAACTTTGCTCTGGACAGGACTAGGGCCAAGCTCTTGTTCAAGTCTCCTCCTATCAGTGATCCACCAATGTACCAAAGGAACAGGGCAAAAAAATTGGCAATTCAAATAGTTATTAGCAGGTTTAGCACACTAAGGAGAAAAGCGAGACAAGTTTAATTACCTAATTACAAAAAAATCTATTTTATCTCACCAATCCTCCTATTTTGATGTATCATCTTCACCAAAGGGATCAATCAATCGAGCAATGTAGGACGCTAATGCTTTGGTTGTGCAGGCTCCACCTGGGTGTGCAATCGAGAGAATGTGAGCGTACTGCATACAACTGCTATACTGGACTGGCAGACTAGCATTTCTCCGGCCGTAATCGTAGGA
Source organism: Chloris gayana (assembly GCA_031894775.1). Taxonomy (NCBI): domain Eukaryota; kingdom Viridiplantae; phylum Streptophyta; class Magnoliopsida; order Poales; family Poaceae; genus Chloris; species Chloris gayana. Next base: position 412,514 of record JAUNZO010003845.1, on the reverse strand, counting down.
CGCTCGTGATTAGTTATGATTATTATTTCTTATTCTGTATGACACTTGTGATTTGATTCACAAACTCTGGAGGCAACCAGGGAGATGCATAGAGCTAGCTGCGTTTACCGGGTGTTTAAGATTTAAGATGAGAGCAATAAAAAATTAGGAGTGGTGTCCCTTTTTTGGACCCACGGCTAGGGCCATGGCCCTAGTGGCCCTCTATGTAGTTCCGCCTCTGCAAAAAAGCCCGTTAGTTTTGAGCTGGTTTGGTAATAGAACAGGCATAGAACGGCTACTTCAAAGCCCGGAAGACTTCCCCACCTCCAGCCCAGTGAATCTTTTCATGCGATGGACAGGAAGTTTGACAGGCCTGACAACAAATCTGTGCTGCCGAACGAGGCCTTACCGTCGTTGACGCCGTTCGGCTCGCCGGCCTCCTCTTCACCTAGTGCAGCCTTCCTTACCTCAAAAAAAAAAAAAAAAAACTAGTGCAGCCTTCCACTCTACATCCAAGTTTCTTCACGTCTGGCGAGCTGCATGTTGCCCTGAACAAATCCATACGAGGCCGCTAGGGCAGCATGGCCTTCCAGATAGTTGGGACATTTGTGGTGAAGCAAGAGTAGCAAATTCAGATGTTATTTTGTTTATACTGGGTGATCTCTAGACACGATTGAGGGAAACTATTTTTGTTCCGGTGTCATTTTGTGTGGTTTCATACTTCCATCTTAGGCTGCTATTGGAATACCAAGTTTTGTATTGCTCTCCCTACGGCATATATGCTTCTGCATAAAGATATTATATCCCCTGTCAATGAACAGCTGGTGATCTCTAATTCCTGCAGCTGCAATATTATTTTTATCTAGCAACTGTGTTATTTAGTTCTGGATGCTTTCTTGTAGTTTTAACATATATCATTATCATGAATGATATATGAGAACAAAGAACTTACCTAGAAAAAATAAACCTAACCAGTCTTAGGTTAACTCAGTTTGCAAATACAACAGACTTAACCAGGAACAAAAATCACCAGTGTATATTGTGACTAATATGAGTATGTTGTGCTCTGACTACACATTGCCATGGATTCGTTTTACAAGCAGCGGGTAGGAAAATGAGTTAGCACTAGGCTCCAGCCAGTCAGCCACCGTAGAAGCAACGTCCTATAGGATTTATCCCTTCTTCCCAACCCCTAACCACAACACCTCGATCTATTCTTACTTACTGAACAGTTATACAATACCTGAAAATCAAAAAGAAAACCCCCACTATAGAGTCATTTGGCAACAGCTCATGTGTGGCGGGTTTATTGACCTGGTTACCGCATTGCCAACCTAGCCAGTGGCTCGGTAACTTAGCTTCCTTCTTCATTACCTTTTGAATCCTGGGCAAAATGGAGGGACGATAAGCATTGCATGAAGCTATAGTAGGGAAAACTCAGTATTTTTCAGTTTTTAGAGAAACTGTTATGTGTTTGGCTAATTGCAGTATTCAGGATATAATTTATTTAAACCTACGGGAAACAAAATCTGGAAATGATAAGCAATCGTTCATAGCTAATCTACATTGTTCTGGAGCTGTATATGATGAAGGATATAATTTATTGTTCTGGAGCTGTCACATCAAAAAGAATCTTACTATTTAGGAGTATTAAATAAAGTTTAATTATAAAATAAATTACAGGCTCCTAGACTAATTTACTGAGACGAATCTAATGATGTTAATTAAGTCATGATTAGAAGACGGTTACTGTAGCATCACTTTAGCAAAACCTAAATTAATTAAGCTCATTAGATTCATCTCGAAAATTAGCACCAATCTGTCAATAGGGTTTTGTCATTAAATTGATCGAAATATTCATAAATAGTAAGATTCTCTTTGATGTGACAGTGCTAGATTTTAGAGCGTTGGAAACGAACAGGGCCAAAATGAGAGAAAAAAAGGATAAACAGAATATGTATCTACAAACTGTTGTTATGCTTATACAGTAAAATGACAAGATGCCTAGACGAAGCTGACTAAGTCTCAGCTAGCGAACCAGGTGCCGGAGAAAAAACAAGAAAATTTTGATAGGCTTCACGATGCATGGGACATGTGTAACCGGTTGTCTTCCGCCCAAGCCACGATCTTTTTGATTGCATAGGTTAGGGACTAGGGAGTTACTGATTGACGATCGAAGGAGTCTGGGCTGCGACAGGACGCCACGCGAAAAGGCATAGTCCAGCCATCAACTCATACACGCTAGAACCAGTTGCTGTCATGGCTGGTGAGTGACTCGCGCTGCGCAGATGCCTTTGCAAGTACTACTTCCTTACTAAATTGTTGTCGCTATTAACTTTTTTTGTTATGTTTAACCATTTGTTTTATTAAAAAAAAGTTTAAGAATATCATATATTTTGTTGAAATATGTTTTATCACTAAAGAAAATATTAAGAGAAGTTCATGCAAGTATTTCTTCCGATGCATTAATGAGGGCAATGTAGCTCATTTAACAAATAATGTCCAAAATGATGTGAATATGCTCCAATGCATCAAAATCATGTATAATATGATGAAACATGCTAGTGAGAGTGATGTGTCCAGATTTGGTGAAGATTTATTTAATAAAATATTTAATTTCGGGTCATTTTAGCGCTTAACGCGATGCGTTCTTAACTCACATAAAACTTAAATTTTCACTACAGAACCTTGGTAAACCGAGTATGGTCATGTAAATTACATTTCCCAAGGATTTCAAAGAGTGTTTATTTACATCATTCTGATATGTGTAGAAAAAGTTATGAAATTTCTAAAATCCATGTTGTTAAGCTTCCTTAACATGATAGCACTTTAAAGTACTTGAAACTTTCATTTTCACTACAGAAAATACTTGGCCCATGTACTCATGGCAAAGTACACTTCTCAAGCTTTCCAACAAGTGCTTAGTTGAGTACTTCTGAACTACCTAGTGAAAGTTACGTAATTTATAAAACTCAATCTTGTTAAGCCTTGATAACGTGACAGCAACTTAAGGTCCATGAAACTTTTATTTTTTCCACATAAACATATATGGCCAGTAGGTTCATTGTAAAGTACAAGTTTCAAGGTTTCCAGAAAGTTCTTATTTGCCCAAATCCGAGATTTCCACCGCAAGTTATTCAATTTTTAATTTGCTTGAAAGTTAGCTATTATTACGCTTTTGCCACTGTGATTTCGCCAATCCAGCCGGGGTCGCACAGAGCAGCCATTGCGGACTCCGCATAGAATTTTTTGGAAGAATTGGACTGGCACCATCCCTAAGCAACCCCTTCCCCAAACACCATTACTAAAAGCAGCCATCCCCCATATACCATGCATGAGCTTTTCTTTCCTCATTCTAAACTACGACCTCCAAACTAGCACCAAGTGAGGACCAAAGTACCCTTGGTTGAGTCAGCGTCTCTCTTCTAGCTGCTCTCGATTTCCCCGATCTGTCGACGTAATATGAAAGAAAGAAAGAAAAAGAGTGACAACAGTTAGCCGCAGCGGTGAATGGTACCACCATGGATGACGAGTGTCGGCAGCGCAGAGGAGGTCGAATTAGGGTGAGCGACGGCGGCGGGCACGCCTAGCAGCATTCACGCTAGCGACGCCGACGAGCTCGCCTAGCCAAATCGGCACTAGCCGCCGCCGCACACAACTCGTAACGTCCCACCACTTTGGGTCGGGCCCGCTTACACGTGGGAGCTTAATAGGCCATTAAGATTTCTCCACGGACCAACACTAGTCTTTTCTGCGCACTTTGTCCTCACTCATGCACACCCGGAAAATACTTCCCGGTCGGTCACCCATCTCTGAATTGCTCCAGGCCAAGCACGCTTAACCTTAGAGTTCTTTAGAGATGAGCATCCGGAAAAGAAGTTGCAACTTGTTGACATGAGTATTCTATCAATCCTAATAAGTCATGGGTCGGGATGTTACACACTCACCCTCTTAGAAGACCGACATCCTCGTCGATCAACCCCAAGCCAGGAACTTACTCTCTTGGCCACGTCCATGTGCCCATCGCCGCAGCATGTGCCATGCTCGTGTGACCACTCCGAGCCCACACCAGCCATGCACACCATGCTCGCACACGTGCAACACACGTGTCCATGAAACCGCGAGAGTCGGCTCCGATATCATCCGAATAGTTATACAATACCTGAAAATCAAAAAAGAAAACCCCCACTATAGAGTCATTTGGCAACAGCTCATGTGTGGCTGGTTTTATTGACCTGGTTACCGCATTGCCAACGTAGCCAGTGGTTCGGTAACTTGCTTCTTCATTACCTTTTGAATCCTGGGCAAAATGGAGGGACGATAAGCATTGCATGAAGCTATAGTAGGGAAAACTCAGTATTTTTTTAGTTTTTAGAGAAACCGTTATGTGTTTGGCTAATTGCAGTATTGAGGATATAATTTATTTAAACCTACGGGAAACAAAATCTGGAAATGAAGCAATCGTTCATAGCTAATCTACATTGTTCTGGAGCTGTATATGATGAAGGCTAGGCTAAGACGGGAAAAGACTTTCTAGGCGCGCCCGCAGCTGCGGCCCCCGAGCCCCAGCCGTTGGATTCAATTGCGATTGACGGCCAGCTGACGACGTCTCCATCATCTTCCCCATCGAGACGCCATGATCCACCAGCGCCGCCGGCCCTGCAAGCAGCCATGGATCCCCCCTTCAGATCTCCCTCCTCCTTGTGCAAATACACTGCTGCTGGTGCTGCTCCGGCCCTTCCGGTTGGCCGCCGCCGCGGTTGCCTCGTAACGCCGTCGGACACGTGTCGGCTCCGCGCAGGGGCCGCAACGGAGGGCGCGCGCAGAAAAACCGCGTTGAGGCTAAGACCACTAATTTGGTGATCTGAAGATATTCTTTTTGTGATTACTAATTCTGCTTTTGTGATTACTAATTCTGCCGTAGATTGATGTCGTGGGGAATTCAATATATTGCACTAATTTGACTTGATGCTTATAAATTGTGTTTATATTTTTCAATGGTTGCTAGGTGTGAATGAGTTCAGTTCAACCTTTCGACCATCATTTATCAATCTGATCGGGCTCTAGAACAAAATGATAGTGCGCACCGGCCCTAGGATTCAACCGTTATGGTGGTCAATTCCATGGGATGTCATGAAGATCTGTGCTGCAGCGGCAGGGACAACAAACGGCGGGTGTGGAAGCTCTCTCTCTCTCTCTCTCCCCGCGACACGGAAGCCGGATTTCTCTTGCTGTTGACGTTGGCACCAAATCCGTAGCAGAAGCAGACTCTTGGATGCGGCCGATTCTACCAGTGGTAGCCCAAATCATGTGCTGAAGACGGAATCGGGGCGTGGTGCAGAGAGTACCAGCCAACGAGTCTCGTCCTCAACGAATACTTATGACCATGTTCTAACGTCTAAGTTCCTCTTGGGGCCATAGTCATGTAAACTCCTCTTAGATAGTAAATTAGTCATATAAACTATAAATTCAAATTTGAATTAGAATTAAATTAAAAACTCGAACTTTTTAAATAGAACATAAGCCAAATAAAAATTATTTTGATACTACTAATGATGAGATGAATCTAGGTAATTTTTACATAATTTTTAGAGGAGACTAAGATGGCCTAAAAATTCATTTAGTGCTTAACAACTAGCCTAATTTATAGATTGTTATTTTAAAATTACCCATGCTTTTTGGACTTTTCTAAGTTAAAATGGGTGCATCAATATATAGTTTACTACTATGAAAATCTGTATTTTCTTTAGATGTGTAAAAATATTTTTAACTATGACTTTAGAAAGCTTAGCGGTTAAGACAAAGAAATTAGAAAAAAAATGCTACAGTAATATATTCATCAGGTGATAGGTCCTATCTCCCTTTGAGTGGGTTAGTTTTACAAATTTTTATAGCAGGAGGTTATTAATATTAATAACTAGATGATACCTCGCGCGTTGTCGCGGTATATTGTATAATATGAAGAAAAAACACCTCATAAACACCTAGAAAAAAAGTAAATAGAAACGGAAAAAACATAGAAACAAAAGGTGGAGTAGTAATGGAGGTATTTGGAGGCAGTAGTTTCTCTACCTTAATTTGTGGTGATCGGACAACATGAAGTGATATGAGGATATTGATGTATGGATGGATAGATAGGAGTCACAGGTGATAATCGGGAGTGCTAACTTTCTAGATGACATCGCAGAGATTTGAAAAGTTCAAAATAGCTCTTAATCGTCAACATTCAATTTTTATCTAATGTTTAAAATTATTTGAGATGATGTGGCGCAACGTGGAGCTAGAAAAATAGCATTGAATGATTCTTAGTGGGTTGGAGATGATGTGGCACAATGTGGAGCTAGAAAAATAGCATTGAATGGCTCTTAGTGGGTTGCATCTTTTATATATAAATAAATAGATAGATTAAAAAGTGACTATTAATAAAAAAATATTCTCTACTGTATGAGATAAAAAAAATCAGTCTAGTGCTCAATTGCTCTTGATAATAACCTGTTGGGAATGGAAAGTTGCATCTGGTTGCTATTGTTTTCTATTCTATTTGTGTAGTCCAGAATCACAGGCTGATGCTATTTCAGGCGAACACATGCCTGTTCTTTTTCTTTGTACAATGTACTGATGATGTACATTGTACATGAGAAAATTAGTACGCTGGTCCTGAGCTTTGATTATAGTTGATGTAATGTACATGAGAAGTACCAGATGTGTGCAAAGAAATTTTGAATAACTTTTAGTTGATGATCCAATTCAGTCATTGTTTCTTCGTTTTTTTAGCTGATGAACCAGTTGTGTTGACAAAATTGAGATACTAAAAAGGATATATATAATTTCAGATGATAGCTCTTGGGAAGAAAGATTGTGCTGAAAATCTTGGGCAGCTGCTGTTCTGTTGCCTAACAGGCAGGCATCCAACAACCACACAATAAACACAAGAAGCTTAAATGCATGAATAATTGAGTGGCAGAACCATGACCTACTTTTTCAACCAATGGTAAATACATCTGTTGTGTTGATCCAATAAAAATACATGAGGCTACACTGCATATTACATCCACCAGTCTAGACAATATATACCTGGAGGCAGACTGAGCAGCCTTCATCTAGAACTATGGATTTCCCTAAATGCTCTACTAAGTCCTCACGAAGGTGCTCGTGTGACGACCTATCCTCGATCTCCTTGTGCATCTTGAGGAAGTCCTCTAACACCCGTGGATCACGATGTTTGTAATCTTTTGGCTCCAACACAGGAATACCTTTACGCTCTTGGTGGTAGTTGTAATCAACTTCCTGACCTCGCTCATCCTCAATTATCATGTTGTGTAACAATACACATGTTGTCATTATATACCATATCTGTTCTTTACTCCACAGTCTAGCAGGACCCTGTACCATGGCAAAACGAGCCTGGAGCACCCCGAATGCTCTTTCAACATCCTTTCTTGCTGATTCTTGGGCCCCTGTGAAGTCGATTTTCTTATTGCCCTGTGGATTTTGAAATGCTTTGACAAATGTGGCCCAAGCTGGATATATCCCATCCGCGAGATAGTACCCCATGGTGTACTTGTTTCCATTAACCGTGTATTTCACTTGAGGTGCCGTCCTAGATGTCAGACTTTGGAAAAGTGGAGAACGACGCAAGACGTTGATGTCATTCAGTGAACCTTGGAGGCCAAAGAAAGAATGCCAAATCCATAGATCTTTAGATGCAACGGCCTCAAGAATCATGGTTGGACCATCCTTATACCCCGCATAGGCACCTCTCCATGCTGTTGGGCACCTATCCTATTTCCAATGCATACAATCAACAGAACCGAGCATTCCAGGGAACCCTCTTGCACTGTTGATGGGAAGCAACCTCGCTATGTCCTCAGCATTGGGGGCCCTTAAGTATTCTTCACCAAAGACATTAACGACAGCCTCCACAAAGTGTGACAGACACACAAGGACAGTGCTCTCTCCCAGCCTCACATATTCATCCAATGAATCGGCCGACATACCGTACGCAAGCATTCGAATGCCAGCAACTACCTTCTGAATGGAAGAGGCACCAAGAACTCCAATGGCATTGGGCTTCGACAAAATTAGTCGTCATGAGCCTCCACTGCATGAACTATACGCAGAAAAAGGGGCTTGGACATCCGAAATCTTCTTCTGAAATGCTTCTTATGATAGACACACGGGTCGGCAAAGTAGTCCCGGTAGATACGGTCATGACCTCCTGCAATGTCCCTTGGTAAGCTGTGACGACCAGGCAACGAACCATGAAACTTTTTCTTTAACTTGCTCCTCCTCAAACCCTCATGGAGACCGGCAATGATCAAGAGGTCGTCAACATCACCATCCTCATCTTCGTCCCAACGACGTCGATCATTTCTTCTTGGGGAACTTGACATCTGCCATAGACACAAAATATTAACTAGTCAATAGTAATAATAAGGATTCATCACTGATGACAATCAAACATATAAACATATTAATCAGGGCAGATTCTCTTTGGTGTTACTATCAGAAACATTGGTTATTGGACGTACCCAACCAGTACCGTGAATCCTCTTATTGATTAGGGAAAGGGATAAATTATGAAACATAATTCAGAAATAAAATCAAAAGGAGGATGATTAAATTAAACTTTTACAAGGGCACTAGAAATTCAATGTATCAACCACGAAAACAAACTTCATGTCTCAAACACAATAGAAACACAACTTTTGCAATTTCAGAGGAATTCCATCATTAGATGCAGTATAAAAAAGCCTAAAACCAGAACTTTGGGTGCAATCTTTGAACTGAATATGCAAAGTTCAGTCTACTAATCATGCATGCATCTCATTTCACATACTACTGTACTACTACACGGTCTGGAATTTACTGGAGTAAGCAAACATTATACTAGCAGGTAGTAATGGTAATGTAAAAGCACAGACACAATGTGCCATGTTTGTTTTAACTAGGACCAGGAGAAAGAAATTCCTGCAACATGAGAAGAACATGCAGTGAGGTGGTGTGGTGTACAACAAGCAAACATGAGACGGATTGGGGATTGATTGTGTGTGTACACAGTTCGATCGACATACCGATGCAAATGGGACCAGCTGGATTGACGCCACAGTGGTGGGCAGAGCTCGGCTGCGGCAAGAACGTCGCGGTGGTGGGCAGGGCTCAGCCGTGGGAGCGAGAGCAGCGGCAGCGTCGGCAAGGAGGGAGCGGCGACGCGTCCGGAGCAGATGGGTACCCGGAGGAGCGGATGGCAGGCCGGCGCCCGGAGCAGCTGGGCGCGCGAGGGAGCGGCGACGCGTGGCATGCGTGGCTCGATCGGGCGCGGCGGAAGGGCGCGCGAGGCACCGGTGGCGCGCCACGTGCTTGGCTCGGTGGTGGCGCGTTTCTTGCGAACTTGGATCGAACGAGGGCGGAGGCGCGGTCGGGATCTACTGCCAGTTGGGGTCCACACCAGACGCGGGCTTGGGCAGAAAACGGCTGGAGTTGGCATCCATTTTCAGGCCCGAATTGTTTGCAGGCCGGACCACAAATCGGTGATGCGGGCTTCGTTTTACGGGCCAGCGCTGGAGTTGCTCTAGAACTTGCGGCAGATATGCGGGCTGCAGCAAAGCCCGCAAAAAGAAGAAAAAAGGCTGCTGCAATTTGCGGGCCGCTGCATGGGCCTGCGAACCCTATTGCGGTTGTGGTTGTGTGTGCGGGCGCGTGACGACCGACTCCCACGGCGCCACCAACTAGATTAGATACATGATCGTCTCCGCTGTTTCTCTCAAACAAACAAAAAAAAAATGACATCCTCTCCCGTCCCCACTTCTCCCCCATCAATCTCCATTCGCCGGGGCCTCCGCCGCCGTCGCCGTCTTCACTCCCCGCTGTATCGCCCCCTTCGACTCCCATCTGCCACATCAGGCACTCCGGGGGGAGAGGTTCTCCTCTAGTACGCTCCTTTGCATTCAGTTAGCCAGGGGAAAAAAATCCTCTTTTCTTCTTCGCCGCTTAGGGCCAAATCCAATCCGATTCGTGCTCGTTCCCGCGTTTTGGTGTTTCACCGGGGCTCCGACTCGGATATCGACATGCCTCGTCTATAAATCTGGTACGATCCCTCTCATTCTCATCTGCCCAATCTCTCGTCGCTCCTGCCTCTCTTCCTGCGCGCTCTGTTGTTTTTGCTGTCAGGCAGATGGATGAAGACGGACGACGTATTGTTTACCCTCCTATTCATGATGTCGTCGACAGCGGGGGTGACCTTGTCTATCAGGTACACTTCAGCGATGAGACGCGTATCTTTTTTTGGGAAATGAACAGCTGTCAAGGGAAGAAGCCCACCGACGTGTGCGTGAGACGCTGCAGTTGGGTCTCAGGAACGGCATGTATCCTGAAAGTGACTTCTATCCTGACCGCGACGCAAGGTCTCAAAATTATTATGTTGTTGCTCCCCACGCTGCGGTCGATGAGCATGGCTTGGAGGTGGAGGCATACGGACGCCATTGCTTTGGTGGTACCCCGGCCTCTGGTGAGGCCATTGTGGATCTACCGAAGATGAGCGTGAAAGAGGGTGAGTGCAGCATTTGTCTGGAAAACTTTGATGCAGGCAACAAACTCCGAATGATGCCTTGCTCCCATTCCTTTCATGAAGACTGCATCTTCAACTGGCTCCGGCTTAGCCATGTCTGTCCCCTCTGCCGCTTCCCGCTGCCCACTGAACAGCAGTAGGAGCAGGAGTAGATCTTGAATGGGTGCTTGTGGGTTCCATAATTTCATCTAGCTCAAAACTTGAGTGGGTGTTTATTTTAAATGTGATGACATTTGTGAATTGCTTGTGATATCCAATCCTAGCTTATACGGCGATGATCAATAAGATTATTGATATCTGTGATGTCCAATCTTAGCTTCCATTGGGACATTTGTGCGTGGTGAAGCAAGAGTGTAGCAAATTCAGATGTTATTTTGTTTATACTGGGTGATCTCTAGACATGATTGAGGGAAACTATTTCTGTTCCCGTGTCATTTTGTGTGGTTTCATACTTGCAGCTTACGCTGCTATTATTGGAATACAAAGTTTCGTATTGCTCTCCCAACGGCATATATGCTTCTGCATACAGATATTATATCCCCTATCAATGAACAGCTGGTGATCTCTAATTTCTGCAGCTGCAATATTATTTTTATCTAGCAACTGTGTTATTTAGTTCTGGATGCTTTCTTGTAGTTGTAACGTATATCATGAATGATACATGAGAACAAGAACTTATCTAGAAAAAATAGCTGTTAACTCAGTTTGCAAATACAACAAACTTAACCAGGAACAAAAATCGCTAGTGTATATTGTGACTGATATGAGTATGTTGTGCTCTGACTACACATTGCCATGGATTCGTTTTTACAAGCAGCGGGTAGGAAAAGGAGTGAGCACTAGGCTCCAGCCAGTCAGCCACCGTAGAAGCAAAGTCCTATAGGATTTATCCCTTCTTCCCAACCACTAACCACAACACCTCGATCTATTCTTACTTGCTGAACAGTTATACAATACCTGAAAATCAAAAAAGAAAACCCCCACTATATAGTCATTTAGCAACAGATCATGTTGGCTGGTTTTATTGACCTGGTTACCGCATTGCCAACCTAGCCAGTGGCTCAGTAACTTCCTTGTTCCTTACCTTTTGAATCCTGGGCAAATGGAGGGACGATAAGCATTGCATGAAGCTATAGTAGGGAAAAGTGCAGTGTTTTTCAGTTTTTCGAGAAACCGTTATGTGTTTGGCTAATTGCAGTATTGAGAAAATCTGTAAATGAATCAATCGTTGGGGGCACTTCATAGGTAATCTACATTGTTCTGGAGCTGTATATGATGAAGGCGACGCCAAGACCACTAATTTGGTGATCTGAAGATATTCTTCTTGTGATTACTAATTCTGCTGTAGATTGATGTCTTGGGGAATTCAATATATTTCACTAATTTGACTTGATCCTTATAAATTGTGTTTATATTTTTCAATGGTTGCTAGGTGTGAATGAGTTCAGTTCAACCTTTTGACGATCATTTATCAATGTGATCGGGCTCTCGAACAAAATGATAGAAAACAAAGGATAAACAGAATATGTATCAACAAACTGTTGTTATGCTTATACAGTGAAATGATAAGATGCCTACGAAAAGTCAGCTAGCGAACCAGGTGCTGGAGAAAAACAAGAAAACTTTGATTTAGGCTTCACGATGGGACATGTGTAACCGTTTGTCTTCCGCCTCTAATCTAGAATGAGAAGAGACACCTATATCTGAACAATGGTCCAGGCCAAGTCGCTTTCTTAACAGGCCGACACAACCCTTCTAATAAACGGTCCGTGTCGGGCCTATGCCTAGGCCTAAGCATGACACGACCAACTTTAAACGGACTAAATGGGCCACAGGCTAAACGGGCCGTGCCGTATCGGGGTGGCCCAAGGTAAAAAAATAGTTTTTCACTGATTTTAATTATTCTTAAATATAAACGGGCCAAACGGTATGTGTCGGCCTGTGAAGCATGGCCCAAATAACGGGCTAAACGGGTTGTGTCGTGCCAGCCCGACAGGCTTGCGCTTTGGCCCAAGCATGGCCCTCAACGGGCTGCGGGCAAGCATGACCTGTTTACCAACGGGCCCGAGCCATGCTCGGACCGGATCTAGGGAGGCCCTTTTAGCCCGACCCATTTGTTCAACTATAGGTCTGACTGGATCATCATCGACCGAACCATGTCTAACAAAGTCCGATTACGTTGCTCGGACACACCGTTTCTCTAAGGTGTTCCAGGCGGCGTAAGTTGTGGAACAATTCCGCAACTCTTTAGATGATTGCTAAACTCGAGGCTCAAATACTAGCCTCCTCGATAAGAAATTCTTCGAACTTTTCAAAGGTTCAGACTTATGCTTTATCAAATAGACATATTCATAACTACTCAAATCATCAGTAAAAGTTGTGAAGTATTAGAATCCTCCTCTAGCAGTCGTGCTCATCGGACCGCATACATTACTATGTATGAGTTCCAACAAGTGTCAAGCTCTCTCAGGAAAACCTACAAATGGAGTCTTGGTCATGTTGCCTAGCAAACAAGCGTCGCATGTCTGGTATGATTCAATTGTAAAAAGATACTCCCTCTGTTCAGGAAATCTTGACATTTCGGACAGCCAAAATGAACTGAATACTAACTGCAAAGTGCTGTCGGAACGCCAACATTTTCCAAACGGAGGGAGTAGAAAATAAGGTATTGTACAACTATGTATACAAATAGAAAAAGCGGCTGTATTAGACTGACAAGAAAGTATGTTATCAGTATGACAAGAATGAAAGATAAGAAAAGAAAAATAACCAAGTTTGTTAGATTCAAGTGAAGAAAATGAGAGACTACACATACCACTCTGGATCAGTCTCAACTGATGATGAACTCCAAATTTCACAAGGAGAACTTTCAATCTGATATGTTTCCTTGTTCTTATTAAGTTCATCAATCCTTTCATTGATCTTCAGTATCTGATTTAACATTCCATGACGAACAGAAATCTGCATAACACGCACATGTTTTATTTCACAAACTGGCATCTGTGGTTCCAACTATAAATTACTGCAGATCATGTAATTTTCTCGTTTGATTCACTACACCAGAAAATGCATGGTTTTCTAACAAAGCATAAAAAGACATATTCTTAGGATATCACCAATCTCACCTTACCGAGGTACGCAAAAAGACAGTAGAGACATGGTAAATACAAATTCTTGATCACCGGAGTTAGAAAAATCTATTTATACGAAAAACTTTCTCCTTCAGCAAATAATTTCAAATATAATTCAACTCCTGAATTAAGCTATTGTAGTTGCAGGAGACATGTAATAATCTGAAGATACAATGCTATTTTGTAGAACGTTCCCAACAGTATTGTTTAGAAGCGCACGCTCTTTTCCCGAGCTATACAATTTTTAGTTCAAAAAACAGGAATAGTGGGTTTCAATAAGAATTGGTATGGACCATCATACAAACACGAATCGAAATCAGTGACAACGGGAGATGTACCATAATTCGACCTACGAGACACAGAATCCTGCTGACAAATGATACTTGTCACTCTATCTTAGCGGAAATTCACCTGCGCCCCTTTTATAGACCCCATGTGCACCCGCTAATGGATTCTCAAATCTAGGCCCATTAATTGTCTAATTTAAATCATATCCTCATTAGGCTTTCAACCCATTAAGTGTGCGGCCCTATGGGCTCACGTATGCGTTGACGTGGCCCGAATACTCCTACTCCACCAATAGTTGATAGCGACCTCTAGCAAGACATGACAACTCCCGAACATACGTAAGTATCATATAGACGGGTTCAAAAGAAAAAAAAAAGTATCATATAGACGAGCCACCACAATCCATATACATGCTATTCCCTTTGCTTCATAATAATTGGTTGAACTCTTAGCTCACCACTCTTTCTCGATGTTGTGATCCAGAATCCTTGGTTAACTCTTAACCCTAGCATGGCCATGTATTTCATGATCCGGTCATTTGAGGGGCCCAGAAATATCTCTCTCAAGTAGAGAGGGACAAATCCCATATTGACTGATCATGTCTCACAGCACGCTTCACGACAAACCTGATAACCATATTTATAACTACCCGATTACGGTGTATCGTTGGGTAACTCCTAAGATCTTCCAAATAGAATGTGTTAGCATATATGAGATGGGTACATGCTTATGATTGTTGGTTGGTTGTATGAGATTGTACACGAATACTCTTATAATTTCTTAAGAGATATTATATTAACTACAAATTAATTATTTGATCATATCTTTTTATTATTAATATTAATGAAGTATATTACTAGGTAATAATATTTGTTAAGAAAATATCATTATCTATAACTTAAGCTACCACTAATCCTTTGTTAGGCCAATCTCAATGGAAGTTTCATAGACACGAGTTACCTAGAGTGACACGTCATCTAAAAATGTTTAAACTAGGATGAAACACCCCTCTCTCAATGCATAGTTTGATCTATTGTTATTTTCTTGGTTACATGCAAGACACAAGGTGTCTAGGTAACTGTGTATGGAGAGTTTCATCCTCATGAAACTTATTTCACCTCTCTCCTCATTAATACACTACCACATCATCAAAAATGCTTACATGGCACTCTATTTATTGCTATGAAACCCCCGCCTTAGCTTTAAATTGCTGTCGCTTGGCTAATTCAAATTACGTTGCGAAGTTTTGGGCCAGATTTCTAGGGAGGTTATGGGCCACACAATGGTAGAATATAAGGCCATAAAGGGTGTTTAATGGGTTAAATGCTGGATTGCTTCCGTTTGTAAAGTGAAATTAAACATTTTTCTTGGGCTAGGGCTCACGACCTAACTAGCTGCAACAAAGTTTTTTTTAGAAAAAAGAATGTTAATTAAGATTTCAGTTTCTGGATCGACTGATGTATGTGATCGTTCATTATTACAATCTTTAATAAGCAACAAGAGGTAGAATCCACTAAGGTATTACAGTAATGAATGTCAATTACTAGCTCCATCCATTGGAAGCAAAGATCCCCATAAGTGATTTCTCAAGCACACGACAACAAAGCTTAGAGGGAGTGAATCTACTTATATATAAAAGATGCAACCTACTATTACGTCTGAATGGCTATTTCTCTCAATCCACGTTGCGCCACATCATCATAATTAATTTTATATATAAAAGATGAAACCCACTAGCACGTCTTAATTGCTATTTCTCTCAATCCACGTTGCGTCACGTCATCATAATTAATTTCAACCATTTAGATAAAGAAAACATAATTAATTTCAATCATTTAGATAAAGAATGGATGTTAGAGATTAACACAATTAGTTCAAGATTATAATTTTAAAATTAATATCTTTTAATCCCGCTGCAAGGCGCGGGGTTATCAACTAGTATTAGTTATGACTAATAACACCTAGTGATGATTAAATCTATATAATAACCACAAATGACAAATAATTAGTGGTGCTAACAGATCTTGAACTATGTGTTTGACCATAGGCACCCATGCCCCCTAGTAGGGATAGAGACTGGTCCTACTACTGAAAAAGTTATTACTTCCTCCATTCCTATATATAAGAATTTCTAGAATCCCAAGACAAAATTAGTCAAGAGGGAGAAGACATATATACCTCTCATTTTACACTTAATCATCAATTCTCCACCCACCCATAGATCCATCACATTTTATCTTATATGTAGGAATGCTTATATGATGAAACAAAATTTGAATGCCTGGAATGCTTACATATAGGAATAGAGGGAGTAGATGCTAGACATTAGACACGAAAATCAAGTGTTCTATTGAGTGAGCCGGTTACAACAACAAAAATTTCCCATGCACATGCTACAATACTTAAACGTAAATATTTGAGAAGTAAAACCCTTTCACAAGTAGAACATATGGCTGGAGACTCATTTCTGGAGTTGCTTACTGCAGGTTAAAAATGATTTCTTACAACTAGTGTCTTTTCAACTAGGCTGCGAATCCCAAATAAGGGTTTTGGAAGATTGTTGGTTAGGTAGCCAAAGTTTCAAAGATAGATTCCTAAATTTGTACAATATAGTAAGGAGCAAAAATGTAACAGTGCGATCAGTTTTGTCATCGACTCCTTTAAGGGTTTCTTTTAGAAGAGCACTGACGGGTCTTAATCTTACCATGTGGGAACATGTAGTTCGGATAGTTTCAAATGTAAATCTGTCTGGTCAACAAGATAAGTTTAAATGGGCGCCGCACAAAAATGGAATATTCTCGGTGAAATCCATGTACAGAGCTCAATTACTAATACAACATTTGCCCTTCATAATGGATATTTGAAAAATAAAATTTCCACTCGAGATAAAGGTATTTATGTGTTTTATAGGTATGAAACTCCCATTAAAAACATAATATTTCATCCCAACAAATTTTGATCAATCTAGATGCAACAATTAAATGTTAATTTAATGTTACGCCTTGTCTCTAAAATCGTGAAGATGAAACTATGTATGGAGAGTGACTATTTCATCTACCAAGTTAAATCTCAAAATCTGATCTGCCACTATTGGTAAGTGTGAAATAAAACTATGTATTAAGACTGGACTAATAAAAAAAATGGCAAGTAATTAGTGGTGCTAACAGATCTTGAAGTGTGTGTTTGGCTATAGGCACCCCTTGTTGGAAATATAAGCACTTTCAGTTTTAATTTAATCCAGAAATAAATCATAAACATGATATACAGATTGCTAATTAAATTAGACAAGTCTACGCAAGATCAAGACATATCTAATAAGCAAGAGAAGATGAACACATCTACCATACTATCCATAACTATCATGCAGAGATAGAACGCAAAGGCTAGTATGGAAGACATAATGCAAGTAGAAGGTACGTATGTTTCGGGCCTGACGGAATAGAGGAGTTGACGACGACGTTCAGCAGCGTCACGGCGAAAACAGCGACGTGCTTGTCTCACGCGGCGGGGAAGACGCGCCGTGGTGGAAGCGATCGAGCAGTCGCGCAGAGCGCTTCCCAAAACCTTATTCGCCTTCTCCCGGTGCAGGATCGCTGAAGGCGCTGGTTCTGGAGACCTGCTCTCCCGTTCGACGGTGCACGCCGACGATTGGGATAGGCGAACCTAAACCGAGTCGGTTTTCAAAACAGAAAACGTATTAGACTCGCAGCAAAAATAAAGTGCAAAAGGAAGCCGCGCTCCTGCAAGGCAAGGGGCCGGATTTTGGCGGACCATTCACGCAGGTGATGCGCGGCCGCGTCCTTCGCCCACGCCACGCCACGCCCCGCCCCGCCCCGCCCCGCCCCGCCCTCCCTCATGGGCCTTTGAGATTTTCTAGAAATTATAGAAATCATTAATGGGCTTTGGCCCAATAATTCCATCACCCCTTTCCCCTATTAGGGGTAGAGACTGGTCCTACCGAAAAGTTAGATGCTAGACATTAGACACAAAAATCTAGTGTCCTGGAAGAAAATTCTCTGCAGCAGGGCTGCAAAGCCACCTATTTGCAGCACCACCCAGATCGTCGACACGTGGCCAGCCCAACACATCTTAGCCCTCCACGATTTTTAACCCAGCTGGAGCCGATAATCGAGCCAACTACGAAGGGCTGCGCGCCTAGGAGATTGAGCCAACGTCGCTCCCAGGAACCTGGGAAAAACGATTTGCATCTAATTCCGCATCTTGCTCGGCCACAACGACGGAACCTACAACCCTATTGGCGGCGCAAATAGAAATTCGTAGCATGACTGAAACAGAAGCCGCCGACGAGATCGAGCCTGCTGCTACCGTCGTTGCTGATGTAGGGATGACGATGCAATCGTTGATGCCATCCAACCCCGTCAGGTTATCTCGAAAATCTCTTTAAGTGATCTGTCTTCTTCGTTTGATCGTGAACCAGTGTTGTCGATGTTGCACCAAATCAGTGTTTTCAGGTTATGCCTTGAGAAATCTTAGGAAGCTTGGATGAGTAGATGCTGCATTGAAACTTGATTGTATTCTTTCAGTTAATTTTGATGTCCTAATTAGATTGTGATCATACTTCTGAAACACATATTGATTGTTATTATTACAGCATAAATATTGGGTCCTTCCAGCTATCATCCATCCAAGAGCAGGATGTCGCAACAAAGTTTCGGTGCAGTTCCTCTTCGCTGGTCTCCACATCAGCCCCTCAACCATCATCAATCCCCAATGCTCATGTGAGCCAGCCACTTTCGACCACATCATTTTCAGAAATATCCCATGTCATGGCACCCCAGGATTCACCAATCGAGGTACTAGATGAGGTAATATAATTGAGTTTAGTACAATTTTTCATGTTGTACTTATATAATAAAAATTCATGCATGCTCCAGTTATAACATATTTTTGTCCCATTATATTGTAGACCAATGAGGAACGTGGAGAAAGAGTTATGGAACTAAAAGTTGGCATGTGTTTTGAATCAGCAGAAGATGCATATAATATGTACAACTGTTATGCTAGAAAGGTTGGGTTCAGTATCAAAAAGAGTGACACAAGGCGTAGAGGAGATAAAACTATATATCAGAAGATCATAGTTTGCAGCAACGAAGGCATTCGAGGTACTCATCCATCGCATGAAACATCAAAGGAAAATGACACTACTAGGACCGGTTGCAAAGCTCGTATTCAATTTAGTGTTTCTCGAGATGATATTTGGAGGGTCCAAAAGATTGTGCTTGAGCATAATCATTATCTTGCTAGTCCTAATAAGACACAGTTGTTGAGGTCCCATCGCCGTATTACTACGGCAGATAAACATCTAATCGGTCAAATACGAGAAGCCGGAGTAAGGCCAGCTCAAGTGTTTGACTTTTTCAAGCAGTGGTATGGTGGAGCTGAGAATGTACCCTTCTCAAGGGTCGATTGCAATAATGAGATAGGTCATGAGCGTAAAAAATACCTGCCTTCAAATGATACAGATACCCTACTGGAATATTTGAAAAATAAACAATTAGAGGATCCTACATTCTTTTATGCAATAGAAATAGACAAAGACACTAGAGAGATAGCTAATTTCTTTTGGGCGGATGGTCAAGCTATCATGGACTATTCATGCTTTGGTGATGC
The DNA here is from genome assembly GCA_031894775.1 of Chloris gayana. Classification (NCBI taxonomy): domain Eukaryota; kingdom Viridiplantae; phylum Streptophyta; class Magnoliopsida; order Poales; family Poaceae; genus Chloris; species Chloris gayana. The sequence continues at coordinate 392,918 of JAUNZO010003845.1, read as the reverse complement.
TGTGTCATTTGATACAACATTTCAGACTAATAAATTTGAAATGCCTTTTGCTCCGATCCTTGGAACCAACCATCATAAGCAGACGGTTATTTTTGGAGCTGCGCTGTTATTTAATGAGACCACTGCATCATTCATTTGGCTTTTCAAGACGTTTCTGACAGCAATGTCAGGCAAGCATCCTAGCACAATTTTTACAGACCAATGTGCTGCCATGGCAGCAGCAATTAGCGAAGTATTTCCCAATACAAGGCATCGTCTTTGTTTGTGGCATATTTTCCAAAATGCTGCTAAACATCTCGGTTGCAACCAGTTATATGTATCCAACTTTTTCATCCATGGAGAGTCCTTTGATGCAAGGAGGATATACAAGTCTTTTACTTGGACTTGATCAAGATACGTCAGCTGCTCGTCAATTACAGTTTCATGAAGCAGGAAATCACACAACATGAATATATACCCCTATGATTAAATCTGAAGGCGCTATGAATTATACAATTTCATTTTTTTTATGTGTTTGTCGTTTGCAATCAGACATTCATATAGGTTTGGGCTTGTTGTGCCATTTTTTATGTACACTGATAACTGAAAAAATTGATGTCTTCCTTGGTTCACATTGATAACTGAAAAATTTGATGTCTTCCCTGGTTCTCTGCATGTTTCCCAGTAATTGTGACTTGTTGTCCTAATGAGCTGATTGATGCTCGATCAGTTTTACATGTGTGTAGTGGATCTGAGTAACAGGAGAGAAAAAGTACAGACCAATGGAGTCTGTGCAGGTTCAGCAAGCTGAATGAATACATAATTCAGACGAATATAAGCAGAGTTTAGTGTTTTCAGATTCAGTGACATTTTCCATTGCTTCATGCGGCGGCGTTGCTAGTTAGTAGTGATTATTAGCTGAGATGATGCGTTCTTAAGTAGCTGATGAGCTGTGCTGCTGATGTATCAAGATTGAAGCCAACTTCTATTGTTTGTAAACTGGTTACTGTAATGTCAATTGTATCTTCAGATTGCAAGTTGTGTGTCTTTTCTAGGCACTTTGTAAAATATTAAGTAGCATAATGCAGTACTGATGCCAAATCATATTCCATTGTGGTAAGATGCAACATGTAACTTCGATTAATTTCCCAAAGTTTTGTGAAGAGTAGAAGATACAAACCAATAGGGAATTTGGCAGCTAAAAGGCTTCAATTGATATCACACCAAGATAACATGATTATGTGCTTCTTCAATCGGACGGTAGGGGAGCAGCCACGGTGGGCGCAGAAGCCACATGCACCAATACTCAGCTATCTACCTGGATGGAGAGGGATCGTAGAAGCTGCAACCATGGTGGGCAACAGCGGTGGCCATCGCATGGCTCTCACCGTCGATTATGGAGGCACACCGAAGGAGCATGCAGGGATGACCGCGTAACTGCGACGATGAGTGGCGCCCGCCGTCGATGAAGGAGGCACACCGTGCAACGGAAAGGCGGAGCGAGCGGTAGCAGGGAATCCAAGCCATGGATGACGACCGGCTATGTTTTTTCAGCTTGGCTTGGTTGAAGCCATGGATGACGACCGGCTATGTTTTTTTCAGCTTGGCTTTGGTAACTGTTCGTAGTCGATTATCGGCTCCAGGCTCCAGCTGGGTTGCTGTGTTGGTTTGGGCAAAAAATCGTGGAGGGCCAAGATGTGTTGGGCTGGCCACGTGTCGACGATCTGGGTGGTGCTGCAAATGGGTGGGTTTGCAGCACTGCTGCAGAGAATTTTCTTCCTAGTGTCCTATTGAGTGAGCCGATTACAACGAATTTTCCCCATGCACATGCCATGTTGCTATCTGTCCCAAAATATAAGTATTATTACAGACTATGAGAGAGGTATAATTAGCCTGGTAGCACCCCTAAATGATCCAATATATAGTTCCACCAAAGGGCAATCGTACTAACTTGGTTACCATTTCAATTTGGACCCGATACATTAAGCTGAAGGGCTAGAGGATGAACAATCAGATGTCCATCTCTCCGTTTCCCCGAGGAACCTACAATTACCAAGCAAGCTCTGACTCCAGGTTCAGGATTTCGGGGACAAAAAAAAGACCCCATGACCAGCAGGAGGAAGAGCATTTTTGCTCATCACCCCGCTACACACGCTCCGCATTGCATTTTTTGCGAACTTATCGCAATAATGCAGCTGACACACCAAAATAAATAAGGAAGTTTTCAGACGTCATTAATTACTAAAGCATCTTGTATCCGGTGACCCAAACGTTGGCCTGCTGCGGCGCCTCCTGGACGTAGACGAAGCTGAGGCTCTTGCCGGGGTGCAGCGCCGGCATCCACTTGGGCGGCACGTAGCCGTACCTTGCCTTGTCGAGCCCCCAGAGGCGGCCGCGGAGCTCCGCCACGCCGAGGTGGAGGTGGAGCTCCCGCACCGTCTTCCTGGACCGGTTGGTGACGGTGACCGAGTAGCGGTGGTACGTGGCGCCCCTCCTCGCCCACGTCCTGGTCACGTTCTGCTCGATCTGGAACGGGGCCCACGCCGCGTGCGGGTGGCGGCGGCGGTGGCGGTGCATCGCCGCGGATGGCGATGGCGATGTCTGGTTGTCGAGCGAGGGAAGCGGGGGCGACCGGTACTCCTCCATGCCGGCGGCGCACGCGCCGGCGAGCCGCGCGAGCACGCCGAGCAGCGGCGCGCTGTTGTAGGTGGCCGCCTCCGTCTGCTGGTAGTTGTTCCGCTCGTCGGCGAAGTCGTCGTACTCGTCGGGCCCGCCGACGACGGCGCCGTCGAGGACGTTGGGGTTGGCAGCCTGGCGCGGGTACCAGCTGGCGTACCCCTCCTGGCAGCTGACGAAGGAGGGGTCTTTCCTGACGGACACGATGGAGGCGGCGCGGTGGTGGACCTGGCGCGGGAAGCTGCGGCCGTAGCCCACCATGTAGCTGGTGGCCCGCGGGTTGTCGCCGAGAAGGTAGTCGACCTGGGCCCGCACGAAGCCCAGGATCTCGAAGGGCCTGGCGGCGCCCCCGGGCAGCGCACCGCGCCGCGCGCGTGGTCGGCGTAGGCGGTGAGCAGGAACGACGCGCTGGTCACGAACTGCAGGTTGTTCCACCGCTGGTGGTACATCATCCCGCCCGGGGTGCGCGCCACGTTCGCGTACCCCTTGCCGATGCACGAGCACACGAAGAACTCCGCGTTCTGCTGGTAACGCTGCAGCGTCGCCGCGTGCTTGCCCGCGCGGCCTTGCGCAAGGAACTGTAGTATATACGGTGGGTGTTGCACGTCAGCACAGTGCTTTGCATCGGTTTGCTTGTCAGTACTAGAGCAAGAAGAAACAACAAAAGAGTACCTTGGCCGCCAGGACCTGCACGCCGGGGTACTTGACGTCCCAGCCGAACTGGTTGACGGACCAGCCCGTGCCGCCCAGCGCGTCGCCGTTGCGAGCCAGGTAGTCCAGGTAGTACTCGTCGTCCGTCGCCTCGTACAGCCACGCCGCCGCCCACAGAAGCTCGTCCTGGAAACACACCATTATATTATATTGGAAAGATCAGCATCTTCTTGTGTCACTATCAGATGCTCACGTCTTTTAATCACTGATGACTGACTTACCCCGTATCCGCTGAAGGAACCGTAGTAGTTCCGGGCAACCGGGATGCTGGCGTCGTATTTCCCACGGTACTTGTCGGCAAACGCAAACAGCTGAAATGGTGCGGGGGAAAAGCAGAGTATTTCAGGACTTGTATCACTAGTTCCCTACACTACACTAGTACACATTGCAATAATAATTTGGTGCGGCTATGGGCGAATGTCTTACCTGCTTCGAATGTACCAGCAGCAGGTTCGCGTAACCCGCGTACTTGCCGCGGAACACGAGCGACGCGGCGGCCATGGCGGCGGCGGTCTCTCCGGCGAGGTCGGAGCCGGGGTTCTGCGGGTCGATGCGGAACGCCTGCCGGCTGGTGGTCATGTCCTCGGGCCGCTGCCAGCAGCTGTGGTCCGTGTCCCCGTCGCCCACCTCGCCGTACAGCACATCCGGCTCCGGGTGGGCCTTGATGAAGTAATCCGTGCCCCACTTCACGGCGTCCATGGCGTTCTGCAGCTCGCCGGCGCCGCCCATCTGCTTGCCGTACTCCAGGATGCCCCACGACATCATCGTCACCGTGAACGCCATCGGCAGCCCGAACTTCACGTTGTCGCCCGCGTCGTAGTACCCGCCCACAAGGTCCACCTGAAGGAATACAAAACAATGTCGTTAGCTTTCAGCATTGCTCAGAACATATACAGGCACAACACAATGCACTTACGCCATTGGCCTTTCCGTCGAACAGGCCCGAGCTCTCTCTCCAGGTGACCCTCTGGTTGGGCGGGAGCCGGCCGGACCGCTGCGCCTCGAAGTAGAGAATGCTCTTCTTCAATGCCATGCCGTAGTCATGCCCGCCACCACCGGCAGCCATGCTCACCATTGATGCAGCCACCAAGAGGCCAAGGAGGGCACCCATGCTCTTGGCCATGGCAGTGCGCCAATGCTGAGGAGGCGGGGAGTGTGAGTGACCAGGGAATCTGGCTGGCTTTGGAGGGACCTCGAGGGTGTACTACTACTTAAATATTGGACGAAGATTACCTCAAAAGAAAAAAATGGAGGGAAGAGGGGACGACCTGGGGCAGAGATTTCAAAGGTGGCTTGACCATTTGTTTACCCCTGTCCTACATTTCACACTTTATCAAGTGGCTTATTCAAGAATTACATGTTCCTCCAGCATGTGACCTAGGTATAACACTTACAAAATGGCTGATTTTCTTTTCTTTTATTCCCCGTTTCTTTCCCTGCAGCCACTCTCATGTTTGTTGTTTGGTCCCTAAAATGATTAGGCATTCTGCCACTTTTGATCGAACAAGGACAAATTTTTAAAAATGGAATGAAGGAGAACTAATGAAACGGATGCCTCCTGCTTGTACTCTAGCTCCTTGTAGTTCATGACTGATGAGAATATTCAGGTTCAGTGTGATAACAAAGTCAACCACAAACCAAACCCCTATGTCCTTTTCATTTGTTTGCATTGACCAGGAATTTCGAAACCGGGTAATCTCGGCTCCTTAGAGCATCCTGCATTATGCAACACGGGCTATTTTTGGCATTGGACATAAAGATCCAAGTAAACTGGTCAAAATGCTGAAGATGAACCCTCCTTTCACTTTTGCAAATGTTTTTTTTTATTTACAGAACTTTTTAAAGACATTCACTGATGCTGGATGGAGGTTGATACTTGCTAGTGCATGTAATCAGTAGTTTCTTTTTAACTGAAAGGTTCAATAATAAACACATTGCTTGTGTTCTTCTCTGATAAGATGTCTAGAACCCTTAACTGAGTACTATGTGCCTGAGCAACACGCGATACCAATGTTAGAGAACAAAAGAGAGGGAACTTGTGCTGCAATTCTCAGGAGAATCTAACAAAGCTATTCAGACAAAAGTAAAAGAGTAAGCGCTGCATGGAGTTCGTTTGAGGAAAGTGAAAAATCCACTCAACAATGTACAGCCTTCCGTAGTTCATCTGCTCTGCAGGGGATGAATTCAGGACATTCTGAATTTTCTCATACAAAGTTGATGTATAATTCTGCTAAAATATTCTGATGTATAATTGCTCAGTGTAAGGACTAAGGACACGTGTACAGAAAAGGTGTTTGTGAATGTGTTCTTGAATTGGAGAAAAATGTTTGTTCGCAAATATGTACCCTGTAATCTCATTCATTTATTCTGATGGCCTGATTTGATGATAGAAACTTTGTGTAGATTTTAAGATATTATATTTTTGTATAGGTAAGAACATATACATATAGGTTCATAAGCACGCACCTATAGAAATTGTCGCCCATACCTAAGCATTTATGGTAGAGAAAAGCACATCACCAATCCCTGCATGGCGACCAAAAGTAGATCATTTTGCTTAAAGTGGTTTATAGGGCCCGGCGCTCACCTTCTAGCAAGGTTGAGATAACCGATTGAACCGTGAGAACCGCCCGGGGCCGGTCCACCGGTTAACCGGATAACCGGAAAACCGGCCGGTTAGCCGGACGAAATTTGATTTGTGGCCGTGCGGTCGCAGCCCGGTTAACCGGCCGGTTTCTCCGGTTAACCGGCCGGTTAGCCCGGTTAGCCGGCCGGTTTTCAGGCACAGTGCAAATTGCAATAGAATCAAGAAAAATTCAGAAAAATAGGGAAAAATGCATTAACTGCCCTAAAATATTAACGATAATTTTAGACATAAAGTCATATTATATCCACTTTATAGGACACAACACAACCATATTGCCCAATGAAAAGTCAAATATAGTTGTCTAACTCATATTGTTCATAAATTCATACAACAACAAGATTAATTGTACATAATACATAAAAAAATATGACTTTTACTCATGTCTCGGCTATAGTTGTTCAAAACATAGTCTTCAACAAATATTATACATCAAGAAAATTTGGGAGAGGGAGGGTTAGTCGGCCGGTTATAGCGGTTAACCAGCGCTTTGACCGGTTAATCAACCGGTTATAAGGTTCTATAGCCTTTTTACCTTTATTTGTATTCCGTAAATTTTTTCTATGTCAAACAACTTCAATTTCAAATTATTCTTTTACTATAAATCTTTATTTCTTCTCTAGTTTTTTAACAAATTTTTTATACAAAATTTTTCAAATTTTGAAATTTTTTGAATTTGAACCGAGGGTTAACCGGCCAACCGGTGCAACCGCCCGGACCGGTTTACCGGTTAACCGGGTTAACCGGCCGGTTAACCCCGGTTCTTTGAACCCTGCCTTCTAGTACATGCTCTCATGGCCCGTGCTTTTCTCTTTAAGAAATAATGAACTGACTGGTAACACAACCCAATCTAAGGTCAAAATTAAGCTATCTAGAACAATTTTGAAACAAAGTTAAAAACAACTGTAATTTTGAACAAAGCTCATGGTTTTGGTGACGTATTCTCACATGCATTGGACTAGCTAGGTTCGGTATTTTTTTCCACTAGAAAACAACTGGTTATAGCTCAATCTTGTCCACAATTCTTTAGATTTTACTACCTCCCATTGATATTAAGCATACAAGTGCATTGATTTCCACATCTACGCAGAAAACAGAGCTATATACAACCCGAACACTCAGTTTTCTTGGAGTGATGGCACGCATCACATTTCACTCAGAAATACAGAGAGACAAATCCAACAGGGTGATGCAGCAGTTGTTGGATTTTTGTTTTTGTTTCTGTTGTTATTGTCCTATTGGACTTCGTAATGTACTAGTTTATTAACGTATTTAGGGAAACAATAATACACATAAGTAAGATGAAGATGAATCAATGGCCAATAAGTTGGAGCAAAAGTTGTGTGCGCGTTGCTGCCACATTAAAGCCACATAATCTGAAACAAACAGGATTTAGAAAGTTGGGTTGATCGGATCGGTGCTTGAAGTCTTAGGCTTGTGAGAACACAGAAACTATTGCTTGCTTTGCCGCCATGGCGCCATCGTCCTCGTACCTCCCTCCGCGCGCGATTTGACAGAGATAAAATATGAAGAGCACAGACGTGCCGATGCAACGCGACGAACGCCATGACTGAAACGCCTGGCGCCAAACTAAGCTTTTTTCTTCACGAAAACCCAGCACGGCAGCCGATGGGGAGGATCACGTGCCGCGCGCACACACGACCCGAACACTGGCGCGCAGGCCAGGCCTAGTGGGCGATCTCAATTTCTTTCTGCTCTTTCACATCGCTCCATGCGGCCGCGCCGCGCGTGCCGGCCGTTTTGTTTTTGGCTTTTTTGACTTGCGCGCCATGATTCTTGTGGCCGCGCACTAGTGCCGGGGACAAGCAAGTCCAAGCGCCTCCACGGCTCCGCATATTTTGGCGCGCACTCTCCGCGTCCCGCGGCACAGATGGGGATGATGCATGGTTATGTGGAATGGGAATGTGTGTAGCCATAAAACTCGATTCAGTCGTGCCGTAAAGGTAATGTTGGTGTCTCTCTAAAAGCAAACAGGAACCCTGAGGATGAACAGGAAATTTCGCACAGTGACTCCTAAATCAGTGGCGCGACATGGAATACTTTTTTTATAAAACGGATGTATGAAAACATTAGTCAAGAATACATGCGTTTTCATACATCCGTAGGGGGCCGATGCAGCTACTTTGTCCGCTGAAGCCTAAATTCCTTATGTAGTTTTTGCATCAGGATTCTGGACTTCAGAGATATTTGGATGTTCTCATGTTAATAGATGTACTAAACATCTTTTATTTAGTACTCTCTGAGACGACATGATGATTAAGGTGACCATTGTTGGGGCTGCGACAGAACGTAAATAAAGAAGACAAAAAGTAACAAAGAGAACGAAAGCAAAAGATTCCCTCAAAGAGAGAAAAAAAGAGAAAGGTCTCCTCTTGGGAGGAGACCATCCATCATCTCCAGTTCCATAGCCTTTAGTTCCAGTATAGACATAATCCGAACTACATGTTACTATGTCCCTGCTTAAATCTACAAGTTCAGAAATACTTATTCATTACCTTCACAAGTAACGCGGGTGTAAGTGAGTGGAACTGCTAATAAAAAAAACCATGTGATCAGTAGGCCATTCAAGTCACACTGGGGCTACCAACACGCGAATTTTTATTTTAAAATAATCGTTTTTAATCTAAAATTCTAAAAAAAAAACTATCCAAAACTAAATTTTCAGGATCTGTTTTTGTCACGCCATGTAATCTGGCGTGATTACTTGAATGAATCACGCCGGATGACATGGCGTGATTATTGTCACGTCAGCACGTCGACCACGTCGGATTTTTGGGTAGATCGAGGTTGACTCCAATCACGCCATACTGATTGGCGTGAATGATAGTCCAATCACGCCAAATAATCGGGCGTGACGGGAACTTAGTAAATTTTTATGTCGCGAACGGGAACAAAGAACAATTGAATCACGCCAAATAAGATGGCGTGATTGATAAAGTAATCACGCCATATGAGTTGACGTGATTCTCTCTTTCTCACCTAGATGTCACTTTCAGTTGATGTCATGTGACATCATCAAGGTAATATTTTTAAAAAACTCTATAAACTCTACATACGAGTGTCCGATTTGAATTCCGTTTTCACCATTGCATTCTACACGAAGAAACGAACAAAACTAGATCTCACTTGCATATGTTTTGAAGATTTTTTTTAATAACCTAAATTTCACCATATATTAGGTAGTAATTTATATTATGAAAAAAAATCTTCGAAACATATGCAAGTGGGATCTAATTTTGTTTGTTTCGTCATGTAGAACACAATGGTGAAAACAGAATTCGAATCCAACATTGTATGTAGAGTTTATAGAGTTTTTTCAAAATTTTAACTTGATGATGTCGTATGACATCAGTTGAAAGGGACATCTAGGAGAGAGAGAAGGGAATCACGCCATCTCATATGGCGTGATACTTTTACTAATCACGCAATTTCATTTGGCGTGATTCAATTGTCCTTCATGTACATCGGCAGCAACATTGCCACAACTATGCACATGCTCCTGTAAAGTAGCACCCAATTGAAATACCTTGTGAACGAAACCGATCTCGTCTGCAGTAGACGTCGGTGCAGCTGCGGTGGTATGGCTAACCATAGGCTGGACTGGGCCAAAGAAGGCCCAAGACCCGACATAGGCACGGGTCATGCTCGGGCCCGACAGGGGCCTTCCACGGTGGCGACGATACCGGCCATTGAGGTGGCGGCGAGGGGCCTCCCACGGCGGCGCCAAGTTCGGCACCCATTCCCGAGGGAGGGCCTACCACGGTTGCGACGGGGATGTCGGCTCGGAGGGTCGGCGGCGCGGCGGAGCGCCCCAAGGGGCCAACGAGCGCCGGGCACGGGGGGTCTTCCGTGGCGGCGCCAAGGGCCTCGGCGGAGCCCTGCGTGTGACCATGGGCCGGTCCGGGCTGGGTAGTCCGGGGATGGGTGCCAAGGCCGGCGTCCTGGATGCCCGGACGACCGGCCGAAGTGAAGGCGGGGAGAGGGAAGGGCCGACGGACGGTGTTGAGGGGGACCAAGGGGCCGGATGCGGAGCGGGAGGTGGCGGATCCGAGCCGGGGAGGGCCAAACGGGCGGCGACGGAGGCGAGGGTACCGGATGAAGGTGGAGGGATGTGCCGGCTCTTGACTCGCCCTCGCCGGATCCTACTTTGAGAGGTGCTGATCTAGCGGCGGCGGGCCACCGAGCGACTCCGTGGGTTGTGGAGGCGAAAGGAGGCGGTGGGATTCTACATCTACTTTATTTGGACTCTCCTCCGGCTCCGGCGAGACACCAAGGTGCTGAAGGCTGCCGGCGACGAGGACATACCCGACGGAGGCGGCGATGGCGGCTTGAGGAGGGAGGGAGTCATGGCGGCGAGACGCCTAGCTTAGCGAGCACAAGGAAAACATAAAAACCTAAAGGTACTAGAACTACTACGAGCAACGGGAGGGGGGGGGTGCTTCCCTCTCCATCTCACCGTCGGCGAGGCCACCGGAGGGAGGGGAGAGGGGGGGGGGTGGGCGAACGTGGCGGCGGAAGGGAAACCCTAGGAGGAGCAAGGGGAGAGCCCTGTCGGGGATAGAGTTGGTTGCTCGGCCCGTGTTGCATACTACGGGGTTAACAATCCATCAGCCACACTTGTGCCAAAAAATTCGTTCATTTGTCCATCCTTGTCTCCTTTGATTAGAACTTCTAGCATATCGGTTTTGATGTGGAACACGATAGGTGACATTGGATGGATCATCTCGGCATTTGCCTTTTTTTCCTGAATTTAGTGTCCTATGTCATGATTGAGATTGACTTTCCAATACTACCTCCGAGTGACATGAGTTTTGACCCATCACCACTGGGACGTAGGGATGGCAATGGGTACTCGAAACCCGATGGGTAAAAACTCTATTAGGGGACGGGTGTGGGACATATGTCGTACCCGTGGGTATAGAAATGGGTAAAATTTTGTACCCGATGGGTATATGGGTTTGGGTATGGGAACCATAAACCCATCCCCGTACCCATAAACCCGACAATTGTATATTATTTGCGAGTTAATAACGTGGATTTCTTATTTTGTTGTAACTCTAATGTCCTATTAACACTATAAAAATTTACTAGATAAATATTTGATATTATTTTGTGCATGTGCATGACCAAAGTCCTCATTAATTTGCTAAAATTTATCGAAGTATCAAGAGTTTATTTGAAGTTTTATGGGTATAAAAACCTGATGGGTACCCGAATATCCGATGGGTATGGGTATGAGGTGAAACTTCGACCCGTTACGGATATGGGTATGGGTATGGGTATAATTTAATTATGATAGATGTGGGTATGGGTGACTAAAACCCGACGGGTTTGTACCCGTTGCCATCCTAGTGGGACGAAAACCCGACCACCTAACTTAACGATATTAGGCTTTTTCAATTGATATAATCTATCAAGACGTTAGTATACATTAGAAATGGCAAAGGAGCTGACATTCAGTTGCCCGTGCAAATGTAAATTATTCAAACCCTCGATTTCAGAATGGAACAATATGTCTAGCTACTCACAAGGATACAACTGAATATACATAGTAATGCCTACTATACACAGCTGACAGCTGTATGATGCTTGAACAGAAAATAGTGCAAATTCACCCGTCATAGATTCAGAGGACTAGGAAGAACAATGCACTGTAATTTAGGTTTCAGATAGTACAAATTTTGATGGATAATTTGTCTATGGGACATTGTACGAAAACCAACTTTGTCTCGAGGACACTAAGTTTTTTGGTTTAGGGTCCTCCAGACAAAGTTGGCCCTTTACAGTGTTTTGTAGACAAATCACCTTGAATATAGTTTTTACTGCAGCTGAAATCCCTGAAGGGGCTTCTCAAATTTTGACAAACACTAGCATCAATTTCAGTACTGTTTCAAGCTAGTCATCATATCTGGTGACTTGAGGCTAAGCCACTATTTATTGAAAGAAATAAGATTAACCTCTACAAAATTCTGCTGTAACATAGCTGCTTACACAAATCTGAAGGCAGGTTGAGGCATACAGATGGGTCTGTTTTTCTTTTTTTTAAAAAAACAAATAGTTGGATAGGATCCTAGTACAAGAATGTAGCTTCTGGATATAAGTTGAAAAGGTACCAGCTACGCCTGCGCTATGTTTTAGGTATTTTTGTCTATGGCTTCTCTTCGTCTGATTGAGAAGGCCCATTGATGGCATCGGCGAAATACTCAACTGAAAGTACATCAAAATAGATAGTCAAATAGTAATGCTATATAATTTTAAAATTCAAACTATACTGAAGAAATTCAACATGTGGTCAAAATTACCAATGTCATCATGGTCTGGCGAGTCAAGCATGAGGTCGGAGTCTGAAGGCAGGAAAGGGTTGCCTGTGTAGTTCTCAAGAGCTGACAGGTCTGAAGGTCAATAGCAGCATAAAAAGGAGCAAAAGTGAGAACATGTCAAGGAGAACAGCTCCTTTATAAAATGAAATTGTTTCTCCTTTTGACGCCATGGGAAAGCATAAAACTAGTTATGCACTGCACTTATGCAATTAATTCCAAGCAGATATTGTCACATTACCAAATCTAATTCAGCAATGGCTAGATACCTTGCATTGAAGCAGTGTATTTTTTAAGTATTAGTTTCTTTTTTCACTTTTTTGTAGGTGTAACTTGTAGATAATCTTTTATTCTGAAGAATATCCTGTAGGGGCTTTGCACCTCCAGTTTCTTAAAAAAAAGGAAAAAAACTTCTAAGGTAGCATAATTACTTTTATAGATGAAAATGTCAGTCATAATATGATGTTCGAACATAGAACACTACCTCCCAAATTTGTCAAATCTGCTGTTAGATCAGAAAGACTGAAATCCCAAATCTGCTGGCCCAAGGAAGAGCCATCAGCACCATCAGGGCCTATTTGCAGAGGTCCTCCGTTTCCTACATCAGCTCCAAAGGTGGCATTGGCTGCTGATTCATCCACACACATCCCTGATATCTCAGATGGCGTGAAAGATACATGATTGCTTGACATCGCAGATGATGGACTCACAGCCATCTCAGATGACATAGCACTGCAGGTTGTTGCAGCATGTGTGGTTTCATGTGTTTCATTCTCCATCATGCTTCAACAACAAAAAGTAAAACATATGTTATACAGGGCATATAAATGTGATGGGGGAATAAATTTAACTGGAACTAGTTTATAAGTTGTCTTTGGATAAATGGTTCCAGCAAAAAATTTGAATGCAGTATTCAAGAAAATAATTCGAATGCACAAGAAAAAATGGCTCAAAAACTAAATACTTGGAAGTACAAGATAAGTTGCAAATATGCTTGTAGTGAAATGGTAAAGATCCCGAAAGAGGTAGTAGTCAACCTGTGGCTCTAATCCAGGTTTTGCCACGAAAAAAAAAATAACAAACACACATGGAAATGCTGGGAATATTGTGCTCACTACGTGAGATTGCGTATTTGAGGGAGCACAGCCAAGCATCTCATCTCTACTCCGGGCATTTGAAGAAGAGCTGCACCCCAGGTGTTTGGCTGGAGCAAAAGGCTTGAGACGCCTTGGTCTGGTGGTAACCGTCGAGTAGGGTGTGATGTGTGGTGTGCTTAGAGTTTTTGGTCAGGTCTTGCTCTGTGTGTTTTATGAGGTGTACAACTAATCATGTAATCACACCCCTCACAGCTCGGCTCGGAGTGAGGTGATGTTCTTGTAAGGGGCCGATTCTATTGTCTCTTGAATACAAAGATATGAAGCTCTCCTTTGTATTCGAGAAAAAGAGATTGACCTGCACGGTATCAACAGTGACTGATTTTTATTTTTTAATCTAACTTTTGTCTCACCACAATACAGGTATACTGATCTTCTTATGAGCACTCACACTGTCACACATAATCATTTTGTTCACATATTATGGGCTTGTCACGATAAAACAATATAACTGACAGAAAATACAGTTATAACTGGCAACAATATAACTGTCTAGTTTGCAGTAATAACCAATTTACATAGGATTCCTTGTCCATCTCAAAAATGAACAGGACAACCTATTTGAATGATAATTATGTTTTCAAAAATTATTATGTATCATAGTGTTCTTTAATTGAACAAAAATACAAACAAATAAGGGAAAAAAGAGATAAAATGGATGTTTACCCATTTCCTGAGTTCATGCAAACGGGATGATAACCACCTGGTGCAGGAATTCCATTTACTATATGATTGCTTGGTGGACCGCAAGCCATTGCAGGCTGCCCTGGAGCAGCCATTCCAGGTTGTTGAAGAACTGGATATCCCATTGGCAAATTGTTAACTGCACTGATAGCAGGTAGCAATGAATAAGAAAGGTTCTTTTCCAAAGAAAAAGCTCTACAAGTATGCAGTAAAGAGAAACAAAGAAAAGAAATCAAGAATCAGTTTTCAAACAGATAATTTGTCAGTAAAAAGGGAAATCAAAATGGTTTGGCTTACGCATTGTAGAAGTGTAAACGATCTCATTGAGTATTTGAGACAAAATGGCCGTTACAAAAACAATTAGATTGGCATGGCAGTTATATCTTGTGCTGCCTCTAAATTAAGATAACAAACAGCGACAACGTAAAAGAGACTGTTGCAACTTAGATTAGAATCATGGGTTGCTTCAACAGACTTAACATTTACAACACGGAGATCAGAGATGGAATTACATATATATTCTATGTATTTTAACCAAATGAAAACAGATGTTCCATATGTACATAGTTTATTCAATGATAGTATTTGCAAATTACTACTAAATATTCAAGAAAACTTTTACAAAAAGGAATGCAGATCTTCGAATGTAAATTGTAGTTTTTGTGCAATTGCGAAGGAAGATTTAACATCTTTCTCCTTATTCATTATGTTTGAAAACAATTTGGTCCAGATACTGTTGCCATAAGCCACAAGCACTTAAGCTGGTGGAAGTACACTGATCAGAAATTCAAATATTGTTTATTTCACAAGTTTCGTGGACCTTCACATGTGTTGGAAAAAATATGCGGTTCAAGTTCATAACCAGTTATTTTCTCCTATTTTTTTTATTTTAAAGGATTCAATAACTCCCAACTATGAACTTTGAATAATTAATACTACAAATGCTACAACAACAAAAAGACAGCAGAGAAGGATACTCTCGCTGTGATCATAGTTCTTAGTAAGCCAGGGATTTCTATTTTCTGGTGCTGTCTCTTGAATTTGAGCTGTAATGCACATCACCATCATTATATAATATTCCACTACTTACCATTTGGAGTACTGCATCATATCCCACTACTTGCCATTTACTGTAGAGTTTGTATATAATATATGTTCGTTCAATGCCATTTAATGTGGTGACATATATTATTTTAGGCTTGACTCGATGACCAATGTTACACTCCATGTTGACATTGAAGAGTTAGATTTTGGATGTCATTTTTGTTATGTAATAAGTCTTATAATGTAATCTCCTTCAGATGCAACGCTATTGCATATGCCCTGCATTTGAGTGGGGTGTTAAGGAAGTAGTAGTAGTTTAGGACTCTAAACGTAGAGTCCTAATCCTAGTTTAGTATTGAGTCATGTAACCCATATATATGTAACCCCTTGTGGCTATTATCATCTATCAATACATTACATCATATTATTCAAGAACTACATGATGGAATGAATGTTAAAAAAGGGACATGCAATCAGAATCAATGGTTCTTCAAGTAGAATGCACAGAATGTCAGAAGAGGATACTCAAGATGAGGATTATGTTTTGTGTTCATCAAGGTAAGGTATCTATGGGATCATTACGCATTGATTTGTATGTATATCTTAGCGGATGATGGTGAAAGGCAGCAGTAGATAGGCCTTTGAAGCAGATTGTCAAGCAGTCCTGTAGGTGACGACCTGAAGGAAATAGGGCAACTGTTGTGCAATGCATTAGTCATTATTTAAGAACTAGGTGGTTTAAACTTAAGAAGAAATAGGCACTCAAATTTACGTCGAAGATTATTCAAACCTAAGTGGTCAGGCATACATCTACACCTTTAACCAACTTGAGATAGGTTCAGTTACTATCATGTTTAGATGGGTGCAAACTGCAAACAATGATGCTAGAGATAATGGCGTACCCAGTGCTGTAGGCTACCGCACTGTGCGGGGTCTGGGGAAGGGTGATTGATGCTAAAATAGGGCATCATAACTGGAAAGTGAAGTTGTACTAACAACTACTGAAATTGTGAAGTCAACACCAAATGATAATAATAATAATAATAATAAAGAAGGAAAGGCTGAAGCCAATAATATCAATACCAGGCATTGGGCGAATTCCATTCGGCGTTGGGGGAAATGGAACCTGCTGTGGTACTGGGTATTTCATCAGGTGGTACTGATGCTCCAATAAATGATTAAACAAGTTGATCTGTTTTTTGAGTTTCAGCCGTATGTAGTAAGCTCGAAAGAAATCAGAGTTCTCTTCTTCAAGCTTTTGCCAGACTGATAACAAGAAGACAGGCTGGTGTAAGAGCTATAGTACAAAGAACATCAGTTTCAATGTAAATCGTACCGAAACATCACACAAAGAACAGGAATCCCACTGAACTCATTAAAATTTTATTCCAGACCAATTAATAAAGTTATGCGCAGAGAAATTTGAAAATGCAATGAACATCATAAAGTTAACAAATAAGGAAACAAAGACAGTTGGAGAAATATCAAAATACAATACAAAACGAAGTGGATTGCTAAATCATTCAAGCATAAATCATTATCTATAGATTCATTGTTTGTGCTATAGGTTATATTCCATATCTCTTAGGCAACTTACTTTATGAGACAATAACAACAAGTTCTTTCAAAGAAATATGCATTATAAGGAAAAACACATTTATCCCATTACCCAATATTCTTGTTTTAAGTAGCTTAGTACATGTAGAATATGGTAAGATGTAATTTTGAGACACAACTTAGTGATCTAGATGGTCATTTCTGAATTTGATGACCTATGTAAACAACTAAACCAAGTTCAATGGTCCAGAGTAACTGCTGGTAGATTGACTACCGAAAACCCTGACCTAGAGTGGTGAAACCAGGCTCTATACGTGCACGATTAGAAAGGGTCCTAACAACTTCTCCTTTGTTCATATATAGCTGTAGGCAGCGCTCGATAAGATTTTGGACCTGCAAAAACAAAACCATAAATGTTTTGGTTTGTTCGCAACAGTAGAGAAAGTACAAGGCAAATCCTGTACATAACTCTTGAATTTTCCAATATTTATGATCAATAAGTAGCCATCTTACTAGTTCAATGTCTTCACGAGAAACCTTTTTATTATCATTACTAGTAGGTTGTAATGAACCAGAATCACTGACAGGTGTATCTGTGACTCTCGTATTTATCAGTTGAGCCTGCTCGTCATCATCACCTTGTCCTGATGACTGAAACTTTTCCTTGCTCTCAACATCCTGTGGCAAGTCCGATACTCCCATAAGGCCATAAGGTGATAAATTCAACAAATCACAGTAAAAGATAGAATGGGATACCAATAAATGATGAAAGCAAAGAAAATACGGATATGTGGAAAGAGCACATTCAATGAATTTGACATCTATTAATAGTTAATACCAATACACTATCACTAACATCTAAAAAAACTATCCTTAAGAAATTCGATGTTTACACTGCGTGGACTACCCCTAGGTGCCAGGGTGATCCAGAAGTGATTAGGCGTGCATAGGTGGAGACAGTTGTCAGCGTTGGGCATGTTGGGTGGCCGCCTAGGCACCGGGAACCTCTGTCTAGCAACTGAGACCTCAAGCCAGGAGTTGTATTGGTGCCCAAATTATCGAGGTTTAACTCAGCGAGTATACTAAATGGCCCTGCACGGATCAAGAACTCGATGATGCAACACAAAAACACACAGGGGATTTAGACAGGTTCAACCCCCTCGTATCGAGAGTAATAACCCTACGTCCTATATGAATTGTATTGCCTATGATTATGGTGTTGGTAAATGTTTTCGTAGGGGGTCCCTACCCTTCCTTATATATCCGGGGAGACAGGGTTACATGCAGAATCTTAGTCGGTTGCAAGATTCAACTATATGGAAACTCTATTTCTAAGCTTCCTTAACAATATAGAGTCCTACTCGGTCGGTCTTGTACTTCTCTTGAGGATTACTCCAAGAAGTCGGTCAAATTACCCGCCTCGGTTTCCTTGGCGGTCTATGGCTCCTTCTAGTATCCTGTATCGGTGAACTCCACCATGTGGGCCCTCCCGACCGGTCATACTCCTTTGATGAGTCACCATATCTCTAATAAACAATCTCCTGAGTTGCGTATACCCATAGGATAAGTACTCGACACAAATCAAGCGCGCCAAGGAGGACCCTTGTTTCCGTTGCTAGTTTTCACCAGCGAGAGAATGAGTGAGAGGATGAGGCAGAGAAGCCACTTGAAGAAACCACAACTCGATGGTAGAGTGGTGGCAGGTTGAAGGGAAAATGGCGAGCAGCTGCCTTTCTCGATATATGGAGCTTGGTTTGGTATTGGTAGGATAGTAGACACTTGCCTTCAAGATATATTCAGTTCCTCTAATCTTAAATAGAGACAGCCCATGACATAAAACAATTATTGTAGATGTCCCAATAGATTCTTTTGGAATTACCATGTAGTTGAGGACAAAATTTGCATGCAGTACCCTTACTTCAACTAGAAGATAAATTGCTAGAAAAAGAATGGTTTTCTATTTCTCTCCATGCCCTGTTTTGTTACCATCTTCCTCTTTTGACTGCTCCCAAGTGTTAAGGGTACAAATTATTCAGAACATTCCGCAATTTGTCGATGGAGATAATATTACTTTGTATATTAAATTCAGTTATAGCAGCATCACTTCCAGTTAAAATATACTAGTACAGTTCATATGCATCTTCAACCAGATAATACAAGACACAAACTTACCTGGGAACCCTCCCCCATTGCAATTTACTACACTTGCACACGTTCACTTGACAGGAAAACTTTTCTTGAACTGAAAGAAATATATAAAATAACTTGATAAAGGAGCTCATAGAGAATCACCGTATATCAATTTTAAAGAACAAGAAACAAATATAAAATAATACCAAAATGCTTGTTATGCAGCCAATAATAAAGTATATAATATAATGAATATTACATAGGTTCCATTGGAACAAAAAAAACATAATTAAAGGTTCAAAGATATGAAATTTATAATAAGTGACAACGCCAAATTAGTCAACCTTCAAGATCTAGTTTCATAATTTCATTTGCCCATACTACTCAAGACAGAATCTTCTAAAACTTTTTCAAAAAATAACAAATATCTATCTCGTTAGTACAGGAAAGGGAAGGGGAGGGAGCTAAAGTAGTGGGACCTTGAACCCAAAAGGAACAAATAGAAAATTAAGCACTTTTAGCACTCCTCTGGGGAGGAAAGAAATCTGCACCAAAATGGGTGGTTTGGAGAATCTTGCTAGTAAAAAGAGGATTGGATTCGAAGACTCACAGCAAAGAGTGAACATCTTATGCAGGAGTGGAAGAATAACCCATCAAGGGAAGCTTGGCCTTCCTTACCAGCAAAGAAGTAAGAAGCACAGCTGAGCACGGATGGATCTCCACGGCACGCCTCCGTGTCGACGGGGAGGAGGCGAGGGCGGTGTCGCGGTGTCGCCGGCGCCGCAGAGCTTTACAGCGGCTAGTAGGTACAAGCAAGTGCGAGCAAAGAAACGAGTGGTCCATCGAAACAGTCGGTTGGGTTGCACCGCGTATACGAGGGCAGTTTAGGAATACGGCTTGAAGTGCCAAATACGAGCATCCTTGATAAAATTTGGGTCTTTGCGTGCTTTTTGCTAACTTTTTTCTACAAACCTGGTTAATCAGGGGGTATACGTCAAAATTTATCCATGCCTTGTATTTTTCTCGAGTTGTCTTTTCATACACCAACGTATGGCTCCCAGTCCCTTTTACGGTTTTGTCGTTGGGTCTGGGTACTCCATGATATTTGAAACAACTCTTTGACTATCTCAGTTATTTTCTAAAGAGTAAATTCCACAAAACCCTTGATTTTATGGTCCTTGGGTCACATAATTTCAGGTTTTTTTGTCATATTGTTTCATATAATTCCAACCCTATCAAAATAGTATGAATACCGAGAGGTGGATCTAACTTTCATGTCGAGAAGATAACTTTTTATCGTATATTTGATTTGATGACCTCGTTGATTAAATTGATTGGAATACATGTGTCATGTAATCATAAAATTAGAATCCATATATCATATTCATCGTCGGTTCTTCATAGAGGTAGAATTTTGTGAAATAATATGATCATAAAACCTGGGTTTTGTGACAAAAGGATCACAAAACATGGGGTTTTTAAAAATGTACTCTTTTTCTAAATGAGTTTTTTTAATTACTAGATATTAGAATTTAGTTAGCATGTATCTGAAATTAACTCTATGAATGTTTTGATTCTTATGTCTCTGGAGCTGTAAGTTTTTCACTTTCAGTTTACTTAAAAGGTTTTGTGAAACAATATATTACACTTTCAACTTTTACTCGGTTTTATGAAAGTCCTTGGGGGAGAAAGTTTCAGTTCTACTTATACCGCGCTATGTGATTATTATCTAGCATTTTATCACACATACTTGTCAACAGATTTCTGGTTTATTTTTTTGAACCTTTAATGTTGTTATAAAATTGCACGATTACTTATTCACTACTACCTCTGTTCTAAACTTTACGTATTTGTTGACTTCTATTATAATTACGTTTCATCGTTCATCTTATTCAAAAAATGTAAAGATATTGATTATATTGCTATATTTTGATTTATTATTAGATATATTTTAAGTTTAATGTATTTGTTTTATATTTTTATAATTTTTTTTAAAAAAGACAAGCGGTCAAACTTAATTATGAGAAGTCAACATTTTGAAACGGATGGAGTACTTCGTTAAATCGTAGCATAGAGGTAGACAATCCACAACAACTTAGTAACACTTTTATTGTTTTAAGTGAAAATGGGAGGTATAATCCCCTACAGGTAATGATATATTGCAAACTAAACGTAGCTACCTAAGTTTTTTTTTTTGAGGGAACAGGTTATCTGTGTTTATGTTCCAAACTTGATACATGTATTGTATTTACGATTAATAATTCTTTTTAGTAAAAGAGATGTCATGGTCACTAATGAGACATTTGTGATTACTTTGTGAATCTCAAGATAAATCGATCCAGCTCATAGGAGTCAATATATTAGTGTATTCATAGGAGAGTATTTGTGTAAGTCTAAGTGTTTATATCGGCATTGTGTTTTGAAAAAAAGGTATACTATAACTGTTGAATAAAATATCTTCAACAAAGGAAAAAACCATAAAAGATACAGCGAAAGAAAATCCTTTTTTGCGAATTGAAAGAAAATCTATTGCTAGGGATAAGATACCGTTGCTGAACAAAGTACGGTAGAAGGTCCACCGGCTAGGTTATAGCATATTTGATTTTCTATTTCCCCTCTTTTAGTCTGCAGCGAAGGAAGATTGCATATTGTTCTCATATCCACATTGTTTACCACATCAAGCCTTGCATCACAATTTATGTTAAGCTTCTTACAGGAATTTACTATTGATTGTGATTGCTCACTTCACTTATTTGGAGATGTCCATGCACTCTTTTTCTTTTTGCAAAGTAACACTATACTGACATAGAGATGAATATATACAGGCATGAAAAACATATATTATGTGATTCTGAAAAACTAGCTTGGCTTGAGCTTGTGATTTACGAAGTGACTACATGGGTCTCGCCATCGATAGAAACATCATCTCTCATAGAAAACATAACTAGCCGTAAATGTAACATCTGTGTTGTATGTAACATTTGATCTGAATGAGTAGATTTCACAAAAAAAAATTAACCAACTGAATTTGGACACACTCCAACCAATTGAGAAGCACCATCTTTTATTTTTCTAGTCATCCAGCTAATTTCCCTAACTGTTTTTGACCTTCACGGACATTCCTATTTTCACTATTTTGCTATTGATTGTGACACACTTCATAGAAAATAATAATCAAATATGAAAACTTCACTCCCTAAATCCATGAAGCGAAATCAAGGCTCCTATGAGAAAAAAAAGATCTGAATGCTGATGTCGATACCTCAAACTTACTCTTTGTGAATTTTTTAACAACAAAAGTATAAATCACTTGGTATTGATATTTGCTAAGCCATATCAGATGGATCAGCTATGACAAACACGTTAGAAATACTTTATTTATACAATTTAATAAAATCCACAGGCACACAGAAAATACCATTGTAGCATTTACCTCATAAATATTTAAAATATTGCTATTTATTTTATGTGAGATAGGAGGTTTTATACATTCATAATTACTATGCTATAAAAAGAATAAGGATAAAATATTGAAAATAGTAACTTCTCTGCCTATACTAGTCTATAGACAAAGAGCAACTTACAAAAGTAGAATCCAGAAAGCAAAATAAGCAGTTACAGTGTTCCAAGGATACTAGGTTTGTTAGTGTTCCACAGATAAAAAACTCGTTTATATTTCTTTCACTGAGAAGAGGCCAGCAGCAGATAGATGGCCAGAGGATCGAGCTAAAAGGTGGTCCAGGACCAGGAGACATGGCGGATTGGTGCGGCGAGCGCCGTTGTACTTTTCTCGATGCCGCTGCTAACTGGTAAGGTTTGATGGACCACGGCAGATTTGGATTTTGCTGTCTAGAGTTGGACGGACCCAATATGTGAAGGCTACAACTTGCAAACGCTGGCCCATACAAATTGCGAAATAAAAACTCATGGATGCATGCATGCCAGAAAAATTATCGATACCATTCAACCCACGTCAGTTGATGGGCTACAGCGCGTCAATATTAGTTTCAATTTATTTTGGGATGTAGTGCGGTCATTCCAAATAAGCAATGACATAATATTGATACTTTTCCCTCCAAAAACAAAGTAATAATGATACTTTTGGACCATGTAAAAAAAGAATTCGAAAGAGGCACCGTCTCGGAATTTTCCATATACGTCTTTGCCAAAAGATAATTATGAGTTAATTAAATATACTATCCCATAAGTCATTCGAAGTTTGAGGTTTTCTCCCCTCTCCCCACTCCCTCTTTCCAAAACTGGTATGTCTTTGTCACAATGGTTACTTACAATGGTGACCGACTCATTGTTCGAATGTGGAGTTACTTACAATTAGTCGGTAAATGATGGGGTGATTTTACATAGACATGGTAGACGTCGTGATGGTCAATGGTGATGTAGTTACGGATGTACTGAGATAGTCAAGGTAAATATATATGGATGGCCTGATTTGGACTTCAGAGGCAATAGATATGGTATTTAGAAGATTCTAGAAAATCAGTTAAATCAGAAATTATGGATTCTAAGTAGGAAATTATTCGTTACTTGGATTTGCGAGGAATTCTTGATTCATTGCAGGGCAAGATCTCGTACCAATATAGGTCACAACCGATCGAGAGAGTCTAACTCGAATTTTGCCTCCTACTTTTCCAACCTCTGTCATCTGTTCTCCTTTCATCTCCACGGCGAAGGAGGCGACCTAGCTAGCCTGCCGAGCATAGGACAAAACTTAGGTGAGCTCCTCCCAACGGGGTTCCTCCCGGATGTGTTCTCCAAGGGATAGATCAGCTTTTCCATTTTTTCTGGTTTATCTGAAATTCATTTTAGTTTAATTGGAAGTCCCAACCTGACCGGTCCGAGATCGGAAAGATTGTTAGCAGATAATGCATAAACAAGATCGAAACGAGACACAGATTTTCACGTGAAAAACCCTTGGGGGAAAAACCCACGGGCGCCAACCGGCAATTTTCACTATATGAAGAGAGTTTACAAAAGGCAGGGGAATTACAATGAGTCTCTCACTTTCCCCTTGCAACACACAAGATGTATATATATGGATGGCTAACTAATATGACCCGTAACGTGGGAGGACTCCACCTCTCACACCTCCTAGGCGTCCCTAGCAAGGCTGAATTTGGATCATATTACAACAAACTCCACCTTGAGACAAATTCCATCTTGCAGCAAATGAAGAATCATTAGTGAACTCACTTCAATAATAAATAGCACCGTGCGCCAACAAGTCACTAGGACTTAAACTGTAACACCAACAAAGCTTGAGCATAGCTCAAACTTAGCGATGGGAACCGACTTTGTCATCATATCAGCAGGATTGAAATGCGTACTGATCTTGGACACTTTGAAATCACCAAGAGCAATAACATCTCGGATAAAATGACACCTCACATCAATATGCTTTGTTCGGTCATGGAACATCTGATCTTTTGTAAGGTAAATAGCACTCGGCTATCACAAAATACAGTAGTGCAAGAATCATCTCCACAAAGCTCAAGCATATAAACTTCGAAGCCAAATAGCTTGCTTACAAGCTTCAGAAATAGCCATATATTCAGCTTCAGTAGTTAATAAAGCAACGATAGATTGTAAACCAGCTTTTCAACTAACAACACAACCACCAATGGTGAAAAAATAAACTGTGAGAGATCACCTTTTGTCCAAATCACCAGCATAATCTGAATCAACATAACCAACAATTCCATCTCCAGATTTCCCAAACTGCAAACAAGCATTCAAAGTACCACGCAAATATCTCAAAATCCATTGAACTGCTTTCCAATGCCCTCTACCAGGATTAGACATGTATCTACCGATAATACTCGGTGCATATGACAAATCAGGACGAGAGCAAACCATAGCATACATAAGAGAACCAAGCTGCGCTATTATAAGGAACTCTAGACATGTACTTAATATCTTTATCCGACTCGGGACACAAAGCCGACGATAATCTGAAATGTGGAGCTAAAGGAGTACTCAACTGGTTTACCTTTATGCATATTGAAACGACGAAGGTCCTTTTCAATATACCCTTTCCGACTAAGAAATAATTTGCCAGACTGTCTCTCTCTAATAATCTCCATGCCAAGAATTTTTTTTGCTGCACCCAAATCCTTCATCTCAAATTCATTACTCAATTGTGACTTTAATTTGACTATTTCTAACTTATCTTTTGCAGCAATCAACATATCATCGACATAGAGAAGCAAATAAATAGCTAAACCATTAACCATCTTCAAATAAACACATCTATCATAATCGAGCAGCTTAAAGCCATTAGAGAGCATAAAGGAGTCAAATCTCTTATACCACTTGTCTAGGAGATTGTTTCAAGCCATAAAGAGATTTCTTTAACTTACGAGACAAGATGTTCTTTTCTAGGAATAGCAAAACCTTCAGGTTGATCCATATAAATATCTTCATCTAATTCTCTATGTAAGAATACAGTTTTAACATCTAATTGCTCAAGCTCATAATCATGCATAGCAACAATATTGAGTAAAGTGCAAATAGAGCTATGTTTCACAATAGGAGAAAACACATCATTATAGTCAATGCCTGGAATCTAACTATAGCCTTTAGCAACCAACCTTGCTTTATACCTTGCTGTTTCATTAGGAGAAATAGGTTCTTTTCTCTTAAAAATCCACTTGCAACGAACGGGCATCTTCTCTTTAGGCAATGGCACTAAATCCCAAGTACCATTCTTATCAAGTGACTCCATCTCATCTTGCATAGCGGTAACCCAATTGTTGCAATCCGCAGAAGTAATAGCCTCAAAATAATTAGAAGGTTCAGCAGTACCTTCAACATCTTCTGCGCAACTCAAAGCATAAGCAGCAATATTACATTCCTCAATTAACCTCTTGGGTCGAACATGAGGCCTCCTAGACCTGTCAACTGCAATAGAATGTTTTGGAGACTGCACAAAGGGAGAATGTGGGATAACGAGATGAATCATCATCAATAGGTATATCTGTATCCGTATCCGGTGTATGTGCTTGAATCAATAACATGCTCCACCTACACACTAGAGGTCTGCGAACTACGAACGAGAGCATTAGTAGACATAGCAGATTCATTAAAGACAACACTTCTACTGGTAATAACCTTTTTAGATTCAGGAACCCACAATTTATAACCTTTAACACCAGAACGATAACCAAGAAAAATGTACTTAATAGTTCTAGGCTCCAATTTACCATTATCAACATAAGCATAAGCAGGACAACAAAAAATTCTCAATTTAGAATAATTTGTTGGAGAACCGGACCATACCTTAATTGGAGTCTTCTTATCAATCGGAATAGAGGGAGAACGATTAATCGAGAAAACAAGCGATGGAAGCAGTCTCGGCCCAAAAATGCCTACTTAGGCCAGCATTAGACAACATGCAACGGGCCTTAGAGATGATAGTCTTATTCATCCGCTCAGCCACACCATTTTGTTGAGGTGTATAAGCAACGGTGCGGTGTCTCACAATGCCTTGAGACTTACAATATGAATTAAAAGCATGAGAACATAATTCCATCCCATTATCGGCGCGAAGAACTTTCACCTTTTTATCGGTTTGTTACTCCACCATAATTTCCACTCTTTGAATTTAGAAAACGCTTCTGATTTATGCTTTAAGAAATAAGGCCATTAATCATCAATAATTGTCAACATATACCTAGCACCTCCAAGAGAAGTCTTACGAGCAGGCCCCCATAAATCAGAATGCACATAATCAAGAATACCTTCGATAGTATGGACCGAAGTGTTGAACTTCACCCTCTTGTGTTTGCCAAACACACAATGCTCACATAAATCAAGCTTACTGATTCTATAGCCATCAAGAAGTCCTCTCTTGCTCAAAATTGTCATATCAAGCTCACTCATATGCCCAAGACACATATGCCAAATGTTAGTAGCATTAGAATCAGATAATGACTTGGTAGAAACAGAAACATTGCCAATAACAGTAGTGTCTTGAAGAAGATATAAATTGGCAGTCAATAAATCACCTTTCATGACAACAAGAGAGCCTTTAGTTACCTTCATGACTCCATCTCCAGCGGAGTACTTATACCCTTTGCGATCAAGAGTACTCAAAGAAATAAGATTTCTTATCAAAGTTGGAACATGCCTCACATCTGTCAATGTCCTAACAATACCATCCGAAATCTTAATATGAACAGATTCCATGCCTACTACCTTGCGAGGAGTGTTATCACCCATCAAAACGTAGCCTCCACTATGGACAGATTCATAAGTGGAAAACCAATCTCTATTAATGCAAATATGAAACGAGCGAGCGAGAATCAAGAATCCATTCCTCATTAATTTTGGCACATCTAGCAAAAGCAACGCTAACATCACCATCGAACTGCTATCATCAACATCAACAACGAAGCGGGACCATCATCACTAGGATTAGATTTAGCCTTTTGAGCAACTTTCCTCTTCTCCTTATTCTGCAGCTTATAACATTCGGAAATATCATGAGTATTCTCTTTACAATATCCGAGGAACTTATCTTTGCCTCTGGATTTAGAGCGACCGCGATGACCACTCGAACTTTTATCTCTTCCATTGTTGAATTTCTTCTTCTCTGTCCTACCACGGACGGACAAACCTTCTCCATCGAAGCGGCAGCAACTTTAGGAGACACTATCAATTTCATCTTTTCTTTTATATGCAAAGCATCATAAACCTCATTAACAACAAGAGTGTCATGACTGTATAATATAGTATCTCTGAAATTTGAATAAGACGAGGGCAACGAACACAAAATCATGAGAGCTAAATCTTCATCACCATATTTTACCTCCATGGACGCAAGGTCCGAAATAATCTCCTTGAAGACTGACAAATGAGAGGCAAGTGAATCACCCTCTTGCAACTTGTGAGTAAACAATTTTATCTTCAAATGTATCTTGATGGTTAGATCCGTGGACATGCAGATCGACTCCAACTTCAGCCATAAAGTAGCAGCGGTTTTATGTTCCAAAACCTCTTGCAAAATATTATTAGATAAATAAAGATGAATTTGTGAAAGAGCCTTACGATCACGACGCTTTTCTTCATCGATCCAAGACTCTTGCTTCTTCTTAGAGAAAGAATCAAGCGCATCATCCAAATCTGTGTGCGCTAATATTGCCCTCGTCTTGACTTGCCAAAGAGTGAACCGTGTATCACGGTCAAGCGGTGGAACATCATACTTGAGAGAAGCCATAGAAGAAAATCAGCAACAATATGAATCTGCAACGTCTACGGTACGCTCCGTGTACACGAAGCAATAGTTTGCAGCCTTCCCGGTACACTTCTATGTAGTTCAACAATGGACAAGGGAACCACTCCCTGGTAGACTTCCTCGTATGCGCGTAGCAAAGGACCCAAAGATTCCTTCTCACGTGAGGAAACGACGGCAGATCCTCCGTCGGGTCTTGAGCCAATGGAATTACTCCTGCGACTTGCGGCGGTGACGATCGCTGGAGCAACGGGAGCAGATTCGTGACTCGCCGAGTTCATGTCGGATAAGATAGAAATCCCCTCCGGACAACGTCCCGTCCTCAACTTCAATCGAAACGGGACAGCAACGGCGAAATAAATTCCGACTTTGACTCCAACACAGCTTAGATGCGGCGGGCATGGAGAATCCCCAAGCGACGGTGGCGCAAGATCAAAGCGACGACAGCGGCTGAAGAACGAACAGGGATTAAACCCTAATTTTTTTATCAATCTCGTGTCCGGCTCTGGTACCACTTGTAAGCAAATAATGCATAAACAAGATTGAAATGAGACACAGATTACGGAAAAAAACCACGGACGCCAACCGGCAATTTTCACTATATGAGGAGAGTTTACAAAATGCAGGGGAATTACAATGAGTCTCTCACTTTCTCCTTGCAACACACAAGATGTATATATATGGGTGGCTAACTAATACGACCCATAACGTGGGAGGACGCCACCTCTCACACCTCCTAGGCGTCCCTAGCAAGGCTGAATTTGGATCATATTACAACAAAGATCGGTTTCTCTGCTGCCTGGTGCCTGAATGACCCTGTAGAGATACATGCGGATGTGTTCGTGTACTTTGGCACATTTTAGTGTTAACACACTTTTTGGTGGCTCCATTGGGCAAGAAAGGTCTGGTCTTGAGACCTAATCAATTCTTTCCCAATGACTTATACGAGTATTATGGTGTTAACTCAAGAGAGACATAAGTTATTTGAAGAATATAGGCAGGAGATGGTCAAGGCTCAATAGAGTTTTTTACTATCATGTTTCCGGAAGACCGAACAACGTGTTGATCAGATTAAGAAGTGTGTTAAGACATGCCTTCTAGACATCTATTTTAAAAAGGTACGCTCTCTTCTTGTACTATGTCAAAATCTCTATCCAATATGGTTTTGAATACTGCTAATTTTCCCGAATCACTTGATAGAGACGATAATTCAGATCTATATGAATGCTGAGGCAACATTAGCACATTACCTATCTGAAGCCGAATCCGTGGAAGATATAGAAACCAAATCAACTATCCACACTTCGCGCACGCAGGAAGGGAGCAACACAATAGCATAGTTGTCAATCCCACCGAGAATAACCTTGTTGAGCCCAAAGTAGATTAGACTAGTCCTATAACTGGTCTAACCAGTTTTGAAACTGTTATAACCAGAATTTTTAGGAAATTGGACACTAAGATTAAATCCAAGATGTTAAAGCCTAAGAACCCCGAGATTGATGTTTGGAAGGTTAATGAAGCTAAAGGTGGTGATAAGTATTAGATAAAAAATCCAAAACCTCAAAAGTTTCAGGCTAAGCCTGATAAATCAAGAAATTTCTGTCACACCCCTATTCCAAAAAATAGATAGTGTGGTACGGATCACATCGGGGAGGGTTAACGAAGTAACCCGTCATAACATCATACATACAAACATACATGATTTGCAAGGTTGCCATACTTAGGTCTCGAATTACAACTTGAGTTTCAAATAAAAGATACAATAGGTTCTGAAATTTAAGTTACATAACCATGATCTTTATTCGAAATAAAGTGCGGAAGCGATTACATAACACGACGATAGATAGATACTTAAGTAAACCATGCTGGCCTAGGCCATGGCTCACTCATCATGGGTCGGAGATCTAGGAACCCATTTGATGGTCTACTCTTTGAGCTCTTCTCCGTCCTACAAAACCTTACCACAACAATCACAATAGTCCGCTTGCGAGAAACCTGAAAACACATACGTAATGGCAAGGGGATTGACCGGGCTCGCTTGATATTTGCAAGTCTTACCCGTCAAATTAGCCATCTAATACCGACATCTAGATGCATGGGGATTGACCGGGCTCGCTTGATATTTGCATAAAAACATCACCTATCTACTTATGATTGCATTTTTACATTGATCTATATTAATAGGGTTATTGCAAGAATGTAACTTTACTGAGCATAGCTAAACATACAAGAGTTGCAATACAAATAATTGATCAATAACAACAGCAAGTAACATTTATTCTCCTCAATTACTAGACATTGCAAACTGCTCGAATCCAGTGGTACTCATTAACCGAGAGGAACGACAATAATTATCGATTACATCCTACGGGAGAAATTCAAGCACACGACATACGCATCATTTAAAAACACGTATGGCCACCGTTCGCGAGTTCATCATAAAGTTAGGTGCGGGGCTACCGACCCCGAGTACACGTCCCCCTCGCGACACCGTTCAACAACGTGCCCAATGCTTAACCCGTCTACTCTCCAACGGTCCTCAAACCCGTGCAACCACCGTGCCATACACATCACCTCTGGATCGGTAAGGTATCCGACCAACTTCATAATTTACAAGCTACATAGGTATATCAATCCCCATAAGAAAGGTATGCACTTGGTACACAACTCAAACTTGTTCGTGAAGTCAAATGGGAGGTTCTCAAGTTTTACCAATTTTCCACATTCAAGTGTAGCATGAATAAGGGTAGTGTCCAGCTCTACCGTTGGTTCCAAAAGCGTAAGCATATCATTTCTAACGAGGGGTCGACTCACAAAACTACATAGGACATATATGGGAATATGCAAGAGGGGTTTTCATTCAACTCCTATAACGTAATGCACATTCAATATCCTTAAATATAGTTATAAAAAACTATGAAATAATATGAGTGCACCGGGGCTTGCCTTGAGAGTGGTAAAACTTAGTAGCTTCACAAGTGTTGAGATCGGCGCCGGTCTCCTCCGGAATGATCACTTCGACTTCGTCGCTTATGGAATGAGATGCAATGCATAAGCATAAAGAATACAAAGGAATTATGCACATGACTTTAATCATAGCAAAAGGATCATGATGCTCATGCTCATATCATGATCATGGAGGGATAGATATTTATACATGTGTATGAGATGATGAGTAATAAAGCAACACTCTTGTTTATTCTTCTACTAGCAACATAGCAATGCAAGGTATGGTAACACAATGCAACGATAATTTTGATGACAAAGTCACCATGCATGCTGTGTATAACTAACATCCATTTTCAGAGCAATTATTGAGCAAGAATAAAACATGTACATTGTAATCATAAGGCACCAAGTAATAAACCCTATATTAGCACATGCGATGACACTTAGGGCACGTGATTAGGCACAATTAATTAAATAAGAGACATAAGCATAATAAGGTCAAACATTTTACATTTCTGATAATGGAGAGCTACACATGCTGGATGAACAGTAGCATTGATAAAACAGTACACATGAGCTATTAGTTATATTTATAAACATAGTAAGCCATATCATGCAATTTCCATTAAAATGAATTAAGAAAAACGACAGCGAAATAAATACTTCTGTTGCTCAAAATTATTCATGAGATTTTATACACATGTATTAAGCACTGAATAGTAGATCTACCAAGTTTCATGCTAAAATAAGTTGTACGTAATTAACGTAAATTCATTTACTGAAATACGAATAATGCAATAACTTTAAAAATATGCAATATAAATGGATATGCTTGTGCAGAGATGTCATGAATGCTATGGGTAGCATTTTGGCCAAGTTGCAAATTTAGATCATTTTTATACAATTAATTATCGATTTAATGAGCTTACAATGGTTCCAATTTAAATGATTTTTAAATTTATTAAAATAGTGAAAACTTCAGGGGCTCATCATACTTTTTAGAAAGAGCACGTTTCACTGATTCTAAAAAAATCTAGTTTGACAATTTTCGGCTTTTAAATCACGAGATAATGAATTTTTAAGGTCTAAAGAAGTTGAGACATATTTACGAAATTGCCATCGACGATTTGAACTAGGGATTCGCGCGCCGACGAGCGGAGGCCGACGGCGGAGAGGTGGGGCTAGGGGCCAAACGGCAGTGAGTTAGTGGCTATCTTTTGGTGGGATTATTGCTCGTGACGAGGGATCCCCCTGGTGGTGGTCGCGAGGCCCGTGGATGGCCGGAGCGGGCTCGCGACGAGCGGCGGCGCACGAGCACCTCTAGCATGGGCGGTCGTCCAGCACAGAGCACGAGAGAGCGAGAGCTTTGGCCCAAGAGCATCAACTAGGGTTGGAGTACAGCGGCGTTTTGTCGGGCGGTGCGAGGTTGGCCGGGAAGGGGAGCTTTGACGTGGGGGCGGGGGTGACGGCGGCGGCGGCGGATCCTTCTCTTCTAAAATTCCGACAATTCACTATGAGGGAAGGGGAGTGGGTAAGGTGGAAGATGTCGGAGATTCTTGCGTGTCGATTTGTAGAAGAAAGGGCGAAGGAGGGGATGCCTAGCGTGAGCTGGATGGGGAGGCGGCCATGGCGAGCAAAGCGGGCGGCGGCGCAATTTCCTCTCGTTGTTCGCTGGAGTGGGGGGAAAGCATTGCTGCTACTTGGGAAGTGAGAAGGGGAGGTGAGAGAGCTTGTGAGGGTGCTTGGCGAGATGAGGCCTTGGCTCTTGTGCCTTTGTTTTATCGGCTGGCGGGAGGGAACGACATGGGAGGTCGGGCGACATGGGGGGGGGGGGCATTAATTCAGGTGAAGCCCTGTTGGCCGGCGGGTACAAAACAGTTGGGAGGTGGGCGATGCGACGGGCGGGGCGCGCATGCTTGGCCATTGCCCCTGGTCCAAGGTTTGGATCGGATTTGGTTTTGAAATTTTTGTGGCTTTCTGAATTTAATACAAAACTCGATTTGTACAGCTTGTAAATTTGTTCCAATTTTTGTGTGTGTTCAGCATGATTTGGTCTACAGTTTTCCTTTTGGGTGATAGTAGAGATTATGCTTGTGGAATTTTATAAAAATTCCAGAGGCAGCATTGTTTTGAATCCAATTTGAATTTGTAAGGCTTTAAATGCTTTGCCAAAAAATTGGAAAAAATGCCCTGAATTAATCATTTTGCATGACCAACATTAATGTGGAAAAATATTGGCACATTGCTTTTGTAAAAGTTTGAGATGTTTAGGGGTTATGATTTTGGCCTCCTTAAAGGTGATTTTTTATTTTTCTATTTTTTTCAGTTGGGTTATTAAATTACCTTGACCTAATTGAGTGATTAGTGGGTTAATTAGCTCCATTAGCCTTAATGTTGACGTGGGATGCCACAATTTGAAACCTGCTAGTCATATGCGTGCGAGGAAGCCTTTAGGAATATTTCGAAACAACAACCTAACAATGTTCATTCATCAATGCCGATTCCCTCACTTGATTCATATCTGTCTACACGATGGGGATTTTTCGTGGCATGCCTTATTCTTATTCACCATGGTATTCCGGTATGTCGCTTCCTCCTATCCAGAATCGGACTCATATGGAGAAAGAGCAATAGAGAAATCATGACCTATACATAATGACCATTTCATCCAAAGAATCGATTTATGAATAAAGTTACACCAATGGTGATGAAACAAGTTTGGCATATGGATAAGGATTGGAATTTAAAGAGGAATTAAGATTTAACACTAGGTGAGGAAAAGCCAAATACTCATATTTCAGCTCGTATTATGAAGCAAGCTTCCCCAACACAAGTCGTAAAAGACAAATTTGAAAAAAGTTTGGTTGGGGGGTGGGGGTGGAGGTGGGGGGGGGGGGCATATTGATAGCAAGAAGAAGATGAAGAACAAGCCTAATTTTGTTGAGTTGTTGGCCAAATACACAAGGGAAGTTGACTAGCTAAGGGAAGCAAAGAAGCCAACCAAATTATGTCTTAAAGAATCAAAGGACTTCCTCATCGAGAAAGACCAATGGCACCTCAACATAAATTGCAATCATCTCATTGGTCTTTGTCATATGATCCTTCAATGCACATACCATGGGATGCATTATTGTTAGTTACAATCCATGGTTCTGGTATAACCCTTGGTTGCTATGTTATGTATCAATATCCATGTTGGCATATACCAAGGAGCAATGTGGATGATCGGTCATTAGGGTCATATCGACATTTCTGTTACTTATTGCTCTTCGGTGCTTAAAAGCCAAAATATTTATATTGTTCACTTTGACATGTAGTTATAATTGTTAGAATTATATTTTGCCTATAATATTGTATTTATGGAATGGATATAATGGATATTCATGAGCAATATATGGCTTATTTTGTCATGAGCATTTTTGATTTAGAGGAATATTTTCTAGTATGCAAGCATTACAAAAAAATAGGATGCCATGTTGACAACTAAAATTGACTAAAACATGATAAGGTGGTAAAAAATGATATAAAAATTGGACATACCGGTTGGAATGTTCTTAAAATTACTAAATGGACTTCACCGTAGCGGAGAACTCATTGAGATAGTCAAGATACATATAGAGATTATCTGATTTGGATTTTGAAGGCAATAGTTATGATATTTAGAAGACTATAGAGATCAATTCCGGTTATATCGGAAATCACACTAGATAAACTAGAAATTGTAGGTTACAAGTAGGAAAGTGCTCTTTACTTGGATTTTGCAAGTATTTGTTGCTCCATCATCTTCATAACTTTCAGAATTTGTTGATTGGAGCTTCCTACTGCAATCATCTTGTCGTTGATCCCCTCAAGAATGCGGCCAACCTCCGTAAACTTTGTCCGAGAGTCTTTGTTGATCTTGTCTTGAACTTGAAAAAATTCTTGGCATTGAATGCGAAGCGGGACAACGTTTTGCATAGACGAACTAGGAGTAAGGATACTCCTGGTTGCTAATATGGAGGCTTCCATCCTTTGGCTTTTCACACACACTACTGGAAAAACACCATATAGGCATGCTTTATTTCTAGGCTAGACATGTTTTGTTTCGTATCTATAGAAGTGTAGACACAATTTACTAAAGCATGTCTAGAGCGTCTCCACGGGGACCATGTCAAGTTGTATAGATACGCTTTGATAAAGCGTGTGTAAGAGAGATGAGATGTTTTATAGACACGTTAGATGCGTATCGACACAAGTAGAGACACTTTATTGCCCATACCATCTTTTTTTTGCATATTCAGAAATACATATACGTTTGATCAAAATTCAGGAACGTACACAAGCTGAAATACAATATTATATATAAGATGCTAATAAATCATTACTAATTTCCTTGCAACATTCATTAAATTTACAAAGAAATTACATTGTTGTGACTGTCACAAGCTACTAATGAGAACATGATACATGCTTAATAAAGAAAAGAAATTGAAAGCTGCTGATCGCATCTGTCTTGCAATGGATCTCAATTACTAGTTGTCCTCTCTGTCTTGGGCTCTTGGGTATATATGTGCAACGAGTGACTAGTGCATGATTCCATGGGCACTAGATGCGAGATACCTATACATTTCATCATTCACCTGCTAGAAAAAAAAATCATGATCACACACAAATACTGTTCACTTTTCTAATAGAATTCTAGATTAAAGCATCTTATATGAACGACCATATCCGAGGCGCAAGATAGTCTATATAATCATATCAAAGTCAGTGCGTCCAGAGGGTGGAAAACCAACAAACATCAGATTTGTTGAAGGCAACTATAATAACAAATTATATGTATTATGCTTGGGAAAAGAGAATCGAGGAAAAACTGTTTTTGCTAGATCAGCGCCTGGTCATATGGCCAGCGTATGCATGACGTTGGCACCAAACAAATCATCAACATGTATGTGCAGACAAACACGACCTTTACCTGCGCTGCAAAAATTGGCTGCTGGTGTATGCTTGGATTCTTGACGGGCGGCCTCGATGGAGACGAATTGCCAAGAGATCCGGACGAACTTGGTAACCGCTCGATAGCAGATCTCGGGACCATAGAACTCGGAGAGATGGAGAGAGTTTCACCTGGTGAAATTGCGGACTAGACAGGAACCCCGACGGTGGAGGCGCAGGTTGAGGTAGCACGGCAGCACCGGTGGCCGGAGTTGCGGCACATCGGATGGAAGGGCCGGTGGTGACTGGTGAGATGGATGCGGCTGCGCAGGTCGAGGAAGGCCGTGCGGCGCCGTGGAAGTTAAGATTGGGATTAGGTTTACTATT
The DNA here is from genome assembly GCA_031894775.1 of Chloris gayana. Classification (NCBI taxonomy): domain Eukaryota; kingdom Viridiplantae; phylum Streptophyta; class Magnoliopsida; order Poales; family Poaceae; genus Chloris; species Chloris gayana. Next base: position 356,501 of record JAUNZO010003845.1, on the reverse strand, counting down.
TCACGAAAATAATTTATCAAATAATAATAAAAAATAGAGTTTTGCGGCACGGTTGATCATTAACACGGTTTTGTACAACGTGCTGAAAAACGTTTCTACGCACTCCATGGTTGCCTAGTTAGATACGCTTTAAGAAGCGTGACAAAGCTACTGTGTGTACACCCCTAGTTTCTTGTAAGCATCTTAATATCCTCGGGGCAATTTTTGCTTACATGGCCAAATTATCCACAGTCCTCACATGTAGAGCGTGTTTTCACTAGCTTTATTGTCTCCTCATTAGCAATATGATCATTCTTGTCCAACCACCTTTGTATGGCGTCAAGCTTGTCCATTAGCAACTGATCATAAGCTCTCTCTACCACACTATCGACACTCCCTTGAAGGTTGAAGGCTCCTCTTATCACACTACAAGAAAATAGGCCTATTTCGATGGGTCACTTTTCAACCATATATTTTTGTTGTAGCAGTAGGTAGGTGTCATTGCCACTTGGTTTCATACATGGTTGCAATAGGTAGGTGTTATTACCATGAAATGTACAGTTGTGATGCTGCTACATTCTATTTCAAGAGGTAGATCGATATTGCTGCCATTTATAGAGTGGTTGTGATAGTTTGCTAATATTGTCACGGAATTTTTATCGTTGCAGTGGTATTTGTTGTTGTTGCAACAATGTATGTCTTATTGCTACAAAAGATTAAATAGTTGCAAATGAAGTAAATTTATTGCCACCAATATTTACCATTGTATTAACCTTGGTACTCGGTGCGAAGTATCAATCCATATTACAACAAAAAGGTTCTATTGCCACGAAACAAATACATTAATGCCACGTAGTATATTTTCGCTGCAATTAATTGTGTTGCAACAAAAAAAATTAGTTGCATATATAGAATGTGTAATAGGTTGTAACCATACAAGATTCAAGAACAAGAGAAAGAAGCATGGGAAGAACTCAAGAAACAACTCATGGCGAGAGATGGCTTCGTTATTAGCAAAACAATAAGAAGACACATCCCAAAAGGTAATAAATGTGAAAACATAACTACGATGATGTTTATTTTGTACAATGTATGGAAGCCAAATTATTTATTTATTTTTGTTTTTTATTTATAGGATGCCATGGAAAACACCATCCCAATAGTAGTTGGAAATGTTCGCAAGACCGAAACTTTCAAAGTTAATAGAAAATCCAATGTGAATGTGGCAGCAACTTATATTTCTCCACACCAACTAAGGAATGCTGCAATTAAAAGTCGTGTTCGACCAAGGGTAAGTATGAATTGCAATACTCAACATGCGGTCTGATCAAATGTCTATAATTGATATATTATGTTCTCGATAAAGTGCTACATATATTTGTTTCACATATTTTCTTCTACCTACACTAATGGATATAAAACATTGTTAAAATTACTATGCTGCTTTAAAGTGTTGACTAACTCGAGTATCCTTGAAATTAGACATTTGTATTTTATTATTGTCATATATGGAATTGTACTGTACTTTCCTAATTTTTTTTTGTGTTGTACTTTCCCTAGGGCTGACCACTACAGAGAAATAATTACTATCTTCGGAAAATTGTTAAATTTAGAACTTGTATAATTATATGTGTTGTACTTTCATGATTGGTGTAGTAGTGACCATTATTGTGAAATAGCAACAAGTCTCCGAACAGTCACCTATCCTCTGGATTGTTGCATCTTGTATTGATACCTACTACTACCGATGAAATGTCATATAGTTGTTTTTCACATCAAACTATACAAATCATTCATGTGATTTACATCTGAATGTTTGATGTTGCTCATTCTACATGCAAAGTCATTTCCATAGCATTAATATACAATATTTAATGTATATGCTTTTATTTACTAGGAGGATGAAACCTGAGTGAAGCGCTAATGAACATGAAACCATGTCAAGAACTACATTCATAGAGGATGGAGGATTTGTGGCAAGCTCCCATATATGCTATTAGTTTTGCATTTGAACTCAACATTATGATGTTTCAGATCGATTCAGAATATACTTTATTGCATGGTGATGGAACATATGTACTACAATATTGGGTTGTTTCAATTAATGGCAAACTGATAATTTGTTTCAACATTTCTTAATGAAAATTTTCGGAATCTGGTTTGTGGAAATGGAGTAATTCTAGTTGTTGCAACGACATTATTTCGTTGTAATAGTACTATTTACCACAACATTTAACTTGCTGCAACAACATTGCTGGCCACGAATTATTTTCTTTGCAGGCATACTTATTGCTACTAAGAATTCAAGGTAGCAATAGCGTATATTGCCACTAAAGATTGTGCGTCGCAATATAACATGCTGCAACGAAACAATACGTTTGGTAATACAACTTGCTGCAACCAACCTATATGCGTGGCAGTACATCCTATTGCCACCAAACAATATATATGGTAATACAACATGCTGCAACCAAGCCATATACGTGGCAATATAAACGAGATAGCATGTGACAACGAAATACTATACATGGTAATATGTGTTATTGCCATTATATAAATTTCCAAGCAATAGAGTTGTATTGCAACATTTTTGTTTGGTTGCAAATACACCCTAATGTTATGACGAACTATGTGGCAATATAAACTATTGCCACATGATTTCTCATTGCATCTAATGTTGATTGCAACGTTTCGCTTGATTGCAATTACAGTGTGTATTGCAACCAAACAAAAACAAAATGTTTGCATAAACCTTTTGCCATGCTACTACTTGCCACGACAGCCCACGAAAGGAGTTTGGTTGCTACACTAATGTATTACATCTAAAATGGCCCTATGCCACTAAATATCACCATGGCAATTGGAGTCTGATCCGCACTAAAACTGATGCCAATGACGCATATGATCTCTGATTTAGATGTTCTACATAAACTTGAAAAGCTAAGGAGAAGGTCTTTCCATGCATAGATTTGTTGAACAAAATAGTCCAGAGTCAATAGGAACCATCAAAACAAGATATCTAAAATATACCCGGTGGTGCATCACTATTTTCGGCATTTGGGTAATGTATCTTGTTGGGCCTAGCTATGGGGTGAGCAAGGATTGTTTGCACAATCCTAAACTATATTTGCAGTAGCCACAACCTAGATTAGGGTTTGGGTTTTTCTTAGATTATTCTGTTGAGAATATTTTCGTCGTTCATCGGTTTTTAAAACTCCAACCGTGCGGGTTTAATCATAGATCTATATAATTTGATTGTATTATATCTTATTCTTGCTTGTGTTCTTTGATTCGTAGGTAAGGATTAATCTTCTTGCTGATGTCGATCGTGCAACACCGATCGATAACCGGAGAAGATGTTGTGTTGCGATTGTGAGGTTCACAACATATTGTTTGGAAGCTATCGATTTTTATCTCAGCTCCACCAAATCGTTATTTATTGGAACCTTTCAGAAGATCAGGACACCCTGTGATGTGAATGGGGGTCCCGATCTTTCAAAAGGTTCCGATAAACAACGATTTGGCGGAGGCTTGACACAAGTCGATCCGGCTTCCGAACAACACGTTCGAACCCCGCAATCGCAGCACCACGTCTCCTCTGGTTATCAACCGTGCAAGCACGATTGACCTCGCCAAGAAGGCTAATCCTTGCCTGCGAATCGAAGAACACAAGAAAGAACAAGATAGAAGCAACCAATTGCAAATATATGATTAAACTCACGAGTTGGGGTCTCACAAACCGACAAAACGGCAAAACTGTTCTTGACAGAATAATCTAAGCAAAACCCAAACCCTATGGAAGGGACGGCGGCTACTTATGAGGTCCCTAGGGTCGTCCATCTCCCTCTGGACGCAGCCCTAAGTGGGCTCAACAAAATACACGACCCAAAGGCCAAAAGACGGTGGTGCAACATCGGGACAGTCTCTGGACGTCTTAGTATTTCGGCAATTCCTGACAACTCGGGAAGAATTTGGATATGAGACCAGCGCCAATGGAAAGGTTATCAAATTATCTTTCCACCCGTATAAAGAATGTCCCAAACGGACTTCGTATGCGATCAGGGCGTCCGTTTTGGTGCAGGCTGTTTCTGGACTCCGAAACAGAATCGAAGTCGACTTTGTTTGGGCCTCCAACTTGACATTGACGTCCTTGCTGGCCCTCCACGCCTCTAACCTCCTCTTTAACCATATTATCATCATCTCCATGGTTCCTAACAATAATTAACTCATTAATTAGTAATATATTCTCAAATATAAATAAAGAGATCATTAGGAACATGCTCACCCGTAAATTCAATTGCCGTGCTCTAGTTTTTATCCTTGAATTATGTATGTGTATTGGAGGAGTGTTGGTTATATGCAGGGTGTGATGTCCTCATCACCCTATACACAACAGAATCCAACAACATATTAGGTGCAGTAGGGCGTAAGGTAGAATATATACATCGGAGTAGGCTAGGGTAGAGCTAACAACATGGGTTCTCCCGTTCTTGTTAGAAACCCAACAATATATCATGACATGCGGTCAGCCGGCCTTGAGCTTGTTATTAAGCGCCAATTTCCTTTACGCGAAGCTCGTAGAGCATCCGGTTGCCGAGCCTCGCTTGTCATGCATCTCCACATTATGTAATATCAACCATGTTGTGAGCAGTAAGAGCACATTTAGTCTTATTATGGTGTTATTTCGTTAGAATAGCTGCCTTTTTGCTAATTACCCCAAGGATAATTATATAGCCTCCCCTCAAAAACAAATGATAATGATAGCCGAGAGCATTTTCTTCAACTCGGACAACAAGAAGCATCGATTATATCGGTTTATACAAGTAATTTAAGTGTTCGGCATCCCGAGCAGAATTTACATTGGAGGATAACGAGATGGAAACATAATCTCACCATAGTAGCATGTCTGTCTTGTGCTTCTTGTATCTCGTGGCTCCGAGTTCAATGTCTCGTGCCGGCGCACAGAGCGCACCCGGAATAGGGGTGTCGAGCGTGTTCCTCCCCTTCCGGATGCGCCATAGTATGATTAATAGGACATCCGGCTAGACGAAGTAGGCAGGTGCCCGAGGTGGCAGGCTCCCTAGGGTGTCTTGACGGAAATGTTGGTGAAGTTGATGTGGGAGGCATTGCCGGATAGAGACAGTGGCTGGACAATCAATGAAGAGGTGTCTGGAGTGTTTTTTCTTGTATTGAACACCGTTCACAATGCGCGACGCCCTGTTGATGATTCCTTTGTGGAGCATGTTGGTGCGAGTATTGGTCCTGTCGTGGACTAGCAGCCAGGCAAAAACCTTGACCTTCGAAGGTACACCAGTCTTCCGGATGACGACGGAGCGTCGGTCGATGTCCCTTGTGTGGTGTAGCACTGTGTAGGCGACAACGGGGCTATAGCCCTCAGCAATAGAGGTATTCATGTAACGTTCATCGGTGCAATCATCAAACCATGTCCCCGCGAGTGACAGGAGCATACCGGTGTCCTCTGTTGCCACTGCATTGGTTAGCTGCGACTCGAGAAACCAAGCCGGAGCAGGCCTAGAGAGAATTGTGTGGACGGAGATATGAGCCTAGGTCGTATGTGAGAATAGAGCTGGGTACGCGAAAAACCGAGGTCCTTTCTCTTGCCAATCGTCAAACCAGAATGACGTGGGCCGCCTATTTCGGAGGCGCACTCGTGTAACCGCTCAATAGCGGTTTAGATCTTCCTCAATGATACATCCCAAGAAGGTGGAGTCGTGAAGACTGTCACCAAGGTCATCTCGCAACTTAGAGAGGAACCAAGTTTTTTAGGGAATTAATTCTACGGAGTGGAGCTTGTGGATGAATTTCATAAGGAGACAAAGATTTTGGGTTTTGATAGAATTGATTCTACGGAGTGGAGCTTGTGGATGAATTTCATAAGGAGACAAAGATTTTGGGTTTTGATGTCCTTGACACCAACGCCCCCTTCAATTTTTGGTTGTAGAACTTGTTCTCATGCCATGAGGCATTGCGATCTGTGGCATTTGTCATCGCCGGTCCATATAAAGGCACACATCCTACGTTCAAGGGCACCAATCACTGTTTTGGGAAGAGGCAAGGAAGACATCCAAGTACATGGGGAGGCTATTGAGAACCGTGGTGGTTAGTAGTAGGCACGCTCCCGAGTCCAGCAAGCGGGCTTTCCAAGATGGGAGGTACCGATCAAGGCTTGCAACTAGTTGGAGTGCACCACTTTGAACTAGCAATGTGGTACGGAAACCAACAACTACTTTGGACTTTCACATGAATGGGCCAAATTCCAACAACTACGTTATACAAATACTTATACTCTAGTCTCTATTCGAGTACTATTGATATATCACCAGGGTTGCTTGAACATTGAATTGAAAAGCTGATCATAAGACTCATGTTACAAAGTTTAATTGACGGATTATTGTTTACACTTTACACGCTATCAGTCACTTCACCACACCTACATATTTTTCGCCCTCCGCCACTCGGAAACATACACATAACTAAGCGTTCCTCTTCATCGCATCGTTAAGTCTGTCGAAGGTGGTTCGCACCACATGCCACACCTAGCTGCCAGAGAGACTTATTGGAGATGTGCGATTGGGGGGGGGCACTTGAGGACGTCGGACTTTGCCAAGGCCGAGGCGAGCGAGCTGGAGATGTCGGTGAGATCCAACATCACCGCCTTGAGCCGAGCTGCCTTTGTTTCAGCATCGATGTACTAAGTTGGCTCCTTGGTGGCAAGGCGCTTGCTGTGACGGCGGCACTTAAACGTGGTGACCACGGCCCGACACTCGTAATACCAAAAAAATTCAAATCCTAAATTAGTTGCAAACTCGAAAAAAAATAAATTTTTAGAATTTATATTACGAATTCATGTATTTTCGAAAACCAAAACGTCATTAATAAATTAAAGTGGAAAAAATTGAAATTTTGAAAATAATACATTTACCTTCGAGTGTTTTCTTATTTTATTTTTTCTACTTTATTGAGTCTTTGTTGCTCCAATTTTATACTCCAACTCCATTCGAATTCACTCCGAATTTCAATTCCAAAAATTCCGGATTAAGATTAAATCTTTTTTCCTTTCTCGCTCCTCCATGGGTTGTTTTCCTCCTTTCTCCTCTCCATGGCCCAAACCAGCCAGCCCACCTTTCCCCCTCCGCTCGGCCCACTAGGCATCTCGTGCTAAGGGCGAGTGACCCAGGAGGCGCCATCTTCCTCCGGCTCCCGGACACGGAGCCGCCCATCCTCGTGACGCCCTGCGACGCTGCCCGGCCCTGGCCTCCCCACCGTCCCCTACACCACGCTCCCGTCGTCTTTCTCCTCACGACCCCGTGCGTAGCTCCACCCGCGGACCCCTCCTCTCGAGCACTCGGTGGAAAAGCACGCGCCACGTAGGCGAGCTTCTCAACACTCGGTGAGCTCACCACGATCGCGAGCCCCCTCCCCTGCCTATAAAAAGGGTTGTGCGTCTCCTATTCGCGAAAGCGCGATCATCCTCTCCTCTCCCCCTCCGAGCCATCCACAAACTTAGTTTTCCTCATTTTTTCCCGAGCTCCTGGCCATGGCCAATCCTCCCCAAAATATGTCGCATCCTAGCCGCTTCCCCTCCCTTTTCCACCTCGGACGGATGCACGAGCTCCTCCTCTATCGATTCCCCACTCCCCGGCCTCGTCCCACCCCCCCCCCCGCCTCGCGCCAGGCGTGACCTCGATCTCCGGAGCCGTCCATGGCGTGCGTGCGACCGAGGAAGAAGAAGAACTCCACATGAGTTCGGTAATTTTGCAATCTAGTCCCTCCATTTTAATTTATTTTCGCACCAAACCCTCTATTGTATACCATAGACCACCGCCCTGGTCCACCGACCCGTGGACCAAGTCCACGAATTTCCCACACAAAAATAATTCTAAAAAATCCCGAAAAATCCCAAGCCCCTACCCTTTTACAATTAAGCCCCTTGTCTTATTCCTTTTACAATTAAGCCCCTTGTCTTATTATGTATTATGTTTTGGCCCCTAGATTTTTATAGAAAAACCCCTGAATGTTCTAGAAATTATCTTTTAGGTCCCTAACATTTTACTTTTATGTAATTACAAATAGGTCACTGTGACCTTAAAAGTATTTACAAGAAGGTCCTTGAATAACCAAAACTCATAATTTTGATCCGAACTCCGTTTCGGGCGATTCTTACGCTCACGCGATCATCCCGATACGAGAAATCCTTTGCTAGCCACCATAATCTCATTCTATCATGATCCCCCCTTACCCCCCCCTTAATCTCCGTTCTTCACCGTTCGAACTCTGTTTCCACCGTATCTTCCGCCGTTGAACTTCGAGTTTCGGCATATCCAAACCAAATCCCCGTAACCCGGATCTAGTCCTACTTGGTGTTTAGGTATAGGTCCACTTGGTGTGGATGTGGGTTTGCCCTACCATATAAGGACCTGTTCGTTGGACTCGCAAATTGGTGATTTAGTGTACAACCATAGAACCTGTTTTGGGCGGGACTAACACCAAACCTTTGGTCACGCAACAAAAAGTTCCATCGGGTGTAGTAGTTATGGACCTTTAGGGGGTCACTAATGGTGAAGTCCGGTACTTGGTAATATTTCGGTGGATGATATGCCTTGATGTCATATTCGTCGGACTCCTAGACTTCGTGGTGGACTTGTGGGCGTGTGTAGTTACGGTGGAAGCGTTATGTACTTACTTGCAAAGAGTGCATAGCTTGTTGGTAAAGGATACCAACCTCTGTGGAATGTATAACTATCTGGATGTCCGTTGTTACGGTATATTGACACACCAAACCTTGAGCTCACATCGATTAGCCACAACAAAATCTCCTTGATGTATGAGTGGGTGTAGCGATACCTGTGTTTTTGGAAAGTGCCGGTACGGATAGTGGAGATCCATCCCTATTAAAAGCTTCGAGAACCGATGAGAATTATTTATGCTCTCCCAGGGCTCACAAACTAAATATTCATAGGCCCCTCTTTCTTTGATATCTATTCTTAGTGAACCCCGCATGCTTAGTTGCTAGCGCAAATATCAAACCCCTTGCCTACATCCTTTCTACAACCTCAATGCATGATTATACCCCTTGAGTTGTGTAGCGTTTGCTGAATACCTTATGTACTCACGATTTGTTCATTGTGGTTTTTAGTGGATGAACTTCGAAGAGATACGAGACGGTTAGATTTCGTCGTATGCTCAAGTTGCCTGTGGATGATTGAAGTGATCGGTTTTCAGCCCATTCCACTGCATACTCTTGGATTATTACTTAGCAATGTTTGGTAAGTTTTCCGTATATTCTCATATTTTAGTACTCGTATGGATTTGAGACTACCTGTTTGTGCATACCAACTACCGATCTAGGGATTGGTATAGGATGCACAGTACCCCTCCCACGGAGGGGTATCACGTACGCCGACGGACCCGATGCTTCCGACGCAACAGCTCATGCTCCCCACGGTCGTTGAGCATCTCCTGCAAAGGTGGAACCGGCTCCTCCGCATCCGCGTCCTGCCGCATCCATGCCTTCCGGCACCGCAGCCGGGTACGGAGTCGTAACTCCGTTGCTCGGTGGGCCTCGAGTCCTGCCCTGTCGAAGCCAGCCCAATGCCGTTGTGGTGAGGTCCAATGAGAGCATCCGTATCACAACCCAAGTGCCCGGTGGAAGAGGGAGAGTGAGAAATGCCGGAAAGAGCGCTATGTGTGGACCAAAGCGGAAGAGGCTCATGGGTCGGACCTATGACACCATCCGAACCAACGAAGAGGTGACATGGAGAGCCAACAACCCATCCTGTCACGTGGCCCTTGAAGACCACCTTGGGATGGCCCTCATTGGGTGTGAAGTCGTGGTCCTCCGTAGCCGGCTCATTGGCGAGGCGCGCCCATGCACGGACGATGCACAACCCGACAATAGAGGCGAGCCCCTTATAGAAGTTGCGCACAAGCAGCACCTCCGGCACCTGGTGCTGGTCATCAAGCATGACGACCAAGCGGACGGAGCTGTAGTCGGCACCGGGGAGGCAGGAGTGGTCGATGCAGCAAACATTCCCCATGACATGTAACGCAATGCAGATCCAATCATCCTTCCGAGTGCTCGAGGGGAAAGTCCGTGGCGGAGAGCTTGGTCTACATCTTGTAGTCGCTCAGGAGGTGGTTGTTCGCATTCTCGTACGGCTCGAGCAAGAGCATGAAGTCACCCAGGTGGATGGGCAAGCGCTGCAGGACCGCGACACGGACCAAGGCGTCGGGGAAGACCATGAGCATGGCCCACGAGAGGAAGCAGCGAGGCGAAAAGGTGTGTTGCCGGCCCTCTCCTCCAACGTGCGCCGGATATAGTGTCCCGAGTCTACGCACGAGGCTCGATGTAGGCGTACGCGAAGTGATGGCCGAGGGCCATGTCCATTGTAGGTAGGTGGACCTTAGCATGCATTGTGACGCCTAAGGACCGGCGCCCGCTAGCCGTCCCGTACGTCACCCAAGAAGCTGCTACGAGGAGCGGAGACCGAGGAGGAGGAAGTCTAGGCACATGGGGCTTGTGCATTTGTGCCCGCTGCAAGTTGCTACGGTGTCCTAATCTAAGGCACTCCCGGCCCGGCAGAGTGTATGGACGGACCGGCCATTGCGCAAGGCACCGGAAGCAGCAAGACTTGGTGGTGGAGTGGTTGGGTTTGGCGTGGGGGTGGACCGGTTAAATAGAGGCATGGCAGGAGGGCCGTTGGCGGGGAGGCCGACAGTAGGGACCTCCTTGAAGGAGCGGGGGAGCTTGGGGAATTGGTGGCATCCATCGGTGGATGGCACGGTTGCAGGCGATGTCACATCAACCTTGTCCGGAGCGTGAGTGGGGATTTGGGGGAGGCGTGTGCTGGAGCTAGACAAACCAGCTTGATAGGGGATCGGGAGGGGATAAGGATAGGATGAGATCCAACTGTGCATTTGGCGGGTCGGGTGATGTATTAGACGACTACGACGGTTTAGGGTTTGTTGGTTGTCCAATCTCTCGTGCTGGGCTTGATGAGCGGAGGCCCATCCGTGATATCGCACGTAGGGTGCCATGGGAGCAGCACGGGGGTTGTTTTGATGGCCCCATATTCTGGCTCGGCGTGAGGCTCCGAGATGTCGCTGGAAGTGGGACGTTCCGATTGACACATCCCAAGACCGCTCTCGTTAAATCTGTCCCGAATCTCCGCATTCCGCCGAGGCAAATTCAAATTTAAAGAGAGGCTCCATTCGGTTCACGCTTTGGCGCTCCGTGCGGTGGGGCTCGAAATTTTAATTTTCACCGAGCACGGGAGGGACGCTGCCTATAGGTGATGACGTCTTGGAAAGACAAGAAGAGAAGCAGAGTCATCGGGCCTACGAAAGCACGACCGTGGTCGACGATGAAGCTTGCCACCTTTGCATTCGCTGCGAAGGCAGCGAAGATGCAAGTGGCAATTTCTAGAACCCAAAAGCAATCACTCGACATGGCGAAACTGAAATTAAGAACATTCCCCACATGAAACTCATTGATGCAAATGCCATCCATCGCCACCGCAGCCTAGAAGCAGTGTGGGGAGAAGAGACGTACCGAGGGAAAGGGAGTAGCGACAACAGAGTGGAAAAGCTGCAGAATGGTGTCACGGAATTGTTCACCCGGTAGTCGGTGCTCGATGGAGGCCGTCGGTCGATGCACATCGCCATGGTCCGAGCGTGCAGGTTGTGCACCACAGGACCGAACCGTAGTGGTCGATGTCTTGAGTTGCTGGTGGGAGCGCACCAAGGAAGGACCCCGGACGCCACCGGGCACCACATGCCCATGCCACCGAGAGGCGCTAGCACCCGATGTGGTACGACTTCCACCAAGCACCCGAGCTTGAGCGGCCTCAACAGCTCCGGGTTGAGGGCAACAACTTGTGGAGGAGGGGCGGTAGGTATAAGGTTGTGTTGTGGCGGGGAGCGCAGGAGGCGTGCCGTGGGCATCTAGGGTGGGCGGGGTTGCTCGGCGCGAGCTGCGCCGCCAATGGCAACGTGAAGTCGCCGGAGGAGGCCTCACCCATTTCCTTTGATGCCAAAGGCAAAATATTTGACCTTGAAGCTTTGATTAATATAACCATTTTGACAAAGTGCATTCTATAAAGAGCATGCTGAATGGGAAATGACTTGCATGCTGTAGGCATGGTGACCGAGTCTATTGCGAGAAGATTAATTTTCTTAGAAATGTAATTTTTTTTATTTTTAAAACTTCCATAAAACTACGGTTTCTTAAAGGAAACATAGCAGCCATGCCTAAGCAATAACAAAAGCTAGGCATTAAGAATTAGTATTGGCACTCAATTCAGTCTCAAAGTCAAAAGATCTCAAGTCAAAAGTTGTAATCAGGAGAACTCTAATAACATAACAAATAATCATGGACAACGATAAGATGGGGATATAGCTGTGAACATCCGGGTCGTCCGAACCAGCCTAGCACAGCCCACTTGATGGCATGACCGGGTTGGGCACGATTCAGCTAGGCACGCTGGGTCGACCAAGCCATGCTTAAGTGTGCCATGGGCAACGTAGGTAGTCGGTGGCATGGCCCGGAATAGCCGCAGTTTGTGTCATTCCAATCCGTTTGTCCGGTGGCTCGGCGAGCTAGTGGCACGACGCGGGAAGGTGGCCGCCGGTGTAGGGAAGGGAGGAGGCCGGCAGCGTGGAAGGAGAGGTGGCAGTACGACACGATGCGGGGAGCGGAGGAGAGGGAATGTTATATGTCGACCGGTTCGACGTCAACTTCGCGTCGACCTCCCCCCCCCCTCCCTCCTCCCTTTTCGTGCTCCTCGCCCACGACGGAGCGCGACGGCGGAGCAAGCGAGTGCAACGTGGCGGCGAGGGCACCGCCGCCTCGCCGGAGGTGGAGGTGGTGGTGGTAGCGTCGTGAATGTCGAATTACGGTATCGGGTTGTAGTGGTGAGCCTAGGGTTCCGATGTACTTCGATAGTGGCAACGCTAGGGTTCTCTCGACCATGAAAGGAGGTTCGGGGGGGGGGAGGGGAGGGAGGGGTGCAGCGAGGCGACGGGCCGTGGGTGGCCCGAGGGCAATAGGGGAGTCAAACACCCGCGGGGTTAGCGAGTGGCGACGGTCGAGGGCGACGGCGGAGGCGCCGCCGGAGCTAGGCGGGAGCCGGGGGGGGACAAATGCGCGGGAGGGAGAGAGGCGACCGACATTTTCGAGGAGAATAACGGTGCTATTGGGCTTGGACCGGGTCGTGGTTAGGGGGGTCGAGGGAATGTTACCGCCGACCCGGTCAACCGCCAACCGCCCTACGGCGACTCGACACGAGGTGGGGACTCGGAAGGAGGGCAGCGAGGCGAGCCATGAGGAGAGGAGTGAGGGGGTAGTGCAAGCGGCCGACGTGCAGGGAGAGAAACAGCAGCTGTGGTGCGATGGAGGATATTGCAAAGCGCGGCGTGCTACGCGGTGCTAGGGTTACTTTAGCGGCTTGGTGGACTGGATTGCACGGAAGCATGATTTGTGTCCGGTGTGCTGCGCAGATGGGTACTAGGCTGATTCAATTTACAGGTTTTCATCGGGCCTTCCTATTTTTGGGCCGTGCTACGGACTGTGCTTAGTGCTTAGGGTCAGCCCGAGACACAGCCCGTACTGTGTTATGGGCTGACACGGGCCCACTTAATACAAGACCATGTCGTTTCCACGCCGTGCCAAAACGGTCGGGCTTCGTGCCAGCCCGTTCGTGCTACCAGATTTCGGGCCAGCATGCGGCATGCCCAGCCAGTAGCGTTCGTAGCTGATGCTCCTCCTCCGACGGATTCGCATCGCTGGCGGCAAGATAACAAAGGCCGTTGGAGGCTGCGGTGGCGCGGTGCGAGCAGCGGAGGTGCTCGCACGAGATGACGGCTTCGGCGGAGGCTGCGTGAGCTCCTCCTTTTCGAATGGTGACAGGTCGCTCAAGCAGAGGCACCACGCGTTTGAGGATGCGGCAGTAGTGCGAGCATTGATGGAAGCGATGGCGGAGGTGTGCACGACTGCACGAGGCCTATGGTGGAGCAAAGCCGCTGCCGTCCTTACCAGCGTTTTGGGCATCGTCACATGAATGGAAAGTAATCCTTAATCAAATTGAAAAGTAAAAGAAAACAATTAGTATGGGTCCTACTAATTTTCGTACTGACCCACAACTTATAGGTATGTTTCAATAGGAGTTCTGTATTATTATTAACCATTGATAATTTGATATGATCAAATTGACAGTTACTATTAATTTCCAGCACCTTAACAAATCTCTATAATCTAAATATTAAAAAAAGACATGTGCAATTGCGCCAATTTAAGGTTAATCTAGAAAAGGCTGTTTTTAATAAAAAAACAAAAGATATGATATGTTTAACAAATCTTAACTCATGGATTTTATTAAATAAATATCTCCTCTATCTTTATCTGTGATAAAAATCATAGAATCACAACTATATGGTGCCTACTAATCCATCTCAAATATGCATAGTCAGTTTGAATCTACACACATTTTAAAATTACTAGCTTGTGCAAATGAATGGGTTTACACTTTAGTGGCTAGTTTGATCATCATCATTAAATTTATGGATCAGCTTTTTTTTTGCAATAGAAGCACCTCTTATTTAAATGGAAAGGTTATAGGTGCTACAAATGCTGTCAGGCGGCTCAAGAAACCAAACATGGCGACCTATCGGAGTATAAACTGAGCTCCTAGCTAACACATGAGCATCTACATTCGATGCCCTGTTCTCATGAACAAACTCTGAATGAACAAAAGCGCTAGCTCTGGCCTTGATTTCACGCACCACATGCCCATAAACGCCCATGCCCATCCCAGTCAAACTCCTGATAACATTCTTATTGTCACACGCCAACCTGAACCGTTGAATATTCAGGTCCAAGGCGACTGAAAGACCCTCACATCATGCCAAGGCCTCCACTGTCTCAGGATCGGAGATGCCTTCCAGAACCAACGCCGACGCATCCAGAAAATTGCCTGATGCATCTCTTGCTATTGCCGCAGCCGACACCATCCCTATATTCTTTGATAGTGCAGCATCAACATTAATCTTCTGCATGTCGGATGGTGGTGGGATCCAAGAAGGAAGCTTCTCTTTTGCCGACGTAGTCTCTGTTCTGTGAGTAGTTGATTGATTCAGCTCGCTAATCAATCTGGACACAAAGCTATGAGTAGATAAAGGACTCTGAAAATTCTGTTCATGAATTGCTTTTCTCCTCGCATACCAGATCGCCCATAGAGTGATTGCTACTCGGACGAGCTCCTCTTTGGATAGCGAGAACATCATCGCGACGATCCAGGTCTTCGCATCTTGTGCTAGGTTCTCATATATATGTTCTGTGATAGCCTCATCCTCTAAAGCCCAGACACATCTAGCCATATGACACTCTATTAGAGAATGCCTCCACGAGTCTACCGCACCATAGATAGAGCATACGCTATTATCCGACATATGTCTATGGTGAAGTACGTCCTTTGACGGCAGTGAACTTCTTGCTAACCTCCACAAGAACATCCGAATCTTAGATGGGACTTTTATTCCCCAAAGGATAGTCCACTCTTTCTCCTCTGCACTTACATTTGATATACCTGCTCTATTCTCCCGAGATCGATTTGTTATCAGCATGCTATAGGCGGACCTTACACTAAAGACTCCGCTTTTCTCATGGTGTCACGCCCAATAATCCTCCTGGCGTCACGTACTCAGCGGGATATTGAGGATTGCCTCGACATCAAGCCGACTAAACCATTGAAGCAGCTTCACCTTGTCCCACGAAGCTGTATTCATGTCAACCAGCTCACTCACCAGCTGGGGTGGATTCGGATTATTAGTCCTCAACGGCCTCCTTAAACCTTGTACTGGCAACCAATCCATGGACCAAATGTCCGTGTTCTCCCCTGATCCAACACGCCTAATAAGGCCTTGCATCAACACTTCCCTCCCGTCAAAGATGGAGCGCCATATCCGAGAGGGAGATGAACCTAGTTGTGCTGCAAGGAAATCAGTGTCCCTTCAGCACTCTTGCGCTCAAGGAACCCGAGTCCTGCAGGACTCTCCATGCTTGTTTAGCCAATAAAGCAAGATTAAACAGTTCCAAATCTCTGAAACCCAAACCTCCCATGTACTTTGGGTGAACAATATTATCCCAGGCTACCCAACAAGTTTTCCTCTTGCCGTTCTCACATCCCCACCAAAAATTCCGTAGCAGGCCATCTATATGTTGGCACAAACCACGTGGTAGCCTGAAACACGACATTGAGAAGGTAGGAATCGCCTGTGCTACAGATTTTATTGGCACTTCCTTACCTCCTGCCGAAAGACATTGCTCCATCCATCCCTGCACCTTATTCCACACACTGTCTTTTACGGATCAGCTTGCAGCTAATGATTTGCATGTGGGACTGCTCATGGGCTAGAATGGATTTGAGATTATCCATCGTTCTCGCGGATGGGCGGAATCTCTGCAAAGCCAGGCCCAATGACAATTCATTTTGTTCTTTTTAGGAAGCCACCTGACACACTTCATTAATTAGAAAATATTGTCACATCAATGGCCAAGTACTCTCTATTACAAAAACCGGTGGGTCATCTGCCCAATTACAAGTATTTTTCTCTGGAACGCTCTTCTAGCTAATTCACGGATCACCTCATTCACCTCTCTGTAACTAGAGTGCACAATTTCAACAAAGGTAAATCCTCGTCAAAGAAGACTACATTCATCATATATTGCCGTTGCAGTCGTAGCTGAGAAACCTCCATTCTCCATTGTTTGTACCACTTCACTCCAATCACATTCAACTTCCATTTTTTTATGTCAAACAGAATTTGTTTTTAAGTTAGAAAATACAAATAGTCAACATAAAAAAAGTAGGATACGTCTTTCATTTTACCTCAACTGGTCTAACTCCTTACGCATCTGTCAACTCATCAAATTTTATCTTCTACCTAAGAATTCTATATTGTAAAAAAATTAAGTATTTCAAATACTTACATTTGTGACACGAGAGAAGTACGTATAAAGATAAATTGCTGACGTGGTATGTCATAGGATCGTTGAAATCTGTAAATGGTGCATGTGTAAAGCTTCTACGTACACTGCAGAGTTATTTTTCGCACTTTTTGTATTAATTAGTCTTGAACCAGCACATCCTTTTTGGTTTCAAGATAATAAAGGATAAAAGCAAACAAGCGTATTCTGTTACTCTAAATACTGAACGGTACGGTACAGCGCATGATGAAAAAATGTCCATGTTTGTCGCTGACGTAGGGCCCATATGTACAAAAATTTCTTTGTTCTTGATAATTACTTCTTGGGGTTTGGAATACTAAGCTTGAGCTCTGAGAACAATACTCCCTCCCTCTCAAAAATAAGTCTCTCTATGGGATCCGTACTGCAGTCAAACTTTATTAACTTTGACTACATTCGTAGAAAACATGACAAACGTTTAAATCTCTAAATAAATTTATTATGAACAATGGTCTATCTAATGATATTAATTATATATTATAAATATTAATAATATTTTTATTAATACTTTTCGAGAAGCAAGAACGATACTACTTGTTTTAGATGGAGGGGTACCTTTTTCGCTACCGATGCATGCCTAATGTGGAATATGCCGAGGCATCAGCAGGCAGACAAGGGACCCATCACTTTTATTAGTAATAAGCAGAGTTGTCCTAGTATCTGTTGTCCTACCACGATCGATTCTGCTTGTAATAAATATAGATTTAAAATCCGTATGATGCCTATGTAAACCTACCGCGATTAGTCTCTAATATCGTCATGTTTCAAACAATAAAAGTCTTCAATATCACGAGAACACTTGAAAACCTACAATAGTGCCAGACGTCCATAAACTTGTGTGGTTGTGTCGTTGGTCCACAAACTTTCATTTTATATTTCTAAGTCCACGAACTTGTTTGTCTGAGTCGTTTAGGTCCACGAACATTCATTTAGTCTACAAACTTGTCTGTCTATATAATTTAGGTACATAAACTTTTGGTCAATAGTTATAAAGTCATAAACCTTTTAAGTTATATACTATTTATGAATATTATGGTCTAATATAACATGATTGGACTTTATTGTTTGATGAAATAGAAAAAGATCTAACACAAAAATTCACCGAAATGGTTGAACTTGTGAGATGACTGCATCCACATCAAAGAAACTATTTGTAGTATAAGCAAAGGAATACTTTTGTAACATGCTCAAAATGTCTATGTCTAATAGAGACATTTTTTACCATGATTAAAATGCCTAAATCATCGTGACATTTTTTTGAAATGCCTATATCAAAATATTCAATTAATATTACATCATTTTATTAGGCTTATAAATTTATAAGTGTTAAAAATGTTGATGAATTAATATGTCAAGGACAAACAAGTCTGTAGACCTACAAATTTTATGGAACTAAATGATGGGACAAACAACTTTGTGGATCTAATAGACACAAACAAAATAGTTTGTGGACCTAGATATACAAAATAAAAGTTCATGGACCTAAATAACACAAATAAACAAGTTCGTAGACCTAAATGACACACGCACACTCACCTTTATGAACACACATACATAAATCCTATCTCCAAAAGCATCTTTAAATATTGAGTCGACAAATCCTCGAGATTGACGAAATCACTCCTGGTGTCTCGCTGTTGACAGGAACGTCGTCTACCACTGAAGGCATAACCACTATTAAATCCTAGAAAATTCGTTCTCATTATAAATCAAACCAAAAAGTTGATGTGTTAGTGACTCTTGTAACCACTAGTTTACAAGCCCATTCACAATTATTGAAAGTAATTGCTATCATACCCACTTAAAACTAGGATAAAATCCCTGTATGCTCCTGAAAAAAACATCATTCCCTTTCATACCACTAAAAAAATGCTTTTCCTTGTGTGCCCTCACTTGAAATTTTTCTTCCCCTATGTGCCACTCGTTATAGTTTTTTTTACTATCTTTAAACGATTTTTCCCTCTACTGTTATGAGCTTGAAAGAAGTATTTTATTGCTTCAATATTTGGGTCAAGTTTTATGGTGACATAAGAAACAATGATGAATAAATTTTATTATTAGGCCCACTACAAATCCAACATAAACTATGCATTAAAATTCACACAAATGCAACTTATCATAATTTTTAAGTGCATTAAATAAATCAATAAAATTCTTAAAAATCTAGATAATTATGTTTTGTGATGCATTATTTATTAAAAAAATAGTTCATGATATATCTATGGTGAAAATTTGTTTCGCAATATGTTTTTACTCGGGAGTGCCACACATGGGAAGGAGAATCTCAAGTGGGGGAACATAAGGGAAAAGCATTTATTTTCAGTCGCACACAAGGGAACTAAAGTCTTTTGAGGGGCACAAAAGAGATTTTCTATCACAGCCATTCTACCAATTCTTGTACTAGATGATTACAATAACCATGTGTCGGAAAATTTAAAATATTAGAAGTTCCTAGGGAAAAATCTGTCCCACTGTGTACTTTAAAGTGGAATATATTTTCATGTGCGTACTATTGTTATATATTGTAATCTGTAATAATCGGGCTTGTTTCTTTAGGATCTGTTTCTTATACGGTTTTAACATAAATACATATAATGTTAGCATGCCAACTTTGCTAAGAAGCACAAAACTTTATTTATTGTATAGAAGAACCATATAATTTGAAGGTTTGTTAAGTACAGGACAGCTCAAGATATGTAGAACTTTCGTCGCGCAAAGAAATGAAGAAACGAAAACAAAAAAGCTGATCCTGTTGAAGACAATTATATTATTATTATTTTACATGTAGTAGTTGCATGCTGTATAAACTTTAGGAGTGCCCCAAGTTGCATGTTTGTTGCCTGAGTAGAAGTCAAAAAGTTATGGTGAACTGTTTTTGTTGGGTGGAGAAAAATACTACGAAGACAATTTTTTGGTGAAAGTTGCATGGTGCCTCAGTAAAACCCGTTGGACTTTTACTAAATGACAGAAAATACTTTAGTATAAGAAAGTTTCCAATCTGGAGATAGTTTCTCTTCTCAAACAAATATGCACATTAATTGTTAGAGATTTTTGTTAAAACTTAAAAGAACAAATGCACAACACATTCGGTCCTGTCCTCCTTTGTCGTGCAGCTCAAGAGCGGTGGTCCATGTTGACCAACATAAGGAACCATCTAAGTATCTGATCTGAATCATGGACCTATACATTGCTTCGACCTTGCTTAAAGTACTATATTCTTTATTTTTTCTTAACCGGTGATGGTAAGCAATGCCAAATCACTATATTCTTTATTTTTTCTTAACCGGTGATGGTAAGCAATGCCAAGTCACATGTTGTCGAAGCGAAGCCAGTCAATTCACGCCGTAGCAACCTAGCTAGAGCAGCATCACTTCTCTTGAGCATTTTCTTTTTTCACATTAATTTGTTTGTCGAAGTTCGGATTCACCCGTGAATCCCACGTCCCTATCGAGAAAGTTTGAGTCACTCAAAAGTCAACTCCAAGCCGTGTGTCTCTTTTAACCACTTTCTTCGATCTACTAGTTTGATCTTTTTCTTTCCGGAGGCAAGATCACAACCTTCACAACTGCCCGTGGCTCACCACAAATTGGGAGCTCGTGGGTAACACCTAGCCGGCTATGAGACTTTTTCAACGCGGCTACAAAGTGCTCAAAGCTTGGATTGCTCACAAATGGTCACTTAGCTCAAATATCTTAACCCAAATCAATGATTTTCACAAAATCACTTAAGTCTCACAAAGAGGTGTTGGGGAGAGCTCAATGTGACCGTTGGGATGTTCCGAGATGCTCGAGGAACCGACAACCCTCGAACGAGGGGGAGGGAGGCTATTTAAACCCTTTTCGAAAAACTAGCCGGTTGTGTCGGCTAGAACCGGTCCGACCTATTTCCGACCAGCACATCAACTAAGCTTCACAAGTCACTCCACTCATTTTTATTTGAATTCATCTCACCAACTTTGCTGTATAGGTTCTATACAAGCTCTATAAGACTATAACACCCATAACAGAGGTAAAACCCTAGGTTCACAAAACCGGTCCGACCTGTTTCCAAAACCGGTCAAACCTCGTTTATCGAGCCAACACACTAATAGGTTGAGTTTCGGGATTTTTCGCTCAGGACTTCATGCTTAAGATGTTGAGCACTTTTGAAACGGCAAACCACCAGCCGACGGTCGCTTTGAATGTCCCCCTGCCGCTAGTGTTTTTGGTGATCTTTAGCTCTTCAGCGGTTTTGGTGGTTGTATCGACCGGTGTGGAGGAAGTTTCACCGGTTGAAGTAGTAATGGTTTCTTCAACTGCTGCAGTTTAGGGCCCCGAGACCACTTCTGATGTCTTAGTTGCGGTCTCGAGGGTTGTAGCTTTGCTAGAATCCTGAGGAATTCTAGCAGCCGCCTTGGCTATTGTCACCCTTATGATTTGAGGGAGACTATACAAAATGAGGACCGGTTAGATTAGTAACATTCGGTTGAATATTGATGGGAATTGGAAATATAATGAAAATAAATAAGGAGTACCTGCCAGCCCTCCGAGTAATCTGGAGCGGTCTTGGTATTCTTCTTTGGTGGCTCATCAGAGCCACCACTTGATTCTTGAGCGCCATTTGGTAGCGATATCCGCCTCGGCGGCTTGAACAACTTCTTGAGAGACCGTGTTGCCAGGTGCACCGGTATGCGGAGGAGGAGGTATGTACCTGGATCTGCGTAGAATTCTATCCAACGGGTCTTTGGGGCTGCTGGTTCCTTCGACCCACCAATCAAAATTTTTGAAATGCAGCCTAACGGTCTTTTTCCTTAAGCGCCTCTTCTCGATGCCTGTTTTCTTCACGCAATGCGGCGGTATTGGCATCATCCACCGATGTATCTTTGTCACCGTCATTGAGGACCAACTTTCGGCGTTGTGGTCTTGCTCACAGTGTTAGCATCGGACCAAATGGTCCTGGTAGCTTGACCATGGTTGATGGGGATATTGGCAACGAGTGTCAAGTCTTAAACTCGGCACTAGTACTATCCGATCCCTCGACGAGCGTGGAATGCGATGGTGCAACACACGAAACACACAAGAACACGCGATTTTAGATAGGTTCAGGCCTTTCGATGGAGAGTAATACACCACGTCCCGTGTGTTATGTATTGCCTTTAGCAGATTGCTAATTGCGAGTTTTCGGAGAGTTTTCGGAGGGTCCCTGCTCCGCCTTATATATCCGGGGAAGCTACGGTTAGATGCGGAGTCCTAGTCGATTACTTGGATTACACATTCGGAAGCTCTATCTCTAAGCTCTCCTTATCAATTCAGAATCCTAACGGACTACAAACTGCTCTTTTACTTGTTGCTCAAGTCATCATACGTCGGTCTTGACGCCCGCCTTATTTCCATACCGATATATGGAATCTTCTGTTATTCCCTATCGGTCGGGGCCACTCGTGGGCCCTCTCCGCCGATCTTATCTTCATTGATTTGTCACCGTATCTCTAATTATCCGTTTCTTTATCATCTCGTATACCCGTAAGGTAAGTATACGATCGCAGCTCCCGAGTAATTTTTGATTTGACCTTGAATAAGATCGACCAAGTATTCTGCGTGTTGGTCCGATTCTATGGTAAAATTAAAAAGAACTCTAATCTTCTCGTAATACTTATTTTCTATTCCGGATGACTTCAAAAAAGCCAAAAAAATTAGCATTTTATCTTCCATACCACCTAATTGGGTATGCAAAAATTTCTATATATTTCCTGCATTTTTACGGACCACTCTTTTAAAAAGGAGGTGCACCAATTAGGTGCACCCAACTGGGTATAGCCCCGACTCTTGAATCATTTGAACTCCTTTCAAATAATGCAAGAGTCTACTCGGACGATTCTTCATTATTTTCTTCAAAATTCAATTTCTTCAATTCTATCGTTTCCCGCGACCTCTTCGGACCGCTCTCGAATCACGGTGCACCGTTCAGGTGCACCCAATTGGGTATAGCCCCCGAGTCTTGAATAATTTGAACTCCTTTCAAATAATGCAAGTCTTTCTTGACAGACTATACTCACTATATTTTATAGCAATCAATTTTTGCCAAAAACATATCTTCAGACCGGTCATACCAGTCATAACTTCATATCTCCTGGAGGTTCATACCAAATTTACATAACGAGACCGTCTAAATCGGCCCGAATTCATAATTCACTTAGTTAAACCTAACTAAGAACTAAAATCCTGGTTGATCGGACCAGTTTTTTCCTCGTTTACTCACATCGACTCGAGTCTCCAAGGCCTATAATCAGCCGGATGATTAACACCCATAGCCTAAGGCATTCACTGTCAAAATTGAGTTAGGCAAGATCCAAATTATCTCCAATATAACTCTTCTATACCGCCAAATGATTAAGTTTGGCACTATATTAATTCAAGTATATGAAAATTACATATTTCGGATCGCTTTCTTTTTATTCATAAAAAAGCCTCCGTGATTATAATAATCACGTCGACTTAATCCTTTTGACCGTTAGGTCATAATTGCACAATCAAGTCTTTAACGAACATAAATCATTAATGCCAAATTTATTGGACTGCAAAAAATGGCCCAATAACTTTCCAGATCCTCGAGCCCAGCTTCGGTACCGATAAAAGAAACCCATTCCCGAAATTCCACATGCGCCCACAACATCTCCTTCTTCTTTGGACATCGTGATCGCGCTCCTTCCTTCCCAACTAAACCAATCTCCAACTTCCTTTTTTCGATCTTCAAGATGGGCAAGAAGAAATCAGCAGCCAATCCTT
Source organism: Chloris gayana (assembly GCA_031894775.1). Classification (NCBI taxonomy): domain Eukaryota; kingdom Viridiplantae; phylum Streptophyta; class Magnoliopsida; order Poales; family Poaceae; genus Chloris; species Chloris gayana. The sequence continues at coordinate 332,717 of JAUNZO010003845.1, read as the reverse complement.
CCTCTTCGTCCGGCGTTCCCCGTGATCAGCTTCCTTACGGTGTCCAAGAACCGGGCGATAGTAAAATCACCGAAGCGTCTCTCAATGAGATGGTTCTCGAACAGGTTCCTTCCTCCGCAAACAGGTTCCTTCCTCCGCAACCCATTCTCAACTGAAGTGCTCCTACTCCTAGTCAAATTCCATGGGGGATAGACGACTCCCAACAGCTTAGTATTTAAATCTTTCTTCCTTCATGGTCTTGATCTCCCCGTTGTTCTTTTTTCGGAGGTTTACTCTTCTTTTACGGGTGGGAATTAGTGAATCTGAATCCTAATTCCATCCTCCAAATAGCTTTTTTCATCCATCTTTGTGAGGCTTTTCTCGGAATCCGTCCTCACTTCAAGCTTTTCCGGTATTTATTCCAAATCCGCCCGCTCCCCACTTCAACTAACCGCTCTGCGGCGGGAGGAGTAGGAATACAAGGTCTTGAGTGCTCGAAGAATATTTCCCCTTGTCCCTTAACAAAAGCTTGGCCAATCGGAAGAATGAGTGGTTTATGTGATAACCCTCAACCCGCTCTTCCCCTTACAGAGCTAAGGTAGCTAAGGAACTCTCCTCTTGGAACACCAAAGATATCAAAGAAGACCTCAAAGAAGATGAAGGAGTGCTCTCCCTTTTAGCCAAGTATCAAATATCCGAAGGAATTCAAAGGCATCACGGCCGAAACGATACTTTGGAGTTTCATCGTACGGGGAGTTCAACCACTCAAGAGACAAGAACACCCAGGTTGGTCCTTCGGAGAAAATAGCGCCAATCCAACCGACGGAACATCTCTTCCCGGTCCGGAGCGGTTGGGTAAACGCTCGAAGAAGATGCTCCAGCCTCGGTTTGATGAAGCAGTGGTACCGGAAGGTGGGTTTGGCATTCAGCACATCAAATCCTCGGGACTCGTAAGTATTCTCTTTCTTCTCGAATACCGGTATTGATCATCACCGTATCGTTACTCATATATTTTTCACTCGAATGTAGAAAATGGACAACTATAGAAGTCATCCCCCACTTCCTCCCGATGACACCCGGGGAGAAGATTATGAAGCCAACACCACTCCTCTTGTTGTCCAGGCCGGTATGCCTCCCCCACTCTTATTCAAGGGATTTCGAGACCGGTCCACTCTTCCACCGACCGGGCCAACTCCGAAAATCTCCAAGTCCGGAAAGGTTGTCCAAGCCCCCAAGCACAAGAAGACTCACCGCAGCACTCAATATAGGCAAGTCGACAGCAATCCCTAGTTCCGTACCAGGAGACGCTCGTACGGAAGCGCAGAAACTTGAAGACCGGCGCAAAGAGCAAGAGGCCTTCGAGAGAGATGGTCAGTCTGCTCGAGGCCACATTCGAAGCTGCCGCTGCTGGGGGATCTCGGGAGTCCCCCAATTAACGGATTCTCTTGTCAACATCCCCAAGAAGTCTTGGTATGGCATTCGATCGTTTCTTCAGGGAGTGCTCCAGGAGGATCCATTCCTGCGCCACAAGTCCAACCAACGGCGAAAAGGAGTGCAGAGGGTTCGAGCGGGAGACTCAAGATCCCCCAAAAAAGAGCAAGACCTCCTTCGGCTTCAAAAAGCCACTTCGTAAGTCTTCTACAACACTCATGCAGTTTTAAAATCATCTTCACATCATTCCAGACCTTTCAACTTATTTAATTTTCTTGCAGAATCCCTTCCAACCTTCAAGCCAATATTGCTAGCTTGTTGAGAAATAAGCCCTCTATCCATGCCACGACTAGTGGCACAACACCAACTCCAACTCCTTCGGTGCCTAGTACCGCAGGAGTTTCGAAATTAAAGGTGCAACAAGCGCAAAGGAAATCCCTGCTGCCTCAACCGAAGAAAAGACCTCCAAGGCGGTCGAAGAGCGGGTTATCACCGATGCAATGTTAGTGATACAATCGTGAGTGATTTCCCGCCCCAAGCCACTTTGTTCCAGGCCGCACTGGAACTCCCATTGGGACCGGTCCGGATTAAAGAAATCCCTCGCCGGGCTAGGACTACCGGAAAAGCTCCATGTGCACCAAAGCTCGCCAAAATGGTGGTAGGTGACGTGGAAATAGACAGCTCGAGCGGAGCCGGAAAATTTACGGCAACCGCCCGGTGGGATTCTTTTCAAGAAGAGGAGGCCTTGAAGAATTTCTCCGAATCCGACCGGGTATGTTTCCGTCTCTTACCCGGTCTTCCCCTAACTTCGTCATATTCCAATCCGACCCTTTAATTCGCCCTGTCCTCTAGGTCCTTCTAAAAATTCTGAAGCCAAGAGCACAATCATTGCTCGTCTTGAAGAAGAACCATCCCAGCACCCAAGAACGGCTAGTTGAGCTCGGCTCCCACACCGCTACCCGAAATCCAAGGAAGCGGATTTGCTAAGGAGGGAAGCCAATTTGATGAATACCCGCCGCTTGATGGAAGGCCGCCAGCAGAAATCATCAAACTCCGGAAGGAAGTCCGGAGTAAGTTTCGATGCTATCCTTAATTTCTTTATTTGATTTGTAATCCTTCCGATCGGTCTTATCTCGCTTCAACACTCGAGAATCTTGTCGCTGCTCACAAGAAGGCTGAGGAAATCCTCTCCGAAAAAGCGGCTGCTCAAGAACAAGCTCTTCAGAGGGCTCCTGGATTGAAGAGCAGCAGATCGCTCGTATTGGTGAACCGGAGGGCGAGCTCACCGCCAAGGACAACATTCTAGCGCAAACTCTTCGCTCCAACAAAATGCTTGAAAATGACAATGCTCGCTCGAAGACCGAGCTAGCCGAAGCATTAGAAGCTGCCAAGACTGCACAAACAAAAAGGAAAACACTCGAGGACCGCGCATGAGTTAGCTCAACTTGCTCTCAAAGCAAAGGAGTATGAAATCCAACGTCTTATGAAGAGCGAAGCCAAGTCGAAGGCTTCAAATGTCAATATCAAGGGCAAGTTCGGAGCTGCGGACATCGTGCACAAGCGTAAGTTCATTCTTCCTATTCTTGTTTAAGAGACACTTCTTAATACCGGTTCGCACTTATAACCTTTCGCGTACTTTTTCATCTTCTTCGTAACTTGCAGCAGGCGGTATGCGGACGCTCGAATACCCGAATGGGGGTCAGCCCATTCACCAAGATGAATTGGATCTTGAAACCGATATCCGGGATGTCCCTCGAAGGATTAAAGAGCACTCCAAGATGATCGCCGCGGCAGGAGGAGGGCATATCGCTGCCATAATCCAGATGTTGGACTCCGGTCGAAGACTGCGATTTCAACTTCATCGAGCATGTGCCCACCCGGAGACAACCGAAGACCAGTTCAATGAGTTGAAAAATTCACTTATTGGTACCGTCTCTATACTAATCGAAGATGTCCCTCCGGATTCGACTGGCATCCCACTAAATGAAGCTACGACACTCCCTGTTCTAGGTCAAGCTGCTCAAGATGTTGCTGCTTCCTTCGGACAAACAGTGGAGGAGGAGTATGAAGATCTTGATGCAGATTTATTGCTCTCTCCCTCCGACTCGAAGGCACAACCGATGATAGATCGCGGAAGACCCCAAGACCGGTGATACCGGCGACTCCAGCGGCCTCGCCCGATAGTTGTTTATCGTAGGACCGGTCTTTTATTTGCTAAACAGACAATTTTATCACAATATTCTGTAATTCAATCGTTATCCATTTAATCATGCTGAAGTTTGAATGTCCTGTCTTCTCTTTTTATACTCGGTCAACAAAGATTCACCATCTTATTCCTACTAGTCAAATTCTATATCTAGGCAATGATGGTAATTTCAGCTTAAACTAACTATGACTAAATATTGGCTCTAATCAGCACAGATCACAATGCATAGCGGTAGCTTAGTTTCACAAAATCATGCTATATAGAAAAAACAACCGGTCTTTAAGATTTAAGATCACATAATATCGCAGATCGCTCTTTAAGACAAGCAAGCTACGGACCAGTACTTCAAAAGAGATGCTTAAAGTTTCCCTTCCTAAACATACCAATCGAAACTGAAAACACAAATAAACAATCTCACAGATCGCTCTTAACACAAAGATCTCCCCGGCTTGAGTAAATGACTCGGTACTAGTATTTGGAAATTTCATAATTTCATAGACTCGCTCTTAACACAAGCAGCCTCTTGAATCGATAAGTTAATTCAAAATTAAATTATCGAGGCACAAAAAACACGAAGATACATACCCGGAATCAAGAATGTTTTATTATATTACTGAGAAAATTACAAGAAAATCTTTAAGTATAAAAACGACGAAGTTGATCAATATTCCAAGAATTTGGAATTTCCTCTTCCTCCTGGGTCATAAGCCTATAAGCCCCGGTATAGAAACCGATTTGATCACAAAAGATACTTCCCAGCACCGGTGACAACTTATGCCTATTCTTGTTAGATCGGATCTTATAAAGCACCAAATCTCCCACTTGAAACTCTCCTCGTACGCACATGGCGATCATGATATCGACACAAACACCGATGATACTTTGTTGCTTGAATCAAAGCTTGATCTCTTAATTCTTCCGCGGCAATCAACTCAATTTGATGTTGGCCTTCATACTTCTCTTCATCATAATATTGCACTCCGGCTGACACCATATTCACTTCGTGGGCAACCCGGCTTCGGATCCATAGACCGGAGAAAACGGAGATTGTCCTATAGCTCGACTAACATTTGTACGCAATCCCTATAATACCCAGGGCAATTCCTTAACCCACTTTCCAGCATATGGCTTTAAGCGGTCAAAAATTCTGGGTTTAAGACCGGTTAAAATCATACCGTTGGCACGCTCAACTTGTCCATTGCTCGCGGATGTGAAACCGAAGCATATTATATCTTGATTCCGAGACTTTCACCATAATCCTTAAAGAATTCTGAAGTGAACCGATGCCCGTTATCAGTAATTATACTATGCGGAACACCGGAACAGACAAAAATATTCTATAAGAACCTGATTGCTCGAGCAAGTGGTCGTACTAGTGACAACTTCAACCTCAATCCATTTAGAAAATTTATCAACTGCCACAAAAACATGAGTAAACCCTCCCGGCGCTTTCTTGAATGGTCCGACAATATCCAGCCCCCAAGTTGAAAAAGGCCAAGTCATTGGAATTATCTCGCAACTCATGAGCTGGAGTATGTGGTCTGTCGAGCGAAGAACCGACATCCCCGGCAATTTTTAACCACCGTATGCGCATCATCGGTAGCTGTAGGCCAATAAAAACCCTGTCGGAACACTTTCCAAACCAAAGTCTTTGATGAAGCGTGATTGCCACGGATCCCCTATGAATTTCTTCAAGCAATTGAATGCCATCGTAAATGGATACACACTTCATCAAGATGTTGACTCCACGTTGATAAAGTTCTCCTTCAATAATCAAGTAACTCCTTGCTCGAACCTCCGGTCTTTGCCGCTCGACTTTGTCTTCCGGAGTTTTACCGGATTGTAGATATTCAAGGTACGGAGTACGCCAATCGAATCGATAATCATCACCTCGGTAATCTGCTCCGCTTCTTCCGCTCGTAATCCGTTTTGGGCCCCTTGGCCAACCTCATGCTCGTAAGACCGCCTCCCCGCTCTTCACTTCCAAGATTGTGTCTCGTTGTCTCTATCTCGCTTAATAGCGGCCTTGTGATCCATCTTAATAGATGGTTTACTTAAAACCTGAAGAAAGACACCAGGTGGCACTCGCTTGTCTTAAAGATCCTAATCTGGCTAACTCATCCGCAGCAGAATTATTACCGCGCAAGTATATGAGAAAAGGGCAGACCATCAAACTTGTCTTCAAGCTTCCTTACCTCTTGGCGGTAAGCTATCATATGGTCATCATGAGCGTCCCATACTTTGTTAACTTGACTAATCACAAGCATCGAATCTCCATATATATCCAATCGACTCCTAGCGAAATAGCTACCCGAAGTCCATGAAGCAAGGCTTCATACTCGGTAGTATTATTTGAAGCACGGAAATGCATCCGTAATACATATCTCAATGGTTCCTTTTGTGGAGTGAGAAGCACAACTCCAGCCCCCGCGCTCGAAAGCTGCAGGGATCCATCAAAATACATCTCCCAATACTCGAAATTCTGAATAGCCGGTGGAACTTGCGTTTCAAGCCACTCAGTAATAAAGTCAGCCAATGCCTGTCCTTTAATAGCCGTGCGCGAACAAAAAGTCATATCATACTCGACCAAGTTCTATAGCCCACTTGGCAACCTCGTCCAATAGCTTCTCGATTACGCACTATATCCCCAATAGCGAACCCAGTCTTGACTTCGATCGGGAGTGCTTGAAAATAATGTTTCAATTTCCGAGAAGTTATCACTACACCATATATCAATTTCCGTAATCGGAGATATCGCATCCGAAACTCAGTTAAGACTTCACTTACAAAGTATACCGGATGTTGAACCAGCTGCAGATGTCCTTCCTCCTTTTGGTCAACCGCCAATACCGTACTCACGACGTGAGTAGTTGCGGATATGTACAATTGAATGGTCTCATCGGGTTTCAGCGGTATTAAGACCGGCAGATTATCGAGATATCCCTTGAGTTGATCAAATGCAGCTTGCGCTTCATCCGTCCACTCAAACTTATCCTCGCTTCTTTAGCAGTTTAAAGAACGGAAGGCCTCCGACCCCGGTCTTGAAATGAAACGACTAAGTGCAGCCATACATCCAGTCAACTTCGTACATCCTTCAAACAACTTGGAGGTTTCATGTTAACAATCATCTGGATCTTCTCCGGATTAGCTTCAATGCCTCGCCACGACACCAAATAGCCCGAGTAACTTCCCGTAACGAACTCCAAATATACACTTACTAGGATTGAGCTTCATAGAAAAGTTCCGCAAATTATCGAAGGTCTCTCGCGGATCGGATAGAAGATCTTCAGCTTTCCGGGATTTCACCACTATGTCATCAACATAAGCTTCTACGTTCCTTCCAAGTTGCTAATCCAGACAGCGTTGCATGCCACGCCGATAAGTGGCGCCTGCATGTTTTAAACCAAACGGCATCGTGGTGTAGCAATACGCTCCAAAGGGGGTGATAAACGCGATCTTAATCTGATCCCCAACCTTCGTGGGAATCCGATGGTATCCGGAATAAGCATCAAGGAAGCAAAGACGGTCGCAGACCGATAGTCGAATCAACAACTTGGTCAATCCGAGGCAGCGTGAAAGGGTCCTTAGGGCAAGCCTTGTTAAGATCAGTATAATCAACGCACATTCTTAACTCTTTAGTATTATTTTTTAGTAAAAGAACAGGATTGGCAAGCCAATCTAGATGATACACCTCCCTAATGAACTTAGCTGCCATGCAAAGATATCCCTATTTTCCCGGACGAAAAGAGTGAGCGCGCTTTCCTATTTGTCCCCCAGTGTCAGCCCCAATATGGATGGCCTTGGAGGGGTCTGTCTCATCAAGCTGAATAATCTTGAAAGCGACCGCATCGGTTTTCACTTTCTCTTTAGCAGCCTTCTTAGATGGACTTTCTTCTTCCAATGGAGCTCGTGCCTCAATGGCGTCTCGCCACTTCTCCGATCTCTCGGCGTTCTTCCTCCGAATTGACTCGAGTGGCCAACTCGGTGTTATATACTTCACAAGCATACGCGGTCTTAATGTCAAACCGAAACAATAAGACCCCGTTGGAACCAAGCATCTTCAACATCGGATACTCGGTAGTTGGGGATGGCCATAAACTTGGCCAAGGCCGGTCTTCCCAATATAGCATGTGCTGAATCAATATCTGCTACCCGGAAGATGATGTTCTCCCTTCCGTAATTCTCTTTCGTCCCAAAAGTCACTGGCAGATAAATCTGTCCCAAAGGGTAATTGTTTCGACCGGGTATTATACCATGAAACGGTGAAAGGCTACGATCCAAGTCCGCCACGAAAGACCAAGCTCGAGCGAGTTTTAGAAAAAAGGATATCCAGGCAGCTTCCCCGTCAATGAAAGTTCTCTTCAAGCGTACCTTACGGACGATAGGCACCAAGATGAGCGGGTATCCGCCAGCCTTAGGCAAGGCCTCCGGATGATCGGTTCTATCGAACGTGATTGGCACCTCCGACCATCGCAGATATTCGGGAGTTGCAGGCGCAATGGCATTAACGTCCCTGAATGCCAATTTTTGCTTGCGCTTTGACTCATATGCATCAGGTCCTCCGGGGATGAAGTTCACCTCCCTACACGGCTCCTCGAAGCCTCCTTCATCATCTTCATCATCATCACGCTTCTTGTCTTTGTCCTTGTCATCCCGTTGGTTACGCTGTCCGGATCGGGGTGTTACCTTCAATGCAAACGAAGCGAACGGTCTCGAGCAAGAAACATTCTTTATTCTTATGATTCCCATTATGAATCATGCAAAGCCCCTCCAGCAGGGCTTCAAACAAAAGTCGTTCTCTTGGGCCCTCTTAGGAGGCGCAGGGCAGCCCCCTCCATGAGACTCGGTCTAAAGCTACAACAAGGTTATCAGCCTTGCGCTTGTTGTTCTAGGATCCAGACTAGTTGCCTTGGTAGTGCTTCGTATATTGACCACATTTGATTCTCTAGCGGCATAAACATCTTCTATATTGAAGCACTCGACGTCGTCATGGTAAGATTCCGGTTATGCCTACCGATCTTGTGCACCAATGCTTCACTTCGGAATGTACCTTGAAACGTCGCAATTATGTGCTGATCGGGAACATAGGGGATTAAGGCCTTCTTGCTGCAAAAACGCCCGATGAACTCTGTAAGTGTCTCATCGGGATTACGCTTCGACTCGTTGAGATTGAAGTAGTTTCCTTCCTTCTCACAAGTCGCCTAAAAATTCTCAACAAACTTTTTGGTAAGATTGGCCTAAGAGGAAATAGATTTCTCAAAAGAATTGTAACCACAAGTGCCTAGCTCTGCTCCATGCACATGGGGAGATAGTTTGCTAACACAAAAGTATCTCCTCCTGCTGATCGGATGGCGATAGTGTACATACGGAGCCACTCGGCAGGAGGGGCTTTACCATCATATTTGTCTATGGCCCCGGGCTTAAATCCTCCGGGGTACATGCAAATGCGCAGGTCCCGCGTAAATGCTGGGATTACGGAATACTCGTCGTCTTCCGGACCGGTCCGGACCGGTGATGGTGAACGCCGGCTGCAAGTAATGTCGGTAGTTGCGATTTCTGTCATCATCCGAGTAGTCATAGTAACAATCGTCTTGGTTTCTAGCCCGGAACCATCCTGGCGATCATTGTTGCCTTGCTCCGGAGTTAGGCGGAGGAGGAGGCGGCGCCATCCGACGATCATTATTATCTTGTCGAGGCTCCTAGTCTCTGTTCCTGTTCTCACGTCCCCGTAGGTCTCTCGTGGTCACGACGATCATCTCTTCCTCGGCCGATCATCACGATGAGTAGAGTGATTGACGTGCCCTCGATGATCATTGCACGGAGGATTGCTAATCGGGGCGGCGCCGAGCAGCCGGCCCATGCCCGGTCGAAGCGGTTGCACGCGGGCGAGGTGGAACGGGATTCTCCGGACGATCATCTACATGACCAGTCCGTCATCGCTCGTCTTCCTCTTGTCTCTCGGCGTTCCTCCGCTCTCTCTACGTGACGATCAATAAGCATATTACGAGCGTCACGATCGTCATTGATCGGCAAGCGTAAATCCTGATCGGGGCGCACTCATGCTCGTCCACGATCGCGGTGTGTTGACGTCCGATTCTTCCTCCGGAAGAGGCTCCTTTAGACCGGGCCCTCGCGTACCGCTCTAAATGCGAATGCGAACGACTGGAAGATTCAGCTCTATCCTGGACAAGCTGGTTAGTTTGCAAAGCAGCCACATCCACAAGGCTCAAAGCACGTTGTAATCCTGGTGTCGAATTGAACACCTCCTTTGGAATTGTCTCTAGAATCTGTTTCACCCCCACAATATTGTGGACTGGTTACGTGAAGACTCGAGCACCGTTTAATTCAACCTCCATGGAGCCCATATCCAACGCCCTGCTGGAAGAGCGATGATTTCTACCACCACGGCATCCACGTCGGTTATTATAGTCCGGTGATTGTTCGCCGCGTCCCCGGATTGCTCGGTAGTGGTCAAGTAGCGGGCGGGGCCGTGGCAGGAACACCCTCTCCATCTTGACCGGTACCAACGATGTTTGCGCGAGGGTTCGCGGTCGAAGCTCATGGAGGCGGATTTTCTACGTCTGTTTCGCCTCGTTTCACGTTGGTGGCGGTTTGCTTCCTCTCTCGGCATCCAAGCTTCTTCAGCAGTAGCTTCCTCGGAGGTGAGTTCTTCAAGGATTGGACCACCATAAACACTTGGAAGAAGGCTGCGGATCCTTCCTCGAAGTCGTTGTCAAGCTCGAAGGAGTTGCCCATTATCACGGCACCGGTATCGGTCCGAAGCGTGAGCGGTCCGATGGTTCGCGCTAAAGCGGTGTCGGTCCCGCTAGATTCCATGCATATGGTTCCGATCGTGTCCGGTGATCGCGCTTCGAAGCTGCAGCCGGATCGCGAGTCGGGTTCATCAAGTGTAGCTTTCCGACGGGATCGGCTTCGAAGTCGAGGGATCCGAAGCGGATCTTGAAACGAGGCGCGAAGTCGACGTCGAACGAAGAAGCCAACGAACTCATCGGGAACTCGCCAGGACCCCTTCCTGGCGCACCAAATGTCGAGTCTTAAACTCGGCACTAGTACTACCCGATCCCTCACGAGCGTAATTCGATGGTGCAACACACAAAACACACAAGAACACGCGATTTTAGATAGGTTCGAGCCTCTCGATGGAGAGTAATACCCTACGTCCCGTGTGTTATGTATTGCCTTTAGCAGATTGCTAATTGCGATTTTTCAAAGAGTTTTCGGGGGGTCCTCGCTCGGCCTTATATATCCGAGAAAGCTAGGGTTACATGCGAGTCCTAGTCGATTACATGGATTACACATTCGGAAGCTCTATCTCTAAGCTTTCCTTATCAATTCGTAGTCCTAACGGACTACAAACTGCTCTTTTACTTGTTGCTCAAGTCATCAAACGTCGGTCTTGACGCCCGCCTTATTTCCATACCGATATATAGAATCTTCTGTTATTCCGTACTGGTCGTGGACCACTCGTGGGCCCTCTCCGCCAATCTTATCTTCATTGATTTGTCACCGTATCTCTAATTATCCATTCCTTTATCATCCGTATACCCGTAAGGTAAGTATACGACAAACAGGATTTGCGCCATCTTGATAAGCTTCTCCCCATACATCGTTGGATGAAAGTGAGGGATGACTTTTAAATTGATTCAAATTCTGGAAAGAGGAAGACAAAGTTTTAATTGATAGAGACAATGTACAAGAATAAGGTAGAGATATCGAGAGACCGGTCTTACTGCTGGTCGGGCTTTCTCGGAATTAGTCGGCTACGCCGACCTTTTTGAAGCCCTTATCATAGCCGACTAGCATCTTTTGCACCCGGTCGAACATTTTCTGCAGACGGGGACGGTTGGTACCATCACCGGTGCTATTGTCTTCCTTGAAGGTCCATCCTAGAGCACTCTAACGCTTAATAGGTTGTACACCGCGTACGATGAAGCGCTAGACAATTGTGACTTTCTTTTCTTCTTTCGGTTCCGCAATCATTTGCACAACGGATTTCACTTCGTCATCTTCTCCCAATTCGTCCCTTAGCCCTCTAGGATTCTAGAAATCTAGCTCTAGAGCTATTTGGCTTTATAGGTCGGGAGAGATGGGTGCGGATTATCACAAATTAACCCTTGACTTTTCCATGCAGCTATGCTCTTGATGAATGGGATTCGAAATATCTCGTTGCGTCACGGATTTGGATTCCCACAACCCCAATTGCTTGACGCTTTTCGGAGGATTGCAGCGGTTGATGTGGAAAAGATAGAGGAAAAGATTAAAGTAGGGAAGGACCACAAGGAATGCTTCGCAGAGGTGGATGAAGAAGGAGATATGAAAGATAGAGTTGGGATTTAGATTCACCAACTCGAGGCCGTAAAAATGGAGAAGGCCTCGGAAGAAGGAGCAACATGGGAGATCGATTCCTCGCTGGAACCAACGAAATATGACTTGTTGATACTCATTGATGCCCCATGGGACATCACCGGCAGCTGGAGTGATCCATTGAATCATGGGCTTGGTCGGAAGAATTACATTTGTAACCATCGGATTGAGAGATTTTTCGGTTGTCTCGCTTTTGGAGAATTCATGGACCCCAACAGGAAACTCATTGCGAGGGATGGGAGTAGGCTTGGAATATTTTGCCATTTTAACCAGATTGACGCTAGGAAAGCTTCGATGGAGGCTAGATCGTAAGAAGCGAAGAATGCGGAGGAAGTTGGGGAAGCAAGGATGCGCTGCGGCGGATTTGGGAGTGATTTTGACCTTGGTCGTCCCTTCATTTCCTTATAAAGACCTCAATATGGGCTCGGGGGCTGATATTAAATGGGTCGGCATTCACGGAATAATAACTGAGTCCGAGCACTTTAACTTCTTAGGCCCAAGTTAAGTTTCACGTAACCTAATGGTTATAGAAGGAAGGCTTGTGTGATTTGGATAATCACGTGGGCTCATTCGTAATTGCGAATGTTGTCCGTAGTGTTCAACACTTAGTCGTATAAGAAATTTTAGCCCAAACAAAGATTTGTTTGGAGAAAATTATGTTGTAACCCGGTTGGATCAAAGACATATTGTTCTTGCCTCATCTCGTTATTGATCTATATGCCCAAACCTGGGTGTTAAGCATTCAACTATTAATAGGCTTAAATAATTAAGTTAAACTCGAGTATATTGAAAACTGATTTGATCGGTTGGAAAATTAGTTCTTAGTGAAATTTTACTAAGTGGAATATGAAATTTGATCGATTTTAGCGATCGAAAGTAGTTTCTAATGTGAATTACTCGGAATTTGAGATTTGTGACCGGTCCGGACCTCGTCGAAGTTTTGTTCTTGGCGGAAACCATTGAGACTTATTTGATTGGTGACCAATTCTGGTCAAAAATTCCAAGAAATAAGCATAGGCTATTTTTAAAGTCTCTTGCATTATTTGTGAAAGCTCAAATGATACAAGAGTCGGGGCAACACCTAATTATGTGCACCTAACCAGATGCACCACATTCAAGGGCGGTCGGAAATTATTGCGGAAGACGAGAGAATAATAAAGATTCAACAAGTAGACTCTTGCATTATTTGAATGAGCTCAAATCATCCAAGAGTCCAGGGCTATACCCAATTGGGTGGACCTAACCGGCGCACTAGCGGAAAAATAAATCAATTTTTTGGCACCTAATTAGGTGGTATGGAGAATAAAAGACCATTTTTTTTGCTTTTAGAAGCCACATTGCAAGATGAAGTATTCCAGAAGATGGTATTATTTTCAATTTCACATTGGAATCGGACCAACGTGCGGAAGACTCGGTCGGTCACACTCAAGGCAAAATCAAAAATTACTCGGGAGTCAGCTGTCGAGTACTTATACTATGGGTATACATTATTCGGAAGATTATTCATAGATGATATTGTGGATCATTGAAGAGGTATGAAGGGTCGGGAGGGCCCACAGAATGGTTTATGACCGATAGAAGATGCTAGAAGGTTTCATATATCGGTATAGAAACCCTGTCTCCCGGATATATAAGGCGGGGCAGGGACCCCTCGAAAACATCTACGCAATAAGAATCTACTAAGGCAATACAACTCATATAGTACATAGGGTATTACTCTCTATTGAGGGGCCCGAACGTGTCTAAAATCCATGTGTGTTCTTATGTTGCACCATCGAGTTCCCGATCCGTGTGGGGCTAGGTAGTTTAATGCCAAGTAAACCCTCGACAATCCTAGTAACATCACCACACTATGCATAATTTCAATGTGATGCAAGTAACTATAATGCATGACTTATCATAATCCACCTTGTCTCCACGTTGTCTTGACACCATATCACTCGCACCCGACATGCATTGATAACATGCAAGATCCATCGATTCCACCTAGTAGTCTCTTCTTATCCCGCATGCCCAATGCATCACACCTTGATCACGGATCCACGACAAGACTTAATAAATCGACATTACCCATGATGCTTTGCTTTAGGTAACCATATTGCAGGACCATCAAAACCGCGTCACTCACCTCTCATCCCGACTCACAGTCTCGTGTCTTGACCTCAATATCGTGAAAATATGGAGGGCTCATTAAATTCGACCCATCTCCAATCTTGGCCATTACCTCACATTGTTGTGCATGTGATTATTACCTAACAACATATATGAGATGTGAAATCTTCCCTTTTGTCACATCACACCGTCCTAGGTCCTAATTACTATGATTCAGGACCCACAAAATCCACTTTGTTCTCCTTTCTTCATCCTAACTTGCAGCATCGTGAATAAACTGTATTACCAGTGAAATCCATCCAATATCATGCATGTTGTGCCCATAGTACCTAACAACATGTACATATCGGCAAACCCGACTCATCTCTCCACTTTGTATGACACACAACCATAAGTTCAAATTATGACACACAAGATCCACCAAATCGACCTCATTCTCCTCTCACCCAAACTCATAGCCTCATGTCTTGATTGCATAATCCATCAAATCCACCTAACATGCCCCTTCTCATTCCCATTGCATCACGTAGAGATCGTGCTGCCCTCACAACAAACATGCCCTACAAAATCCTCCTCATCTCACAACTTGGTTTCATTTATTTTTCTACAATGTCCTAATAACACTACTGCACTATCATTTCGACATGAAGGAGTAACTATAATGCATGGCCCATCAAAATCCGCCTTAGCTCTGCATTGTCATGACATATATCATCGTTGGTCGGGTACGATGATAACAAGCAAGATCCGCTAATTCAATCCGATAATCTCCCTCATGCATCTTCATTGCTTCACACCTTGTCCTTGACGCCATGACAAACATGCAGACTTGTCGACCGCCATACCTACAAGACATTGCTTTAGGTCTATACCTCGACGCATAACCCTCCAAAATTGCCTCACCCACCTCTCATCCTCTAACTCATAGTCTCGTGTCTTCACCTCGTTGTCGTGACAAAATGGATGACCATAAAATTTGCCATGTTTACCTCACCGATCTAGCACCTCACATCATGGTTGTGACTACCTAAGGACATGCAATAGCTGATAAATATGGCTCATTTCCCTCTTGTCATATCACAATACATTAGATATTAACAATATTGCAAGATCCACCAAATCAGCCCTATTGTGGTCTCGTCCCGACTCACGTGAAATTCATCAAATCCTCTCCAACTCTCCTACAATTATCACACTAACAATATGCATGGATTGGCGAAGCTATCTCAGCTCCCTCTCTTGTAATAATAATTCACCACTTTAGGTCCAAATTGTGATGCAAGATCCACTAAATCCGCCTTGATTGCAAAACCCATCAAATTGTCTCACTTGTTGTCATACCCACCGCATCACATCACAGCGTCATGCTATTACAACACGTAGGACATGCCAAATCCACCTCTTCTTCCCTCTTGTCATGACAAACCACCTTAGGTTCTAACTATGATGAGAGACCCACAAAATCTGCCTCGTTCTAGTCATGTCCAGATTCATAGGCTCATGCTTTGACCGCGTTACTTAGGAAATCCGTCCAATCTCCCTCTTGTCCTGCCCGCGGTCTCATCTTATATTCATGATACCTAACAATATACATGGATTTTAAAATCTCCCCTTTAAAAATAACACATCACTAAAGGTCGAAACTATGATGCAAGATCCGCAAAATCTGCCTTGATTACAGAATCTATTAAATCACCCCACCTCTTTTTCTGTGCACCGCCTCACGTCATGGTGTTATGCCCTGCAACATGTAGCACCTGCCAAATTTGTCTCATCGAGTCCTCTCGTCATGGCACACCCTCTTAGGTTCTAACTATGATGCAAGATCCACCAAATCCACCTCGTTTTGGTCACTTCCGAATCATAGGGTCGTGTTTTGACTATGTTGACAAGCAAAATCCGGCCAATCTCATCTTGTACCGACCACAGTCTCATCTTATAACCATGATACCTAACAATATCCATGCATTTTAAAATCTCCCATTTAATAATATGCCACCTTAGGTTGAAACTATGATCCAAGATCCATCAAAGTTACCTTGTTTGTAGAACCCATCAAATTGCCCCACCTCTTTTCCTCGTGGACCGTCTCATGTCATAGCGTGATCCCTCGACAACATGTAGGACCTATCAAATCCGTCTCATCTCTCCTCTTGTTGATGCAAGATCCGAGAAATCCGCCTTGTTTTGGTCACTTCGGAGTCGCAGGCTCATGTTTTGAGTGCGTTACGAGTAAACTCCGCCCAATCCTATTTTGTAGTAACCACAATCTCATTTTATAATCATGATACCTAACATATCCATGGACATTAAAATCTCCCCTTTAAATAAAACACGCCACCTTAAGTTGAAACCGTGATGCAAGATCCGCCAATTTGCCTTGTTTGCGGAACCTACCAAACGCCCCACCGCTTTTCCTCGTAGACCACCTCACGTCATGCGTGATGCTCTTACAATATGTAGGACCTGCCAAATCCACCACATCATCACATACCATGTTAAGTTATAACCGTGATGCAAGACCCACAAAATCCGAGTTGTTTAGTCATGTCCGAACTCATAGGCTCATGTTTTGACTGCGCTACGTGTGAAATTCGCCTCCTTTCCCTCTTGTACCACCCATGGTCTCATCTTATAATCATGATACCTAACAATATCTATGAATTATAAAATAGTCCTTTTAAATAGCAACAAGCCATCTTAGTTCGAACTATGATGCAACATACACAAAATACGCCTTCATTGCAGAACCCATCAAATTCGCTCAACCTCTTTTCCTGTGCACTCGCATCGCGTCATCGTGTTATGCCTTGCAACATGTAGCACATACCAAATATGTCTCATCCATCCTCTCGTCATTACACACCGCCTCAGGTTCCAACTGTGATGCAAGAACCATCAAATCCGCTACGCTTTGGGCGATTCCGGAATCATAGACTCATGTTTTGACTGTGTTCCCAGTAAAATCCGCCCAATCTCATCTTGCACCGACCACAGTCTCATCTTATAACCATGATACCTAACAATATCCATGCATTATAAAATCTCCCCTTTAATAACATGCCACCTTAGGTCGAAACTATGATCCAAGATCCACCAAAGTTACCCCGTTTGCGTAACCCATCCATTTACCCCACCTCTTTTCTAGTGGACCGTCTCAAGCCATAGCGTGAAGCCCGGACAACATGTAGGACCTGTCAAATCCGTCTCATCTCTCCTCTCGCCGATGCAAGATCCAGAAAATCCGCCTTGTTTTGGTCACTTCGGAGTCGCAGGCTCATGTTTCGAGTATGTTACCAGTAAAATCCGCCCAATCCCATCTTGTAGTAAGCACAATCTCACCTTATAATCATGATACCTAACAATATATATGGATTTTAGAGTCTCCCCTTTAAATAATAACACGCCACCTTAGGTCGAAACCGTGATGCTAGATCCGCCAAATTTACCTTGTTTGTAGAACCCATCAAACGCCCCACCTCTTTTCCTGTGCACCGCCTCGACGTCATAGCGTGATGCTCTTACAACATGTAGGACCTGCCAAATCCGTCTCATCTCCCCATCTCGTCATGGCACACCATCTTAGGCTCTAATTGTGATGCAAGACCCATGAAATCCGTGTTGTTTAGCCATGTCCGAACTCATAGGCTCATGTGTTGATTGTGCTACGTGTGAAATACGCCTCCTTTCCCTCTTATACCACCCATGGTCTTATCTTATAATCATGATACCTAACAATATCTATGGATTGTAAAATCTTCCTTTTAGATAGTAACAAGCCACCTTAGGTCGAACTATGATGCAAGATTCGCAAAATCCGCCTTCATTGTAGAACCCATCAAATCCGCACCAGCCTCTTTTCCCGTGCACCGCCATGCGTCATGGTGTTACGCCTTACAACATGTAGCACCTGCCAAATCTATCTCATCCATCCTCTCGTCATTACACACTGCCTTAAGTTCTAAGTGTAATGCAAGATCCACCAAATCTGCCTCGATATGGGCAGTTCCGGAATCATATGGTCGTGTTTTGACTGCGTTTCTAGTAAAATCTGCCCAATCTCATCTAGTACTGACCACAATCTCATCGTATAATCATAATACCTAACAATATCCATGAAGTTTAAAATCTCCCCTTTAATACCATGCCACCTTAGGTCGAAACTATGATGCAAGATACATCAAATTGACCTTGTTTGCGGAACTCATCAAATCGCCCCACATCTTTTCCTCGTGGACCGTCTCATGTCATAGCGTGAAGTCCCGACAACATGTAGGACCTGTCAAAAGCGTCTCATCTCTCCTCTCCTTGATGCAAGATCTAGCAAATCCGCCTTGTTTTGGTCACTTCGGAATCGCAGGCTTATGTTTTGAGTGCGTTACCAGTAAAATCCGCCCAATCTCATCTTGGACTAACCACAATCTCATCTTATAATCATGATACCTAACAATGTACATGGATTTTAAAATCTCCCCTTTAAATATAACACGACACCATAGGTCGAAACCGTGACGCAAGATCCACCAATTTTTCCTTGTTTGCAGAACCGATCAAACGACGCACCTCTTTTTCTATGCACCGTCTCACGTCATAGCGTGATGTACTTACAACATGTAGGACCTACCAAATCCGTCTCATCTCCTCCTCTCGTCATGACACACCATCTTAGGTTCTAATTGTGATGCAAGACCCATGAAATCCGCGTTGTTTAGCCATGTCCGAACTCATAGGCTCATGTGTTGAGTGCGCTACGTGTGAAATTTGCCCCCTTTCCCTCTTGTACAACCCATGGTCTCATCTTATAATGATGATACCTAACAATATCTATGGATTGTAAAATCTTCCTTTTAAATAGTAATAAACCACCAAATCCGCCTCGTTTGAGGCAGTTCCGGAATCATTGGCTCGTGTTTTGACTTTGTTTCCAGTAAAATCTGCCCAACCTCATCTTGTACCGACCACAATCTCATCTTATAATCATGATACCTAACAATATCCATAAAGTTTAAAATCTCTCCTTTAATAACATGTCACCTTAGGTCGAAACTATGATGCAAGATCCATCAATTTTACCTTGTTTGCAGAACCCATCAAATCAACCCACATCTTTTCCTCGTGCACCGTCTCATGTCTAGCGTGAAGCCCCGACAATATGTAGGACCTGTCAAATGCGTCTCATCTCTCCTCTCGTTGATGCAAGATCTAACAAATCCGCCTTGTTTTGGTCACTTCTCGAGTCGCGAGCTCATGTTTGAGTGCGTTACCGGTAAAATCCGCTCAATCTCATCTTGGACGAACCACAATCTCAACTTATTATCATGATACCTAACAATGTACATGCTTTTAAAATCTCCCCTTTAAATAATAACACGACACCTTAGGTCGAAACCGTGACGCAAGATCCACCAAGTTTGCCTTGTTTGCAGAACCGATCAAACGGCGCACCTCTTTTCCCGTGCACCGCCTCACGTCATGGTGTTATGTCCTGCAACATGTAGCACCTACCAAATTTGTCTCATCAGTCCTCTCTTCATGGCACACCGTCTTAAGTTCCAAGCTGTGATGCAAGATCCACCAAATCCACATCGTTTTGGTCACTTCCGGAATCATAGGGTCGTGTTTTGACTATGTTGCAAGCAAAATCCGCCCAATCTCATCTTATAACCATGATACCTAATAATATCAAATCTCCCATTCAATAACATGCCACCTTAGGTCGAAACTATGATCCAAGATCCATCAAAGTTACCTTGTTTGCAGAACCCATCAAATCGCCCCACCTCTTTTCCTGTGGACCATCTCATGTCATAGCGTGATGCTCGGAAAATATGTAGGACCTGTCAAATCCATCTCATCTCTCCTATCGTTGATGCAAGATCCAGCAAATCCGCCTTCTTTTAGTTACTTCTAGTGTCGCAGGCTCATGTTTCGAGTGCGTAACGAGTAAAATCCGCCCAATCCTATTTTGTAGTAACCACAATATCATCTTATAATCATGATACCTAACAATATCCATGGATTTTAAAACCTCTCTTCTAAATAACAACACGTCACCTTAGGCCGAAACCGTGATGCAAGATCCGCCAAATTTGCCTTGTTTGCGGAACCCATCAAACGCGCCTCACGTCATACCGTGATGCTCTTACAACATGTAGGACCTACCAAATCCGCCACATCACCACCTCTCATCATCACACAACATCTTAGGTTCTAATTATGATGCAAGACCGACGATATCCGAGTTGTTTAGTCATGTCCGAACTCATAGGCTCATGTTTCGACTGTGTCGTGTGTGAAATTCGCCTCCTTTCCCTCTTGTACCACCCATTGTCTCATCTTATAATCATGATACCTAGCAATATCTATGAATTGTAAAATCTTTCCTTTAAATAGTAACAAGCCACCTTTGGTCGAACTCGATGCAACATACACAAATTCCGCCTTCATTACGTAACCCATCAAATTTGCTCCACCTCTTTTACTTTGCACTCGTCTCGCGTCATCGTGTTATGCCTTACAACTTGTAGCACCAACCAAATCTGTATCATCCATCCTCTCATCATTAAACACGGCCTAAGGTTCTAACCGTGATGCAAGATCCACCAAATCCGCCCCGCTTTGGGCCGTTCCGGAATCATAGGCTCTTGTTTTGACCGTGTTCCAAGTAAAATCCGCCCAATCTCATCTTGCACCGACCACAGTCTCGTCTTATAACCATGATACCTAACAATATCAATGTATTTTAAAATCTCCCCTTTAATAACATGCCACCTTAGGTCGAAACTATAATCCAAGATCCATCAAAGTTATCTTGTTTGCGGAACCCATCCAATCACCCCACCTCTTTTCCGGTGGATCGTCTCATGCCATAGCGTGAAGCCCCGACAACATGTAGGACCTGTCAAATCCGTCTCATCTCTCCTCTCGTTGATGCAAGAACCAGCAAATCCACCTTGTTTTGATCACCTCCGGAGTCGCATGCTCATGTTTCGAGTGCGTTACCCGTAAAATCCACCCAATCCCATCTTAAAGTAACCACAATCTCATCTTATAATCATGATACCTAACAATATCTATGGATTTTAAAATATCTCCTTTAAATAATAACACGCCACCTTAGGCCGAAACTGTGATAAAAGATCCGCCAAATTTGCCTTGTTTGCGGAAGCCATCAAACGCCCCACCTCTTTTCCTCGTGCACCGCCTCACGTCATAGCGTGATGCTCTTACAACATGTAGCACCTGCCAAATCCATCTCATCTTCCCCTCTCGTCATGGCACACCATGTTAGGTTCTAATTGTGATGCAAGACCCACGAAATACACGTTGTTTAGCCATGTCCGAACTCATAGGCTCGTGTGTTGATTGCGCTTCGTGTGAAATTTGCCTCCTTTCCCTCTTGTACCACCCAATGTCTCATCTTATAATCATGATACCTAACAATATTTATGGATTGTAAAATATTTCTTTTAAATAGTAATAAGCCACCTTAGGTCGAACTCGATGCAAGATTTGTAAAATCCGCCTTCATTGCAGAACCCATCAAATCCGCTCCACCTCTTTTCATGTGCACCGGCTCGCGTCATGTTACTATGAGTGTGATGGAAGATCCACCAAATCTGCCTCGTTTTGGGCAGTTCCGGAATCATAGGCTCGTGTTTTGACTGCGTTTCAAATAAAATCCGCCCAATCTCATCTTGTACTCGTCCACAATCTTACCTTTTAATCATGATACCTCATAATATCCATGAAGTTTAAAATCTCCCCTTTAATAACATGCCACCTTAGGTCGACACTATGATGGAAGAAGCCCGGACAACATGTAGGACCTGTCAAATCTGTCTCATCTCTCCTCTCATTGATGCAAGATCTAGCAAATCCTCCTTGTTTTGGTCGGTTCTCGAGTCGCAGGCTCATGTTTTGAGTGCGTTACCAGTAAAATCCGCCCAATCTCATCTTGGACTTACCACAACCTCACCTTATAATCGTGATACCTAACCATGTAGAAGGATTTTAAAATCTCCCCTTTAAATATAACATGGCACTTTAGGTCGAAGTCGTGACGCAAGATCTACCAATTTTGCCTCGTTTGCAGAATCCATCAAACGGCGCACCTCTTTTTCTCGTGCACCGCCTGACGTCATAGCATGATGCACTTACAACATGTAGGCCCTACCAAATCCGTCTCATCTCCCCCTTTCGTCATCACACACTATTTTAGGTTCTAATTGTGATGCAAAAACCACCAAATCGGCGTTATTTAGTCACGTCCGAACTCATATGTTCATATTTTGATCGTGCGACGTGTGAAGTTCGCCTCATTTCCTTCTTGTACCACCCATGGTCTCATCTTATAATGATGATACCTAATAATATGTATGAATTGTAAATTTTTCCTTTTAAATAGTAATAAGCCACCTTAGGTCGAAATCCGATGCAAGATCCGCAAGATCCGCCTTCATTGTAGAACCCATCAAATCTGCTCTAGCTCTTTTCTCGTGCACCGCCATGCGTCATGGTCTTATGCCTTACAACATGTAGCACCTGCCAAATCTGTCTCATCCATCCTCTCGTCATGACACACCGCCTTCCGTTCTAACTATGATGCAAGATCCACCAAATCCGCCTTGTTTTGGTCACTTTCGGCATCATAGGCTCGTGTTTTGACTGCGTTACCATTAAAATCTACCCAATTTTATTTTTGAACTGACCACAGTCTCATCTTATAACTATGATACCTAACAATATCCATGCATTTTAAAATCTCCCCTTTAATAATATGCCGCCTTAGGTCGAAACTATGATGCAAGATCCATCAAATTTACCTTGTTTGCGAAACCCATCAAATAGCCCCACCTCTTTTCTTGTGGACTATCTCACATCATAGCGTGATGCCTTGACAACATGTAGGACCTGTTAAATCTGTCTCTTCTCTCCTCTCTTTGATGCAAGATCCAGCAACTCTGCCGTGTTTTGGTCACTTACGGAGTCGCAGGATTATGTTTTGAGTGTGTTACTAGTAAAATCCACCCAATCTCATGTTGTACTACCGACAATCTCATCTTATAATCATGATACCTAACAATATCCATGGATTTTAAAATATCCCCTTTAAATTATAACACGCCACCTTATGCCGAAACTATGATGCAAGATCCATCAAATTTGCCTTGTTTGCAAAACCCATCAAATGACCCACCGCTTTTCCTGTGCACCGCCTCACGTCATAGAGTGATGCTCTTACAACATGTAGGACCTGCCAAATCCGCCACATCTCCTCCTCTCATCATCACACACCATCTTCGATTCTAATTGTGATGCAAGACCCACCAAATCCGCGTTGTTTAGTCACGTCCGAACTCATAAGCTCTTGTTTTGACCGCGCTACCTGTGAATTTTGCCTAATTTCCCTCTTGTACCACCCATGGTCTTATCTTATAATCATGATACCTAACAATATCCATGGATTGTAAAATCTTCCTTTTAAATAGTAACAAGCCACCTTAGGTCGATCTCCGATGCAAGATTTCATTGCAGAACCCATCAAATATGCTCCACCACCTCTTTTCCTATGCACCGCCTCGCGTCATGGTGTTATGCCTTACAGCATGTAGCACCTCCCAAATCTATCTTATCCATCCTCTCGTCATGACACACCACCTTAGGTTCTAATTGTGATGCAAGATACAATAAATCCGCTCTGGTTTCGATCACTTTCGGCATTACAAGCTAGTGTTTTGACTGCGTTACCAGTAAAATCCGTCCAGTCTCATCTTGTACCGACCACAGTCACATCTTATAATCATGATACCTAACAATATCCATGTATTTTAAAATCTCCCCTTTAATAACACGCCACCATAGGTCGAAACTATGATGCAAGATCCATCAAAATTACCTTGTTTGCAGAACCCATTAAATCGTCCCAACTCTTTTCCCTGTGGACCGTCTCACGTCATAGAGTGATGCCCCGATAACATGTAGGACCTTTTAAATCCGTCTCATCTCTCCTCTCGTCATAACATACCACCTTAGGTTCTAACCGTGATGCAAGATCCAACAAATCCGCCTTGTTTTGGTCATTTCTAGACTCATAGGCTCATGTTTTGAGTGTGTTGCCTGTATAATCCGCCGAATATCATCTTGTACTAACCACAATATCATTTTATAATCATGATACCTAACAATATTCATGGATTTTAAAATCTCCCCTTTAAATAATAACACACTACCTTAGGTCGAAATTGTAATGCAAGATCCGTCAAATTTGCCTTGTTTGCAGGATCCATCAAATCGGACAACCTCTTTTCCCGTGCACCGCCTCATGTCATAGTGTGATGCCCTTACAATATGTAGGACCAGCCAAATCCACCTCCCCCTCTCTCATCATGACACAGCATCTTAGGTTCTCGATTGTGATGCAAGACCCACCAAATCTGCCTTGTTTAATCTTGTCTAGACTCATAGGCTCATGTTTTAACTATGTTACCTCGTGAAATCCTCCTACTTGTACTCTGCTCGATGCTCTCATTTTATAATCGTGATACCTAACAATATCTCTAGATTGTAAAATCTTCCTTTCAAATAGTAACAAGCTACCTTAGGTCGAAGCTTTGATGCAAGATCCGTAAAATCTGCCTTCATTAAGAACTCATAAAATTTGTCCCACCTTTATTCATGCTCACCACCTCATGTCATGCTGTTATGCCCTACAACATGTAGGACATGCCAAATTTGTTGTGGTGCAAGACCGACTAAATCCTCCTTGTTTTGGTCACTTCTAGAGTCATAGGCTCGTGTTTTGACTATGTTACCTCATCTTGTACTCGACCATAGTCTCATCTTATAATCATGATACCTAACAATATCCATGGATTTTAAAATCCCTCCTTTAAATAATAACACACCACCTTAGGTCGAAATTGTGATGCAAGATTTGTCAAATGTGAGACGGTGGATTGTGTATCTATGATTGAGATTGCATAATAACTCCAAAAATGTATGACTCAAAAAAGGTGAAGAGAGAATTTACACATTTGCCAAAAACTCCAACCGTGCATG
Organism: Chloris gayana; assembly: GCA_031894775.1. Classification (NCBI taxonomy): domain Eukaryota; kingdom Viridiplantae; phylum Streptophyta; class Magnoliopsida; order Poales; family Poaceae; genus Chloris; species Chloris gayana. Next base: position 307,543 of record JAUNZO010003845.1, on the reverse strand, counting down.
TGAAACGCTTGAGTGAATTTCAATCGTGATCCGACATTTTATATTAAATAGTTTTACATTTTCAACTTTTGACCCGTTTGATCCAGATATCCACTCTGTAAAACCTACCTCATCTCCCTCTCATGCTGGCAGAACAACTCAACATGGGAACAAATGGTGAGTCATTACACGCCATGGATCATCCTTTATGGCTTGAATTTTTTCAATGCAATATGCTCAAAATGTTTAGTACTAGTCGGCAAGTAGGCATTCGAGGAGCATGATTTTGTAGGACTAAAAGGTTTGACACACCTATTAATTATACACCCCGAAGTAGTGCTAAGCACCTTTATTTTCATATCACGCCCAAAAATAGTACTCTGCCCGTTTATTTTCAAACGATTTGACAAATCGATCCATAGACGAAACCTGGCCACTTGCATGCCTGCAATCTGCACCCGTTCAAGGAATCCTTTTTTGTTTCTTTCATTTTCGTCTCCTTTTCAGTACCGCGAATTCAGAATTCAGAAAGGAACAAAGAGGAAGCCAAAAACGATCTAGCTTGTTTTGCCGCCTCCTTTTCCATCCAGTTGCTAGTACCATGTCATCGTTAGGACACACTTGCCTTGTCGAGGTGAAGCACCGACTGCGACACGGAAGCCGCCGCCGGTCCAGTACGCTGGACCTCTACACGCTTACTGCACCCGAAGGGCCCACTTGGCAGTGAGCTACTGAGACGTCCAATGGTTTTCCTTCGCCGGTGGTGAAGGAAAAACGGCAACAGTAGAGTCCAACAAAAACTGTACAATCTGACCGGTGGATCCAGCAGGATGGCCCCGCGTGTCAATGACCGCCACTAGGTAAATGCGACCGCCGGCACGGAAGGCAGTCGGCGCTTCTGCAACCGGCTTTACCAGGCTCAGAAAGTGGATATAAACAATTATTAGCACTGCGTCCTGCGCACCATGGCCGTCCGTGGACATCGTCATGTGGTGTTTGACTTGTATAGTGATAAATTTATGAATTGTGTAGTAAAAATAAGGTACCACCAAAATTTCGAAAGAAACAATCTGGTATGTATATAGTGCTGGGAACATAAATACGAAGCGTAATGTACATTAGAGTAGCCATTTATTGGTCGCAGATTGTAACCCTACTATTTGATTAATATAAAGGTCTCCTCCTTGTCGCAAAAAAATTGACAAAAAAGTACGACGACCTCTGCTTATTTCTATTTGCGTGTGTCGCTGTGCTTGTGACAAAAGTTGAGTTTGTTACAACACAAGCAGACAGGACGCGGGATACTGTGCTGGGATATTTTCTTGCGCGGCCCACCGACTCGAGTACACACGGAAATATCACCGGGTCAGGTCAGCCGTATGTACAGGCAGGCCAAGGCCAAGCTTATCTTGACCCGGCTCAAATTGGCCAGGCTAAGCAAAAACTCGTAAACCGACCGACCCAACCGACCAACCCACCTAGAGGTGTGGTTGTGGTCCATGGACCCGGCTCACGCACCCCCGGCCGCCCTCGGTCCCCGCGCATGGATAACTCGTGGGCGGGCCCCACACTCTCCTCGCACCCGCAGATTTTTGTACCCGCCCCCTCCCCCTGTCCGTGTGAGGAAGAAACCAGCCCAGACCGATCACCCCCAAACCACCTCGCCCCCTCTCTCTCTCCTCTCTCATCCAGGCAAGGCAAGGCAAGCTTGAGAGGAAACAGCCCAGCAGCTTGAGAGCGAGGAGCCGCGGGATCGGAAGGGGGAGAAGGGCAAGGAGGAAGCGGAAGGGATCCATCCAATCCATCCGGGATGGTGGGCCTGGTCGGCGGCGGCGCGGCGCGGGTGACGAGGCTCGGCGGCGAGCCGCCGGCGGTGGTGGTGAGCAACGGCGCCGGGCCGGGCGGGGAGGCGGAGCACGTGCGCAGGCTGCACAGCCACGCGCCCGCCGAGCACCAGTGCACCTCCAGGGTCGTCAAGCACATCAAGGCGCCCGTCCACCTCGTACGATCGCGCTCTCCTCTCCTCTCCTCTCCTATCCTTTCTCTCGCGGTTGTTGGCGCCTGCCTCGGCTGGTGATCCGCGGATCTGGAGCTCTCGCTGGGCCTCGGATTTGTTTAATTTTTGTTTCCTGCGGGAACGTGCCGCCGAATCATTTGCGCGTGCGTGCTCCCTGTTGCTTGCTCTGTTCCGCCTTTCGTTTGATGGCGGCTTTCTCTCTGTGATTCCGATCGCAGGTGTGGTCGCTGGTGCGGAGCTTCGACCAGCCGCAGAAGTACAAGCCGTTCGTCGCCCGCTGCGTGGTGCGGGGCGGGGAGCTCGAGATTGGCAGCCTCCGCGACGTCAACGTCAAGACCGGCCTCCCGGCCACCACCAGCACCGAGCGGCTCGAGCGCCTCGATGACGACGAGCACCTCCTCAGCGTCAAGTTCGTCGGCGGCGACCACCGCCTCCAGGTCCGTACTCCGGCTGCCAGTGGAGATTATTTTGGTACACGCTCTGTTTTAGTGCGTCCTGTTTGCTTGCTCTGGTTTACACTCAGCTGCAACTGCAAGGCGTACTAATTAGCTGCATTGCAAGTCGCATGCGTAAGAAGTAATTGCTTGCATGCATATGTAATCGTTTCAGTATTGTTAGAACTGCTCCCATGAATGAATGCACTAGTTGTTTGTTTCAGGATTATAGAACTGCTCTTGTTATGACTTGTGAGTATTATTGCAAGCATCTTCGTTTCTACATGTATGATCTTCTGTAAGAATACAATCAACTTCTGATTACCGAAGGTTTATTCTTGAGTCAGCTAGATTAGCCACTTACTACCAAGTTTCCTTGTTCTTTGTAACTTCTGTGCTTACAGCGGAAGAGATCTTGATCATAAATTGTACAAATTATTAAATTGACTCCTGATTAGGAAACGGGCATGAAACGGCCGCGTTTTAGGGGCTGTCATCATTGCTTCCTCTGTTCTTGATTTAATCTTCAGATTGATAATTTTGTGCTAGTACAAAATTGTTGACGTGCTGTGAAGCAATATTTTCTTTTATAATCGTGGATATGCATTACTACTGCTTAAAGTTTTTCTTTGTTCCGTACTGATGACCTGTGTTGCTGCTTCTTCAGAACTACTCATCCATCATCACTGTCCACCCTGAGAGCATTGACGGGAGGCCTGGAACGCTGGTGATCGAGTCCTTCGTGGTGGATGTGCCCGAAGGCAACACAAAGGACGAGACCTGCTACTTCGTCGAGGCTGTGATCAAGTGCAACCTCACGTCTCTTGCTGAGGTATCTGAGCGGCTAGCAGTTCAGTCACCTACATCTCCACTTGACTAATGATGTCCTCATCGGTACAGAGGTGCGAATCGGCGTGAGAATAAGAAGCTTCAAAGGCCGACTGGACAGTTCCATCTTTTTGAGACTGGTAGATTCCTCATTGTCTCTAAACATACTCGTCTCTTGGAAGGATTACTAGTATGTAGGATCAAGAAGAACCTGTAGTAGCTTGCTAGTGATGATTTAGCGCCTAGGTACTGCACCTGGTTATCTCATGTTTATGTATGCGTACCCTGCTAGTATGTGTAGAATAGGGTGGAGCGGTTTTTGCCTCTTCTGGTGCATGGAGAGTTCGTTTATGCATTTGAGATGGCTATTGTGTATTCCTGTTTCTGGATAGACCTCTCGCTGACATTTAGGGCTCAGACCGTTGATTTGGTTTGATGTCGGAATGCGCTGTATTATATACACCATGTCGAAGAGAGTTCAGAGTTCCTCCTTTTAATATGATCAATATGAAAACTGGGTACTAGTACTTTATAGCACCGTGAAATGCCTCTTTTTGTTCATGGTTACTTTTGTTGCAAGTCTGCCCATTCAACTGTTGTTGGGCTAGGACCATGACCATGCATGAGTCTTATAAGAACAGAACAGGGATCACTGCTGTGGAAATGGATAGGACTGGTGATGAAAAATAAAGATTCCTTGTGTAAAGTTGGGATGTCAACCCATGAATGACAGCTACTGAACCCCAATGAGGATGAGAAGTTCAGTCATGCCAATGCCTCCATGCCATTTCTGTGTAGTTGGGCGTGCTCGGTTTGAGGCACTTCAACCAGAATTGCCGTCCCGTCTTTGATTGTTTGGTCGGTTTAGCAGTAGATGGTCAAGTGCTAATCCACTTGCTCCAAATGGATTTCTGTCGCTGTGAGCATCTGTACACGGAACCGAGGCATCATTGTCGCTGCCAGAAAGCTCATGAAACGGCTTCTAGAAAAGGGAGAAGGCAAGTTGCCGGACCAAACAATGCGCGTTGCGCAAAATGTGTGTTTGCATTAGCTGTACGGCGAGGGAGGCGAGGATGGTGACTTCCTCCTACCTCCATATTTCTATGGCGGGTTTGGACTTCCATAATTGTGTTGGAACTAGTCAATAATTCGATGATGAAAATCACATGACAAATGATTGAGGTTCTTCTCTTTTGATTCATACTTCAGTTGGGTTCAAAAGAAAAAAATCATGTTTCTTTTTGGATGTAGAGAAACCTTTTCATGCGCAGGAGGAGTGATGTAGTTCTTGTCCATGTGCCTTTTAGATTGTTGTAAGCTAGTACAATAGTCACTATGGAAATAGTACAGAGGAGTACAAGCTGCATGTATTCTGTTGCCTCTAAACAATGTTAAATCTTAGATAAAAGGACGTTGACACCCCTGCAAAATACATACATATGAAATAGAATTGAGATTTATATAAAATAATTTCTAGCACAATTAAGTGAATTTAAGATGCATAACATCAATTCAAATTTGAACAACTAACAAAAAATAATAATTTGAACATAATTTTGATGGAAGTTTACCAACATTTTGGAATCGAGAACAATTCGCTCCTTCCAGTCCAAGCAAATGACTGAGAAGGCAGCTGCAAAGGGCGGCATTGATGTCGGCCTGGGCAAAGAAATTCTGCTGCCACGACGTTTAGAGCCAGAAGTAGAAATCCTTTAACCTTCTTTGCTCCTAGCAAGCGTAACTCTCACCTTCCACACTCTGATCGTCTCATCTTGACGTGGGATGCCCGTAGCGGCATTCGGAGCGTTGACCCTAGGTCTCACGGCAAAGCTAGTCACTACACATTGCAAATCGATACTGCTGTTTTGGGAGAAGTCAAGTAGCACCATCCATATAACCATGTGGATCTAAGAAATCCCATCATTAAATATGGGTTCGGACATATACCACTTGCAAGGTTATGCATAGGGATGAAAGAAAAATGGTAATTATCGGTTAACAGAGGCTCGTTTTCGAATTTTATCAACCACAACATGTGAAAAAATCTAGAAGAAATGGAAATAAAAGTGGTAATAATAGATGGAGTGACAGTGAAAACAATTTTACGCTCTTCCGATCATTTCCACAAATTTCCATTAAAATGTAGGAATTACCATATATATTTTCATTATTTCCGTATTTTGGTTATAGTTATCTCTTCAGTAATAATACTAATCAGAAATAAATGTAACTTTAGGCACAAATATTTTTGACTCGTTCCGATTTGTAGCCCTTCTTTTCCATATATCCATGCGCATAATTATTCAATATATTAATTAACATCCATAGCAACCAGCTATAAACTACCTACTGTATGATAAAATTAAGCTACACTATTTTAGTTTTTTGACACATAATATGATTATTATTTTATAGTACAAAAGGTTTTCTTAACATACATATTCAATTATTTAAATAAATGTTTCATCGCTATATACCTTGGGATTCATGTTTTTACTGTTAATATCGATTGCTGAGCGATACCACCTATTTTAATTGCAATAATTTCATTTATGACTTTTTTGCAATACCGACGCAATATTCATTTCCATCAGTATTGTTTTTTATTTCTCTTTCGAGAAAAAAATACAAAAGTGAACAATTGAGGCTTCTTCCGGTCGTTTCCGTGCCATTTTCATCCCATTGTGCAACTTCTCATGACACCTTCCTCTCTCTTCCCCCTTTTCATTTTATTTAAACATAAAACACAGATTTTATTTTATCCCTTTTCCCTTGACCACAAAGGACTCGACCTTATATAGACAACTCATAGCCAAAGAAAAAAACATCAAATTGAACTACCAGTTAGCCAATCCATCAAAAAGCAAAAAAAAAAAAAAAGTTTCAGTTAAACAAATTACGACATGTTGATTAGATTAATCACTCTACCTTACCCTATTAGCACATATTCTATCTATCATATAAAAAAGTATATTTCTAGGTTTGGTTGACGGTGTTACTTTATTGTTCCTTTGATCAATGATTTTGTATATATTTAGTTAAGTTATAGAACATGCAGTTAGATAATGTAAAAATATTTTTTACGATTAATCTAAAAAAATATATACTTCTCATGTTGTTGAAATTGATAACAGTTATAGAAATCACTAGCAAAAAAAATAGAGATAAGAGCATCTCCAAGAGAGCCTCATATACTTCCCTATACTAAATTAATGGGATTTAATCCAAAAAATGATTTCTAATAGCTCCCTAAAATAATTCATAGATTTATTCTCCCCCCTAAATTCACCTCATTTGCAGCTAGAAACAGGGTGAAAGTTGGAGGTCCCAATGATTCTATTTATAAGTGAATTAATGTTGTTGTGGCCCAATCAAAAGTATCTTGATCCACTTTTAGGGAGAACTATTGGAGGAGACAAGAAAATTTATCTCTAACATTTTTTGGGTAGCTACTAAAAATATAATTGTCTTTTAGGATCAATTTATTGGGGTGCTTTTGGAGATTCTCTAAGCATTCTTGATTTGTGCAATTTGTTCTAGTCTAACACAAAATCATGAACACAATATGTATTTCATTACTAACAAGAAACGCGTTATATGTAGTTTTAAAAATAATATATTCCATTGCTCTATTAAATAATCAAATTACATTACACAAAATATTCATAATAAAATCGATATAAAATATTAACCTGCATGTTCTGTAAAAGCACTAAGTCACATTTACTAACCACCTTTTATATAAAGCAGTCAAATTACATTATAAATATTTGTCGGTTCTCTAGAACAGCTAGCATCATTTTACTGAAAAAAGCAATCAGTTGTATACAATAACCCACACCTTTTACTTATAAAAAGTGTCACATTTGTCATCAACCTACACATTTTAGGTACCAATATCTTCGTATAGCCAAGCTCACCCTTATCCTCAGCCTTATACAGTATTCTTATTGTAAGAGCAAAGTACGAGAATCCATCCAGATTGCTGCTACTGCTACAGTGCTTGTCTCGTTTATTAGACCCTTTTGAATCAACAGTAATATAAATTGCATCTCGATATGTCTCTTTTGTTTTGTGTTGAAATTTTTTAGATGTGTGAGTCGAAGGAAGGGTGATTTTACTTAGTTGATAAAATGATGGAATGTAATGCAGTTTAGGAGTACAATACATTTCCTTGGAGACCCCACTTGTTTAGTCTCCAGCCTACTTGAGAATTGTGCAATGAAGATACCCTTTTTCAAAAGTGCAATCAAGATATCCATTTTCAAAACATGTGTATTATTGCACTCGATCTTTGTGAAAGATCATCTCAAAATAAATTGTGGTTAATTGGTATCTTATTTTTTTGTGTGTTTTGTTAAAGTTTCAGACAGTAAAGATGTCGAGGTCCAGAGGATAATAATGAGCCATATTATTGAGCTCAATATATCCGCTTAATATGGAGTCTGAGCTGACACCTTCGCCTCGCATGTTCAGTGTAACAACTTTTTACCGTCCCTCGGGCTAGATCGACCCCTCGGAATCTGGTTCTCGCGCTTGTCCATGCCAGGCTCCACACCTGCTCGGCTGCTCGAAATTCCATGCTTCACGAGAGCCCCCTGGTGTGTCGGGCGACCATTGGCGGCGCCATTCCGCGCGGCGCAATTGTTTAAACACCTTATCCGGTGTGTCCGTTGGCACGGCGCCATCTCCATCGTGTTGCGAGGACAGGACACACTAGGGTACTGTTGTCCTTCCCGATTCGGCATGTTGCCATGTGATCCGAGTGATCGGTCCTATACGTATATTCCAACGCCGTTGGAAGCTGGATCATCCTGTTCCCGGAGTGGTACAATGGATAAGGCTTCAGAGTATCGGACGAATTTCTTCGAGAAAACAGCGTGCGGCCGTTGAGGGTTCCTCTGTTTTCAGATGTAGACTCATCAGAGGGAAAATATATATTATTTGAGTGGGAGAAAAGGAGCCACTATCAACATAGATTCCGCTTGTTGCATAACAAAATTAGAAGTTGTCTGCCTATGTTTTTCCTTTTTGCAAGACATTGAGCATTTTGGTTGCGTGCAATGGCCTTGCTTGTTTTGCAACCATTACAAATTTACACTACTTTGGTTACTAACTTGATAGTCCATGAACTGATGGAGTTTTTGGGTACAAGAATGGACTAGCTACTAGTAGTGTTGCAAGGGACAAGAGATCAGGACAAGCTTTTCGTACCCCAAATAGTACTAATTAGCTAAATAACCAAAATCACCAAATGACTACGCGTAAGATTGAGCCTGACGACTCAGTCGTGCGTGGCGGCCTATGTATATGTCAGGCCATATGCACGTCTTTCTCTTTGTAGCCAAACGACATCATTGTCGTCCCACGAGGCTCCGAAAATGTTCGGTCTACTGGCATTGTGGGTGAGCTGGTTCCATTTGACATTTCCCTTGCAATCTTTTGCTGCACGGCTACTGGACCAGCAACACACTCGCCGAATCCGGCGCGCTTCCACGACCAGAGCGTGTGTCGGCACGGCGTTCGCTGGCCTTGTGTGTGCTGCTGAACGCGGCGCCGTCCGATCGAGACCTTATCCGGCCACTAGTGCCTTTTCTGTATGTGGACTCGGACGTCCGCGTCGGACTCGGACGGCGCGGCGCTATCGCCGGCGGTTTTCGCCGTGGTAAAGACGACACTGCAGCCACTGGCGCAGTGGCGCCGCTAGCGTCTGTTGCAAGTTGCAGGCGAGCGTCTCCTTCCTGATTTAGGTACCGTTTGGATCCTAGGAACTAAAAGCAAAGTGACTAAATTTAGTCAGTTTTGGGACTAAACAACCAAACGCTGGGACTAAAATGGACTAAAAGGCCTTTAGTCGGATTAGCCAAGGGAGTAGAGCTAAAAGGGACTAAAAGAAAAACTGGACACTGCGTACCCCTCTCCTGTTCGCGAAGCATCTCCAGGCCGAGCTACCCTGCACCGCCGCCCACGCCTCGATGCGTCGCCGCCACCACGACATGCCCCCCCCACCCCCACTCCTAACACGCCGCCGCCGCACGCCCCTCCCCAACGCCGCCGCCTCTACATCTCCCCCACACGCAGGCCGAAATCGACCCACACCACGGCGCTTCGACGAGCGGCTGCCGCACGGCCGTCGGTCGCTCGACGCCATCGTCGCTCTTCTACGCGCATGGCGCACGCGATCGGGTGAGCTCCTCGCCGCATCTCCGCTGCATCACCGGCTCCCCCACATCTCTACCGCTCTTCCATGCACACACCGTCGAGCGAGCACGTCGCCGCCTCCACACGCGCACGCCCCGACGGAGCTCCTAGCCGCCTCCACATGCGCACGCCCCGGCCGAGCTCCCAACCGCCTCCACACGGGCACCCCGTCGGGCGAGCTCGTCACCGCCTCCACACGCGCACGCCCCAGACGGAGCTCCCGGCCGCCTCCACACGCACACACCGTCGTGCGAGCTTGTCGCCGCCTCCACACGCGCACGCCCTAGGCCGAGCTCCGAGCCGCCTCCACACGCGCACACCGCCAGGCGAGCTCGTCGCCGCCTCCACACTCGCATACTCCCTCGGGTGATGTGGTGGGTATTTTGGTCTTTTACAATGCATTTAATGAAGTTTAGTCGGTTTTAGTCACTAGAACCAAACATGGGTGACTAAATTTTAGTCACTTCTTTTAGTCACTTTTGTTTTAGTCCGTAGGATCCAAACGCAACCTTAGCATGTGCCATGTGACCGCGGGCCCCGCCGACGTTGGGATTGGGATCGATGCGACAGGGTGAGGTGGTCCCTGCCAGATAATGGGCCTTCTTCATTTCTGGTCTGCATGTCAGAAAAGAGGAAGGACTGATAACCTACTTGGTGGGGTCGGCATCGCACCATTCGTGCTACTGACGGATGGATTAAAAGGCTTGATGTCATTGTTCGGACAGAAATTCAAATCTTGCCTTTCACTTCAGCAAAGCCCCCTCGTCTACATTTTGAGCGTGCAGTCGGATTAAGGTGGGAGGAAAATACGTCTATGCATATTGACACGATGAGACAAAGGTTTATAGATTTTGCAGGAATGGACAGAGCTCAGAGTAGTAATGGGTTACCGGCTTCCGGTCTCCATTCATCCACTCTACTTCATCTTCCTAAGGCAAATGATCGTTCCACCTCCACCCTCACCCTACGAACCCGCTACCCGCGACTTCGTCGCCTCGCTAGCGTCATTGCCACCTACCGCGTCCTCACCTTCCTCCACCCGTGGTCTCCTCCCACGGCCGGCGACGATATCGCCTCACTGCACCGCCTGCTCATGTTGCCGCCGTTGTTCGACCCCTTCCCCCCCCCGAAACTCTCGTTTACGGACGTTCGCGACTTGAGATGTCGCAAACCGGCTCGGCCCCGCGCGCCTTTCCCTTTTCGTAATCAATTGGCTTCCCTTTTCGTCACACGCGGCATACTTGTGGGACCCACGAAATTTTCAGAAATTTTCCCATCGACTCCCCGTCTCCCCGAATCTGTTTCGAAATTTTCTTTTCCCTTTCCCCCGGGCTGTTCCGTCTCTATCCTTGTCCACCGCGCGGATCTGCCGAGGTCGAGCGGCGACCGCGGCGGCGAGCGGCCGCGGCAAACGGGGAGGAGCCCGTGGACCACTGGGGCCTGGAGCGGCGAGCGGTTCCCGGTGCGGCGAGCGGGCGGCGAGCGTCGAGCGGTTCCTGGTGCTGCGAGCGGCGAGCGGCGAGCGGCGACTGGAGCGGCGAGCGGTCCGTGGAGCTCTCCTCATCGCGCTCGGCGTTCTCTTCCTCACGCTCTTCTTCGAAGCCGGTCGACGACTTCTGCGGCGACGCAGCCGCGACTGACGGAGAGGAGCTCGTCGACCACTGCGAGGAGGTTCCTCGAGCGCCCCTCACCGCGCTCGCTGTCCTCCTCGCGCGCGCCCTCACGGTCCTCGCCGCGTCTCTCTGCTCTGCAATACATCCTCGCGCCTAGCTCCTCGCGCCCTTCCTGCTCATCGTCCTCTTCGCGTTCACCATCTTCGTCTTCGTGGTCTCCAACCTCTCCCCGATCCAGGTACATTGAATCCCCAATCCGATGCATTTGATTTCTGTTGAACTGCTCTGTTGTTGAGTGATTCCGTTAAGTGCTACAATTTCTTAGTGGTAGTTACTGATGTAGATTTGTTAGGATTTATTTATGGTTTCTGTTATGCTATGAATTGCGGAAGAGCGCGACGAAATATGCGTGACCTAATTTATCAGCAGACATTAGGTTGAAATTTGGCATCATCTACAGATTGGGTGGATTTTTTATGTGATTTTAAGTGTTTTATCCTAATAGACTGGCACGTGAGGCAGTGATATTGTGTCTTGATTTTTTTGTGTTATTTTAGCATGTTCTGACCTATCTCAATTTGCTTGGGGATTTAGCATGTGGTGGCCTATCTCAATTTGCTTGGGGATTTACCATGTGGTGGACTTATTCTGGTCTCATTAGGATACAAGGCTAATAAACACGATTTGCAACTGTGAACCAGTATTTTTTGGTAATCAAAATTATGTAATTCAGTTTAAACACTAGCAACAACACTAATAGTCGTCATCTTATGAATTGAGTTAGTATAAATATGTTTATTTCTACGAACAATATGGTGCAAATTATGATTTTAGATTTGGTAATATTTTTTCTGATTAAACAACAGCTTTCAGTGCTGTGTATGGCGCATTATCGGTTTTTTCAGTACAAATATTAGATAAATATGTAGCTGCACTAATTTATTATTTAGGAAAAATTAGGATATCAACGATGCAGCATGTAGGCTATGAAGTTATGAACTGTTTAACACTATAACATATATCTAGGATGTACATGATTTGATTCAGTTTGCACATGACTTGTTTTTTTTATGTTCCAGTATCTTCAGTGCTATCATAATAAAATTCCGCTGCATATGTGTAAGATTCTTTGTATAAGCATTCATGTGTTGTAAAATGTTTTTTTATTTTTGTTTTATTGCCTGCTAGGTGCAGTGAAAATGGATAGCTTTGACGATGTGACATCTGAAGCTGGTCCTGAAATCAGTAGCAGCGACTTGTCTTCGTCCAGCACGAGTAACATTGCTGAGGTATTTGTTTTTTTCAAAATAATCAAAGTAATGATTCATCTGATTTTTTTTCCTGAGTAGTGATAAAAGTTCATGTAACATTGAAATGCATTCATACATTCCTTCTGCTCTGAGCATTTGATATCATGTTCACTATTTCATAAAGATGTAATGCTATTTTATTGTTTTTACTTTTGCATTTGTAAATGTATTGTTTTTTTTTCTGTCTACAGAAATTCACCACTCAGTTTTCACTCATAAAAATGAAGAACCTGCTATCTAAGTTGACGGACCCGCAGAAAGTTATTGTCATACAACTTGGTCTCGGTTCTCTTTTTTTCTTGGATTGCTCTTACATTCCAAAGGAGCTTGTATTCTTTCTCGCAACCAAGTATGATCCAAATACAAAGTGTGTAAAGCTTGATGATGGATGCACTTTTAAGTTGGATCCTTTCACAGTGCACCAAGTCCTTGGCATCCCCTACCGTGGTCAGAAAGTTCTCTTGAACAGGAATCCTAAGGTAAAGGATATCATAGCTCGTGATACTGGTCAAGGTTCACATGGTGCTAAGATAGATGATCTTATTGCTCTTGTCAATGAGGATCTAGTCGGTGAAAAATTTGAAAGGATCTTTATGTTGATTGCACTATCGGTGTTTCTCTGCCCGTCAACCTACAACCGTATCAGTCCGCAGTTTAATTCTGTGCTGCTCCGAGTGCAAGATGTAAATAAATATGATTGGTGCACCGTTGTCTCTGATTTTCTTCATTGCAAGCTATTGAAGTTTCAAGAAAGCCTTCTCAAGAAAAACAAGTCAACTACCCGATCTCTTGGGGGCTGCCTCTTTGTTCTTGTTGTGAGTAATTTTCCTTGTCCTTTTTTCTTTTCGTTTTCCTTTTTTCTTACTGTGGATTGTTGTTATAACATTTTTTTTCATTTTCTGGTTTATAAACAGGCTGCATACTTCGACTATCTGCCTGTCCAACAAACTGCAGTAGATAACTCGATCCCTCGATTGCTTGCTTGGAACGACAAAGCTCTTCAGTTTTATGAATCAGCCGAAAGAAGAATTGATCGCAATATGGTCAGTTCTTTTGTATCACCTATTCTTTTGTTCTGTTTATTTCAGATTATATGAAAAATTGTGGGTATTGTGTTTATTTATTGCTATCTTCTTTTTTTACCGCCAAATATAGTAAAAGTAGATTGAAACAAACAATCCGATCAAAATTCTTATCATGTATCACAAGTGCAAATTCAATCAACTAATATCAAAATTTTTTTTGCTGCAGATAAAATCTATTGGTGAAACCTTTTTGATATGAAGCACGCTGTGAAAGAAAACTTTCGAGGCATGAAGTTATCCCTTGAAGCTGTCCCCCAAATCACGTATGTTCATAATACTCCACGGTAAATCAGAAAAGTTCATAAGAATCCAGGGCGATGCTCTACAGTAAGTTCTTTCACCCTTTTTCGTCAAACACAAGTCAAGAAGATATTTAGATGGGCATGTCGGAACATTTACTGATCCAAATATAGAAATCTTATGAAATCTCATAAACTTGGTGGCAGTTGCTGTTCTTTTTTTCCATTCTTGAAATCTTATTTAATTTATTTTGATTTAAAGTACTACAGAAAAATGGACTTGAAATTTTGTCCTCTTATAAAAAGGATTTGAAACCCAATAGATTACCTATTATATGCTTCTTACTGGCTCTATATTCTGCTGAGTAATGAGTCGAGCTAGCACATCATGATTCATTTGAGTTGCATTTCCTTTAAGAGATACGATACATGTTGTCACATAGTTCTTTTTGTCTTTTGCTTCTTGTTGTCAGAAATGCATGGACTTAGTTGCAAATTATATACCTTCTCGTTACAATAAATGTTTTTTAAATTTTTTTCAGGCCAAACATAGCATTAATGTAGCATCAAGTGCCTTTCAAGCCTTGAATCTAAATTCAAGTGCCAATGCCACGAAAGAGCCATGTGATATGGGTGGTCCCTCTGTCAATGAGGAATCAGTTGTCAAGATTGTTGGGAAATCATCTGAAATTGCATTGGATGTTCTATGCGGTCAAGAACTTCATCCGCGTGTTTCTGCTTTCATAAATGAGACAATAACTGGATCTGATAAAGAACAAGTATGTATCAGCATTTTACCAAACATCGCAAGCACTACTACGTTTTTAATTTTTTCTTTTTTTTAAATCTCCTCCCTGCTTAATTTGTTCCTATAATTGTATTGCATGCAGGTCAGAAGCCAAATTAAAGGAATTTGCCAAGAATTTTACAAGGACTCAGTGCAGAAATATATTGAAGCGATGGTGCCAGTTCTGGTCAATCAATCATGCCAAATGGTACAATCGTACTTGCAAGGATTACAGCAATCTGCTGCTACAACTCAAGCTCCACTATTTCCACTCCAAGACCATCACGTGGCTGACGCATCGGACGCATTGACTGGTTTCAAAAATGTTTCTGATCCTACAAAAGGTCCTGTAGGGTACAGTCAATGTTGCTTCACAGTTATCAAGAGAAAAGAGTTATGCTGTTTTGGACCAATCTCTCCAAAATTCCAAGCTCGCGGTTCAAACGGATGACCTTGGAACTCCATCAATCCCGCAATCAGGTGCGGAAGAAGCCAACAATTCAGGAGGAAATCTGCATGGTGGCCTGACAGTGCTGCAGGCAGATGCTGCTGCCGCAAACAAGTGCTACTGGTAATTCTGACCCTTCACATAGTTTGCAAGGTCATAGTGCAAACCAAAAGCAAGAACCCCATGTTGCAGGTGACGCTACATCTCCTCTGTTTGGTAGCAACAACAATGGTTTTTCTGTACGTACTCCTCAAAAAAGACAACAACAATCTGCTGTTGTTGGTTCCCAAGAGAAGAAGATGAGGAAATCTTTGGCCCGTGTACTTGATAGCAACATAGATGAAAATGACACAAGCAAGAACGACAAAGGCACAAGAAAAGGTCATGATGACTCTCCACAGGTCAGCGAACCTATCTCAACCAAGAACGGTGAACCATGTGATACTCCAGTTGGAAGCAGTCTTTCAGATTCAGTTGTAGTAAGAACTGCTGAACACAAAGGAGATGCAACCAATCTTTCTAGCTTGCTGCACAGAAAACGTGCTATCAAAATGCCAGCATCCTTGGCATCACCTTCCATGTCTGTTTCACTCCCGCCACAAAAGACAGCGAGGGTCTCTGAGCTTGACAAACTTATTTTCCACATTGCAACAAAAAGAGTGACTAGCAATAACAGGTTAGATTACTTGCTCCTCACATTCCCTTCTTGTTTTATTTTGCTTATCTATCGTTCCCCTTATCTGGATATTATTTGAATCTTTTTGTTTCAGAACTAATGTGCCTGTCTCGTTCCTGTTTCTTTTTACAGCCCAATAGTTGCAAAGATCGGACGCTACTACGCTACCCAAAGGGAGTTTGGAGATGCACTCTGTCCGACAAAATGGATAGGAACCTTTGTCATGAATGTGTACTGTGAAGCTTTGAACCATGACGAAGAACACAGCAGCAACCATAAATTGAAAAAGTGCTTCCTCACATCAGACATAAGTGTAAGCCCCTTTTTTCTATTTGTCTGCTGCAATTTCTTTTCTTACCAACTAAATGGTCGTGTTGCATTGTTTCAATTATTCATTTATTTATTTATGGTTGTGTTGCATAATCTGTTACATGTTTAAATAGGAAAAGCTGATGAAACAAGATGCCTCTATTGATCAACTGAACGACCTATTGAACCCTGAAAGAATTGGGTTTTCATTGAACGAGTTTGATATGGTGAGTTCCATAATATAACAGTATTATAGTTCTTCAAGTCAACCTTCTTTCTTTCTCTAATATGCCTTATTATTTATGACACATACAAAATTAAACAGGTTATGATCCCCACATGCCACAACATGCACTGGTGGTTGATTGTTGCAAACATGAGAGACAAGAGATATGACCTTCTCAGTTCACTAAAAATAAAGAATGAGGAACTTACCATTGCAGCAACCGTAGTAAGTTTGATCAAAACTTAAATTACAAGTTATTTTCTATAGCTTGACTTAATTAGTTGCTAACAAGAGATATATCCATATAAAGTATGAATTCATTTTCTCTTTTGTCCATTTATTTTCCTTACAACAGTTTGCTAACAAGAGTCCATCTGTTCATTAATATTTCCACTCGAATTATGTGGCCCTTTTTATTTTTAACCCTAGATTTCATCTTCAAAGTTAGTTTCTGAATGTCGTGTAAAACTTTTTAATGTAAGTTTAACTTAGTTTTTGGCTTTTCTGTACATTGGTTACTAAAAACTTTCCTGTTATATTTTTTGCCAAACTTCTAATATATGCATTTTCTGTCCAAATTTTTTGTTCAAAGTTTTGATTAAAGTTTGTGCCAAACTTCTAATATAAGTGTTGTCCAAAGTATCTTTTCAAAGTATTGTCCAAACTTCTAAATACAAGTAATATCCGAAATTAGTATACAATATTTTTTACTAAACTTTAAGTAACATTCATAATCTTTGTGTGTTTTGAAACAGATAGATGATGCGACTATCTTGTGATGAACTTTATCTGAAAATTTGGCAACAACTATTTGAATCAAACCATATTGGAATTATTTTTTTGCTTCAGATTTCGCTGAGAACTTTGTGTCATACTTTATCTAGTTATTATTTTATATCCTCTATTTTTTGTCTTAAAGTTTTTGTAATAGCTTATCTGATTTATTTTTTTCATTGAAACTATTTTTGTAACACAACATTGCTTTCAGTATTATGCTTTTTCCTCTCACCATGATATATATTTTGTTAAATTGCAGCGCAGTAACTTTGAAAGAGTCTTTCAACAGATGTTCGCCAAACAAAGCAATGTTAACTTTGCTGAATTCAATATCCAAGCTCAGATGACACCCCAGCAAACTACAGTGTAAGTTTTTTATTCCTTGTATTCATTTACCTTCCTCCTCAAGTTGTTACGTATTCTTATTCCTTTATCCATATTTAGTGACTAATGTATATATATTAAAAAAACGTTTTCTATTGCTTTTTACATGCAGGAATGATTGTGGTGTTTTCACTATGATGTTCTTATCATGGGATGGCAGGAAGGTTGCCCACATTGATAATGTAAGTTTTCATAGTGTACACTCCACATGATATCATAGTCTTCAATCCAATTTTTTTTTTCTTTTGTGTTTTCAGGCTGAAATATATGCTCACCGCCAAAAATTTGCTTCATACATTGTTCGCCATGAAGCTAACATGGAGACTATGCCTGAGCTGAAGGAACTCATACAAAAACATAAAGGTATTGCTTTAGCATCCCAACGCCTTAAACCCCATTACATCCGATGATCCAGTTTTTTCTGTCTTCTGTTTAATTTATGAAATATACTTAAGCGAAATACTTATTTCTATACTAAGATGCTATCGTCCGTAGTAGCTTTTTCTCCTTGCATCACACCTGATCCACTTGGGTTCCTGTTCCCCTTTGTCATTGCCTGCATTTTTTAAAAAATTAGGAACAAGTCAACCGGTATACTTTTGTTATTTATTTTTTCTTAAAAATGAACTGAATAATATTTGGTAGAATAATAATCACCTGCGGAAGTCTTTCTTTCTTTCCAATTTCCGGACAGGTTTTCCTGTCATGGGCTGTACTTTTGCATTTACCACATTTGCTAGGTCGGGTTTTCCTTTTTGCTGCCCTTGTAATTTTCTCCCCCGTAGACATCATCCTCCTCTTCTGTCCCTTGCTACTCCCCATTGGTGGATCCTTGAGCCCTGCTTCAGTGTTGGAAGCCTCAACATTTGGTACGGTAGTCTGATCAGTTGTGCTCATGTCTTTTGCGACCTCGGCATCAATGCTTGCCTGTAGTTCTTTCAGCCCTCTAGCGAACATGTCACATGCTTTTTGGTTCCCACTGATCTTCGAGCAGTATGATGATACATCGCTCATCATTATACAATATTGTATGCATTCGTTAGTTCTATCTCCATTGATGTTCATATTCTGCCCCGCCACTATGGCAACTTCCTTTTCAACATCTCTCCTCCACCTATGCTTGATAAAACTGTCTGGAACCCTATCCAAGTCTAATCTATCTATCGCTACTCTTAGCACGTGACAACAATATATGTCGTCCCTTTCAAACTTGCGGCATGAGCACTTGAACTCCTGCTTATCCTCCGACACAAGCACTCTGTAGTCTGTCCTTTCAAATTCTTGTTTTGTGTACGTGCTCTTCCTGAGTAGGTTGTATATCCTACCAGGCACTTCTTCCATCACGCTGTAAGCCATTGTGTTTCTCAATTCCGTCTGAAACTTGACAAATATAGCCCTTGTATAAATCTCTGAAGCCTCCCTTTCGAATTGCCCTTGGGACCACATGCTTGGCTTTGTAACTTCTGTCACATACCTGCAACGGTCTAGTGCGCATAGAGCTTTCTCCTGTATCATCTCATATGCATTGAAGAAGTTAACTATCGTGTCTTTGTGCATGACATGTCCCTTGAACATTGAATTGGTGCTTTCACTTCTTCCCGTCGTTGTTGAGAACGGGAAGAAAGATTCTTGGAAGAAAGCAGGCACCCAATATTCCCTTATATTGAACAATCTGTTCAGATGGTTGTTATTCCGTGCATCGTGCATGTCCAACATTGTGTTCCATGACCTGGTAAACTCTTCCACAGTAAATGAGTTCTCCAAGACGTACTTCAGTCGCACATACAGCCCATCACGCTGCTTAAAGTAGCTTCGCAGTTTCTCTATAAGGTTTTTCATTATGTGCCAATAACACAATCGATGCACTGCATTAGGGAACAATTTTCTTATTGCATTACCCATAGCCTGGCCTTGATCTGTTATGATTGTTTCCGGTGCTTTGCCACCCATTGCATCACTGAAACATGCCAACAGCCACTCAAATGTTTCCTGTGTCTGGTCCCTTAGCAATGCACACCCAAACAGAATCGTCTTCCCATGGTTATCTACCCCGATGATTGGAGCAAAGGGCATATCGTAAACATTAGTACTAAAGGTCGTGTCCAAGGACACATAGTCGCCGAATACCTTGTAGTTTGCTCTGCCAACTATATCTGTCCAGAACACACCTCTGACAACATCATCTTCTTTATCAATATCTAGACTGTAATAGAACCCAGGTATTCTTTGCTGCCGTTCATTGAAAGTTTTAAGCAGCTCTTGAATGTCCTTGTTCTTTTGCTTTACTGCTTCTGCAGTCTTCAGGTTGCTGATGTCCTTTGCATCAAAGTTGACACACCGCAAGTGACCTCTTAGCAGCCTGAACATGCTTAGCACTTTCCTTGGAGGCACCCTGCTCTCCTGCAGTATATGGATGAATCTCTTCTCACTTTCGTTCATCATCTTGTGACATCCCATGAACCTCACTAGCCAATGTGAGGGTGCTAGAGCATGATTGTGTTCCAAATCCACCGATGAAACCACCCATCTCCCCGATTCCAATTTCAGAATCACCTTAGCTCTGCAATTTGTCTTTTCAATTACGTTGCTTCGCCTCTTCCTGCCAGCAGCCTCATTGATAACACCTTTGCCATTCCTGTTGCACACAAACTGCTGTTTATCCAGGAGACCGGTTATTCTTGAGTTGTGTGTAGTATTTTTCTTCACAGCAAACCCGGTCTTGCGAGCATATTTCGCGAAGAAGTAGTAGAAGTCATCTCTGCTACTGAAAGTCATACCCACCTTAGGTTCTATAGCTTCATCAATTTCTTGCATTGTTGGGTAGTTATTTGCTTCAAACATACCGTCCATTTCCCTCTCCTCTTGTGTCTCTGGGTCCGGAGTAAGAAGTGCAACTGGGATGCCTTGCTGGGCAGTACCGGCAGATTCTGTGTTGACTGTTTCAGTCCCCTGGTCTTGGTTCCCTTCCTAGCATTTAGTTTTTGAAAACGAAATAAAAATTTCGGCTGTCAGTGTTCACTCATCTTAGCATTTTTCATGAACGTAGTACTATTTCTTTGAAAGTGGACAAGTCAATCAAACAGTTAGAGATGGAAAAGAAAAAGTGTGTGGAACTTACCATGTCATTTTCTCCTGCATATGTCCCTCCTCCAGAACCTCTCCCCACACCTGATGTATTTCCTTCATCATCTTCAAACATTACTGGCTGCAAATTTAGATTTTGCAAACTTATCATGTTTTTTTTTATGTGCATTACATCTCCTAATTATATATGTGTATTTTGGCATAATGTTAGAAACTCACCTGGTTCAAATCAAAATCTGTAATGTTCACCCCTTCCACTGATGAAATTTGCTCATCATTTAAACTTGGTACTGCATTCTCTAGCAGGCCTGATTCTACTCTCGCTAGGTCCTCCAAGCTTGCTTTTTCTGCCCTTTTTCCCAATCTGTATTTATAATATAAAGCAAGTTATGATCATGTTAAGATAACTTTTTGTCTGAAGATGGTGGATAATATAAAACAAGCTATCATCATGGTTCATACTCTGCATGGAATATTGTAGCAAGCTTTTCTGTATTCTTCCTTTTTCCAGACTAGTGATTAAATTACACATGAGCTTTAAGGGAATAACTATGTACAGAAGTATAAAGCAAATTAGCAAGCTCAGGATTACATGAATACCTGTGTGAATCGGTCAAGAACTATTTGCATCGGAACTCGTGCAGATGTGTTACTTGATCCGTTGCATGTATCCAATATCCCTTGAAGAACTGACACTTCCCCTTTGCTCATATTGTCCTGCAAGTAATTTACATTACAACCATTTCATGCTTTTTTTGTACGAATCAGTAAATCATGTTTTGCTATTATTCTTTTTTTTTCTCAGATAAAACAAAGAAGAAGAGGACTGGTGGCGCCAAAGCAATTGCCAAGTGAAAAGCAAGACACCCAGTCCACCTGTTCTTTTTTTCAGTTCTCTTTTCATGTAAAAGTTTCGTAGGTACAAGATGTATAAAAAGCTATGTTCCTTATGTCTAAACGGAAATGTCGGATACATCTGAATGGGCAGAACTTGCAGACATAATGTAAACCAAAAATATAATTGGTGTGTTCTAGTTATGGTACAAACATATACACCAAGGCAACGAAGTGATGCATATGCAAAACAGTGTTGTGATGCATGTGCAAAACATATGGTCCAATCATGCTTTCCAATTATGCATATGCTTATTTTTAGACCCTTCTTGTATTCTGTCTCATCAAGTAAAGAAAAACAAGGGAACCTTCTGTGATACATATGCAACCAGGGCAGTTAAGTTAGTGGTACGTACCTGCTCGTCAGTACCCATGGATTTCCCCTTGAGAATGTTTATTCGAATCCTAACTTGGATGAGTCACTGATTCGTCCAAACTTTTCTTGTTGCATCTATCACAAAATTTTCGTGGTTCTGGTAATCGCCAGTCGCCAGATCTGGCCGAGGCAGAGAGATTCCAGGACTTCGCTTCTTCCTCTCCTGCCGTGCCCAGGGGGAAAGAAAGAAACAGATTTTTATTGACCTGGTCGGCAGTGAGAGAGTAGGTAATTTCTCTCTCTGTTATGTGAGGCCTCTAATTTTCCATTTACTTTTCATATCCCCGTCTTTTTTTTTTGGTTTCCTTATTCGATTCTTCCGAGGCCTTCCACCAGCGACGATGCGCGGCTGGTGGTTCAGCCAGACGAGGACCAAGTCCGGCCCGTCCAACTCTGGGCTCGACAGCGACGCGTGCGACGTCGCCGTGCGCATCGACGCCTCCTGCCCCATGTCGGCCGCCGCCGCATCCATGCGGGACGCCGCCTCCGTCGACGGCTCCATGTCACGCACCGCCGCCACCGATGCCTCCATGTCGCACGCCGCCGCCGACGGCTCCATTCCGCTCGCCGCCGCCGCCATCTTGGAGACTTGGTAAGCTCAAACTCTTCCCACTTCTGAATTCTGATTGCTTCATTGTTTATGGACGAGGACAGAAGCTACTGGATTGCTCAAGTGTGTTTTCTTTTACTTTGCTATTGCTTTACAGTGATTCTAGGGATTGGAAACAGACGAACGACGTTGAAATCAAAATCGATAAAATCCACATGGAGACTGTCGTCCCTTTTTCCCAATCTGTATTGTTGTGTCAGGGCAAAGGAAGTAGCAGCGTACCACCAAAGCTTTTCGATGTGCCAGGGGATAAATTGCCTGCAGCTGACAAATCCTTTGTTATGCAAAAGGTAGCATTTCCCTACTCATACTTCTCTGCACACAAACCTAGCCTTTGACTTTTTTCACACAACAAGACATGTTTCTGATATATACTATCATCTTTTCAGGGATTCACTACTAAACTCTCACTTAACAAATTTGTAACCGTAGTGAAATCGCTCACCCCCCACCAGAAGGAACTTGTACAAACCATAGGTTTTCACTCTGTTCTAGATATTTGTTGCAGCAGATTACCGAAAGGCATCATCCTATGGCTTGTCAAATATTTTGATGTTAGAACTAGAACATTGAACCTACCCAATGGTTTTAGCATCACATTTTCCTCCTTTATGGTTCATCTAGTTCTTGGTATACCCATAGGAGGGAGGTCCATCCCGCAGTCATGTGAAGAGAGTGTCTTGAAACTTATAGCTTAGGAAACAATGTGCGTGGATAAGTTCCCTTCTATAAATGAATTGAAGAACCTAATCACTGATTCATTGGTTGGTGATCAATTCAAGCGCATATTTATGTTGTTCATGTTGGGTTGCTTCCTATGCCCAACAAGCTACGACCATGTGAGCCCCAAGTATTTCTCTGCTGTACACAACACGGATGAAATCAAGCTATATGACTGGTCCGGTGCTGTACTAGACAAGCTCGTCTCATCAATTGATAAATTTCAGCAGTGTGACAACCCGTGCGGGACAACAGTATTAGGAGGTTGTGTACTCCTCCTACCGGTACGTGAGTTTGCATTCTTGAAGCTTGAAGTCCTCCCATGTATTTTCCTTTTCCTTTTTCAGCAACCCATTTATTTGTTGAGTACTATCAACTTATTTTCTTTTTTTTTCTTCCATGCAGCTAATATACTTTGAGTTCCTTGACTTACCTGACGTTTACCTAATACCACCCCAAGAATTGGCTTATGGTCAACTGACACTGTGAAGCTCTTTGATGAAGCAGATGCAATATCTGACGATGGCTCTAGCTATGGAAGATTGTCGGTACGTCCCAACCAATAAAAAATTTCATTTCAGGCCACATCTAAATTTTTTCTTAACTGTTATTGTCATTTTCGGACACAAAAGATCTGTGTATGTTAAATCTTTTATTTTTTCTGTTTTATGTTATGTATGATTAGTCCCCTTTTTTTATTTTCTTCATGACAACCCATTTTAGGTTAGAGACATTGGATCCACACCTTTCACAGGAAGGAATTTAACTGAGCCAAGTTACTTGTCCGTACCAAAAGAGTTTAGCGATTGTTTGGCTTCCATTTTGCCAGGTGAAGAATACAATGATGTAAGTATTACGAAATTCTGTTCCTTATTCCTTCTATCCCATTTTTCTACATAGAGTCGGATTAATAAGAAAATTTTCCAGGTGAGGCTTGGTCTGCAGCAAAGGTACAAAGACATGTCTATCCGGTGTTTACAAGCAATGGAGCCTGTTTTTGTTGAGCAGCTCACCAAAACAGCCGAAATGATACGTGCACTGAATAATCAAGTACAGGGTGATGAGCTACTAGGACAACAAGGACAGTCAAATGTAAACCTCTCTGATGCCTTGTCTCAAGGACAACATGTTTCAACTGAATTCAAGCATCCATCTTGTTTGTCTTTGAACAAAAATGAGCGTGCCAAGATGAGTCAAGCCACATCAAGCAAACCACCACTGCGGGCGGCGCATCACAGAGCAAGCTTGATTGTTTGCCGTTCCCATACCTAGTCATTGATGAGTTACAAAATTCAGATCTGACCATTTCTGAGATTTTTCACGAGGCATTTATAAAATATGCTGAAGCATTATCACCACTAGAGTCAACTCCTGGACTTGACATGTATCCTGCTCCACAGGATCTTATCAATGAGATGGATAGGTACTTCACCCCACAGCCATTACCAATTGATACTATTGCAGACAGCATGTCTGAGCTTGCACTGTCTGAATTGATGCTGCCCCTTGGCAATCAATGTGGAGGTAGTGCACATGCTAACAGGGCCATCGAAGAACATATAACATACACATTGCCTGTTGCTGTTCAGCTGTGTAAAGTTTCTGATTCTACTCCTGAAAGGTCCTCTATCCCATTCAAGAAGAGACCACTCTTTCCCTCTTGTCGTACTAGCCCTGATAACAAACAAGGTGCCGATGAAATGGAATGTTTGAATCTGGGGACATCAACAGAAGCTGTTTCAGAATCATCTAATGACATGTTACAGCACAGTTCTCCAATCCGACACAAAAAGTTGAAACCGGCTGAAAGTATAGGCACTATCGTTCCTGGTCCTAAAGCTCAGAACAATGATGTCAATACTACATGTCAAATGCTTCTACATCAAAGCAGCCCCCACCCCACATTGAGCAAACCAATCGAGGATTTGGAGTTCGACGCAGACACGCTACGTCAGCTCGATGAGTCAATCACTTTGATCGAGGAAATTTTTTCACCAAGCACACAAGCTCAGCGTCAAAGCTCTAACAGCAGCAGCATACCCAAGTCTCCAACAAACTTCTACCACGTCTTCTCATCAAACACAGTTCAGAGGGAAGTGCACCAACATATTGTTTCCAACATCCCCTGTCCCCCGCCTGCTATAAGGTAGTTCCCTTTGTTTTCATATCCTCTTTTATTTAAACTCATTTTTTCAATAATTGGTCCTATTTTTTTATACGTCCCGTTGTATACTAACATATGACATTATGTGATCAGCCGCAGAATAATAAAGTATAACAACAAATGGGTAGATCACAGAACATTTGGACTGTCTATGCAAGTCTATGGGTCTGTATCACCACATGTGATCAATATAATGAGCGAAGCTGTGATGGTGGATCAGTTCAAGGATAAGGAGATGGGTTTGCTGCCCAAACATGCTTGGTCTAGACAGATTGTTTCTGTAGATACTGCTGTAAGTTAAACTTCCTTTTTTCACCCCTCTCCTCCCCCAAACAGAGTGTACCAGTGTCATAATTCTTTTTTCATGTTTAATGGCCTTCATGGCAGGAATTACTGCAAGACCCGGAGGTTGAACCAAGTGACATTAGCAACCTGTTTGCTCAAAAGAGATATGAGTATAGACTTGACACGATGGACATGGTATGCTTCCTTTACCTAATCCTCTTTTTTTTCCATTTCGATGTGACACGAAATACGCAACAATTAATTATTTGTTTTTGTCGCAAGGTACTTGTGTTTTACTTTGCTCTTTTATTTTTGTCAGATTCTTCTGCCTCTCAAGGCCAACAGGTTTTGGTATCTCATCGTAGCAAATCTGAGAGATAAGAGATTTGAAGTTTTTTGCCCAAACGAACATATGGATGACATAAAGAATGATGCTGAAACTGTCATTTGGAACTTTCGAAGAGCATTTAACATTGCTTATCCCAAGCCATCGCCAGCTGATCTTTTTGATATGACCACGGCGTACTGCAGTGTATCGAAAACAAAGAACCTGTTAAGTTTCACTTTATATCTCAAACTTTTTTTGGGGACAAACCATTTGTATTCTACTTCTTGTTGTTTTAATTTTTGTCTTCTTCTTTTTGACAGCAATGACAGTGGAGTGTTTATAATGCTACTCATCCAAAAATATGATGGCAACACACACATGTACTTCAAGCCTGTAAGTGAACCCACTTATTTCTTACCTGTTCTTTTTTCATGGAATCAAAAAATGCACACTTCTAACTGTATCTTTATTCTGCATTTTTGTCATAAATGAAATAGGAGCATGCCAAACCAATTCGGGAGATCCTGACATACTACCTGGTAGCAAACAAGCACAACCAGATTTTGAAATGGAGTCGGGGAGTCAAAACTATTCTTGCAAGTCACGTAAGTAGAAGTGAACAAAAATCTGTTTGCTTCAAAACTATTGTTCAATTCTATACACTACACACACCCAAATGCCATGAACATTTGTTTTTTTTTCTGGTTCATTCTTATGCAGAATATTCATATTCAGTGACAAGTCATTACACTTCTGTTCATTAGGAGAACAACTACAAGGTGCACAACTGTTTTTTTTTATCTAATTTCTGTCAGAGATGTATGAACAAAAGCTCCATTACTGTCTGCCTTACAATTGTTGTGCCAAACATAAACAAAAAATTATCCTTTTTTTATTACACGACAAGTTTTTTTAAAAAAATTATATAAGAAACTTTTGACTTCTACTTTAACATCTAAAATTTTGCCTATGAAGTTTTTTAGTGACAACAATTCTAGTCTCAACTTCTGTGTCAAAGTTTTCCCTTTCAAAGTTTGGCAAATTGCTTCGGGCAACTTTTGCATCAAACTTTTTGGGTTTCACATTGTGCCCTCTCAAACGTTTTCCACAAAGTTTGCACTGAAGTTTTAGGCAACAACTTTTGGGACTCGAGGTTTTTCTGAAACTTTTTACGTTAGATTTTGTAACAAACATTTCTTATTCCATAGTTGGTCACAAACATCTTCCCAAACTCTTTTTCCAACTTTTGTGACAAAGATATTTTGATCATAATTTTGCCTTGTACAAGCTGTCTTAGAATTAATCTAAAACTGTTGTCCTTTCAAAGTTTCACAAAAGTTTTAGGAAACTGTTTACTAACAACTTCCTGAAACCTTTTGGTTAAAGTTTTTTGCTTATCTTTATTTTCCTTGATCTGAAAATTATTATAATCTTTTCCTCATATCTAATGTGCCCATCACTTTTCCTTTTCTTTTTACAGCCCAATCATTGCAAAGATCGGACGCTACTATGGTACCCATATGGTGATCCAATCCGTGCGACAAAATGGATAGGACCCTCTGTCATGAGTGTTCAATGTGAAGCTTTGAAACACATTAGCAACCAAAAAGATTCAAATTTATGTAGTATAGAACACATAACTTTTATTGTAGCTAAGATTCTTATTGTGTTAGACATTACAGGGGAAACAATTTATTCTTGTAACTTCTGTGAGACCTAATTTGCAAAAATTTACTTAGATGGAAATATGTAGCAAATTTTTGTTCCACTTCTTAAGAAAAGATGAGTTCTTTTTTTTGCAAGTTTTGCAAATGGAGCTGTTTATAAACAATCAGTAGGGTATTCCCAATAATGCATTTTTTGACATCATGTAGCAAAATCAGTTTGCGTCCAATTAGCTGAAATCAGCTTAACATACGCAAACCAAATATCACTTTGTATTCTAGTTGAACTCGTGTATCAAATTTAAGTTCATACATGTAGCAAGAATCTTTGTATGTCCAAAGGAAGAGCACGTGTATCAAATTTAAGTCCACACATGTAGCAAAAATTTGTGTATGTCCATAGGAAGAGCATCTCGGACAATTTCGTTTTTTTTCACTAAAATCAAAATCACCACACTGAATTTAGAGCGCAAACGGCTCGGAGAATTTAGTGTGCAAATAGGTTATAGAATTTAGTGTGCAAACAGGTCGAAGAATTTAGTGTACAAACGTGTCGGACAATTTAGTGCGCAAACGGCTTGGAGAATTTAGTATGCAAACGCCTTGGAGAATTTAGTGTGCAAATAGGTTATAGAAATTAGTGTGCAAACAGGTCGGAGAATTTTAGTGGGCAAACGGGTGGGTGAATTTAGTGTACAAACGGGTCGAAGAATTTAGTGTGCAAACAGGTCGGAGAATTTTAGTGGGCAAACGGGTGGGTGAATTTAGTGTACAAACGGGTCGAAGAATTTAGTGGGCAAACATGTCGGAGAATTTAGTGTGCAAACGGGTCGGAGATTTTAGTGTGCAAACAGGTCGGAGAATTTAGTGTTCAAACGGGTTGGAGAATTTAGTATACAAAATGGGTCGAAGAATTTAGTGGGCAAACGGGTCGGAGAATTTAGTGTACAAATGGGTCGGAGAATTTTGTGGGCAAACAGGTCGGAGAATTTAGCGTGCAAACAGGTCGGAGAATTTAGTGTTCAAACGGGTCGGAGAATTTAGTGTGCAAACAAGTCGGAGAATTTAGTGTGCAAACATGTCATAGAATTTAGTGTGCAAACGGGTTGAATAATTTAGTGTTCAAACGGGTCGGAGAATTTAGTGTGCAAATAGGTCGGAGAATTTAGTGTGGAAACATGTCGGAGAATTTAGTGTGCAAACGGGTTGAATAATTTAGTGTGCAAACAAGTCGGAGAATTTAGTGTGCAAACAAGTCGAGAAAATCCTTTATTGCCACATGGTTTGTGCCCCAAGAGTCCAATATTTCATATACCCTAAACCCCTAAACCCCTAAACCCTAAACCCTAACCCTAAACCCTAAACCCCTAAACCCTAAACCCTAGACCCTAAACCCGTTTGCTCTAAACCCGTTTGTCCTAAACCCTAAACCCTAAACCCTAAAACCCTATACACTAAACCCTAAACCCTAAAACCCTATACACTAAACCCTAAACCCTAAACCCTAAACCCTAACCCTAAAACCCTAAACCCTAAACCCTAAACCCTAAACCCGTTTGCTCTAAACCCGTTTGCCCTAAACCCGTTTGCACACTAAACGGTTCGGAGAATTTAGTGGGCAAACGTGTGGGAGAATTTAGTGTACAAATGGGTCGGAGAATTTAGTGGGCAAACAGGTCGGAGAATTTAGTGTTCAAACGGGTCGGAGAATTTAGTGTGCAAACCGGTAGGAGAATTTAGTGTTCAAACGGGTCGGAGAATTTAGTGTGTAAACAGGTCGGAGAATTTAGTGTGCAAACGGGTAGAAGAATTTAGTGTGCAAACGGGTCGGAGAATTTAGTGTGCAAACGGGTCGGAGAATTTAGTCTCGCAAACAGTTCGGAGAATCCTTTACTCGCCACATGGTTTGTGTCCGAAGAGTCCAATATCTCCTCCTCTCGGGCATAGAAATAAATAACATGTTGAACAATTTAGTGTGAAACCGGGTCGTAGAATTTAGTGGGAAACGGGTTGGAGAATTTAGTGGGCGGACGGGTTAGAGAATTTAGTGGACAAACTGGTCGGAGAATTTAGTGTGCAAACAGATCGGAGAATTTAGTGTGCAAACAGGTCGGAGAATTTAGTGTGCAAACAGATCGGAGAATTTAGTGTGCAAACAGGTAGGAGAATTTAGTGTGCAAACGGGTAGAAGAATTTAGTGTGAAGACGGGTAAGAGAATTTAGTGTGCAAACAGGTTGGAGAATTTAGTGTGCAAACAGTTCGGAGAATCCTTTATTGCCACAAACCCAATAGTCCAATATCTCCTCCTCTCGGGCATAGAAATAAATAACATGTTGAAGAATTTAGTGTGAAACCGGGTCATAGAATTTAGTGTGCAAACAGGTTGGAGAATTTAGTGGGCAAACGGGTCGCAGAATTTAGTGTGCAAATGGGTTGGAGAATTTAGTGTGAAAACCGGTAGGAGAATTTAGTGTTCAAATGGGTCGGAGAATTTAGTGTGTAAACAGGTGTGCAAACGAGTCGGAGAATTTAGTGTTCAAACGGGTCGGAGAATTTAGTGTGTAAACATGTCGGAGAATTTAGTGTGCAAACAGTTCGGAGAATCCTTTATTGCCACATGGTTTGTGCCTCAAGAGTCCAATATATCCTCCTCTGGTATAGAAATAAATAACATGTCGGAGAATTTAGTGTACAAATGGGTCGTACAATTTAGTGTGCAAACGGCTCGGAGAATTTAGTGTGCAACCGGGTGAGGGAATTTAGTGTGTTCAAACTTTTACTAACAAACATTTTTTAAAACTTATTCTACAACTTTTACCAATAAAGTTTTTGCAAAAACTTGTCCCATCAAAATGATCCTAAAAGTTAATCTTAAACTTTGTTTTCTGAAAGTTTCTCGCAAACTCTTGTCTTTCAAAGTTCCTACAACATTTTGGCCAACTCTTTTACGCAAAATTTTGACCTAGAGTTTGCCTCAACTTTTGATGACAAACATTTTTCGTAACTTTTTTTGCAACTTTTACCGAGTAAAGTTTCATCTTGTCCCATCAAAATTTTCTAATTTTTTTTTCAAAGTTTCTCACAAACTCTTGTGTTTCAAAGTTCCTGCAACTTTTTTGCAAACTCTTTTAGCTCAAACTTCTGAGCTAGAGTTTGGTTCAAACTTTTTGTTTTCTTAATTTGTGACAAACATTTTTCAAAACTCTTTTTACAACTTTTACCAATAAAGTTTTCACGGTTAGAAAGCTTGTCCTGTCAAAATTTTCCTTTGAGTTCAACATGATCTTTGGGAAGTTTGTGTTTTTTTTCAAAGTTCTTGCAACATTTTGGAAAAATCTTTCAGCTCAAACTTTTGACTTAGAGTTTGCCTCAAACTTTTGGTGACAAACATTTTTTAAAACTTTTTCTACAACTTTTACCAATAAAGTTTTTGCAAAAACTTTTGTTCCATCAAAATTATCTTAAAAGTTAATCTTAAAGTTTGTTTTCTGAAAGTTTCCCGTAAACTCTTGTGTTTCAAAGTTCCTACAACATTTTGTCAAACTCTTTTAGCGCAAAATTTTGACCTAGAGTTTGCCTCAAACTTTTGATGACAAACATTTTTCATAACTTTTTTTGCAACTTTTACCAAGTAAAGTTTCATCTTGTCCCATCAAAATTTTCTAAAAAGTTTTTTCAAAGTTTCTCACAAACTCTTGTGTTTCAAATTTTCTGCAACTTGTTGGCAAACTCTTTTAGCTCAAACTTTCGAGCTAGAGTTTGGTTCAAACTTTTTGTTTTCTTAATTTGTGACAAACATTTTCCAAAACTCTTTTTACAACTTTTACCGATAAAGTTTTCACGGTTAGAATGCTTGTCCTGTCAAAATTTTCCTTTGAGTTCAACATGATCTTTGGGAAGTTTGTGTTTTTTTCAAAGTTCTTTCAACATTTTCGAAAAATGTTTTAGCTCAAACTTTTGACTTAAGAGTTTGCCTCAAACTTTTGGTGACAAACATTTTTTAAAACTTTTTCTACAACTTTTACCAATAAAGTTTTTGCAAAAACTTTTGTTCCATCAAAATTATCTTAAAAGTTAATCTTAAAGTTTGTTTTCTGAAAGTTTCCGCAAACTCTTGTGTTTCAAAGTTCCTACAACATTTTGTCAAACTCTTTTAGCGCAAAATTTTGACCTAGAGTTTGCCTCAAACTTTTGATGACAAACATTTTTCATAACTTTTTTTGCAACTTTTACCAGTAAAGTTTCATCTTATCCCATCAAAATTTTCTAAAAAGTTTTTTCAAAGTTTCTCACAAACTCTTGTGTTTCCAATTTCCTGCAACTTGTGGGCAAACTCTTTTAGCTCAAACTTTCGAGCTAGAGTTTGGTTAATACTTTTGGTTTTCTTAATTTGTGACAAACTTTTTTCAAAACTTTTTTTACAACTTTTACCGATAAAGTTTTCACGGTTAGAAAGCTTGTCCTGTCAAAATTTTCCTTTGACTTCAACATGATCTTCGGGAAGTTTGGGTTTTTTTTTCAAAGTTCTTGCAACATTTTGGAAAAATCTTTCAGCTCAAACTTTTGACTTAGAGTTTGCCTCAAACTTTTGGTGAGAAACATTTTTTAAACTTATTCTACAACTTTTACCAATAAAGTTTTTGCAAAAACTTGTCCCATCAAAAATATCCTAAAAGTTAATGTTAAAATTTGTTTTCCGAAAGTTTCGGCAAACTCTTGTCTTTCAAAGTTCCTACAACATTTTGTCAAACTCTTTAACGCAAACTTTTGACCTAGAGTTTTTCTCAAACTTTTGATGACAAACATTTTTCATAATTTTTTTTGCAACTTTTACCAGTAAAGTTTCATCTTGTCCCATCAAAATATTCTAAAAAGTTTTTTCAAAGTTTATCACAAACTCTTGTGTTTCAAATTTCCTGCAACTTGTTCGCAAACTCTTTTAGCTCAAACTTTCGAGCTAGAGTTTGGTTCAAACTTTTGGTTTTCTTAATTTGTGACAAACTTTTTTCAAAACTTTTTTTACAACTTTTACCGATAAAGTTTTTACGGTTAGAAAGCTTGTCCTGTCAAAAATTTCCTTTGAGGTCAACATGATCTTTGGGAAGTTTGGGTTTTTTTCAAAGTTCTTATACTTTTGACTTAGAGTCCTGTCAAAATTTGGGGTTTTTTCAAAGTTCTTAGAGTTCTTAGAGTCCTGTCAAAATTTGGAAAAATCTTTCAGCTCAAACTTTTGACTTACAGTTTGCCTCAAACTTATGGTGACATACTTTTTTTTAAACTTTTTCTACAACTTTTACCAATAAAGTTTTTGCAAAAACTTGTGCCATCAAAATTTTCCTAAAAGTTAATCTTAAAGTTTATTTTCTGAAAGTTTCTCACAAACTCTTGTGTTTCAAAGTTCCTATGACATTTTGGCAAACTCTTTTAGCTCAAACTTTTGAGCTATAGTTTGCCTTAAACTTTTTCTTTCAAAGTTGGTTACAAACATTTTACCAAACTTTTTTCATCACTTTTACGGATCAATTATTGACGAAAGCTTATCCTGTCATGATTTTCCTTAGAGTCAAACATAAACTTTTGTTATTTCAAAGTTTCTCACAAACTCTTGTGTCCTAGCTCCTTAGCAAACTCTTTCAGCTCAAAGTTTTCAGCTAGAGTTTCCCTCAAAACTTTTTTCCGACAAATATTTTCCAAATCTTTTTTTTTACAACTTTTAGTGATAAATTAGTCACGCTTTGCCTTTTTTTGAAACTTAGAGTTCTCAAACTTTCATGAAAACTTTTTAGTTTTAAAGTTTTCAGTGAAACATAGAGTTCTCCGTGAAACTTTTCAGGTGAAACTTTTCAGTTGAAACTTTTTACTGAAAGCTTCCGGTCAAAAATTTTAAGCTTTCTCACAAACTCTTCTCTTTCAAACTTTCTGGCAACATTCAACAAACTCTTTCAGCTCAAACTTTTAAAGTAGAGTTTGCCTTAATCTTTCATTTTCTTTTTGTGTACAATTTGAAGCATAATTTTTTGTTTAAACTTTAATGCAAAGCTTCTTTACAATTTGGAGTGAACCTTCTTTACGTAATATATTTTTGAAAGTAGTAGTACTTACTGATTGAAAGTAAAACTTCCCCCACCCTTTTATTACCCCATTATCCCCATTTCCCTGAATGATTTCGCGCTTCGCGCGAAAAGAGAAACGCTGATGTCCGACAGCACAGAAAACGCGGTTGCAAAGGCGCGCGGAAAACAAACGTCACAGTTGCAAAGGCGCGCGGCCCACGCGAAAAAAGGGAAAGGATGCGTCCGCGGGAAAAGAAAATCGGGTGCGCGGCCCGCGCAGGAAAAGAGCGGGGCGGGAAAAGTAAACGGCAGATGGAGCGGGAATCCTATGCGGGGTCCACCTATCTTTGTCCTGTAGCTGTCATAACGTTTGCTCTCACTACTCCGCGCGCACGCGCGCGCATTAGACAGCCCCCCCCCACCACCACCGCTAACCTCTCTCGGTCATCCTCCCCGCATGGGCACCGGCCCACCACCCTCCACCACTGCGGCAGCGGTAACCTCGCCGCCGTGCCGCCCGCCCACGCACCGCCACCCACCGCGAGACTTACCTACTTCCTTCTTCCATGGTCAAGGGGAGAAACCCCCCCCCGAAACCCGAACCATCCTAAATTGAGCTCTCTGCCATCGCCTTCCTCCACCACTTGCGGCCGGTGGCGCTGCCACATCGCTCGCACTCGTGCCGCCTCTGGACATGGATTACTTGACCCATCGAACAAAGATGCACGTGAATGGATAACCTTCCGGAGATTTGGAGACGAAGCTACATTGTGGCAGCAGATCCACTACCACTAGCTAGATAGATTCCACTACCACTAGCTAGATAGATTTTTCCTTTTATTTTCTCATGTGCGTGGTTTTCCTATCTCGCTGCTGAAATTTTGGTTCTTGTGTGGTGGTATTGAGACTTCCATGCCAAGACCCCGATTCTCCCTCTACATTCCACACTTCCAAACAGAGCATCCTCGATGTTATCTTAGGAACTACCTCATGGTGTGAACTTATTTGGTACTGGCTAGGGACCACACAATAATTAGCGCATGCCATTCTCTGAAAAAATGTTAGCTTATTGTTTTGCATAAGACAATTAGGATGTTCACCGAACGTTACATCCTCACAAATTTGAAGGGTCCGTTTGGAATGGTGTATTTTTGAACTAGTTCCCTCCGTTTGCATTGGAGGAATTTTAAAGGAATTTCGTAGGAACTAATTCTTGAGGAAAGGAACTGTATACGATCGTTTTGGATGAAGGAACGTCTCCTTGTTCCTGAGGAAAGGAATTCTTTGATGCACAAAACGGAGGAAATAAAACATCTAGTAAAAGCTAAGGGAACTGCTCGTCGCTGCCTCTCTCGATCTCGGACTCTCGTACCTCCCGTCATGGCTTCAACAAAGAAATGAAGATCTGGGCGAGCATTGTTGGAGGCGACCCCCAAGCACGGCAAGCAGACGAAAGCCCGCGAATTGTTGGAGAGTTGGAGATGACCCCCAAGCACGATAAGGAGACGAAATCCGTTGCTCCTCATTCGTAACGCGTGTCTCCTTCCAAGCACAGCCCGTTGTTGCAACCTCTCGATCTCCCGGTAGTCCCCGAAAGGGCCTTGCTAGAGGCTCCGCTCTTCCGTTAGCAACTGTTGCTAGTGTGTCCTTCCTTGCCAGCCATCTTGCTTTGCTTACATGGAGGACAGGTTGCTCTTTAGAAGATATAAGAACGATGATGGATGAATAACGATGGGTCATGGGTATACTTGTTTGTAGCATTAGCTGGTGATGTAAGTTTCCATATGTTCCGTGATTAATGAGAACGTCAAATGAGTTGTGAGATACGCATTGGCATCAAATAAGAGAAAATGACCCAATGCTTAGTGCTAAGTAATTGTCATTATATATGTGTTAATTTATTGTTCCTGTGTTCTAGTTTCCTTCATTCCAAACACCTACTTGTGTATCTTCCTATGTTTTTCCTTTCCTCTGTTTTCTTATTTCATCCATACCTCGTTCCTATGTTTTTTCATATTCCTGTGTTTTGCATTCCTTCATTCCAAACGGATCCAACAATTCCATTCCTGCATTTTGCTTACGTCACCATACATTAATTTGGAATACAGGAAAGCGTAGGAAACATTCCAGAGGAATGGTGGCTTTGTCTGTGCTTTCTCAGGGATAAAAAAAAATGAGGTGACTCAATGGAACAGCTAACACTTGGGATCTCATGCTTAACAATGATGCCTACTTGCTGACCAGCTGGGTTAAAAGCTTGCAATCACCATTATTGTGGTCATGGACCGAATGGCCCAAGATTTGAGCGCTTCTCCATTAATAGTAGTTCCATGCATGCAGGGCCCTCCGCCTCTTGCTTGCTGCCTGGTTAATTCATTTTGCAATTTATTTTCTTGATTTTCTTGTGCTCAGGATTAGTGGGATATAGAGAAGAGAGACGCTATACATAACAGCAATTTGTTTATATAATATGGACAACAGCCACGGGAGAGATGGAGCTACATGAAATTTAAGTGCCAAAAAAATGATAATGATGACTATTAAGTCTTTTAGGCAATTGTAATAATGAGAATATGGTTATTAAATCTATTTGTTAATTGTAACACGATTTTGTTCCTGTGTTTACGTTCCTGCATCCAAACACATCCAATTCTACAACCCTATGATTTTAATTATCGAGGTTTTGTGTCTTCTTCAATTTCTATGTTTTCTTCGTTCCTACGTTTTTTTTTCTTGTTTCTCTGTTTTCCATTTCTCCGTTCCAAATAGAGGTACTTCAGACCAAAATTCAGTTTTGAGGTTCGATCGCAACAAAGCCACCAACCAAGTTTGCACCTATGAAGGCCAATCTGCAAGGCCGTTGATGCTAGTTTCGGTTGTTCCTTAGGATCTGCACTTCCAAATGTCACCACCTTGAAGAATTACCAAAACACAAGAGCGTTCCTTGTGTAGTATCAAACACAACGGTTTGTTACTCGATCTACTTGTCTACCCTGCGGAATTCTACCAACATAAGTCGTATGTATGTTTTTCCTTGTATATATCTTCGCGGATATCCTTTGGCAGTTCAATTATAACTAGCGCTGCTGTGTTTCCATTGGATACGTTGTTTATATTTGGTACCTGACCACACAGCTATCAACAAAGGAAGTATTCAGACTTTGGTCTTTCAGATCATCTTCAGTGAGTGACACAATTCGAGAAAAGAGACCACACACTTTGTCATTGCTGCAGACATGGGAAACAAGGGTGCTCTCACTACGGGAAAATCATAGTGTCGAGTGTCCAGCTATTTGCTGAGTGTTTTTATTCAGACATTCGGCAATCAACGTATTTACCGAGTGCCAAATAAAAAACACTCGAAAAAAATACACTTGTAAAGTTGTGTTCGCCGGGTATCATATAAAATACACTCAGCAAAGATTAGTGTTTGTCAAGTGTTTTTTATGGTATTCGGTAAACACCCCTTTGCCGAGTGTATTATTTGTTGGCACTCGTTAAAAATTTGGGATTGTCGAGTGTATTTTTTTACACTTGCTAAAAATATTTTTTCCCTATTGTAGCCCTAAAACTTTTTATACTCTATACATACGACATGTAATACTCAATGTGAAATTTTGGTATATTTCTGTATTTGTTTGCTATATTTAACTAATTAATTATATTTCAAGCAATTTTTTAATTAAATCAAATTTGAATTACAAGTGATTCAAATAATAACATAACATGAGTTTAAAAATTATAATGATGTTATATAGCCCAACTTGAGACCTTACCCATGAAATAAAAAGAAATTTGGCATATCTTGTTTAAGAAATTATGACCACTTACATTTGTCGAATGATTTTTAAATTCTAAAAAAATCAAATAAAGTGAAAATTATGAGATTTGTCCCGATGTGATGATATAATCACATGTAGAAGCTATGATAAAAATTGGATAAGATTTCACACGAGTTGTCACGTAAGTTGCTTACAAAACTGAGATTGTCCGAAGAAGAAACTTAGAGTTTAGAATGAGTCGTTAAGATTTAGAGTAAAATTAACGAACGAGTTTTGTTTTAAATCATTTTGCATAGGTAATAGATCATATAAATTGTGTCATACCAAAATTTGATTATTTTTTAAATTTATTTGCTAATTGTTTTTTAAGAAAATTGAAGTATTCATTTCCAAGTGTATTGTTTGACACTCGGCATCTACCATGTCACCAATTAGTCCCTTGAAAAGGATGGCCTCCTATTGGTCCACAATATAACATGCGGATCCCTCCCCCTCCTCTCATCTCTTCTCTCTCTCTCTCTCTCTCTCTCTCTCTCTCCCCGAGCCCCGACGGTGGCATGGTGACGGCCGCCCCCAGCAGCGAGTGGTGGCGAGCATCAGGGTTGTGGTGGCCCCCAGGGCACAACGGTGGCGAGCAGCATGAGCGACGCGGCTCCCCTAGGGCTGCGGGCGGCGGCGGCCTCCAAGGGCGTCTCGGTGGCCCCAGGGTGCGACGGCGGTAGGAAGCAGCGAGCAGCACGATGGCTGCAGGCGGCGGGTATTGCGGCGGAGGCGTGATGACTGTAGGCGACAGGCATCGTGTGCGCCGCTTACAGACGGGCGGCACGGCGGCGGAGTGGTGGCTGGAGACGAGTAGAGGCGGCATCCCTGTTTTTTTTTTTTTTTTTGAAAAATGTTTGCCATGTGTGATTTTGACACTCGATAAAGTCTTTGTCAAGTGTCCTATGGAGGACACTTGGCAAAGAGTCTCTGCCGATAACCGGTATGCTATGAGCTCTTTGCGGAGGGTAGCACTCGGCAAAGTGCAAACCGAGATTTGCCGCAAACAACGATTTTTCCCTAGTGTCTTCCCCCCCATAGTAGGTGAGTACTATATATAGTACTATATATACTAAGTAGTCAAGGGTGGGTCAACAATTGGTAGAACACCCAAATTTTCTGCACTATATGCCTCTGCTCGCACCAGAAAGTTCATGATCACTGATGTTGCTATCCCAGCCCCGGATCTGAGATTTTTGTGGCCCGGAGCGAGCTGAAAAATTGGGGCCCTTTATATATACACTTTTTTAGTCATTTTATACATACAAGAACACAATATTTAACTAGTAAAAGTCCTCAATGCAAATGTTTAACTAGCACAAGTTAATAGAATATTAAAACAATCGTAATAATAATTTGTACATTACCTAAAAATTTTCTTCTAACATTTTTTTATGCAAAGTTCTCTGTGATGCTATGAACTCATTTTCTCGGATCCTCTATCGATCTCCATGCTCTCCATCTCCATTTGACGAACAAACATGCACTTGTCAAGTAATAGGCACATGCTGTACAGTTGACGATATAATGGTGAATGGTTACTAATTAAGAAATCTACTAAGTTCATTCATATAACTGATGGTGCTATTTAAATTTTCAACACTTCTAGATTTTCTCTGTCATGTGTATTGTTGGACGAAAAGAAACAGAGACGCTTAGCAGGATTGAACTTCTACAGGGAAAAAAACTCACTCCATGATCATGGACCTTCGTTTGTTCATCTTCCTGGCTCCTGAAATAGTCAAGGGTAAATAACTTCTGGACACCTCCTTGTTTGTTCATCTTCCTGGCTCCTGAAGTAGTCAAGGGTATAATAACCTCTGGACACCTCCTTTCTCAGTATGTTCAGCTGATGCAGCGTGTCTTGGTTTGTGACGTCTCGCCCCTCTGCTTCCTTGATGATGACACGGGCACGAGGAGTAGCTGTTGCAGTCTGTGTGGACTCCGGTCCTGTGTGGTTGGTGCTTTCTTCTACTAATCGTTTCTCAATTTGTCTATCACGAAAGATAAGCTAGCAATCGTTTCTATAATTGTGTTGTTGTTGGAATTGTAAAAATTATGGAACGTGTGGTTGGCTACTCTGGCCTCCATGGTTGCTTGATTATATAGAGTTTACAACATACAATGTATTGTACTTGACTAGGACTCGGTAGTTTACAATGTTCGTGTCTAACTAGACTTCTATCCGAGTCCTTGTTCAATACAACTCATATTGGATTACAATTAGTATTTCTAACACCCTCCCGCAATCTCAACTCTCTTTTACTTTGAGGTTTAGATTGCTTCTGAAGTCCTCGAGTTTTCCGACCGGCAATGCCTTTGTAAGTCCATCTGCAAGCTGATCATTGGTAGACACCAAGCAAATCCGAAGTTGCTTTCTCATGACCCTTTCTCTTACAAAGTGAAAGTCAATTTCAATATGCTTGGCTCTTGCATGAAATACTGGATTAGCAGACAAGTACGTTGCTCCTAGATTGTCACACCACAGTGTTGGAGTTTGATCAAGCTGAACTCCTAATTCCTTTAACAAAGATTCATACCAGATCAACTCAGCTGTGGCGTTGGCCATCGACTTGTACTCAGCTTCTGTACTTGACCGAGCTACTGTCTGCTGTTTTCTTGCACTCCATGAAATTAAGTTTGGACCAATGAACACTGCAAAGCCACCTGTTGATCTTCGGTCATCAACACTTCCTGCCCAATCAGCATCCGAGAACGCACTCAAGTGTAGAGATCTCGACTTAATGAAACTGATTCCTAGACCAACAGTACCTTTGACATACCGAAGTATCCTCTTTACAGCAGTCCAATGTTCTGAGGTTGGAGCATGTAAATATTGACACACCTTGTTTACTGAAAAGGCAAGATCAGGTCGAGTCAATGTAAGATACTGCAATGCCCCAACAATACTCCTGTACCGAGTAGCATCTTCTGCCTTGAGAGGTACTCCTTCATGTTTTGAGAGTCTTTCTGAGGACGACAAGGGTGTAGCGGCTGCCTTGCACTTATTCATGCACGCCTTAGTTAGCAACTCTTGAGCATATTTCCTTTGAGTAAGAAGTAGCTCCTCATTGTTGCGATGAACCTCTATACCCAAGAAATAATGGAGATCTCCAAGATCTTTCAATGCAAAATCTTTCCTTAGATCAGAGAGCAAGGCAGTTACTGCTTCCCTTGATGAGCTTGTAACGATAATATCATCCACATATATGAGCATGTATATGATCACTCCAGATTTGCAGTATATGAATAGAGAATTATCTGACTTCGAAGCAACAAAGCCTAAAGCAATAAGTTTAGAACTTAGTTTGGCATACCAGGCTCTAGGTGCTTGTTTTAAACCATAGATAGCTTTGTCCAATTTGCAAACCATCATTGGAGCATCTTTCTTCTCAAAACCAGGAGGTTGCTTCATATAAACCTCTTCTTCCAGAACACCATGTAGAAACGCATTCTGCACATCCAACTGTCGTAGACACCAACCCCTTGAAATTGCCAATGATAGAACTAGTCTCACAGTTGCTATTTTGACTACTGGACTAAAAGTGTCCTCATAGTCGATTCCATAACGTTGCTTAAATCCTTTTGCAACTAACCTGGCTTTGTATCTTTCAATAGTGCCATCAGACTTCTTCTTGATTTTGAAAATCCATCTGCAGTCAATGACATTCTTGCCTCTGCCTTGATCGACCAAATGCCAGGTTTTGTTTTTGACTAATGCATCATATTCCTCTTGCATAGCAATGCGCCACTTAGGATCTGCAAGTGCTTCATCAACTCCTTGTGGTTCTCCTGTCGCACAAAAATTTCCATAACGTATAGTACCATCGGTGTATTTCTTGGGCTTGACAATCCCATGCTAGAGTCGAGTGCGTTGCGCTGGTGCATCTGCCGCAGGTGGAGGCAAAGCTGGTGGCGAAGGAGGCGGCGAAGCCAGCGGATTTGGACCAGGTGACGCGTAGTTCACACCGGATCCAGGCGAAATCGAAGCCGCTGATGCCGCGTCCGAGGTTGATGCCGCGTCCGAGGTTGCGTCCGAGGAGGTTGCTCCCCACGTGGCGTGGCCGGGCTGGCGGGAGTGCGATCCGTGTGGGATTCAGCGCCCGACGCGGTTGCTGCTCCCGAATCAGCATCGGGATTGCCGGTAGGATCCGCTGCGCCGTCCAGGCCAGGAGAAACGCCTGTATTTGCACCAATTGACTCCGAATTTTCTGCAAAAATTTCCTGAATAGAGACACTAGTACCAGGCACATTAGTATGAGAGTTAGCAGCATTGGGTACATGATTTACTCCCCAGAATTAAGAAATTGTGTGGGGAGAAGGTCAATTTCTTGCTTGAGAAGAGCACCAGCGTATGGGCGGAGTTGAGAAAAAGGAAAAACGTTTTCATCAAACACAACATCCCTAGAGATGTAAAGGCGACCTGTGGAGACATCAAGACATTTGAAACCCTTGTGCATCTGGCTGTATCCAAGGAAGGTACATTGGAGAGAGCGGAAGGATAATTTCCTGGTATTGTATGGGCGCAAATTGGGCCAGCATGCACAACCAAAGACACGGAGGGAGTTATAATCTGGTTTTTCATGAAAGAGTCGCTCTATTGGTGTTTGATAATCAATGACTTTGCTAGGGAGGAGATTTATGAGATTAGTGGCTGTAAGAAAGGCTTGATCCCAATATTTGAGAGGCATAGATGCATTGGCTAGGAGAGCAAGTCCTACATCAACTATATGACGATGCTTTCTTTCGGCCGCACCGTTTTGTTGATGAGCGTGAGGACAAGATACTCTATGGGTGATGCCAACTCGCTGAAAAAAGGAATTCAATTTTTCATATTCTCCTCCCCAATCACTTTGGACAGCTATGATTTTCTTTTTAAAATTTCTTTCAACAAGATTTTGAAAGTCTTGAAAGACTTGGAAAACATCAGATTTATTCCTAAGGAGATAGATCCATGTGTACTTACTGAAATCATCTATAAAACTGACATAGTAGGAATATCGGCCAAAAGAGAGAGGGGCAGGTCCCCAAACATCAGAGAAAATTAATTCAAGAGGAGCATTCGAAATACTATTTGATGATGAGTAAGGTAGCTGGTGGCTTTTGGCCACTTGACATGAGTCACAAACAGAATTTAAATTGCTCTTATTATCACAAGGAAGCTGATGTTTACTAATGATTCTCTCTACAATCTTATAAGAAGGATGACCTAAACGACTATGCCATTGTGATGATGATGGCTTACTAACTCCAAAGACTTGTTTTCCTAATCTTCCTCTTGAGATGTATGACACTATAGGATAAAGACCTCCTTGGCATTTACTTCGATGAAGGATTCTCCTCGTTTCCCGGTCCTTAATGAGAGAGAAGTAAGGATGTAATTCAAGGAAGACATCATTATCACGAGTTAATTTATGAACAGAAACAAGGTTTTTGCTGGCGCTAGGAACATGCAAGACATCATCTAAAAGAAGATCTTTATCTGGGGTATGTAAAATAGT
The DNA here is from genome assembly GCA_031894775.1 of Chloris gayana. Lineage (NCBI taxonomy): Eukaryota > Viridiplantae > Streptophyta > Magnoliopsida > Poales > Poaceae > Chloris > Chloris gayana. The sequence continues at coordinate 264,729 of JAUNZO010003845.1, read as the reverse complement.
ATAACCAATGTTACTAATTCTCATACCTGAGCCGTTTGCAGTGTGGACTTGATCGTTGCCGAGTGTACTTGTCACGGACTGTAATCTTCTCTAACTCTCCAGTTATATGATTTGTCGCACCACTGTCAGCGTACCAGTTTGTGTCATAGCCATAGCCTCCAGTGGCTGCAGCTGCCACCTTGTTATCTTGTTCTTCATCTTCATCATATCTGTACCAACACTTCCTGGCTTCATGCCCAACACGACCACAGATCTGGCATCGTGGTTTTTGGAGGCATTGCTTGATGTACCAGATGTGTTGCTGTTGTTCCTGGACTGTCCTCCACCGCGATTGCTTCGACCACGGTTACCTCCTCGGCCACGGTTTCCTCCTCGACCGCGACTCGCTGCGTTGGCTTGGTACTGGCTGTTCTCGCCATACATCTGTATGCGTTGAATCAAAAGCCAGGAGCTCGGAGTACATAGTGCTCAGGGAGACCGTGCCAACACGGCCAAGAAGTGAAGTAACAATGGGGTTGTACTCATGATCAAGGCCGTTCAAGACGTAGGAGATCATCTCATCATCTTCAATGACCTTCCCAATGGTTGCAAGTTCATCCTTGATTGAGCACATCTTGTTGTAGTAGCTTGAGGTGGACATGCCTCCCTTCTTGAGCGTGGAAAGCTGCATCCTCAAGTTGGCAGCTCGTGCCTTGGATTGCGCCGAAAACATATCTTCCAGCGACTTCCATGCTTCTGCAGATGTAGTCGCTCTTGCCACCGGTGCTAGGGCATCCTTGGTGAGCGAATTCAGCAGATAGCTAAGCAGCTGTTGATCTTTCGCTACCCATTCATCATGATCTGGGTTGTCAATTATCTGCTTGTTGGCGTCCGTACCGACTTCGATGGTCGTGGGCGGCTCCAGGACAGATCCCTCTAGGATCCCCATGAGCTTGGCTCCTCGGACGGCGGGAAGGAACTGTGCCTTCCATAGGACATAATTGTCCCGGGTGAGCTTCTCCGAGACGGTGCCGAGTTGCGGCGGGAAGCCGTCGACGACGCCATGGATCGATCTTTAGGAAGCTCGTGGATGTGTTGCGGAAGAAGCAGCTCTGATTACCATGTAAAAATTATGGAACGTGTGGTTGGCTACTCTGGCCTCCACGGTTGCTTGATTATATAGAGTTTACAACATACAACGTATTGTACTTGACTAGGACTCGGTAGTTTACAATGTTCGTGTCTAACTAGACTTCTATCCGAGTCCTTGTTCAATACAACTCATATTGGATTACAACTAGTATTTCTAACAGGAATTTGGCCCATTCATGAGAAAATTCAAAAACAAAGTGTCTGTTGGTTTTAGTATCACATTGCTAGTTCAAATTGATACACTTCAACTTGAATAGAAGTACTCATGCTCATGTCTAAAAATTGCATCAATGAGATAGACTTTGAGCACTGCTAAGTGTACACGCGCTCGTATCCGCATTTTTTCGCGTGTTCTTCTGCGCGACCATGCCGTGTCCTGGTTACATAACAGAGTGTGTTTTTGCCACTTCAATCTCTCATAAAATCTGAACTGTCTTATACTAATCAAGAGGATTAATACACAGTTAATTACCATAAACTCGAGATCAAATGGTCAGCCAAGAATGGACTGTCATTTAATTGGCGTCATTACAGAGGAAACGACTCCTTAAGGGTAGCTGCGCCTATATAAGGCAATGGAGACGTCCATATTTTTCTCTTCCACGAAATTCCCTTCCATCTTCCTTCTTACTTCCTTTTGGAGAGTTGTGTTATGGTGTTGAGCTATTTCATCTCGCCGGTCTTTTTTCTTCGCGTGCACCTAGGAGGAGGGTGAGCGGAATCTTCGAGTCTTTGCTGCCATGAAGCCCGTATAAGAGGCGGCAATAAGGTTTCTGGGCAACGCATTTGCGCGATCGCTCGAAGCCATTTGACTATGATCTGTGCTGCCGCAAGGACAAACTACGATATCTCCATCGACGGTATGCTTCGTCTACAGTTTGTGTTAATAGTGTTAGTGCCGACACACCCATCGTGAGTCCCCTATGTCTCCTCTGGTTTTGTCGCTTTGTTTTACCTGCTGCTATCGTTAGTTTGTATCTTGTGTTTTAATGTCAAATGAAATTTGCTTCAACTTAAAATCTAGATTTAGAATAATTCGCAATTGTTCAACATTTGTAAGCTGCATGCATTAGAATTAGGGTGTGTTTGATAGAGCTTATACTTATGTAGCTTATTGCTTATAATTCAGCTTATCCGTCAAAATTGCTTATGTAGCTTATCCAACTTATTGTTGCATAAGCAGTCAAACTGTTTGGCAAAATAGCTTATAAAAACGGCTTATGAGGTGAAATGAGTGCATAAGCTGAAAAAGCAAGGTTTTGGTTGCTTTGCCTCTCTAGTACAAAAGGAAAAGCTGCTTATGGTTTGTTTGGTAATAAGCTGCTTATGGCTTTAACCTGTTTGGTACAGTTTATGGCTTATGGTAGCATAAGCTGCCTTGTAAGCTGGTCCATAAGCTGTACCAAAGACACCCTTAGGAAGTCTTGCACTCTCCGACAAAATGTTGCTTCAAATTTCTTGGAACCCTTATATATATAGTACTCACCAAGACATACCCAAGGATGAAACATGTGGATGTAGGCAAAGCATTAGGTTTATTCCTCCTCCGATCTTAACGATATTGTGTTTTCTTTTACACATGGCTTTTATTCCAAGGCATCGGATACTTGCGAAATGAAATGTATCTCCAACGTATTTTTTAAGGGGTTTAAGGTTACATACCAACATTTTTTGCTTTTTTGACATTGAAAGCGAGGTGACAAAAGAGCATCAAGAACTATTCGAGTGGTGTGGTTTGAAACGCCCATACGAGCCCGATAACGTAGAAGGTGACTATAGTGTAGACTTAGTTGAGGAACTTGTGAATATCACTGTGATGGGTTTGTAAACTTGTGATTTTTTTTTGTAATGAATTTGTGAATGTTAATGTGATGCTCTATGTGTAATTCTAGAATCTGATTATGTGATGTTATTGTATTTCTGGATTGTGATTGTAGGTTGTGATGTATCTGTAATACGATTTTTTATATAAAAAACAATAGAATAGTAGCTGTTGGATATGTTAACCATGGCTATTAACTAGATCTGCGGTTGACAATATCAATTACAGCTATTGAGGTACCCAATAGCTGCGGGTGACCTCGATTATAGCCTCGCAATCGTAGCCGTGGTTGGATCTGCCCGTCGCCGTTGTGCTCTCCCAGCCGCGGCTATAGTGAGCTATTTCTATAGTGGTAGGGCGTGATTAACTTCATCCACAGTAGAACATATTACTTCCACGAGAACGTCCACACTCGTTTTATTGTGCAAATAAGTGACACAGTGCGAAAGATAAATAAAAAGGCAAACCTCTCTCACCTATCTTTTGCACTCTGCCCCAAAACTTGCGGGACTCATGCTTCTTTTGCCTCTCCTCCTTCTAACATGATGAGCATGCAGGGACTATAGAAGAGCCCTTTGCCACCACCAAACTCTACACTGTCAAAAGGGAAATCAAGGGTGGCATGCTAGACTGCGATAGGTGAAATAGGATTGTTGTGGAGGCCTCATGGTCTATAGGAACAATGTTCTTTTATTCATCTGACAATTGTTTTGAGCGAGTTTTCTGTCTTCCTTTTCAATTTTTAATATACTAGCATTATGCCCGTGCGTTGCTACGGGTTTTAAAATTTCTTTTTTTCCGATTCATTTTTAAAAAGTAACCCTTCAATTCGATTTTCTGATTCATTATTAATTATTATAAATATGGTTAGCAGCATTAGCCTGCATGTTACTTTGTGTATGTATTAATTTGTTCTGCTTCTCCTTGTTAATGCAAATGTAGTACACCTCCCATTTTCTCTCTTCAGGAAACCTCAAATCATCAAGTACCAAGTGTATATATGATGATGATGTGTACCACATGACTGGGACATGTGTAGCTGGGTAGGGACTGACTGGGGTCAGGGGAGTCCATAAGCCCATCAGTTGTGTAATGCCAGCCATACACATCGTAGCTTTCACTATCGCCATGCACACCTCCTCACAGATGCTCTAGCTCGTCGTCCTCCTCTTCGTGGCCTCGTCGCCCGCCGGCGGGCCATGACCAGGTGCTCATGGATATCCACCTCGCCCACGAGACGTCCAGAGGCAAGAACTGCACTGCCACACCCGTCGAAGGCAACTCCTTCGGCAGCGTGGGTGTGATCGACGACGAGCTGCGCATAATCCAGGACCGCTCGTCGCAGCTCCTGGGCCGGTACCGGGCCATCATCGTCGGCAAGAGTGTGGAGCCATCTGCCGTGTACCTGACCTCCAGCACCTTTGGACGGCCATCTTCGCGATCTCTGTTGACGACTCGGCGTGGGCAGGAGGCAGAATCACATATTGACATCACGTATTTTGGGCAGGAGGCATGCATGGTCACGTATTGAGGCAGGACATCATGTAGAAGACCGCATCGAAATTATGGAGGAGTATATAAGTAAATAGAAAACTAAACCATGGAATCATTGGAAGAGACTTATTCGGACAATAGACTTGATCCCACTGGTTGTGGGCGTACGGAGCGTACGGCGTGGACGTTTTCATCGAACTTATTATTATTATTATTATTATTATAAGGAGTAGAGATTGTGTCATGCAAGAGTCTATGTTTTAACTTTTTTTTAGAGAAAGTCTTTTTTTATCTTTTTTAGAAATAAGTCATTGTTTTACTAACTGATACCCACTTTCAGTTATGGGCTTGGGTCTGTTTTTTGCAGTGGCCTTTCCAACGGCGGCCCGCGCGCTGCTTTGCCTGTTCTATTCGAGGACAGCATGCTGTCGCTGGAGGATTGATGCAGGCGGCGGCGCAGGCTCATATGTTACCTGGTCGCCGCTGCTACAGATATAAGCCTTCGTCGCTTTTCTTCTGCTCTGCATTGGTGAATGCTTGTACCCGATGGCTGCCGCTGCCGCTACAAAATTCCTTAAGGCGCCGCTGCCCGCTGCCGTTGTCACGCCTCAGGCAGTCAGGCTGTGGCCTTGAGCTTGGTGTGTTTGATAAAATGCCCCAGACGCCTGGAGCTGCTGTCCAGGTCTTGGCATGCCTGAAGAAAAAGTTGAAGGTAAGAAGTTTCTAAACCAGCACCAGGTGTCTTGCATGTGTTGACTCCCCTCTTTGTCGTAGCATGTGTTGTGTGATGAATATCAACAATCGCTAGTCTCCAACTTCGTTAGGGCTTCTTTTCTCATTCCTACAGATCACAGTGGGATTAAGCGTTTACTAACAAAAATTTACGGTATAACTGAACCATTAGAAAACTTAAGTCTTCTTTATTTGGATAGTATAATGTAATGAAACGTTTTAGTTAATACTAGCTCTTATCCTGTGGAAAAAATGAAGTTGCATCATTATCTTTCGTGACCGTACCACAGCTTGTTGATGCCTTGATCGTTTGGCCTGGCTTTGTTTTTTGTGGCATTCCCATATGACCAGTATATATGTCAGTTCAGTTAGAAATTAGTATAGATTCCAAAGAGCTGGGCAAAATCATACCAGAACAGACTTTTATATCCATATTTTGTAAGACTACAAGTCTGGAGATCATACAACAACTAAGCATTCATGTGTCCTAAGTTATCGAGATAGAATCGGCAAATCCCCTTCTTTTGTGTAATAAAGACTAGTTTTGCGTTTTCGGTTTTAGAGATATTCTCATTGCCAGAGATGAAATAGACTTCTGATATCTAAGATTTACTAAACCATGCCAAAATTTTATACTCAATATGAAAGCTGATGTGTTCTTTTACTTGTCTAGTTTGAAGTGTTCCCTGATTGATATCTTGTGAGTCGGCATATCAAATTGTTAGTCCAACTGTTTTGCGATGTTTGCCCATAGTTTACTGTATACATGGTCCAAGGAAATACCAGTTCCTCAACTTTTAAGTGTAGAAAATGACTGTGCATAATACTATCTATTTAAATTTTTAAAAGCATTAATCTGGGGTACATGGTGGAAACATAGCAATAACTAACACTCCTTATTAGCAATAACTACACTCCTTGTTTGCAAAATGAAAAATATTTTGAGATGTGTTCTTTTGGGGTCATGGACAAACATTGCAAAATGAAGGGAGTACCTTGGACTCTCAAATACAGAGTGGAAAGTATGTTGTAAGACTTTGATTAGCCTAATCCAGTATTATTGGTTGATCAGTTTGGGGCGCCAACTCAATAGGTAGTATAGCAGTTTCCTAGTAGTTTCCTAGCAGCTGCCAGCAGCCTCTACCGTAGTGTGTAAGTAAGTCAAGTCTTTTTTCTTAGGCTGCAAAGTAAGTCAAGTCAAGTCAATGTCTTTCGAGTGTTATGCAAGCCTCAAGATCTGCTGCTACATATCGTTTTCAGCTATAAATACACAGCATAAAGCCCAGTGCCCCAGCCACCCAGGCAACAGCAGCTCAGCTGCACAGAATTGTATTCTTCCCTCTCCTCTCCATCTACTGCTCGATCTCGTTGTGTAGTAGTGCTGCGATCTTAGGCCAATAAGTGACACACTACTTGAACTATGATCATACTGATAGTTGGTTTCAGATACAAAATTAGAATACTCACTACATAATCCATTTTGTTTTCTGCACTACGGAACTGATATATAGTTTTTTGAAACTACTTCTCGTCTTCAAACTGTGTTTATGAATTATTTTTGAAACATTTGTTCCAATTTCTGCATGGTTTTTCTTTCTGTGCATATGATTTCACTGGAGCACCTACAATGAAACTTTCTAGTTCAATCTTGAAAATACAATGCATATTTCTTTAATTTGTTGTTCCAGAGTGAAAAACTTACATAACATTGATTTGTCTTCTGTATTTAGTTTTTCTAATTATCATAGGTCTGCTGCAAAAAAACACCATAATTCAAGACCGGTGCATTATTGAAGTTCAATTAGTGTTGTTTATGAGTTATCCTGGGTAGAGTCCTATTTATACCACGCCTAGTTGGTGATTATGTATCAGGTAAATCATCTTTTAAAATACAAATAGTCAAATATGATTAATTTTAAATGTGACACACTTTTGACTTCGAAGTTTCTGTAGACTCTTTTGTGGTGACATTGTGGTGTGTGGTCTTCAATCACTGTCACTGCTCTAGGGAGGTTACATGAGTCAAAATCAAGTCACCTTGGAAGTTGGAACACCATCAGCTTACTTCATTTTGTGAGGAAATACCACAGGCTCTAGTCTTTTGGGTGTGCAGTTCATTTGATCTTCTGCGTTCCTTGGTATCCCTGGAAAATAAAAAGGAGTGCATATTATCAGTGGCCTCGTTTTAGAGCTAAGGGGTATACTCAGGAGCTGAAAGATACATCTGCAGACCCCTAGAGTGAGTTTGCCTCATTACCTCTCCGGTTACTCACCATGGCATGGGTCTCTCCCAATCCAACTGGCAATCTTTTCCTACTCTTTCTGGTTGTTGTGGGATCTAGGGCCATATCTCATGATACTCTGCATCTAGAATCTTCCCTCTCAGTCGAAAATTACCGAAGCAATATACTACAATCACAGGATGGCACTTTCTCCTGTGGCTTCTACAACATCTACACTAACGCCTTCACATTTTCCATTTGGTACACCAACTCAGCAGAAAAGACCATTGTTTGGAGTGCCAACCGCAACCGACCTGTTCATGCTAGGAGATCGGCACTTACATTACAGAAGGATGGGAGCATGGTTCTCATGGACTATGATGGTACAGTTGTTTGGCGTGCTGATGGTGACTTAACAAAAGTTCGGTATGCTCAGCTCTTGGATACCGGAAACCTTGTTTTGGAAGACAGTGGTGGTAAGATTTTATGGCAAAGTTTTGATTCACCAACAGATACTTTGCTACCCAGTCAACCCTTAACTGCAAACACAAAGTTGGTTGCTACCACCCAGTTACATATTTGTGGCCACCATATCTTGAGTTTCAGTGATATGTCAATATTGTCTCTCATATATAGTGACCCTGATGTTTCTGATATATACTGGCCTGATCCTGATTCCCCATTTTTTGAGAATGACAGAAAACGTTACAACAATACTAGGTTAGGGGTTCTTAATGATCTTGGCCAGTTTGTTTCAAGTGACTTTGCCACTCAGAAAGCACTTGTAGCTTCTGATGCTGGTCCTGGAATTAAGAGAAGGCTTACTCTCGATCTTGATGGTAATTTTCGAATTTATAGCTTGAATAGCTCCAGTGGGACATGGTCAGTTTCAATGGTTGCTATGCCTAAATCATGCAAAATTCATGGTTTATGCGGCCCAAATGGAATTTGTCACTATTCACCTATGCCTACATGCTCTTGTCCACCTGGCTATGAAATGATCAATCCTGGTAACTGGAGCCAAGGTTGCAGTGCTATTGTAAATATTACCTGTGGTTCTGCACAGCCTGTGAGGCTTCTGCGACTTCCAAATACTGACTTTTGGGGAATGACCAGGAACAGCATGAATCTATGTCCATGAAGGCATGTAAGGATATATGTATGAGTGATTGCACCTGCAAAGGATTTCTGTACATTCAAGGCACTGGGCTGTGCTTCCCAAAATCTCTCCTTTTCAGTGGCAGATCCTATCCACCGGGGAATGATCCACGCACAATGTATATCAAGATTCCAATGAGTGTTGATATTTCAAATATGACTATTCCACAATCTGGTGTTACTCGTTCTACTCAACATTATGTCAAATGTGATCATAATAGCGCAAAAGCAATACAGTTATTTCCAGACGTTCATAAGACTGGGTCAGGAGAATCCAAATGGTTTTACTTCTATGGGTTTGTAGCTGCAATTTTTGTCATAGAAATTTTGTTTTTCACATCTGCAGGGTTGTTTGTTTTGAGGAGAGAATTGAGGTCCTCCCAAACCATGGAAGGCTACAAAGTCATTTCTACTCATTTCCGGCAATACAGTTACAAAGAGCTGAAAACAGCTACTGCAAATTTCAAAAATGAGGTTGGAAGGGGAGGTTCTGGGGTTGTCTACAAGGGAATATTGGATGATAGTAGAGAAATAGCCGTGAAGCATCTGGAAAATATTTGTCGAGGCAAACAAGAATTTCAATCTGAACTGCGTATCATTGGGAGAATCAACCATATGAATCTTGCAAGAATATGGGGCTTTTGTTCAGAAGGCTCTCATAGGATGATAGTATATGAGTATATTGAAAATGGATCACTCTAATATATTGTTCAATGAAAATATTTTGCTAGAGTGGAAGCAGAGGTTTCATATCGCTGTAGGTGTTGCTAAAGGTTTGGCCTATCTTCACCATGAGTGTTTGGAATGGGTGATCCACTGCGATGTGAAGCCAGATAACATACTGCTAGACCAAGATTTTGAACCAAAGATTGTCGACTTTGGTTTAGCCAAGTTACTAAAAAGGCATGGAACCAATAAGGTTACTTCTGAAATAAGAGGAACAGTTGGTTATATTGCTCCAGAATGGATCTCCAGCCTGCCTATCACTGCAAAGGTTGATGTCTCAGCTACGGAGTTGTGCTGCTTGAGCTAGTCTCTGGAATTCGTGCCTCAGACATGTCTATGGGCGTGGATGATGAGTTGCGTATGGAACTGAGGAGAACTACAAAGATTCTTGCTGATAAACTGAACAGTGAGGAACAATCATGGATATCTGAGTTTGCAGATTATAGATTGGATGACCAGTTGAACTGTTTGCAAGCAAGAACACTGATCAAATTAGCTGTTTCATGTTTGGAGGAAGACAAGGACAAAAGGCCCACCATGGAAACTATTGTCCAGATCCTACTTTCAAGTTCTGAAGCTGATGATGATGCAATAAATGAAATTATTGACATACCGATTTTGTATTGAAAGCATTGTATATTGACCCTTTTCAGATAAGTTTGATGAGTCAATTTATTAAAAGGTGAAAAGCTGTGTATTATATTTGACACCAGGACCAGTATGTCAATTGTCTTGAAGTGTGGTACTTATTGTAATAATTTCAGCATTTCACTATCTGTCTTTATTATTTCTGTAAGAGAAGTCGAGCTATAAGTACCACACAGATGATGCGGCTCTCTCATGTCAACCCTCGTGGTCAGTTGCCACAAACTCTTTGTCTGATGGTTCTGCATCTACTATGCTTACAGTATCAAGTCAAGTCAATGCACAATAATGAGTTGATGACAACATTCGAATTCACATTACCACAAAATAATTTGTTTATATTATTCAGTCTACCATTACATAGAAATAGTAGAAGAATGTATTTTTGGTTTGTTATATGAGAAGTTGCCGGATATCGATCACTAGCTCAGTGCGCTGGTGTCCCTCTTATCAAACCATGTAGCAAACTCAAGTTTTCCAATTTTAGGTGCAGAGCCTTCCGCAAGTTCGAGGATCAATTAGACACAGCATGTGAAGACCCGAATTTCACCTAAGTGAAACCCGGACCCTTTGTACCTCTATGCCACTCCCGGGAGTGTGGCACGTACATCCAATACATGTTAGTACAGAAAAACCATAAATAAAGAGAGTAATCAAGACAAGATAATAGAATCTCCAAGTACATTATTATTATGCATAAGTCTCAATCTCAAGAGTACAAGAGCGTGGCACGCAGGCCATCGCGAAATCATAGTAGAAATCTAGCGGAAGCTATGCGGAAGCAAAGCGGAAGCATCTCCGGTGAAGAACCGTGGTGAAGACCATACCCATAAGCGACTCGAGTGTAGGCGAGACCGTCACTCCTCTCCATCAGCTCCCTCAATCGGCTCGGCCGACTCTCGACAACGGCGTCCGAAAAACAAAGTGATAAAGCCGTGGGTACATAACGTACTCAGCAAGCCGCAAACTACCTAGCAACAATGTATGCATGTTGGGATAGTTCAAGGAAAGGCAAGGGCTAGCACCTAAAGCATTATTCCTCAAGTCTATGTGAATTATATTTTATTATTAGTCAAATTTTATAAGTGACCTTGCAGGACACAACACAATCCTGCAAGGGTCAAGTTTTATGTCCCGCACACCTCCACGGGACCACAGCTCGAAGCCGGAAGTAAAACACCTATCGTAGGGGAGAAGTAGTAAATGCTAATCAAGTGGGTCGCTCGGAGGTAGTGCCCATACTTTGGGCTAGACTATACGTATAGATTTATATATCTCTGCAGAGAGTAAGCAACTGTACCCACGTGAAGAGGTACTCAAACAAAAGACCACCGTCGTGGCCCAAGCAAAGCAACACTCACAAGATCACTCCTCAAAGCATCGAATGGGTGGCGCCCGTCCCTCGAGTCCGGGATCCTCTAACCACAACATAGGAAAAGAAGGTCCCGAAGGGTGTGACAAGGCGTACCACGGGCCAGGTGGGATATCCTCTGCTCGTGGGTCGAAACAAACGCTCCAACACCCACTACCACTAATCTCTACACCACGACGGGCCAACCATTCCTCCGCTAAATATTATGATCCAGCCCGCCCATACAAGTCACGTGGTATGCTAATAGACCAAAGACCAAGCAAGCACAAGAACTGGTCCTTAAGCTGTCGGGCGAGTCACCATCCCTCTCCTCAAAACAACGAGTCTCAACAACAAGTGTCACCACAACAGGGGCCCCATAACCCAAGGCCCCTACACAACTGTACCCGCAACAGGTACTCTCCAAATAGAGACTCCCCGAAGTCTCCCAGCACCTAACCACCTACACACTCGCCCCCGCAAAAGGTCCTACAGGGTATCTAGTACGTAAACTCGACACCTAAGAAACACCTACAATTTATTTTACACAAAAACATGTATAGTCATCATGGGGTTCAATTAAGCAACTAAGCAAGTACTAAGCATGCGAGTAATAGTAGAACAACCTATGGCAAGCAGTGGCAAGGATGGCATAGTATGGCATAGGTAAACTACAAGTGCAAGTAACCATTAATCATGCATGATCCAATTTAATGCAAGTACTAAATAGGATCAAGAGTGGTCAAGGATTGCGGCTTGCCTAGATAGGGCTGCTCCCAGGCCAGCTCGGGGTACTCGTACGGCTGCTCCGGCGGAAACTCCTCAAACTGCGGCTCGGACGGGAACTCCTCGGCACCCTCCGACGGACGGATCGTGAAACAAGGGTTAGGCACGCATAACGAGGTAATAGGAAAAAGTACGAAACGAACGACGGAAATTACGGTACTAGAACATGACCAAAAGCTACACTAACGCGTAGAGAACGTCGCTACGAGTCCAACGCAACTGGCCGCGTATTTTTCTCGAGTCTCCAGGAAAAAGATATGAATTTCCAAAGATAAAAGGAATTATGGAAATTCAGGAAAATCCAATAAAAAGAAATGGAATATTCTCTGGAATAATCTTTGCCACGTAGGCGCCACGTTGACTCCACGTGGACGCCACGTCGTTTAAACACTCTACAGGTCAGCACCACGTGGCAATTCTTCCGCCACGTGGTTGCCACGCGGCTGCCACGCAGTCGACAACCAGGAGCCACGTCCGCAGACAACTACGCTACGTGGTGCCACATCAGCAGAAAATCACGACACAACAGCAGCCACGTCATCGCCACCTCATCATACCGAGAGGGGCGGCGCTGCCCGAGCTCCGCCGCGGGGCTGGCCGGAATCGGCCCTCCCCGGCGCTACGGCTCGCCGGTGGCACAACCAAGGGCGCCGGGCTGCTCCCCAAACTAACGCGCACCCGACCAAGGTGGTCTCGAGGACCAGCTCGCGGCTCATCGGCGGCGAGGACTCGCCGGAGCTGCCGCGGCGGCGCGTGAAAGGGGAAAGACTCCACGGGCTCCCAAAGCTGCGAATTGATACCACAAAAACGAAGCCGGTGCTACGGCGAGTCTAACGGACCCGGTCCCGACCGCTCCGACCGGCCGGAACCACGCCGGCGACGACTTCCGCGGCGACGGCCATGGCGGCTCAGCCGCGAAGCCCCAAATTGCGAGCCTTTTCCACAACTCATGCACGCACAAGCTACGGAAGGACCAGGGGAAGCTAAACGACCAAACAAGGGAACTTGAGCTCGTATCTAGTAGCGGGCTCACCGGCGTCCATGGGGACGCGGTGGCGGAAAGGCGACGGGAGCGCGCAATTCGCCTCCAATCCGAGAGGGGATGAGGGGGAAACGCTGCGGCAACTCACCAGGAAGGTTTTGGCGGCCAAGGCGTGGACGGGGGGGCACCGGCGACGAAGCACGACGAAGTCCCGACGATGGCGGACGCGAACGCGCGGCCGGCGACGATGGTGACCACGGGGAACCTCGTTCCGTCGCTACCATGGGACAACACGAACGTGCTCGGTGCCGGAGAAAAGAGTGAACGAAGGAGAAGTGCTAACGAAGCACGAGCCGGACGGAGGCTCACCGGAGATGACGAACGGTGAGGAAGGCGACGGCGCGGCTAGGGTTTGGGGAAAGGAAGGGAGACGGCGGCTCGGGTGGGGTTTTGTAGGCGGCAAGTGCGGCTGGAGCAGGTAGCTTTGGAGCGCTACGCGACGCGCGTCCGAGGTGGCAGCTTCTCCGCGTGCCGCGCGAGCTCGGGTGAGCTGGAAAGGTGGGAGGAGGAAGATGCTCCCGTGCGGGCTGGACCGGGTCGGGCTGCGGCTGGGCTGCGCGAGGGGAAGAGAGAAAGAGATGGGCCGACGGAGAAGGGATTCGGCCCAAGTCGCAATAATTCGAATCATTTGCTTTGCGAATTTATTCTTTGATTTTCTCACTCAAATTGAATTCGAATTTGAACCAAATTTTGTCGAATCATTTCCGAACTTCGAATATTATTATTACAAGATTTAGCGTACATATTTTTGGGCTGTTACGGACTCCCCCTTACAAGAATCTCGTCCTCGAGATTTCACTCCTCATCCTCGAATAAGTGAGGGAAGTCCTTCCTCAAGTTATCCTCCATCTCCCAAGTGGCCTCTCGCTCGGTGTGGTTACTCCACAACACCTTGCAGAACTTGATCTTGCGACTCCGTGTTTCCTTGAAAGCCACATCCAAGATCTTGATAGGATACTCCAAGTACTCAAGACTGTCCTGCAGATCCAACACCTCCGGTGCAACCTGCTCCTCTAGCACACGAAGACACTTCTTGAGCTGCGAAACATGGAACACGTCATGCACTCCGGCAAGGTGTCCCGGCAACTCAAGCCGATAGGCGAGATCTCTAATCCTCCTCACCACTCGAAAAGGTCCAACAAACCTTGGTGCCAACTTGCCACGCACATGGAACATGCGCGTCCCACGAAGTGGAGAGACCTTGAGATAGACATAGTCCTCAACAAAGAACTCCAAAGGTCTCCTCCTCTTATCCGCATAGCTCTTCCGCCTACTCCGAGCAACTCGGATATGCTCTCTCACTTGCTCAACCTTTTCCTCGGCCTCTCTCGCAAGATCCGGTCCATAGAAAGACCTCTCTCCAACCTCCGCCCACATGAGAGGTGTCCTGCACTTCCTCCCATACAAGAGCTCATTGGGTGACATCTTGATGCTCGCCTCGGTAGGAGATAGAGAGCATAAGGAATAGAGAGTGAAAAGAGTTAAAAGCTAAAGAGAAGAAGACATCTAGATACTTGCCCGGTAGCTGTTGTTGTAAGAGAACTCCGCAAACGATAGGCTCTCCTCCCAATTCTTGCTGTAGGTGAGCACACAAGCTCTCAACATATCCTCCAAGGTCTTATTCAGCCGCTCTATCCGACCATCCGTCCGAGGGTGATAAGCTGTGCTAAAGTCCAAGCGAGTGCTCATAGCTGCATGCAAACTCCTCCGAACATAGCCACAAGCCGAGAACCACGATCCGATACAATGGTGAGAGGTGCCCCATGTAGTCTCGAGAATGTTGTCAATGTAAAGGCGAGAAAGCTGCTCCACTTGTGTACCTCGTGCTGACGGCTATGAAGTGAGCGGCCTTGGAGAAACGATCCACAATCACCCAAATGGAATCACGGCCCTTAGGCGTGCGAGGTAGTCCAACAATGAAATCCATGCTGATGTTCTCCCATTTCCACATAGGAATCTCAAGAGGCTTGAGCAAACCGGCCGGCTTTTGAAGCTCTGCCTTGACTCTCCTGCATATGTCACACATCCCCACAAAGCCGAGCAATGTCCCTCTTCATGCCTTCCCACCGGAACTCGGTACGGAGATCCTCATACATCTTTGTGTTCCCCGGGTGGATCGAGTAGCGAAAACAGTGAGCCTCTCGCAAGATCTCATCTCTAATCCCTGCACCTCCAGGAACCACAATCCGATCCTTGTACCAAAGTACACCATCCCCATCCACTTTGAACCCAGGTGCCTTATCCTCCTTTATCTTTCCCTTGATTGACTCCACAAGACTGTCAACCTTTTGCTTTTTCTTGATCCGATCTCCAAGAAGACTCGTGATCCTCAACTCATAGAGATAGCCCTCGGGAATGAGCTCCACTCCATCCCTCATCATCTCCTCAAACACCTCCGATCGACTCGTCATAAGAGAAGTGCAATAGGCCTTGCGACTCGGCGCATCCGCAACAACATTTGCCTTGCCAGGATGGTAGTTGATGCTCAAATCATAATCCTTGATCAACTCAAGCCATCTCCTCTCGCCTCATGTTCAGCTCGACTGTGTGAAGATATACTTGAGGCTCTTGTGATCCGTGAAAACCTCACATCCGCCACCGATGAGGTAATGCCTCCAAATCTTCAAAGCATGAACACCTGCTGCAAGCTCAAGATCATGGGTGGGATAATGCTTCTCATGTGTCTTCAACCGCCTCGAAGCATAAGCCACAACCTTCCTGTTCTGCATGAGCACACAACCAATCCCATGAGTGGAAGCATCACGAGTACACCCGGAAGTCCCGACTAAGATCCGGCAAGGTGAGCATAGGTGCGGTGCTCAATCTAGTCTTGAGCTCCTGAAAGCTCCTCTCTCGCTCCGGGGTCTACTCAAAGGTGACCTTATCCTGCAAGAGCTCCGTCATGGGGCGAGCTATCCGAGAGAAATCCTCAACAAAGCGACGGTAGTAACCAGCCATCCCCAAGAAACTCCTCACATCCTTGACACACTCGCGGTGACTTCCAACTCACAACCGTCCGCACCTTTCCAGGATCCACACACACTCCCTCGGCATTGATGACATGCCCTAGGAAAGCTACTTCCTCAAGCCGAACTCGCACTTGCTCGAACTTGGCATACAAGCCGATTTGCCTTCAACCTCTCCAAGACAACCCTCAAGTGATGTGCATGCTCTTCGGCGGACTTTGAGTACACAAGAATGTCATCAATGAAAACCACCACAAACTTATCCAACTCTGCCATGAAGACCTTGTTCATCATGTTCATGAAGTGGGGAGGGGCATTGGTCAAGCCAAAGGAAGCAACAGTGAACTCGAACTGCCCATACCTGTCCATGAATAGATAAGAAGTAAAATTCAAGGAGGGGCGATCAAGCATGATACATAACAACGGAATTGACAAAGCGGTAACAAAGATCCATACCTACTCACGAAGGTAGTCTTAGGACTGTCACACTCGCGGATTTTCATTTGATGATAGCCGGATCGCAAATCAATGGAGGAGAAATACTTTGCACCCTTCAGCTGATCAAACAAATCGTCAATCGGTGGCAAGGGGTACTTATTCTTGATGGTGACCTCGTTCAAGGAACGATAGTCAACACACATCCTGTCGATACCGTCCTTCTTCTTCACAAACAGAACAGGGGATCCCCAAAGTGAGGCACTTGGGCGAATAAACCCCTTCCTCAACAGATCATCAATCTCCTGCTTCAGCAACACCAACTCATCGGAAGACATGCGATACGGCCTCTTAGCAATAGGGGCCGTGCCGAGAAGAAGATCAATCACAAACTCAACATCCCTATCTGGTGGATGCCCTGGCAAATCATCGGGAAAGACCTCGGAATACTCACAAACCACGGGTATCTGCTCAAGTGACAAACCACCGCAAGTGACAAAGTCTGTGCTGGCAACTTAGGAGCAACCGGTGTGAAACACACAGCCACTCCTCGGTGGTTCACCAAGGTCACAATCCGCTCATCACAATAAATCACCCCCTTGTTCTTTGTCAACCAATCCATCCCAGAATCACCTCAATCCCGGAAGACGGCAAGAGAGCCAAGTCAGCCAAGAACTGAACACCCTCAATCAAGATCTGAACTCGACGGCAACCCGTCACACACTTTGAAGCACCAAGTGGAGAAATAGCGAGCACAGGAAAATCGAGCAAGACGACAGGAATCTTAAGCTTCGCAACGAACGCAGAAGACACGAACGATCTAGTCGCACCGAGTATCGAAAAGAACGAAGCTAAACATGAGTTAACCGGAAACTCACCAAGGACGACGTCCGGTGCCTGCTGTGCATTCTCAACGGTGAGGTGGTGAAGTCTAGCACGAGAGGCACTCTGCTGCGGCTACTTGTCTGCGCTGCTGATCGCACTGGACGGGGAGCACTGCGGAACTGCTGCTGCTGCGGTGGCTGTGCTGCTGGCACTGGGTGTGGTGAAGGTGGTAGGAGCTCTCGACCCACGTTGGGACACGCGTAGTACTTGTGTCCCGCCCGACCGCACTGGAAGCACCTGTTGGCGAAGGGCAACCCACTGCTCGGGGGCCTCCAACCTGACTATCGTGGTCGCTGGAGCACGCCGGTACTGCTGACCCTGCGGTGCAAACCGCCTCTAACCTGGGCTGCCAAGCCGTGCAGAAGCGCCAAGCTGCCCTCGTGGTGGACGAGTGAAGCTGCTGCTCGCTGCCCGGTAAACCTCTGCCTCTGCTGTCCTCCGAACGGTCCAGCTGCCCTCCGGTCCTCTTGTGTGCCTCAATCCTCTTGACCTTCTCAATGCTATCCTCAACCTCAATAGACTTATCCACTAGCTCCTTCGGGGTAGAGCACCCTGCCACGTGGGGACCAATCTCAGCCTTGAGACCCCGCTTGAAATAGTAGATCTTGTCCTGCTCGGAGGAAAATAGAAATTCACGAAGAGAAATGAGATGAAGAGAAAGCAACATAGAACGTGTTGAGCAAAACATTGAGAAGTGTAGATAGTGATTATTTGAGAAGAAAAGCTGAAAAAGAGATTTTGACCTGCTCGGTGGAAACGTCACGAGGTGAGTAGCGTGACAGCTCGGTCCACCTGTGGTAGTACTCGAGCACACCCATAGCTCCCATCTTCGGGTTCCGGAACTCGTCCGCCTTCCCGTCCATCACTCCCTTGGGGATGTGCTTGAGCTCCGAACTCCTGCTCAAACTCATCCCAAGAGATACTATCCGGGTCCTGGTGATTGGCCACGTAAGTGTCCCACCACGCGCTAGCTACGCCTGCGAGCAAGTACGAAGCAAGTAACACACACTCTGCGTCGGTGCACTCCATCATCACTAGCTGCTTGGACACCGTCCTGAGCCAGCTGTCGAGTCCGGAGGGTCCGTGCGGTGAGAGAACGTGTCCGGCTGAAGTCCGCGGAAGGCCTCCTTCCGCATGTCGGACCGACGGCGGCCTGCGTGGTGCTGTGCTCGCTGCTGCTGCTGTGGAGCCTGCTCGTGGTGGTGCTGCTGCTGCTGCTGCTGCAGCATCCGCATCGGACCTCCCGGTATGTTGGTCCGCATCGCCATCACCTCGGCAAGAGTCCGAGCAGGTGGTGGTGGTGGTGGTATCTCCTGCTGCTCGGCCTCCTCCTGCTGGGCTGGCGCCTCCTGCTGCGCTGGTGCCTCCTGCTGTCCGAGCAACCTCCGGCTCTCCAGCTGCGAGACCCGGTGGTGCCTCTCCACCGCGGCCACGCCCACGTCCTCTGCCACGAGCACCCACGGCTCCTCCGCCACGGCCACGGCCTCGGCGCCACGACCTCGTCCGGCGGCACCCTCGGCGGCCGCAGGAGCTGCACGACCTCTGCCACGGCCACGGCCTCGGCCACGTCCTCTAGGGGCCTGCTCGTCAACCTCCATAGCTGCCTGGTCAAACCGTACGTGTAGACCCCTTCCTCTCGGCATCTGTTAACAAAGGCACAAATCCAACGGTTAGTACGGGTTATCCAACACTTTCTTCAAGTCTTGAAAGAATCTTCATGAGTAAAAGGATAGCATGCGGATCATTCATCCAAGCAAACATAGTAAAGGCTTATCCATTCAGTCATATCTTACATTGAGAACTTAAGCGATAAGACAGATTTCAAAGTTTGATGAAAGGAGTTTAGCAGATTAGAGATCTAGATCATGTCCTTATGGTTACGTCCGGTTTCTATGGGTCTCGTTCCTACGAGTCAAGTATTGCTCGATACCAATCGTGAAGACCCGAATTTCACCTAAGTGAAACCCGGACCCTTTGTACCTCTATGCCACTCCCAGGAGTGTGGCACGTACATCCAACACATGTTAGTACAGAAAAACCATATATAAAGAGAGTAATCATGACAAGATAATAGAATCTCCAAGTACATTATTATTATGCATAAGTCTCAATCTGAAGAGTACAAGAGCGTGGCACGCAGGCCATCGTGAAATCATAGTAGAAATCTAGCGGAAGCGAAGCGGAAGCATCTCTAGTGAAGAACCGTGGTGAAGACTATACCCACAAGCGACTCAAGTGTAGGCGAGACCGTCACTCCTCTCCGTCGGCTCCCTCAACCGGCTCGGCCGGCTCCTCGGCAACGGCGTCCGAAAAACAAAGTGATAAAGCCGTGAGTACATAACGTACTCAGCAAGTCGCAAACTACCTAGCAACAATGTATGCATGTTGGGATAGTTCAAGGAAAGGCAAGGGCTAGCACCTAAAGCATTATTCCTCAAGTCTATGTGAATCATATTTTATTATTAGTCAAATTTTATAAGTGGCCTTGCAGGACACAACACAATCCTGCAAGGGTCAAGTTTTATGTCCCGCACACCTCCACGGGACTACAGCTCGAAGCCGGAAGTAAAACACCTATTAGAGGGGAGAAGTAGTAAATGCTAATCAAGTGGGTCGCTTAGAGGTAGTGCCCATACTTTAGGCTAGACTATACGTATAGATTTATATATCTCTGCAGAGAGTAAGCAAGCTGTACCCACGTGAAGAGGTACTCAAACAAAAGACCACCGTCGTGGCCCAAGCAAAGCAACACTCACAAGATCACTCCTCAAAGCATCGAATGGGTGGCGCCCGTCCCTCGAGTCCGGGATCCTCCGACCACAACATAGGAAAAGAAGGTCCTGAAGGGTGTGACAAGGCGTACCACGGGCCGGGTGGGATATTCTCTGCTCGTGGGTCGAGACAAACGCTCCAACACCCACTACCACTAATCTCTACACCACGGCGGGCCACCCATTCCTCCGCTAAGTATTATGATCCAGCCCGCCCATACAAGTCACGTGGTATGCTAGTAGACCGAAGAGCAAGCAAGCACAAGAACCGGTCCTTAAGCTGCCGGGACGAGTCACCATCCCTCTCCTCAAAACAACGAGTCTCAACAACGGTGTCACCACAACAGGGGCCCCATAAGCTAAGGCCCCTACACAAGCTGTACCCGCAATAGGTACTCTCCAAATAGAGACTCTCCGAAGTCTTCCAACACCTAACCACCTACACACTCGCCCCGCGAAAGGTCCTACAGGGTATCTAGTACAGAAACTCGACACTTAAGAAACACCTACAATTTATTTTACACAAAAACATGTATAGTCATCATGGGGATCAATTAAGCAACTAAGCAAGTACTAAGCATGCGAGTAACGAGTAGAACAACCTATGGCAAACGGTGGCAAGGATGGCATAGTATGGCATAGGTAAACTACAAGTGCAAGTAACCATTAATCATGCATGGTCTAATTTAATGCAAGTACTAAATAGGATCAAGAGTGGTCAAGGATTGCGGCTTGCCTGGATAGGGCTGCTCCTAGGCCGGGTCGGAGTACTCGTACGGCTGCTCTGGCAGAAACTCCTCGAAGCTGCGGCTCGGACGGGAACTCCTTGGCACCCTCCGACGGACAAATCGTGAAACAAGGGTTAGGCACGCATAACGAGGTAATACGAAAAAGTACGAAACGAACAACCAAAATTACGGTACTAGAACATGACCAAAAGCTACACTAACGCGTAGAGAACGTCGCTACGAGTCCAACGCAACTGACCGCGTATTTTTCCGAGTCTCCAGGAAAAAGACATGAATTTCCCAAGGTAAAAGGAATTATGGAAATTCAGGAAAATCCAATAAAAAGAAATGGCATATTCTCTGGAATAATCTTTGCCACTGTAACAACCCTAGCAACTCAAAGTGCATTTCATATCACTCATGGTCATGTCATCATGTTGCATATTTAAACTATTTCTTTTGGTGTTAAAAATGCACATAAAATGACGAATTTAACCTAAGTCAAATGAAGATCTTAAAAAGACAAATTAAATAAAAGAAATTTTGGAGTTTAACATTTCCTGTTAATTAAACATAATGATGAAAGATTTATGAAAATGCTCCGAAATTATTTTGCTTTGTAAAAAGGTCTACAAGAAATAATGAAACCTTCTCTTTTTAATTTCAACTTGAATTTTTAATCCAAAATTTATTTGGAATTTGAACTTCGTCCTAAAAGGAAAAAGATCCAGAATATTCTCAAATGTAACCCTGAATTTTCGCATAATTTTTTCGAGCTTTGGAAGTATGCTTTTCAATTAAGTAAAAACAGAGGGACGTTTTTGTAAATTTTCCAAAACAGGCCGGTGGCCAAATTTCTGTTTCTCTTCTCCTTCCAAACCGACTCTCCACACCGTCCGCCCACCGTCCGCCGCTCGGCCGAGGCCAGCCCGGCCACGCGCCCTCCTTTCCCCGTGCCACGCAGCAGTTGGTTCGCCACCTCACCCCCTCCGGCCGTGGGATAAAAGCTCTGCCGCGCTCGCCCTTCTCTCTCTCTCTCTCCGGACTCACCCGAAGCCGCCGCCCTCCCGCTCTTCGCCGCCCGGCCGCCTCCGGCCCTCCCCAACCAAGCCGGCAGCACCCGGGGTTCCGCACGGGCCCATGAAACATCCCCCGGCCGCCAATTGCATTACTTCGCCCTAGCGTCCGAGATCGAGGCGTTCTTCACCTCGGAGGTCGCAATTGGTGTTCATGGCAAACACTTCCAAATTCCTCATCTCTCGGTGAACCATTTCGGCTTTTCTCTCTCCCCGATCCTGCGCGACTTGTTCCTCTATTTCTCGGATAGCTTAAGGATGATTTTGGTGCACGATTCACTATAAATTCGGTCATCTTCCCCAAATTCCGTTCACCACCGTCCGCAGCTCACCGTCGAGCTCCACTCTCCGGTCATCTCCAGGGTTCAGCAACAGCGTGCCGCTCTTGTCCATCCTCTCGTAGAGGCTCCGGGCACTTGTTTCCCCAAATTTCATCCACCACAGAAGCCCGGTCGCCGCCGAAGCTTCACGCTTGCCGCCACCCGTCGTGAATGTATCTCCGGTCATCTTCCGGGAAGGTTGACCTCACCATCGTGATTCCCGGCGGAGTAGAGCCCGTGGTTCTATTCCCGTTGGGTGTCGTCGTCGTCCGGCCGAACTCCGGCGAGCCGCCGCCGGTTCCGGCCGCCACCCGCCATGGCGGCCGAGTCGAACTCGAGCCGGGCCGCGCGCACCGGGCCGCGCTGGTTCGGGCCGCGCCCATGTCCGGGCGGCACGCGCGCTCGGGCCGCTCTGCCCATGGGCTGACCAGATTTGGCCCAAAGGTCTTTTCCTTTTTGCGAATTCCTCTTATTTTCGAATTTGTCCAAACTTGCAAAATTCGTAGAAAATTCCCCAAAAATCAGAAAAATACCAAACAAAGTTCATTAGACTTATAAAATTATTCTCTATTTGATCATGTATTCAAATGCCTATTTTGAGAAATTATAATTTTATAGTTTAATTAGTTACCTTTCTTTTAATTAAGAAAATCTATTATTTTATGCTAATTATTGTTTGTTTTTGAAAAATAAATTTCTTTAAAAATTAGAGATACTGCAGACGAAAGTGTTTGTGAAAACTGTTTTCCAAAATTGAACTTAAATACCGTCATTTCATGTAATCCCAATTTAGTACCTTATGTATCATTGATTAGCGATTAATCATGAATTGTTAACTAATGAACATGATTAATTGTTAACTAATGAACATAAGTATTTGTTAATTAATAAATGAGATTAATTGTTAATTAATGACCTTGATTAAGCAATGATTAATGAGCATGATCAATTATTACTTATTGCTTAACAAACGTCATTAATTGTTAATCATTAACAAGCTTAATTAGTGAGTAATTGCTAATCAACGACCGTGGTTAATTCAATCATTGCACATCATATCATCTTCATTCATGCATGCATGGTTGTGATTCGCGACGTATTGTTGGTCGACCTAGGTCTTGGCGTGATCGAAGTTCCGTCCGAGGTCGAGAAAGGAGACGGAAGCTTCGAAGTCGACCAACGCACGAGAAAGCCGACTCCGACTCGAATCCAGGCAAGCCCGGTGCATCCCACCTATGTTTTTAAAGTCTTTTCTTTGATCACGGTAATGAGTCGTGATTGTGCATGAGGTTATAGGAGTTGCTTGATACCCTAGATGCATGAGCTAGGTTTCCATTTGTTTATGCTATACTCGGTACAGGTAGCTCAATAGAGTTAACGACTGCTAAGCTTAAGTTATAGGGAATCGGTAGAAGACGAGTGGTGGCATACACTACTCGCGAGATATAGGGTAATGACTGATTTATTAGTGCTAAGAGGAATGATAAGAGAAAGTTGAAGTTGAGAGTAAAGTTAATGAAATTGAGACCGGACGGGCCCCGTAGGAGAAAGGGCAAGACGGAGATGAGGTCTTGCAAGGTGGTAGCCCCGTCCGAGTCGGTCAAGGACCGTACCGTTGTCGGCTTAGTTGAACAAGTTTGAACGTACCGCACTACATGCTGGTATCATGGGCCCAGCAAGCTGATGTACCCTATCGCCCCGAGAGATGTAGCGTAGCCGGCTCTCTTTTGCCGGCTGTCGGTGAGAGGATAGTCTCACGGGAGGGAGATGGGTCGACCACGAGGATAGTCGTGGCGTCGCCATACTTCCGGGGAGTTGGAAATGGCTAGTCTACTGTCAGGTGCTAGCGGGAAAGGTTGTCGTATACGATCGGTGTGATGCGTATACGTCGTGTAGTCGGGTTTTGCCAGCTGGTATAAAATCGATTCGAATCGCTGTCCCTCGCAGTAATGAGTACCGCTTGTTTAGCTCGTCGCATCGTAGTAATCAACTGAAAGATGAGGAGGAGAGATGAAAGAACTGTTGGTTGGAATTGATCTTTTTCCTACAAACTTGATGGCAGTAGTTGTAGACTGCAAACTTTGGTTCCTAATGAACTTAATTGTGAGCTAAAACTTGAAAGTAAGGATCTATTATTAGTGCTGTTTTCGCAAGAGAGTCAACTCCACAGCCAGAAAGCCTTTGCATACTAGGCGTCGGCCTTAGCGTGCCATGTTGACGGGTCGGTCTTGCTGAGTATTAGAATACTCAAGGTTTGTTCGTTATGTTTTTCAGGACCGAGTCGTGCTTCCACGACTGTCACGGTAGTGGTCCGGAAGAGGAGCCGTGTTCCAAGGATAGTTCCCTCAAGTGGGAACAGATCCCGACGTCCTGAGCGAGGAGGATCGTGGTGTACGACGGGCTCGGTACATCACGCTAGTGGTCTTTTGTTGTAAAGTACAAGTTTCCGCTGCAAGACTCGTAGGTTGTTAAACTTCATTAATGTATTATGCTTCCGCTGTACAATGTTGTATTTTGAAAACCTGGTTGTATTATACCATGATGTATATATTCTAGCTTGTATGAGATGATACACTGTTGTAACTCGCTGCGTCGAGTGTCCCTCTCGTACCGATTCCCGGGTATCCCGGAGGGATGTCACAGCTGGTATCGGAGCGGTTCAGAAGGCAACAGTTCATCATCACAAGCTTGTTTTCAAAACTTAACACGTTTAGCACGTTTTAGTACGCGAGAGTACGGAGCCCATAAGGATGTAGAATAGTTAGATTGTTACTAACTGTTCAACGTTCGGGTTTTGGGAAGTGCTAACTATTCGTTGTAGTTTATACACTATAGTACGTATAGTTAGTTTACCGAGCATGCATCATGTCATATTGAGTGCTATAATAAAAAGCTGGGTTTATACTTAGTTAGTATCGTAGTATAGAGTTAGTTCCCTATGGAGGGTATTAGAAAGAAGTTTAAGCGAGTAAAACAGAAGGCAAGCGGAACTCTCCTGCAGAGGTAATGGAATGGGGAAATGCAAGATCTTCATCTACGGATGATCAAAGTCAATCGGAGAGAAGGATGATCAGGTGTAGTTATCAAGGAGCCCTATGAGAGCTATGGATTTAAAAGGATAGATTAAAGAGGCTCGTAGGAATGAGTACTACAAGTAAATCGGGCGTTGGAATGAGAGATCGTGCACCTCTTCTCTATACACTGCTGGTGCTTTGGAACTTCAACGTGTTGTATCGTTGGCATCCTTATATCCCAATTTTGGATCGGTGATACTAATACCAAGTTTATGGCAGAATGGAACAAACTGGAAGAGGAAACCATCCCGAAAGCTCCCAACAAGATGTTCGAGAGTCGGCATCAACTCCATCTACCCTTGCACAAGCTATTGCCACTATATTGGAGTCTCATGAAGAGCAACGGGAACTTCTTCGAGCAACTTGTTCAGAATACGGCTCCACGGGCCGGTGGTCAAGATCAGCATGCTCCACCAGTTCACGTTACATATTCGGATTTCCTGCTACTGGTCCGCCTAATTTTTCGGATGAGAGAGATCCTCCGGAAGCGGATCATTGGCTACGTACTATCGAGTCGAAGCTGGAGCTCCTACCATGCACGAGTATCGAGAAGACTATCTTTGCCGCTCGAGCAACTAGAAGGATTTGTCTGGAGCATGGTGGGCTAATTACAAGGCCATGATTCCCGAAGGTTACCAAGTACTATGGCAAGAATTTACGAAGGCTTTTCGTGAACATCATATTTACGAAGGTATCCTAAACCAAAAGCGTAAGGAGTTTCTAGCGTCGAAGCAAGGTGATATGACCGTAAACTCCTATTCAAAGTTGTTCAACCGTCCGGCTCAATATGCTCCTCGGAATGTGGACACCGACGCCAAGAAGAAGGAATGCTTTAAACAAGGACTTACTACCAAGTTACAATCCCGGCTTGTTTTGGACCGAGGAGTTAGTTTCAATGAGTTAGTAAGTGATGCTATACTCATGGAGGATGCTATTCGTGTTCATCAAGAAGAGAAGACTAAGAAGAGAGCAGCCGATGAACAAGGAAGTGAGGTACTTTCCAAGTGTCGTCTAGCCTACCCTTCTACAACAGATCGGAGGTTCAAGCTTCAGCGGTCGTAAGAATTATTCCACCTCTTTACTAGTCCGAGACAGCCAAGGATTGGATTGCGAATCTTGGCAGAAGATGGATGAAGTATTGAGTAATTGGACCTTATTCCTGCCATTCGCGAAGAACTGGTAGCAACTCAAAAGAAAGATGTTGGTAAGAGTCACATTAAAAGACGAATTGAGAAGGGTGAAGTGAAGTGCTTTTGGTTCAAGAACAGATTGGTAGTGCCCAAGGACCTGGAACTTCGTAATGGATGAAGCGCACACATCTAGGTATTCCATTCATCTTGAAACCAATAAGATGTATCAAGGTCTGAAGCCAAGATTTTAGTGGTCCGAGAATGAAACAAGAAATATCACGGTATGTCAATGAGTGTGACACTTGTCGACGAGTAAAGGCGAGATCAATTGAAGCAAGCGGGTCCACTCCAACCTTGGAGTATTCCAGGAGGGAAATGGAAAGATATTAGTATGGATGTCATTATCGGTTTACCGTTAACTCCACGGAAGCATAAACCCGTTTGGGTCATTGTCGACGGGTTAACTAGGTCTGCTCATTTCACCACTCGTACGCACTACTTACACGTCAAAGCAATATGCGGATTTACACGTTGCTCGTGTATTCGTCTACGTGGTGTACCCAAGACCATCGTCTCGGTTCAAGGAGCGCAGTTTGTATCCAGTTACTGGAAGCGATTACATGAGTCATTGGGAACGGGGTTGATTCGCAGCTCGGTGTATCACCCTCAACGGATGGACGAGATAGAGGGAAGCAACCAATATCCGGAAGAGGTGCTTCGAGCTTGTATCATGACATACCCCTAGATTTGGAAAGATGCCTACCGTCGGCAGCATTCTTCTACGAGCAATCTGCTACCCGGAAAGTGTCGGAATGTGACCGTCCCAAGCTCTAGACTGGAAGGTACATGGAGAGAGAATAATATTGGTACCGGATCTAGTAAAGGATGCTCGAACAGCAAATACGCCTCATTCAACAGAACCTCAAGAGAGCCAAATCTCGACGGATCGGTTATACGGATAAAAGACGTCGAGAATTAGTGTTCAAAGATGGAGATTGAGTATATCTTCAAGTATTCCCTACCAAAGCTCGTCCAGACGACCTAGGATCAAAGGCAAGTCGGCTCCACGATATAGCGGACCCTTTCTAATTCCGGAAAGAGGTGGACCAGTTTCATATCATTGGGAGTTACCAAGCACACTCATCAAGAATTCACAATGTGAACCCAAGGTCTCGATCGAAAAAGTGTCCGAAAACGCTGGCGGATGTGAAGCGATTACTGACCGGACTTGACATATGATGAACGTCGGATCAAAGTTCTCCACACCCAAGATCGAGTGACTCAACATCAAACCATCAGGATCTACAAGATTAAATGGAGTAATCACTCGAAGCTAAAGCTACTTGGGACCAAGAAAAGTTTCTCCGATCCAATTACTCCAAATTCTTTAGCACCATCGTCTAGGCGCTTCAATCGTGAATCTCGGGACGAGATTCCTATAAGGGGAGGGCTGTAACAACCCTAGCAACTCAAAGTGCATTTCATATCACTCATGGTCATGTCATCATGTTGCATATTTAAACTATTTCTTTTGGTGTTAAAAATGCACATAAAATGACGAATTTAACCTAAGTCAAATGAAGATCTTAAAAAGACAAATTAAATAAAAGAAATTTTGGAGTTTAACATTTCCTGTTAATTAAACATAATGATGAAAGATTTATGAAAATGCTCCGAAATTATTTTGCTTTGTAAAAAGGTCTACAAGAAATAATGAAACCTTCTCTTTTTAATTTCAACTTGAATTTTTAATCCAAAATTTATTTGGAATTTGAACTTCGTCCTAAAAGGAAAAAGATCCAGAATATTCTCAAATGTAACCCTGAATTTTCGCATAATTTTTTCGAGCTTTGGAAGTATGCTTTTCAATTAAGTAAAAACGAGAGGGACGTTTTTGTAAATTTTCCAAAACGAGGCCGGTGGCCAAATTTCTGTTTCTCTTCTCCTTCCAAACCGACTCTCCACACCGTCCGCCCACCGTCCGCCGCTCGGCCGAGGCCAGCCCGGCCACGCGCCCTCCTTTCCCCGTGCCACGCAGCGGTGGTTCGCCACCTCACCCCCTCCGGCCGTGGGATAAAAGCTCTGCCGCGCTCGCCCTCTCTCTCTCTCTCTCCGGACTCACCCGAAGCCGCCGCCCTCCTGCTCTTCGCCGCCCGGCCGCCTCCGGCCCTCCCCAACCAAGCCGGCAGCACCCGGGGTTCCGCACGGGCCCATGAAACATCCCCTGGCCGCCAATTGCATTACTTCGCCCTAGCGTCCGAGATCGAGGCGTTCTTCACCTCGGAGGTCGCAATTGGTGTTCATGGCAAACACTTCCAAATTCCTCATCTCTCGGTGAACCATTTCGGCTTTTCTCTCTCCCCGATCCTGCGCGACTTGTTCCTCTATTTCTCGGATAGCTTAAGGATGATTTTGGTGCACGATTCACTATAAATTCGGTCATCTTCCCCAAATTCCGTTCACCACCGTCCGCAGCTCACCGTCGAGCTCCACTCTCCGGTCATCTCCAGGGTTCAGCAACAGCGTGCCGCTCTTGTCCATCCTCCGTAGAGGCTCCAGGCACTTGTTTCCCCAAATTTCATCCACCACAGAAGCCCGGGTCGCCGCCGAAGCTTCACGCTTGCCGCCACCCGTCGTGAATGTATCTCCGGTCATCTTCCGGAAGGTTGACCTCACCATCGTGATTCCCGGGCGGAGTAGAGCCTGTGGTTCTATTCCCGTTGGGTGTCGTCGTCGTCCGGCCGAACTCCGGCGAGCCGCCGCCGGGTTCCGCCGCCACCCGCCATGGCGGCCGAGTCGAACTCGAGCCGGGCCGCGCGCACCTGGGCCGCGCTGGTTCGGGCCGCGCCCATGTCCGGGCGGCACGCGCGCTCGGGCCGCCTGCCCATGGGCTGACCAGATTTGGCCCAAAGGTCTTTTCCTTTTTGCGAATTCCTCTTATTTTCGAATTTGTCCAAACTTGCAAAATTCGTAGAAAATTCCCCAAAAATCAGAAAAATACCAAACAAAGTTCATTAGACTTATAAAATTATTCTCTATTTGATCATGTATTCAAATGCCTATTTTGAGAAATTATAATTTTATAGTTTAATTAGTTACCTTTCTTTTAATTAAGAAAATCTATTATTTTATGCTAATTATTGTTTGTTTTTGAAAAATAAATTTCTTTAAAAATTAGAGATACTGCAGACGAAAGTGTTTGTGAAAACTGTTTTCCAAAATTGAACTTAAATACCGTCATTTCATGTAATCCCAATTTAGTACCTTATGTATCATTGATTAGCGATTAATCATGAATTGTTAACTAATGAACATGATTAATTGTTAACTAATGAACATAAGTATTTGTTAATTAATAAATGAGATTAATTGTTAATTAATGACCTTGATTAAGCAATGATTAATGAGCATGATCAATTATTACTTATTGCTTAACAAACGTCATTAATTGTTAATCATTAACAAGCTTAATTAGTGAGTAATTGCTAATCAACGACCGTGGTTAATTCAATCATTGCACATCATATCATCTTCATTCATGCATGCATGGTTGTGATTCGCGACGTATTGTTGGTCGACCTAGGTCTTGGCGTGATCGAAGTTCCGTCCGAGGTCGAGAAAGGAGACGGAAGCTTCGAAGTCGACCAACGCACGAGAAAGCCGACTCCGACTCGAATCCAGGCAAGCCCCGTGCATCCCACCTATGTTTTTAAAGTCTTTTCTTTGATCACGGTAATGAGTCGTGATTGTGCATTAGGTTATAGGAGTTGCTTGATACCCTAGATGCATGAGCTAGGTTTCCATTTGTTTATGCTATACTCGGTACAGGTAGCTCAATAGAGTTAACGATCTGCTAAGCTTAAGTTATAGGGAATCGGTAGAAGACGAGTGGTGGCATACACTACTCGCGAGATATAGGGTAATGACTGATTTATTAGTGCTAAGAGGAATGATAAGAGAAAGTTGAAGTTGAGAGTAAAGTTAATGAAATTGAGACCGGACGGGCCCCGTAGGAGAAAGGGCAAGACGGAGATGAGGTCTTGCAAGGTGGTAGCCCCGTCCGAGTCGGTCAAGGACCGTACCGTTGTCGGCTTAGTTGAACAAGTTTGAACGTACCGCACTACATGCTGGTATCATGGGCCCGACAAGCTGATGTACCCTATCGCCCCGAGAGATGTAGTGTAGCCGCCTCTCTTTTGCCGGCTGTCGGTGAGAGGATAGTCTCACGGGAGGGAGATGGGTCGACCACGAGGATAGTCGTGGCGTCGCCATACTTCCGGGGAGTTGGAAATGGCTAGTCTACTGTCAGGTGCTAGCGGGAAAGGTTGTCGTATACGATCGGTGTGATGCGTATACGTCGTGTAGTCGGGTTTTGCCAGCTGGTATAAAATCGATTCGAATCGCTGTCCCTCGCAGTAATGAGTACCGCTTGTTTAGCTCGTTGCATCGTAGTAATCAACTGAAAGATGAGGAGGAGAGATGAAAGAACTATTGGTTGGAATTGATCTTTTTCCTACAAACTTGATGGCAGTAGTTGTAGACTGCAAACTTTGGTTCCTAATGAACTTAATTGTGAGCTAAAACTTGAAAGTAAGGATCTATTATTAGTGCTGTTTTCGCAAGAGAGTCAACTCCACGACCGGAAAGCCTTTGCATACTAGGCGTCGGCCTTAGCGTGCCATGTTGACGGGTCAGTCTTGCTGAGTATTAGAATACTCAAGGTTTGTTCGTTATGTTTTTCAGGACCGAGTCGT
This sequence comes from Chloris gayana, assembly GCA_031894775.1. Classification (NCBI taxonomy): domain Eukaryota; kingdom Viridiplantae; phylum Streptophyta; class Magnoliopsida; order Poales; family Poaceae; genus Chloris; species Chloris gayana. Next base: position 233,481 of record JAUNZO010003845.1, on the reverse strand, counting down.
GCTTCCACGACTGTCACGGTAGTGGTCCGGAAGAGGAGCCGTGTTCCAAGGATAGTTCCCTCAAGTGGGAACAGATCCCGACGTCCTGAGCGAGGAGGATCGTGGTGTACGACGGGCTCAGTACATCACGCTAGTGGTCTTTTGTTGTAAAGTACAAGTTTCCGCTGCAAGACTCGTAGGTTGTTAAACTTCATTAATGTATTATGCTTCCGCTGTACAATGTTGTATTTTGAAAACCTGGTTGTATTATACCATGATGTATATATTCTGGCTTGTATGAGATGATACACTGTTGTAACTCGCTGCGTCGAGTGTCCCTCTGTACCGATTCCTGGGTATCCCGGAGGGGATGTCACAGCCACGTAGGCGCCACGTTGACTCCACGTGGATGCCACGTCGATTAAACACTCTACAGGTCAGCACCACGTGGCAATTCTTCGGCCACGCGGCTGCCACGCAGGCTAACAACCAGGAGCCACGTCTGCGGACAACTACGCTACGTGGTGCCACATCAGCAGAAAATCACGACACAACAGCAGCCACGTCATCGCCACCTCATCATACCGAGAGAGGCGGCGCCGCCGGAGCTCCGCCGCGGGGCTGGCCGGAATCGGCCCTCCACGGCGCTACGGATCGCCGGTGGCGCAACCAAGGGCACCAGGCTGCTCCCCAAACTAACGCGCACCTCACCAAGGTGGTCTCGAGGACCAAGCTCGCGGCTCTTCGGCGGCGAGGACTCGCCGGAGCTGCCGCGGCGGCGCGCGAAAGGGGAAAGACTCCACGGGCTCCCAAAGCTGCGAATTCATTTCCGAACTTCGAATATTATTATTACAAGATTTAGCGTACATATTTTTGGGCTGTTACACAGCAGAAGAGATGCACCCTGCACCCGTTACTGCGGAGAATCTTTCTCGGTCATCTCATCACCCCGACTGCAATTTGCCAAATCCTTTTAGATAAAGGAACAAAGTTCCCGCCTCTACACACGAAGGTGTACACAGCGTAGGTTTTACAAAGCAAGTACTTAGGCTGTTCGAAACAAGAGTACTTAGACTCAACCTAAGGGATCTCGCACGGGAGATTTGAGGCATAAATGACACCAAGTTCAGCAAAGGAGACAAGACACCACCGAGGCCACAAACTGAAAAGAAGTAGTACATAGCTTAAACTTCAATCCTATTTGTAAATCTCCACCCGAACTTGGCAAAAACCTCGATGATGGTTGTCTCTAGCAAATGGCAGCCGAGTTTGAGTTTATCTTGCACCTCCAACTCCTTATGCAGCAGCGACCATGTACGGATCCAATACTTCGTCCGGAAAATGACCTGCAACAAGTTATTTGATTTTGCTTTGTTAAATACTATATCATTCCTATTCAACATAGGGCCCAAAGTAGAGCCCCTATCCCAGTCCACTAATCCAAGAGCTAATCAAGTTAGAAATAGAGGATGGTGGTTGAACGCCAAAAGTGATGAAAATGGTTGTCGGTGTTAGAACCACCGGCTGTAGAATTTGTCTCGGGGATTGCGCGTTTTAGGCCGGATGGTGCACAAGGAAAGACACGAAGGGCTTAGGCTGGTTCGGGAAAGCTCCCTACGTCCGGCGGGGGAGGGGGGGTCTCACGGCGTCGTGTTCCTTGCGCCAAGATGAAAGTGCGAATACGAAGTGATGGGAGAGGAGCGTGCTCCAAGTCCCGTGCGAGAATGTGTGTGTGTTGAAGATTGCGGTCTCGTGTGATCCTGTGTGCGTGTTGAAGAGTTTCACCCCTTTATAGTCATAGGGGTGGGACCCGAGTTACAAGAGAGAGAGAGAAAGAAGAGAGGGATGGTCGAGCTTCGGCGTTATCCGATCGGCCCGTAGCGACGAGCATCGGGGTGGAGTGTTCCGCAATCGGGGGAGCTCCGGGCGGTGCTGTTCACGAGTGGTTGGATTTGGACGTGCCATGCTCGTCCTTCTCCGTCGAGCGTGATGATGCTTCGGATACGGCCGAGACGCGGGAGTGGCTGTCATTCCGAGTCGTGCTTCGCAGGGGAAGGTCGTGCGAGGCGGGGCGTAACTCGAGCTCGGCCTTGAGCTACACCTGTTCGTCGGGCGTGACGGGGAATCGTACGTCCGTACATTAACGGGCAGCAGCTCCTCCCGGAGCCCGCGGTCCACGCCAACTCCTGCCATTCAACAGGAACGGGACGTCCCATCGGCGTGCCACGACGGGAGCAGGTGGCAGCAGGGGGATGGGCTCGGACCTCCCTCCAATGATTCCCGAGCCGAGCCCACGTGGGCGCCGGGGCGGCTGGAATTAAATGCGGTTGGTGCTCGAGTCATGAGGTCGAGCGCGACGGATGCCAAGGTCGTGCGGGACGGAGCCCTTCGACCAAGACGCCCGGGTCGTGCGGGACGGAACCCCTCGACGAAGACGTTAAGGTCGTGCGATGCGGACATTTTTGAGTAAGTCTCCAGGGTCGTTTCCTGGTCGGTCCATACGGGCATGGGCCAGCCCCTGGTGATGACGTGGTCGCACTAACCCTCTATTAGGTGGGTCCGGACGCTGCCACGTGACAACATTAATCTTTTCCCCGACGAGTAGCCCTCGAGCCCCCGGATGAGTCAAGGACTCGTCCGGGGATCTTTACGAGAGGCAGGGGTCGTCTTTACGTGTTCCTCGTGAGGAGCGTTTTCTCCCCGGTGCGCGCGAGCGCGTCCGATGGACGGTAGCCCCGAGCCAGGGGATAAGTCGTGGACTTTTGCCGTGGCCGAGACGCTTTATCGTGATGCGGTCCCGTCGTCGGACCTCGTGTTCGCGATGCCGGTCCCCGAGCCTTCCGCGAGTTGCGAACGGCCGATCGAGGATTGTTTTGTCTTGGTCGTTTTCCCCGTCCGCGTCGCGTTCGTGCGACGGAGGGTAGAGCAGATCGACGATTCGCCCGGGAGGGCCGGCACGCGGGGCTCGGGGAGCTCGATAACGGGAAAAGTTCGAGCGGAGTTGCGGTTTCTCGTCGGGGAGATCCCGTCGGGCCCGCCGGGGACAACTCCATGAATCCGTATGGTCACCTTCGATTGGGACCCAAAACCGTTCGATGGGTTTTGGGGGCTCGATGCCTCTCTGCGATGAGGTTCCCCTTTGTCGAGGTCGACCGGGACTCGAACGTGTTAGTCAATGCCCGTTGCGCTTGCGCGCGTGGGTCACGGCAGCTAGGTGGGCCCATCGACATCACTCCCCGGCTCGGGAAACATTTGCTCGAGGCGGCTGTCGAACCCTTCGGTTGGGCCAGCCTTCGAACCTCGGCAAGGCGGGGCCGTCGAGACGGTTTTCAGCCTCTTATCCCCTCTTACCGTCGAGGTCGAGCCTCGGCCGGTCGAGCCCTAAGGTCGAGCGCTCGACCTTGGCGGAAGTCGAGTAGTGACCGAACCGCCCCCTCGGGGTGTGTGCCTTTTCCCGTCTCTCGCATGCGGGTGAGATAATACGAAAGGACGGAATGCACGAGAGAGGAGCGTGGGATTTTACCGTCTCGGTTTCCATGGTTCGGGGATCGAGGCGGGCTCTTATCCGTCGGTGGCGTGTAGTGGCGGGCCCGCGTAGCACGGGGTCGGTTTCCTCTCGGTAGTGGTGGGACCTGCGCAGTTAGTACGGGCGGCTCGGGTGTACACCGCAGGCGGCGGTGTGGGAATCGGGAGGAGGGAGATTTAAGAAAATTTACCGGGGTAGTGGCGATCGTGGGGCCCGTTGTGGAATCGAAGGGTCGCGGCTGCCCGACGCAGCCCCCTATTTAAGCCGTCGCCTGCCGGGTCCCTTGGCTCCCACACGCCGTCGCCTTCCATGTTTTTGCTTTCTTTGCCCTAGCTCTCGTTCTTCTTGCCCCAGCCTTTGCCCTCCGAGCTCCCGAGCCTTTTCCCCTTCTCCTCCACCATGTCGACTTGGACTCGATCCACGACGACGAGGGCTGAGCTCGACCGCCCGGTGACGCAAGGGTTGTTGCGCGACCGCGGTCTCAACCGATGGTGGATGCTCCCCGGCAATGAGTCCCATCCGCAGCCTCCCCGGGGCTACGTGGTCTCGTTCCCGCATTTCCACGAGCGCGGCCCGGGGATGCCGGGGAACGACTTCTGCGGGCACCGATGTTCCGGAGCCACCTGCAGCTCCGAGCATCCGAACCCCAACGGGATTCGGCGGTTGAGCACCTTCGTCGCTCTCTGCGAGGGTTTCCTGGGGATGGAGCCCGACCTTGACCTCCGGCGGTATTTCTTCCGCGTTAACCTCCATCGGAGGAGGAATTCCGGAGGCGAGGACATTCCCGCGCACGTCGGCTGCGCGGGGATCGTGATGAAGAGGGATCGTGGCGGAGACTAAATCACGGTGACCACCCCTTCGTCGAACCGGGGTGGCACCCGAAATGGTTTTACCTTCGGCAGGACCCGGGCATCCGTTCCCGGCCTTCAAGGGTCGGGTCATCGAGGAGGCCTCGGAGGAGTGGAAGTGGGGCTGCCCTCGTGCTAGCCGGCAGAAGGTCGACATGGCCATCGAGGCCATCCGGTTCCTGGCCCGGTCCAACGTCGACGCGACGGTGGTGGTGGGCTCCTTCCACAAGCTCAGGTTCGCGCCGCCGATGCGGCACTCGATGCTAAAGCACCGGGTGTCGGGTAACGACCGCGTCGTCCCCGACACCGTGATGGCGGTGCAGGAGCTCGACGATGGCACCGTCGCCTTGCGCGTTCGGAGCGCGCCGGGGACCGCCGCGCGCTTGGCTCGTCCGGGGGCGCCTCCCATGAAGCCGCACCCGGACGCCCTGGACGTGGTAAGTTAATTCGATCTTCGTCGTCCCGAAGTTCTATTCGAGTTTTTGTCTTTAGTTTGCTTGCCGACCCACCCTCTTTGTCCCTCGGTCCGCTCGGGTCCCGCTTAGTCGGTGCACCGGGCTTCGCCTTCCCAAGGGAGCCGCCCGGCGTGAAGCCAACCGCCTCCACGCCGCGGAGGTGCGAGGCCGAGAGGAAGGCCGCGAGGGACACGGCCGTGAGGCTTCAGCCGGCGAAGACGGCGCGAGACGTCGAGCGCCGGAGGAACGAGGGAGGCGTACCGGGCCGCGGGGCTGAACCCCGACACGGCATCCACCGCTCGACCCCCGAGCCGACGGACTCCGAGGACGACGGCGGAGCCGGCGAGCACGAGAGTGACGGGGACTCCCCGCTCATCTTCTCCCGCCGAGCCGCCACATCGGGTCTCGGGTCTTCGGCTCCCTCGACCTCGACCTTCGCGGCCGGCCCCTCAAGTCGGCCCGCCCCTCATGGGGGCGAGTCGAGCTCTAGGGCTGGCGAGGCGTCTCGCGCGGGGGAGCCGGGGCTACCCTAGATCCCATTTTTGGGACAGAAATGGTTGACCTTACGGTAGATCCTTCCGTCGCTGCGAGGGAAGCTGCGGAGATGATTGCCGAGCTAGTCGGAGGCGATACCGATCTTAACCGCGCGCCCGCGGCGCCCGGGGAGGGGACGGCGGATGGCGTAGATCTGCGATGCCCTCCCTCCACCGCCCCCATAGACGTGGTGCACGCGCAAGGTTCCGGCGCGGAGACGCTGCGAGCCCAAGACGTTGGCGGGGCGTCCCCGAGCCGGCGAAGGGCGGCGCGGAAGACCGACGCGCGGACGCGTGCGTCGACGTCTCTTAACCTCATCGCGACCGGCGAGACGGTCTCACGGCATGCCGACGCGCATGTCAATGTCCTTGAATCCGCTGCGCCTAGCGGAGGGGGTGCCGCGGAGGCCTCCCCGACGGTTGAAGTCCCGGCGGAACCTGCCGAGAGGCCATCGCGGCCGGTGGTCGACCCGTCGGTGGCCGCCGGCAAGCGCGTCCGTGAAGACGAGCCCGACGAAAGCGCTCCCGCGCCCAAGCGGACGGTGCCTCCGCGAAGGAGGGCGCCGCCCACGACCTTACGCAAGTCGTTGACCTCCTCGGCGGCGCGAGCCGCTAGGTCGAGGAGCACGGGCGTCGAGGGGAGTCGACCGCCTTGGTGACGGCGGCGGGAGGTGCGCCGGCGGAGCCCGGCCGTGCCCGGGAAGCCTCCGGACCGCAGGCTGTCGAATTTCTTGGCTGGGCTCGCGCCGACCGTGCGGGCGTTCCCGGCCCATCTCGAGTCGGAGGCCGGGGAGTTAATGCGGGCAGCCGGCGAGGCTCGCGCTCGGTCCGGACGGGGCGCTCGCCGGGAGGAGGCTCTCCGGGCGGCGAAGGAGGCGGCGGAGCTCGAGGCTGCGGAGGCACGCCGCTCGAAGGAGGAGGCGCTCGCGGCGCCGGCTAAGGCCGAAGAAGCCGCCTCGGTGGCGGAGAAGGTCAAGGCGGCGCTCCAAACGGAGCGGGAGCCGAGGCGAAGGCCGAGGCCGCGGCGGAGCTCTCTCACCGGACCGCGTCGGCTACCTCCGCGAGCTCCGGGAGCAGCGGGCCGAGAAGGAGGGTAGGTGCTCCGAGCCTTTCCTCCTTGACCTTAATCGGGCCCCTTAGTCGTTTCCTCGACCGCTCGAGCCCGGGTTTCGAAGTTCGTTTTCTTCGCGAGGTTGGAGCGGAGGCCGGCCACGGCGGAGGCGTTGCGGAGGGAGCTCGATGCTGCCCTGGACCGCGCGTTCGTCGAAGTGGAGGTTGAGCGGAACGTCGAGGCCGCTCTGCCGGAGCAGATCGGCGCGGTGGTTCGAGGAGCTAGGCGCTCCGCCGTGCGAGCGACCTTTGCGGTGCTGGCGTCCCATTATAAAGACCTTGACTTCGGGGCCGTCAGCACCGGACTCGTTCCTCGGCTTCGCCGGCGCCGAGCTGGAGTTGCTCGAAGGCCGAGACGCGCGCACCCGCCGATGCTCGGCTGCAAAGCTCGAGGAGGAGCCCCTCCCCAAGTCGTAGAAAGATTAGGGGATTAGTTTTTCGTTTTTTGTTTTGCTAAGAACAAAGGGGCGTGGTTCTCCGCTTGTAAATAACTTTAAGTTTTCTTAAATCGTTCTGCGCTTGACCCTTCGAGGTCTCGCTCTTTATCAAGTAATTTTCAGTTGAACTTGAATGTGTTTTGGCCTTTTCATCTTGTCTTGTTGAGTCACAAAGTTTGAGCCGCCGAGCCTCGTTGAACTTAGTCGTATTCGGTGAGCGTCCGCTAGGGCCGCTGGGGCGCTCGAGCTTTGGCCTTCCGACCGGTTTAGACTCGTGAGTTCGTTTGCTCGCGCTTACTTTGGTCGTCGACGAGATTCGAATTCAAGGCCAAGCGAAACTTAGCAAATTTGTTCGTGAAAAAAGAGCTAAGTGTAGGCGATTTTTGTTTTTGAAAAATCGTGGTTTCGCCCGCCTTCCCGGCCCCGAGTGAGGCTCGACCTCGCAGCGGAGGTCAAGGGTTACTCGTACTTGGCGGGCGATCGCTTAAAGAGTAAAGGAACAAACACGAGCTTATGGATAGAACTTACGTAATCGAGCAATGTTCCGGGCGTTGGTTAGTTCTCGACCCTCCACCGTCTTGAGCTTGTAGGAGCCGGGTCCGACGACACGCGCGACGATGTAAGGTCCTTCCCATGGAGGGGATAGCTTGTGACGATCTTTGTTACTCCGCACTCTACATAGCACCATGTCGCCGATGTTAAACCCTCGGCTCTTGACGTTGCGATCGTGGTACCGTCGGAGTGCTTGTTGGTACTTAGCAGAATGCAAGAGCGCAGCATCGCGCGCTTCGTCGAGCTGGTCCGCTGTGTCCTCGAGGGCCGTCCGGTTCCCTTGTTCGTTGAAGGCGCGAACCCTTGGAGCGCCATAGTCGAGGTCGGTTGGCAGGACCGCCTCGATCCGTAGACCATGAAGAACGGCGTGTAGCCGGTCGCTCGACTCCGAGTCGTTCGAAGACTCCGAGAGGACGGCCGGTAGCTCGGCCGCCCAGCGACCGCCGAAACGTTTTAGACGGTCGTAAATACGTGGCTTGAGCCCTTGCGGGATCATGCCGTTGGCCCGCTCGACCTGCCCATTGGTCTCGGGATGAGCCACGGCTGCCGAATCCACTCGGATGTGGTAGTCGTCGCATAACGTGAGGAACTTCTTCCCGGTGAACCGTGTGCCATTGTCCGTGATGATCGAGTTGGGAACACCAAAACGATGGACGATGTCGAGGAAGAACTCGACCGCCTCCTCGGAGCGGATCTTGCCGATGGCTCGAGCTTCAATCCACTTTGTGAACTTGTCGACCGCGACGAGCAAGTGGGTGAAGCCCCGGCGCTTTTTTCGGAGGGCCGACCAAGTCCAAACCCCGGACCACGAAAGGCCAAGTGACGGGTATAGTTTGGAGGGCTTGAGCGGGCTGGTGCGTCTGTCGAGCAAAGTACCGGCAACCCTTGCATTGGCGGACGATGCGGGTCGCATCCGCCACGGCGGTTGGCCGATAGAAGCCTTGTCGAAAGGCATTGCCCACGAGGGTCCGCGGCGCGGCGTGGTGGCCGCAAACGCCTGCGTGTATGTCGTCGAGGAGTTGCGCGCCTTCCTCGATCGGAATGCATCGCTGCAGGATCCTCGACACGCTGCGCTTGTAAAGCTCGCCGTCGACCAAGACGAAGGACTTAGAGCGCCCGTGCGGACGTCTCGCCTCGGTCCGGTCGTCCGGGAGTTTGCCGTGGAGGAGGTACTTGACGTACGGCGTTCTCCGATCGGCTGGCTGTGGCGCGGCGACCGTCGGCGCGTCGATCTCCATGACCTCCCCGGTCGCCGGTGGAGGTCCGGCCCCCGAGGCCTCGTCTTGGCTCGGGTGTCCCTTCGAGTAGAGGTTGGCGCCGGGGAGGCCTCCGGACCCACCTCGACAGATTTTTCCTCACCGCTAGGAGAGACGGGAGGTCGCACCGACGGTTGGAGCTGGTCGTGGGTGAAGATGCCCGTCGGGAACGGCTCCCTACTAGACGCCATTTTGGCGAGCGAGTCCGCCGCCTCGTTAAGTCGTCGGGGAGCCCATCGAACTTCTCCTCGAGCTTCCGCACCTCTTGGTGGTAGAGCATCGGTGTGTCATTTCGACGGCTCGACTCTTTCATGACCTGGTCGACTACGAGTTGGGAATCCCCGCGGACCTCGAGTCGCCGGATCCGGAGCTCGATGGCGATCCTAAGGCCATTCACCAAGGCTTCGTATTCGGCCACGCTATTCGAAGCTGGAAAATGTAACCGAACGACGTACCTCATTCGTACCCCCCTCGGGGGAGACAAAGACGAGTCCAACGCCGGCTCCTTGGCGCATTAACGACCCGTCGAAGTACATGACCCAAGTACTCTTGATCCACCGGCGCCGATGGCAGCCGGGTCTCCGTCCACTCCGCGATGAAGTCAACTAGTACTCGGGACTTTATCGCCGTCCGAGGCGCGTAGGTGATGTCATGCCCCATCAACTCGAGAGCCCACTTTGCGACCTTGCCCGCCGACTCCCTGTTTTCAATGATGTAGCGCAGAGGGAAGGAGCTCACCACGGTTATCGAGTGCGAGTCGAAGTAGTGGCGTAGCTTGCGTCCGGCGACCATCGGGCGTAGAGGATCTTGAGCACTTGCAGGTATCGAGTCTTCGAGTCGGAGAGCACTTCGCCGACGTAGTAGACGGGATGCTGCACTTTGAGCGCGTGACCCTCTTCCTCGCGCTCGACTACAACGGCGGCGCCGACGACCTGTGTGGTCGCCGCGACGTAAAGCAGGAGTTGTTCCCCGGGGATCGGGGAGTCAAGATCGGTGGGTTAGCCAGGATGTGTTTCACTTCGACGAGCGCGACCTGCGCTTCCCGGGTCCACTCGAAGCGCTCGGATTTCTTGAGGAGCTTGTAGAGCGGCAGCGCCCTTTCTCCGAGCCGAGAGATGAAACGACTCGGCGCCGCCGGGCATCCCGTGAGTCGTTGCACCCCTTTGACGTTCCGGATCGGACCCAAGCGCTCGATGGCGGTGATCTTCTCCGGGTTTGCCTCGATGCCTCGCTCCGAAACGACGAATCCCAATAACATCCCTCGAGGGACCCCGAAGACGCACTTCTCGGGGTTGAGCTTAACGCCGTTCTCGCGTAGCTTGGCAAACACACGCTCGAGGTCGACCACGAGCTGGTCGGCCTTTTTGGACTTGACGACAATGTCGTCCACGTAGGCTTCGACGATATCTCCGATGAGATAGTCGAAACATTTCTGGATGAACCTCCGGTACGTGGCACCGGCGTTCTTGAGTCCGAACGGCATCGTCGTGTAGCAATACGAGCCGAAGGGCGTGATGAAGGAGGTAGCGAGTTGGTCGGATTCGTTGAGCGCTATCCGATGGTACCCGGAGTACGCGTCTAGAAAGTAGAGGGTTTCGCACCCGGAGGTCGAGTCGACTATTTGGTCAATGCGCGGCAAAGGAAAAGGATCCTTAGGACACGCCTTATTCAGAGCTAGTATAGTCAACGCACATTCTCCATTTCTCATTCTTTTTCGTACAAGAACAGGATTAGACAACCATTCGGGATGGTACACCTCCTTGATAAACCCGGCCGCCAAAAGCTTCGCGATCTCCTCCCCAATCGCCCTGCGCTTCTCCTCGTCGAAGCGGCGCGACGCTGCTTCACCGGCTTGGAGCCCGGCCCGATGTGCAAGGAGTGCTCGGCGACTTCCCTCGGAATTCCCGGCATGTCCGAGGGCTTCCACGCGAAGACGTCGGCGTTCGCGCGGAGGAAGTCGACGAGCGCGCCTTCCTATTTGGGAGAGAGGGAGGTGCCGATGCGCACCGTCTTCTTCTCGTCTCCTTCGAGGTCGAGGGCGACCTCCTTGATTCCCTCCGCCGGCTCAAAGGAAGCCGATTTACGGCTCGACTCGCGGTGGATCCTCGACCGCCTCGCTGCCCGATGACCGCCGGCTCGGTGGTGGAGGCCAAGTGCGCCGAGGCCAGGTCGCAGCTTGTCGACGTCGCACCGGTAGGCGTGCTGAAAAGACGCGCCCACGATGATAACTCCCTTCGGCCCGGGCATCTTGAGCTTCGGGTAGACATAGTGCGGGACGGCCATGAACTTCGCGTAGCACGGCCGTCCGAGGATAGCATGGTAGACCCCCGGGAATCCTACCACCTTCAAAGTGAGGGTCTCCGTTCGAAAGTTCGAAGGAGTCCCGAATGTGACGGCAGGTCGATCCGCCCGATGGGAACGGCTTGTGTTCCAGGAACGACGCCATGAAACGGCGAGCCGTTCGGACGAATTTGCGAGCGCTCGACGCCCATAGCATCCAGGACGTCGACGTACGGGATGTTGAGGCCGCTGCCCCCGTCCATCAACACCTTGGAAAGGCGCGTCTTGGTGACGATGGGGTCGACCACGAGCGGGTATCGGCCCGGCCGCGGGACTCGCGCCGGGTGATCGGCGCGATCGAACGTGATCGGGAGCTCCAACCACTTGAGGTAAGCCGGGGTAGCGGGCTCCGTGGCAAAGACCTCACGACGCTCGAGCTTGACGGAACGTCGGCCCGGACGAGCGTCGGAGCTCGCGAAGATCATAAGGCAGCCCTCCGCCCGAGGGAAGCCTTCCTCGTTCTCCTCGCCGGCGTCGCCCTCAACCCCGACGTTCCCGTCCCGGTCATGCTCGCGGGCGCGCCTTCCGCCCGTGCTGCGTGATGAACTTCTTCATCAGCCGAGCAGTCCCGCATCGAGTGCTTGACCGGAAACTCGTGGTTGGGGCACGGCCCGTTCCACTTCTTCTCGAAGTGGTCCGGGGATTTTTGTTGGGCTGCCTCGCGCCCTTCTTGTCGGTCGCGGCTACCATGTGGCCATCGGTTGGCCGCGACTTATTCTTTTTGTTGGGCTTGGAGCCGGAAGGCCCCCGCCCGCGTTGCCATCGGTCCTCTTGCCCTTCCCTTTCTCGGGGAGGTCGCGGTGGAGGAGGGCTCCGATCGCCTCCTCGCCCGAGGCGTGGCTCGTGGCGATGTCGAGGAGTTCCCGAGCCGTTCGCGGGCAGCTTCGCCCCGGCTCGTGGACCGGAGCCTCGTAGTTTGTTCCGGAGAGGAAGGCCCCAATGACATCCGCGTCCACGACATGTGGCAGCTCGTTGCAACGCCGGGAAAAGCGTCGAATGTAGTCCCGGAGCGGCTCGTTCGGCTTCGCCGGCAGTTCTTCAACTCCCAAGGGTTACCCGGGCGGGCACACGTGGCCTGGAAGTTTCCCACGAAAACCTCTCGCAGGTCGCCCCACGACCGTATCTATTCCGCGGGCGGATGCTCGAGCTAGGTCCTCGCCGAGTCGGCGAGGTACAGCGGCAGGTTTCGAATGATGGCGAGATCATCATTCGCGCCGCCAGCCGGCACGCCGGCCGGTAGTCTTCTAGCCGGAGGGAGGGGTTCGACTCCCCGCGTACTTGGCTACCGTCGTCGGGGACGGAAGCGTGGAGGGAAGGTTGCTCCCCGATCGCGGAACCGAAGACCTTAGGACCCGGAGGGTCGGGGCTACGGCTCCGATCGTGCTCGACGTTGCCACGCCCTCCGCGGCGGGGGTTTCGGACGAGGCGCGGGCCTCTGTCATCCCGAACGCGACGTCGGGCATCCAGGGTCAAGCGCGCGTCTCGAGCGGCTCCGATGCGGGAGTGCACCGATTGCCTAGGTTCGGGCTGGCCTAGTCGTGCGGGCTGCCGCACGGAGGCATGTGCCGATCCTCCTGCTCGGGAGTCGCGCCGCCGGCGCCGGCGTCGTCGGAGCGACGGCGCGGCGCGTCGCCGAGAGCTTTCCGCGTGTTGCTCCGCCGCCTTGGCGAGGAGCGCGGCCATCTCCCATTGTACTCGCTGCGCCTCGGGAGTTGGCTGTACAGGGAGGGTTTTAGCAACGTGGCCGCTACGGCCACGTTTTGCCCGGCGCGCGGAAAGTGCTGCGTCTCGGCCCCGGCGTCGTCGGCGATTTGCTGTTGGACATGACGAGCCCTCGGGCGCGCGTTGCACTTCACCCGCCGGCGCTGCTGCTGCAGCTCCCGCTCTACCGTCGCGGTCTCCTCCTCGAGGCCACGGCGAGCCTCTTCCAGCTCCGGGCGCCTAGCCCGGAGGCGAGTCCGGAGGTTGTCACCGCCCGAAGGTGCGGTTTGCGCGCGTTGAGCCGCAGGGGTCCCTGGTGCGCCGGGTTCCGGCCCGACTGGTCCCTCGGCACTCGGGCGCCCGCTGCCTCGGCGTGCACTACATTGCACTCGCGAGCGGGGCCGTGGGCCTCATCGCTGCTGCCCTGGTCCGGATCCTCCTCCTCCCCGACGTCGAGGAGGTCGAAGAGGGACTCGGAGGGATGGATTACCATCCCTACGAACTCGCCTCCGCCGGATTAGCCGCTCCTAGGAGAGCGCTAAGTCGTGCCACGTTCGCGGCGACATGGGTTGCTACCCGGGCCTGCGGTGCCGGCGGCTCGGCGCGTGCCGGCGTCCGCCGGAGGTAGCCACGAAATCGAGACTCCCGAAGCGCACCGTAGTGCCGGGAGCCCGAACGAAGGCTCGGAATCATCCATCCGCGCCATGTGGGCCGAGAGAAGCGTGACGAAACGCGCAACTGCTCCCCTTCCTGGCGCGCCAACCGTCGGTGTTCGAACCACCGGCTGTAGAATTTGTCCCGGGATTGCGCGTTTTAGGCTGGATGGTGCACAAGGGAAGACACGAAGGGTTTAGGCTGGTTCGGGTAAGCTCCCTACGTCCGGCGAGGGGGGGAGGGAGGTCTCACGGCGTCGTGTTCCTTGCGCCAAGACGAAAGTGCGAATACAGAAGTGATGGGAGAGGAGCGTGCTCCAAGTCCCGTGCGAGAATGTGCGTGTGTTGAAGATTGCGGTCTCGTGTGATCCTGTGTGCGTGTTGAAGAGTTTCACCTCTTTATAGTCATAGGGGTGGGACCCGAGTTACAAGAGAGAGAGAGAAAGAAGAAAGGGATGGTCGAGCTTCGGCGTTATCCGATCGGCCTCCTCGTCGTACGTTCCATCGGGGTTGATCGGGCGGTCGCGTCGTTCCTATAGCGACGAGCATCGGGGTGGAGTGTTCCGCAATCGGGGGAGCTCCGGACGGTGCTGTTCGCAGAGTGGTTGGATTTGGACGTGCCATGCCCGACCTTCTCGTCGGGCGTGATGATGCTTCGGATACGGCCGAGGCGCGGGAGTGGCTGTCATTCCGAGTCGAGCTTCGCAGGGGAAGGTCGTGCGAGGCGGGGCGTCACTCGAGCTCGGCCTTGAGCTACACCCGTTCGTCGGGCGTGACGGGGAATCGTACATCCGTACATTAACGGGACTTGGCCCGCGGTCCACGTCAACTCCTGCCATTCAACAGGAACGGGACGTCCCATCGGCGTGCCCCGACGGGAGCAGGTGGCAGCAGGGGGATGGGCTCGGACCTCCCTCCAATGATTCCCGAGCCGAGCCCACGTGGGCGCCGGGCGGCTGGAATTAAATGTGGTTGGTGGTCGAGTCATGAGGTCGAGCGCGAGGGATGCCAAGGTCGTGCGGGACGGAGCCCTTCGACCAAGACACCCAGGTCGTGCGGGACGGAACCCCTCGACCAAGACGTTAAGGTCGTGCGAGGCGGACATCTTTGAGTAGGTCTCCGGGGTCGTTTCCTGGTCAGTCCATACGGGCGTGGGCCAGCCCTGGTGATGACGTGGTCGCGCTAACCCTCTATTAGGTGGGTCCGGACGCTGCCACGTGACAGCGTTAATCTTTTCCCCCGACACTCCGTGGCTTAGTATGAGGGGTGCTGCGACCCAAGGTTGTGCCATATACAAGTTTTTTTATTTGCCTGAATTCCTTGAATACCTCTATTAACTTAAAAATTTGTTTGTTCTAGACTGATATATGGCTGCATGGCAAGAGCGTTGCGGACATGGCACCTGGATTGGTGGCAGCGGTTTCTGGGAGGAAAAAGAAGTCGTGAACTGTCCAAGAAATGCTCGCTAACCGGACTTGGGTATCTGATATCACGGGAGCACTAACAGTAGGTGTCATTTTGAGTACTTGCAAATTTGGGACCATGTGCAAGTTGTTGAACTACAACCGGATGATGATGATACTCATTATTGGAAGTTGTCCCCGGATGGTCGGTATTCAGCCAAATCTACTTATGGAAGCCTTTTTGAAGGAGCTATAGTTTCTCGGCCATGGGAAAGGATATGGCATACTTGGGCACCACCAAAATGTCGTTTCTTTTTATGGATCGTGGCTCACAAGCGGTGTTGGACTGTAGATAGACTTGCCAGACATGGACTTCCTCACCCGAAATATTGCCTATTGTGTGATCAAGTCGAGGAATCAATAGACCATTTGTTGGTCACTTGTGTGTTTGCAAGGCAGTTTTGGTATGTGTTCGTTCGACGGGTCAGTCTACATTCTCTAGCACCTCAGCCGGATGATCAATCTTTAGAGGCATGGTGGGAGAAATGCAGCAAGGCAGCGAGTGGTGTTGACAGAGATGTGATCAATTCACTCATTGTGTTGGGTGCTTGGATAATTTGGACACATAGAAACCGATGCATAATTGATGGACAGCAGCCCAGCTTGGCTGGTGCTTTGTCTCTGGCCGGAGAAGAGCGCAAATTGTGGATGCTTGTAGGGGCCCGAGGGATTTCGTTCCTGACCGCCCCTCTCTCGAGTGTTTAGTGGTTTTTGGTTTTCTCCGGGTCAGTTTATTATTGCTGTAAAAGGTACGAATGTAATCTGGAGAATCGGGTGTGTGTGGTGTGTGTTGTAACTGGGTTCTTACCCCCATTTATCGTCTTAATATAATGAAGCACAGTTCTCCTGCGTTTTCAAGAAAAAAAACTTAAAAATTTGTGAATATTTACTGTGTTCTCGGATCGATATTGTAATTGTAGTCCTGGCTGTGTGAAAAAGACTCATGCTACTTCATTAGGGGAGTAAACGTCCATGTACAAAAATGGCAATATACTGCTTTGAGAAAAAAATTGGTCCAAAGTACTGGCCAGAAAACTACTAGCCCTTAGTTTGATCCAACGGTTTCTTTTTTTAGATTTGATATTGGAAATCGAGAACCACTAACAAGTACTTTACAATATTTTGGGTAATATCGACAAATTAAATGATATACTTATTATGATTCATATTTTTTCATAATAAAATAAACAAAAATTAGTTATCCAAATTAATTTTTAATATTAATTAATGTATTCATCATTATTCCTAAAAAAACTTATGGTTCATCTCCCAAAATTGTATTTTATATAAAAAAATATGAGTTCTAAATTAATACTGTAGTGCAATTACAAAAATACTCTTAAACTATTGGTCAGTAGTTTTGGACCCCAAACTCCTCGAGAAATAACAGAACAATGAGTGCATCTGTATGCCATGAATAACTTATTAGCATGTTTCAAAAAAAAAAGAATAACTTATTAGCAGTACATCACCTCATCATGCAAGGCTTGTCTGGTCTGCAGACTGCAGAAGTGAAGTTGAACGTAGAACAGTCCGTTCATAGATTCATGTAATAATGAACGGCACGGCCACACATAGCATACACTGATAGTCTGATACACATGGTATTGGTAGATTTACACACGTAAAGACAAGCATGGCACCTAATGATGCATATGCTTGAATGTTCGTGATGACCTATTCAGGCAGCACAAGGTTTTCAGCATCTCAAACCTTAGGCAGCTCGTCATCGTGCTTGCCGCCAGGTTTTTCCTTCCTCCTTGGAGCATGCTTCTTCTTCTTGCTTCCATGCTTTGAGCATGAGTCGGAATCATGGTCAGAATCCGAATCAGAATCATGATCATGATCGGAATCAGAGTCATGATCGTGGTCGGAGTCAGAGTCATGATCGTGATCATCATCAGAGTCAGAGTTGTGATCATGATCGGAGTCTGAATCGTGGTCCGAGTCATGATCATGATCGGAGTCACCCTTGTCATCATCATTATCGTCGTCATCGTCCATCTTCTTTACCTTCCCCCAATCGCTCCCAACCATCTTGCCATCCTCGTCAGTGGATGCAAAGCTTGCTTGTAAATCACCGGAGGCACCATCCCGGTGCACACCGGCCTCAGCCAGCTTGTCCACGGCCGTCTCCTCCTTCTTACCACTGTTGTGGTGCACAGGAAGCAGTTTGCTCGTTTTCTCCGGGCCGGTGCTATCAGATGGCTGCACGGCAGCCGTCATTGTGTCCGATGCGCCGGAGGTGAAGGCAGCCATGGTCAGGAGCAGGAGGAGAACGTTGGCCGGGGCCATATCGTCCCCCGGTCACTGATGGTAACAAGTTGTAGGTATGAAGCGCACAGGCTCAATCTAGTCGTGATGGCAACGCATTCACAGGCGAGGGGCGTTTTATACTTTTATGTATAGTGAAGGGCGTGAGGTGCTACTGGTTCGTGGTTCTACTGGAACTTGAGTCATCTTATCATCTTATCTTCTTTTTAGGTTAAGTGTGACAAGTGGGAACGGCACCCGCGCTAACATAATAAGATTCTTTTTTCTTTTCTTAGCTTTTCGCACGGTTAATGTTTACCACCGAGCTGGGCGGGGGCGTGCAATAAGAAAAGTGATCCGGATAGAGTAACCGCACCGAAGGCATGGATTAGTTCAGGATATATCACTGGTTTCGGAGAGAAACACTGCATTATTTGTGGGTTAGTCTAGAACACTGGGTGGAAGTAGTTGATTACTGCACGGTCTAGTCTTTGCGCTTAAGGCCTTGAAACCAATACAAAACTAAATAAGGTGCCTAAAATGGAATTAGGTATCAGACAAATACATCTAGCACCAAACTGTCCATAGTTTGCCTTCTGATCAGATAATGGAAATCATCTTGCTACCGTCGTTACTCCTACATTAATTTGTGAATTTGAATCTAGATACTGGTATTATGATGCTTCTACTAGAAAAGTATTGCTTGATAGCAGTAAACAAATAGGGTCCCAAACAAATACATAGTTTACCTGATCACTGAGAAGGTCCGTTGTGAAATTTGCTCTCTTTTCAGCTATTTCTTCTAGAAAATGCAATTGACATTTCTTTACAAAGGGCATGCTGTATTCTTCTTCTCGTGGAATAGTTCGATTGGATATGTTGCTTTGAGGGCATGTAAGTTTCCTTTATGATATTCGTTTGGATCACTCATATTATCTTGTATTCTGTTAGTTTAATTTCAGTCTTGGACTTGTGGTGCAACCTTCATGCTTTTCATCGTGACCCTTTGATATCATTGTAAATTTTAAACTAATTGTGTGCTATTGTCACGTATCCATTGAAACAATCAAATCAGTTTGTGAAATCAGCTTCTGTATTTCTTAAACTTTTCCTCAGTTAGGTGGTGTATGAGAAAATGTGTGTGAATCCACTTTAAAATGGAGCATGTAAACTATTAAACTTCACACACAGGCTACAACTATCAAACTGATGTTTTTAAAGTTAGTGATTTAGGTACCATACCATTTGTAAAGTATCACAGCACTCATACCAACGGATGATACAACTGAAATACTATATTCTTCAAGATGAGGTTCTGTAATGAACAAACGAAATATGGATATTATATTTCCTTGGAAGGTCCCACGGACAATTCACTTTGTTCGTTTGACCACCTGAACAAAATTTTGGCTCATTTACTCCCTCAGAACTCAAATTATTCAAATGGATGCAATGTGCCCCTGTTGCAATATGCCTTTTTTTGTTTTCTTATGTAAACTTAAAGTTTTGACTTTAAATTTTCCACGATGAAAGATAACATCCTTCTCGATGACACAAAAATAATGATAATTTATTCATGACCTTTTATGCACTTTTACATTTCTAATTTTTGTATTATTAGATATTATAAAACTATAAAAATAGTCTGGAAACATATATTTCATTTTTAATAGAATACTATGTGATATATGTCGTGCAAAATTTAAAATTTAAACTGGAATTGTACATGAAAACAAATACATATTTCATAGGGTGTAGATTGCATCAACCAACTTGGATCCTTTGAGGAAGTAAATTGAGTCAAGATTTTCTTCAGGGGGTCAAATGGACAAAGTAGATTTTGACAACAGAATATTTTGTCTAGTCAAACCTCGGATACTAAAAACCATGATACACAGCAAAATTTTCATTTTACAAGCCTTTTATTTCTATTACATATCTAATGCGAAGGCAGTTGTTGCTAGCTTTCGGAATGTCGTTGATCAAGATTTTTCTTGCTGTAGTTATAGACAGCCGAAGTGCCAACTATGTTTTCATGTGGAAACAACTCTAGAATTGTTGTGGATCACATTTGCATTCAGTTGGAACTTCATGCAAACAAGAAATAAATAGTTAGGTGAATCTTTAAATAGCACATTTTTGTCTTCTGCTTCAGCTTCACAGGTGTATAAGTATAACAAGAACATTTTCTGAAGTGAAGATGGTATACTATTTGAAGCAAGTCAAGAACACTTGTGAAGCAAAGATGGTACACTATTTCAAACTAAGTCTTTTGTATGTTCGTCTTTATAACAGGTTGCCACTTCTATATCATTTGCTTGCTCGATTCCAACAAGTATTGTGGGTGATTCCTTGCATCTGTTGTAAATGCAGTATACAACCAACTGAACAATTCCTGTCAAACAACCTACGGCGTTTGGTATCTTCAGGATAAGCATATAGGTCAGTATGGAAATATAGTCCTGCTAAATAAAAGTAATATGGTAGTATAGTATTTTCACACTAACCATGATATAAGGATCCCACCCTAGGACTCCATAGACCACAGAGATTAAGCTGGTTAAGAAGGAAAACAATGATAAATATAATGGCATGAACTCCACACTTTTTGTCCTCACAACATGTTTCTGCAATTGTGAGAGTAGAAGAAAGTTAAAATCTTGGATGTCATGGCAGATAAAAAGGCTGCTTCGTTAGCAGCCTTTTTGGTTGCTTTTTGTCTTCAGTAATTTCGAATTTCCAGAATGTCATCAACTTATATTGCATCTGCAGGAGCTTACCTTTGTTTTCTAGCACCAATGCAACAAGTGAACATATAACAAGTAGTACTCACCACGGCAACAAGTGGAGAGCTGTACATTGACATGGCACCCACCACAGCAATACTTCCAACTAATAGTTTCCGCATGTGGCGTGTGTGGATTGTAAATGTTGAGACAACTGTGGCCACACCGAAGATTGTGAGCACCAGAGATACCATTAGCACAACAAGCTTCTGCAAGATTAGCTTGTAATAATGAAATACCCTTCTGAGCAATACAAATTAAATTTATCTTTTCTAAGAAAATCATATAAAACTTTAATTAGACCTTAAATTACCCATATTACAATGTGGCTAAAACTGTTGCATCAATAAAAAACACATAGAGAATATATTTGTTATTATTGTCTTAATTTCTGACAAGTAAAAACTGTCATCGTATTTCTGACAAGTAAAACTAGCCCTCTCCATCCACGGTGGTGTTGCTGGTGGGTGATAAACCAGCCTTGGTCGTTTTCAAATGTACACAGGCCCGCATGTAAACTGAATTTATTTTGGTGGTGTGTGTTGTTGTAAACTCTTTTTTTCTATTAGTGAAATGATACGCTGCTCTCCTGCATGTTCGAGAAATAAAAACTGGCATCGTAGAACTTAGATGCTTGTTTTATCTTACATGCACCAGAAAGAATAAGAAGGAATAAATCTTGATTTTCTAGCCAAATATTACTATGGCTGCTTCTCTGTCATTGTTATAGAGGTCAAATCTACTAATTAGTAATTTGTTTGGGGAAAATATTTACTTGTGTGCTATTTTTCCTGTACAATTTTATTATCAAACCACCACTATTTTAATGTGCATCAATTTACTACTGACACTTTTACTTAAAAATAAAGTTAATTTGGTGGAAGTGGAACTGCATAAAAAATATTCAAGAATTTTTGTGCTGTACTGTCTTGAACATTACTGTTTGTGGCCTTCCTACGATTCATTGTTTAACAAATCTAGTATGAAAATGTTACTGATAAGAAAACGCTGACGGACTAGCATTCACCTTGGGAACATCGAGTTCATCATAAAGTGTGTACCTTTTTTCCCTTGGCGCAAACCATAGGTATATACTGATGAATGAGGTTTCAAACAGTACTCCTATTGCACTGATGGTGAAGACAGTCACGTTCTCCCACCCATAACTCACAACTGGAAAGCCATACCAGCTGTATGTGAGGCAGGTGAAGAGAGTCAGGATATACGGTATGCATGAGAATTCTCCTACGCTAGCCTCCTTAATCACTCTTTTAAATGTCAATCTGGAAAACAAAGAAACAGAAATATAGTGGTTAGCAATAAACCATCCTGTGTTTTTTAATTGTGTTAGTTCAGGATGTAATCATGTACATTGGTGCTGTATAGAGAAGCATACATACTGCACATCCTGCAAGATGAAGCAAGATTGTGTTACAACAAATTTGAAGGTAAGCCTTTCTATAGAAAAATAATTGTGAGTAGAACATACCAATTATTCCAACTATTACACGTATGCTGATAACCATTCTTATGCTCTGAAGGCTTTACTGCTAGGCTTGCTTCCAGATGCAGGCGAGAAGCTAAAATCTGTTAGTAATATACACAAATGTGGCCTACTTATAGCATACAGCACACTGCAGTCGCTGAAAAGAAGAGACAAAGAAGTACTGACGCCACTATGGCAGAACATTTGAAGGTGGACTGCCTACTTTTCGTTCATATGCACTTGCTTTTTATAAATGAAGAATATTGCAAGTGAAGAATTTCACATTTATTTGTTAACAAATAAATTCCATCTGGGCATATTGAATCATCATTAAAGCTTTCATGCTTGATTGTGGTCCGTTGTTGTTGGAAGACTTGGTCAGAGCATCTATTGTTCATTTATTAAAATGCTGAGATGAGATATGTTATCAAATTTCAGATTTATTTGACCCTGCAGATGTAGTGTAACATTATAATTTCTTACTGTTTTTCATGTAAATTCTCTTAGATGCCTCTAGTTAGTGCACAAAATATAACCGAGTGTGTATATTCTTATACTATTGTATTTCCATACCCTAGATTATCTGAGTGGTGATTGCCATGCTTAATCCTAATCAGATGTAATACTTGCAACTCCCTGCAGAAGTAGCATCTAGTTTGAAACTATTTTGATGCTGTAGGTTACATATACTCTAGTTGGTCCTTTTAAGTAAATATAACCCTAATTATGTTATTTATAAAGTTGTCCCCATTTCATAATGCGTAGTGCTTACTATATGCAGTATGCTGCAACTTTCTTGATTTGAGACTGAATTATGCTAAGAATGAAGAAGAGATGAATGTTATTGTGTTAGGTAATGAACAATATCTACTCCAAAGCGTGTATATGGATTGTTGTGTGGAAGATAGTGACAGGTGATATATATATATAACTTGACCTGCGGGACGCTATGATGGTCCTCGGCATTGCGTTAAGGAAAAGATTTCTTACACAGATCAAGAAAAATCTCCGAACCTTCTTTCCTCCACCCTTACACGGCGGCCCCACGTGAGCATGGGCCGGGCTTTAAGCCATTCTTTGGTGTGGAGTTAGACGAAGAATTTTTTTACCTAGGCCACGTAAATTCACTCTCACTGAGAATCGAACCCGGGTCACTAGGGTGCTACCCGGAAGCCTTAACCCTTAAGCTAAGAGCCCTTCTCAGCAGAATATCATCAATTTGCAGGCTCGTGTGCCACCCTTATTGGTGTCAGGCATCTGGTTCCATGCTGCTTGTTTCCGTCAAATTCTTTCCAATCTAATGAAGATCATTTTGAAAAACTGTCATACACAGTACATAAATAGATTTTTTTTCTTATTGGAGAAATGTTTGCAAGTTACAGTGTGTAAATAGTGGAACATGATCGTCTCATGCATCTGTGTTGCATTCGAAGGATGGTCATAGATAGCTTCACAGACTCGTGACAACTAAATTAATTCAAGCAGAACCTTTTTTTATTAAAAGTTTTTTGTCACCATAATTCTAATAACATTAACCAGAAGTGAACTGTAGACTGCTAACATGGTTGGATCGGCATCATTCATTTCGGGCATCATTTTTTATGTTTCCACTCACTTCAGCTCACGACTCTAGTGCCGAAGGAACTTAATCAGTTCTTCAACGCATATTAAAAGCTGTCTTTACATTTGATATGCTGGCTTTTCAAATTGAGTATCTGAGCATGACAAATATAGTATCATCTGTAAGAACTCTTTTGTTAATACTGCTTCCAATCCAGTACAATGAAGCAAGGCCTTCATCCAGACACTCTGGTGTGCAGGAACGTACTGCAAGTGCTCGAAAGAACGTCTAGCTTTAAATAAACAATGTTTTTCCACAATAACGGAATTTACTCTGAATTCAATAGTATCACTGTAGATCATACTATGCGAGTCTGGCTCGCAACTGAATGTATTATTAAGTGCAGAGTAAGACATAGCTTCACCCCTTTTTTAGAGTTACAAACTCAAACATATAAAGACACAATATCTACTAATCAACCTTGCTGACGCAGGAAGTACGAAGCTCACAACTTAATTACTGCTTCATGAATAAGCCATCGTGCTTACCTCCTGGAGCTTCCTTTTTCCATGCCTCGAGTTATCATCGTTGCTGTCCTCATCGTCATCAGAGTCAGAGTCAGAAAATCTGAATCCGAGCCTGAACCTGAATCGGAGCTCGAATCAGAATCATGACCATGGTCAGAGTCGGAATCGGAATGAGGATCATTCTTGTCGGCGTCCAGCTTATTTGCCTTGGCCCAGTTGAATCCGGCCTCCTCAGTCGATGCCAAGCTCGCTATGTACGACACGTATCAACGTATGGACCACGTTAGAGCCCTTCCGTGGAAACACCAGGTCAATCATCGTGATATATCCTAACATTTCCAAACGACACGTAGTTCGGCCACTGCATCGCGATGGATTTCCGCGGCAGGATCCGACCGCCTTCTGGTTTCTGCACTTCTCCCTCCTCTGAACTCCGCCGCCCACCATCAGTTCCCTGCGGCCGGGCAGCCCCTGGCTTTTGACTCTAACAAGACATTGACATTGCAGAGCCAAACCAGGGCGCGTCTTCTGCCTCGCATATCAACCCGGACTCCTCATTGTTCTTCGTCTTGCCTCGGGGTGATGGACAGGATTCAAGGTTTGCATCTTCAGGCTCTGCCTTCTACACGAGAAAATTTGCTATATCACTTGTTTCTTTCTTCTGTTTTCCTTGGTTACAGGGGAGGATCACCAGGTTCCGGTGTACGTGTCAGGCTCCGAGGTGAATCCGATTATTCCAACTTTTCTTTTTGCTATGTTTTGTCTATGATTTATGAGCGCATCCGTAGAATGATGTGGCCCAAATGAACATAGATTCATTCACAACTTCTAAGTGATGCTATGTCTGTGTTTCCGATTTAGACTTTAGATGAATTTAATATCTCTATATTCAGTCACCGTGAGATACTTGATATGCTGCAGTACTAGTTTCAAAATGTTTCAGGAAACATCAATTTCTATTTATGATATCAGCACCCTTGTCTCTGTGTATAGAAGGCCATCAAAGTCCTGTAAAAACAGTAGTCTTGCGGATCTATGAGATGTTCATATAGCTCATGAATCAAAAAAAAACGAAGTGCCTGGACTAATTATCCAACTCTGAACATTTCCAGGTACTCCAAAAGCTTCAAGAGAAATGGAAACCCACCAAGCAACGATACCCAGCAATGTACTCCAGTGTTATCGATGGCATCATACTGGACCCATGTATGATGTCCATCCCTATTGACGATCACATGGTTCACAGAGGACATGGCGTCTTCGATACTGCTACTATTTCAGATGGGTTGAGTATTTCACCCAAACAGCTTGATCAAAGTATGATACCACATTACCACACACCTGATCTGAATATGATGCTTATTCCTTGAGCAGATGCTTGTACGAACTTGATGCACATCTGGACCGGCTCCTAATATCTGCATCTAAAGCGAAGATCGACCTATCATTTCCACGCGAGACGCTACGCAGAATCCTGATCCAGACGACTGCAGCCTCCGGGTGCAGGAATGGCTCGATCAAGTATTGGCTGACTGCCGGCCCTGGTGATTTCCTGCTGTCACCAAAGGGCTGCACGGAGCCTGCGTTTTACGCCGTCATCACTGCTGCCACCGCCTCCACCTGCAACCTTCAACCCAAGGAGGGTGTGAAAGCGATCACAACTTCTGTGCCAATGAAACATCCCTTTTTCGCCGGAATGAAGAGCGTGAACTACCTACCAAATGTGCTGGCCATGATGGAAGCAGAAGAGCGAGGTGCATACTCATCTGTTTGGATCGACGAGGAGGGGTACGTTGCTGAGGGACCGACAATGAATGTTGCTTTCGTCACGAAGTGCGGCGAGCTGGTCCTGCCGGCCTTCGACAAGATCCTCAGTGGATGCACGGCGAAGAGGCTTCTCACCCTGGCACCCAAGTTGGTTGAATCTGGCCTTCTGAAAGGTGTCAAGGCGGCAAGAATTTCTGCCTACGAGGCCAGGCAGTGCATGGAGATGATGTTCTTGGCGAGTGGCCTTCCGGTGCTTCCTGTTATTGAGTGGGACGGGCAGCCGGTTGGAGATGGTAATTGCAGTTCAGAATTACCACATTGCTTAAATGAACTTGCACATTAATATTACCTTGATTATGCGCTAATCCATTCTCATACTCTGTTCTTAACTTCATTGTGTGATAGTGATCCGCTAATGCATTCAGTTTTTTCATCATGCAGGACGAGTTGGTAAAATAAGTCTCGCCATTTATCATATGCTCCACCATGACATTAACTCTGGTCCAGATAGGATTCCAGTTCCTTATATCTGACTCAAGAGTGGCAATGAACTCTTTGATGTATCGTTGGAAGAATCAGTTCAGCAGTGTCTGTGCTCAAAAACAGAAACATGGCTCAGGTGCATTGATGTTTGGGATGCCACTTAAATCAGGAATGTCAGCCTTTTCTTTCTCTCTTTTGTTTTCGCTGTTAAAGAATATTACATAGTTTGATGCTTGCGCACAAGAGGAGAGAGGCTGATACACGTTGTTTTGTACGTAGTTATTGTAATTTTCCTTCCAAGAGGTCATCAAGACTTTAATGAAAATTTCTTCAGGACGTTGGGAAAGTTGCTTTGCATTATATTTCAAGAAGAATTTTTCTTTTGTAACTGTTAAGAAGCAAATGCGTTAGCACTGTGCCCAGAATACTTGGGCAAATCTAGAGCAAATTTCTTATTTGTCATCGAAAATTACACCCTTCTCTTATTTGCCATCAAAATATTACATTTTTTTTATTTGCCACCAGATTTAATTTCAATTCTCTTATGTGCCACTCCAATCACTTAGCTTATAGCAAAATTTGATAATGTCACAACAACGTTCAGGATAGAATACCAAAATAAGTTTGTGTCAATATGTACTTTATTTTTAAAATGTTTTTCAAAATTTTTTAACGAAAATATGAGGTAATTTTAAGTTAAAACAAAATATTGTCAATAATTTTCATCCAAAAAATTTTGAATTTTTCTTCACATATAGTATACACCGAGACGAATCTAATTTGCTAGTGTAGCACGAATAACCTACGATGAAAGTACAATAATCTAACAACCAAAGTGACCGAAGTGGCGGATAAGAAAAGTGAAATTAGATCTGATGGCAAATAAGAGAAGTGCAAAATTTCGATGGCAAATAAGAGAAGAGTATAATTTCCGATGGCAAATAAGAAATTTGCTCGCAAATCTATGTTCATTCGTATTATAGAAGTTCATCTGGAGAGTCATCGGATGGTGATTGAACACTGCAAAATGGAACCATTTCTCATCATTGTTTTCTGCATTGACCAATGCAGAGGATCTATATTAGATCGTAGAGCCCTTGTTGATGATTTTATAAATAAATGTAAATGTATTATTTAGTAGAGTAAATTTTAGAAACCTACAACTATTTGTATCAAGTAATAGAAAACTACGACCTTTAAAGATGACCTCATCTATCAATGACCCTTTCACCTTTTTGAAATGTGTATATGACAGGTGGTTCAGATTCAAAAGTCATAGTTTTGTGTTACAAAGGGTACAAAAATAGTCCTAGCTTTCAGAAATTCATCACAAAAGATACACAGCTCTCCTGTGTATTTGAGAAAAACATTCATAAATCATTTTCATTGAACAGTAATTCTGTCATTATTTTGTCTATGATTTTAGATATTGTTCATTGGCTTAATAGTGTCACAGTTATTGTCCCAGCTTCCTAAGCATAGTAAATACACAAGAATAGGATAGCAAAGCATATGCAAAACAAAGGATTGAGACATAGGAATTCTGTTGGGTTACCGTTTGGATGACCCACAGGAAAAATGGAGAAATTTTTAGGGTGAATAAGCATATCAAAGTTGATTAGGGCTATTGAAGCACTTTGCTTACCATGAGGCAGTTGTACTTTTTAATATTCATATCATTATTTTAAAAACAAAATATTATGGTCTTATCCCTTCCTTGAACCCAACGCCATATTACCAAATTATCAAAAAGAAAAAGAATCCTCTCAAGTTGCGGCTTGAGTAGACTAGAAAAAGATACAGTGCCGGAACAAATCTTGCAATTGCAGTCCAAGCGAGGTCCGACTGATTAGTGTTGCGATGGTAGTTCGTGAAGGGGAATAGAGTGCATTTCGTTTTTTTCAGAGGGTAGGAGAATAGAATTAGTGTAATGTAATAGTATTGCGTACTGCTAAGTCTCATTGACAGATTATAAAGAGTACATTGCTTGGAGGGCAAGGAGCCTTAAAGCAAGCTGGGATTAATTACAAGATCATAATCTACCATATCTGGAGATATCCCAATATACTACACAGAGGACAAGCGATGCGCAGGAACGTACTACTCCTTTACTAAATTGTTGTCATCTGTTGACTTTTTTCTTAAGTTTGACTATTTTTCTTATTCAAATAAAGTTTAAAAAATATGATATTTTTTTTAAAATATGTTTTATCACTAAAGAAACTTGAAATATAGCATATAACTTTTTGTATTTAAATTTTTTTTGAATAAGACGAATGGTCAAACGCTACGAAAAAAGTCAATAGCGACAATAATTTAGTAAAGGAGGGAGTACATGTGCTGCATCCAGAGTTCCAGAGACACTCTGGTGCGCAGGAACGTACTGCAAGTGCTCGAAAGAGCGTCTAGCTTTAAATAAATTATATCTTTCCAAAACATGGGATTTTACTCTGAATTCAACGGTATCACTGTAGATCATGCTATGCAAGTCTGGCTCGCAACTGAATGTATTATTAAGTGCAGAGTAAGACATGGCTTCACCGTTTTTTTAGAGTTACAAACTCAAACGTATAAAGACACAATATCTACTAATCAACCTTGCTGATGCAGGAAGTACGAAGCTCACACCTAATTACTGCTTCATGAATAAGCCATCGTGCTTACCACCTGGGGCTTCCTTCTTTCCATGGCTCGAGTTATCATTGTTGCTGTCCTCATCGTCATCAGAGTCAGAGTCGGAGTCAGAATCTGAGTCCGAATCCGAGTCTGAACCTGAATCGGAGCTCGAATCAGAATCATGATCATGGTCAGAGTCGGAATCGGAATCACGGTCATCCTTGTCGACGTCCAGCTTATTTGCCTTGGCCCAGTTGAATCCGGCCTTCTTATTCTCCTTCTCAGTAGACGTCAAGCTCGCTACCTCACCGGCATCCTCTGCCCGATGCTCACCGGCCTTGATCTTCTCCTCGTCCTTGCTGCCGGTGTCCTGATCCACAGGCAGCAGGTTGCTCTTTTCCCCATCGGCGGCGCGGTCAGTCGCCTGCACAGCAGTCAGCGGTTCCGAGGAGGCCCCGGAGGTGAAGATGACCACCGCAAGGAGGAGGAGAACGGTGGCTGAGCAGCAAGCAGCGGCGGATCTTGCCATGTTGGTGACGGCGAGATCGAGGCTGGTCACCAATGGAACGGTAACTGACTAGTGAGTGGTACTGGTAGGTGAAGCGTGCAGGCTCTGTGACAAGGGTCAGCTCGGTGATGGCAACACAGGGAATCGGGTGGTATGTGGTGGAGGGCGTTGTGCAGATGCCACCGGTGTGTACAGGTTTTACTAGAAGACGGTGAGTCACGTTGTTATCTCGTCCCTGTTTATGTTATTCTTTACTGTTATTTTCTTTTTGGTCGTAGTTAACACGCCCTGAGATTAAGAAAAGAAAAGAAAAAGGCCATATAGATGAGATCCTAGAAAGAAACGATTACTCTTGCTGCTCGTGCGCGCTACTTATATTGCACCAGAAAAGTGGTCATTTCCTCGTAGCACAGCATACCAGTGTGTGTACCATTTTTGAGTGGTTTATAATAACTGCGTGCTAATTGATGACGTGTAAATTTTGAATATTGTTGTTCCTGAAAGAACAACGGAATGTCTGAAATTTGTGAGATGATGGAGCTCTTCTTTTTGATCGCCCCCCACCCCCTTCGTGACAAGAAATCTTTTTGGAGGCTTCATATATAAACAAGTTGCCTGCCCTACATACGTACAAGTGGTCTTTTACCATTCTTTAAATAATACCTTGATAATGAATTTTTAAATGTTGTATCTATATATCTAAAACATGTGCTTTTTTTCAAACACAAAATGGCCACCCCATGCCAACCACTTGTAGGTTTCAGACGTTTCTTTTTTTGTTCCTTCTTCTTGCTTACGCTTAACTTTGCCTTTTTTCTGTTCCTTTTGAATCTATTCTTTTCGTATTTCATATGGGTTTCATCTCTAGTCTACCCCAACTTATTTGGATAAAAGGCTTTGTTGTTGTTGTTGTTTTTGTACAAATACCAGGTTTCGAGACGTTGGATAGTTGCGCTAAGTGAATACAACTATTCGATATGCACTAAAACTTCTTACATCTACATCCTTAAAAACTTCTCTATTAGTTTCCAGTCCTTCCATCTTTCTTGTGACAACTTTTCATCTAGATCCTTCGTGAACAATAATTTCATTATCACTCCTTCCACTATTTGTCCGATATATTGCATCTAGGTCCTTCACGAATCTTTATTTCAGTCTTTGCATCAAACTTCTTACATCTAGATCCTTGAAAACTTCTCTATTAGTTTCCGGTCCTTCCATCTTTCTTGTGACAACTTTTCATCTAGATCCTTCATGAACAATAATTTCATTATCGGCCCTTCCACTATTTGTCCGATATATTGCTTCTAGGTCCTTCACGAATCTTTATTTCTTTTCAGTCCTTGCATCATTAAGAAGAGAAAACAATGTTTTTAATATATACCCTTCCAATTTTTACACAACCAAGTTTTATTTACATCACTAGCTACTACCGGAGATAGATGTATAGAAGTAGTCTTTTGAAATGGAGTAACATTTTTTACAAAATTATTTTACCTAGTGTGTAAGGTGTCCAACACCATACAACAATTATACAATCAAATTTCCTTGACATTGCCAAATGAAACTAGTGACATGAACAAATGAGAGGAAAATTTTGAAATAGAATAAATATTTTTTCATAAACAAAACAAGAAAGAAATATAATTAAAAGAGAGTTGTGAAATATCAAGATTTGAGTTTTCTTTTATTTTTAATATATTTTTCACTTCGCTCTCTCCTTTCATGAATATTTCTCAGCAATCACAACCACTGATGTCTGAGTGAGCTAGCCAAACAACAAACCATATCAACGCACACACAGATAGTTGCTCTTGATATGTCATAAGTTTTACACATGATTTCATTAACATCCCTGTGGCCTACTTAAGCAATAATATTTTAAGTTATAAGCTTGTTGGCTCACATTTGCCTTCTCATGCTGACCTCTCTATTCGTGCACATGCACATATAGGCACTCACTTCCATTTTGCATTGTTATAAATTATTGAGTAAAATACACTAGCTATCCTTAAACTTGTTCCGATGTATAATCTG
Organism: Chloris gayana; assembly: GCA_031894775.1. Classification (NCBI taxonomy): domain Eukaryota; kingdom Viridiplantae; phylum Streptophyta; class Magnoliopsida; order Poales; family Poaceae; genus Chloris; species Chloris gayana. The sequence goes on along the minus strand of JAUNZO010003845.1, from coordinate 202,604 downwards.
GATCCATGAACTTGGAAATCGCACAAATGTATCCTTTGAACTTTTCTAGTGATATCATCTAGGTCCATAAACTTGTTAGTTGCAGAAACATATCCTTTAACTTATCTTTTGGTGTCATATAGGTCCACAAATTTATCATAATGTATAAATCTACCTATATGGCATTTCACTTGTCATTATTTGACCATTTTTGGTAAGAAAAATGGTAAAAAAAAACTTCAACACGTTAGATCTATATAGCGTGAAGATGTCACCCTCAGGCAAACATGACAGATCGTCAATGGTGGAAAATAATGACTAAGAGCAGCATGTGACATGTTTTTGTCATAATCACGGTTAACAAAATCTACTATAGTATAATTGTTTTTTATCAAAAAAATTGAATGGCAAAACCAAGGGAAATTCATTTTTGTTACTCATGTTTGGTTTATGGTGAAAGCCAGTGGTCCACTCAAATCAGACCAGAGTTATTTTTTCGAAAACCAATTCAATTTTCTAACGATAGACACAATAGAGATGTGGACCTAAATGATACAATATGACAAGTTTGAGGATGTGTTTGTGCATTATTCAAGTTCATTGACCTAGATACCACGAGACAAGTTTAGGGATGTGTCTGCGCAATTTACATGTTTATGGACCTAGATGATATTACGTAGCAAGTTTAAGGATTGATGCATTTTACTCTAAATTATTATGAGCAAAAGTTCATTAGATTATAATCAGAGTCAATTCTTCTGTTTTTTTTAGCAAATCCCATTAGAATGTGCACATTGAACATGATGCAAACACTAGAAACTCACGGTTGATTAACATGTAGTCCAAGATATTATTTCATACCGATGAAAACCTTCGCTCGAAAAAGGTTGCTTCAGTGGCTAATAAAAGTTAATATATATTTCTGATATAACATTTATAGTTTTGTAATATATTAGCCACCCTACACTGATTTCATTGTAACTGAGAGTTTTTTTTTATAACTAGAATTGAGAGTTTAGTCTGGCCCAAACCAAATAATTGTCCCGCTCCTGCAGCAGAGCACAACTGTACAACCCAGAGCGCGGGAAGCAAAAGAGTTTCCCGCGTCGAAGCGGCCGTCGCTCCATTTCCATTCGCCTTTCCCCCGATCCTGTATAGGGTTCCCGCCGCCTTCGGTACCCCATGGCTCCCAAGCGCCGCCGCGCCAAGGATAGCACGGCGTCTCCGCCGCCGCCTCCTCTGAGGATGCCGAAGCAGCAGCCGGTGGTTGTCTTTGCCCACGGCGCCGGCGCTCCTTCCACATCCGAATGGATGATCCAGTAAGATCTCTCCCTCTTTATGCTGCATTCTCGCTAAGAGGTGCGCTTCCCATTAAAGTCGACGCGATTCTTTGCTGAAACGGCGGATTGATTCTTCTAGCTGGAAGGAGATGGTGAGAGACGCGCTGGACGCGGTTGAAGTGGTGACCTTTGACTACCCGTGTGAGTTGATTCCCTTGAACGACATCACCCTGCTTCATCTGCCAGATCGAATCTGGCGAGAAGTGAACTGTTGCGTGCCAATGTGGTTGTAGATATGTCGGGCGGGAAGCGCAGGCCGCCGCCAAAGGCAGAGAAGCTTGTTGACTATCACCTGGCCGTGGTGAAGGATGCTGTCTCCAAGCACCAGGGACACCCTCTTGTTCTGATGGGAAAATCCATGGGATCGAGGTACGTTTGTGTTGACAAGGATTCTGTTCATGTTTCAAGATTTTAGTGTCTATCATGCCTCTTGAGTTAGATGTTCAGTTGATCTAAAAAATAGGGCCGTTACCTTTTTCAGGGTGAGCTGCATGGTGGCAACCTCAGAGGATGTTGATGTTTCTGCAGTTATATGCTTGGGCTACCCGCTAAAGGTTTCTCACGCTCTATCTAGCCTCTAGTTTATTGGCACATGTCTTCTTGGTTCTCTTGTCCCAGAATTTTGTCTGATGTTGATTATAACTATGAATTTTGTCCAAAGTAGTAGTGGATTATCTTTAAGCTTATCAGACCTATAAGATGGCTGCGTTCCCTAAGATAAACCATACTTTTTTTTTCCAACCAAGAATGTTTTCCACCCCTGCCTTTCAGAGGAATCTGGCCTTGATCAAATGCATTTCAGCCCAACCCTCCTACAACTAGAAACTCTTACCAACCTTGATAGAATCATAATTAGGGGAACCTGTTTTCCGTTCATCTCATTTTAGTTTTCAACTTAGGGTGTGAAGGGGGCGGTACGGGATGAGACCCTGCTGCAGCTGAAGGTTCCAACAATGTTTGTTCAGGTAGTAGAGGAAAATAATTGTTTTCTGATATGTCCGACTAAAATATTGTAAATAGATGTTTTTTTGTTGGCTTCTGTTAACAGGGTAGTAAAGATGGTTTGTGCCCCTTAGATAAACTTGAGTCCACTAGCAAAAAGATGATCTGCAAGAATAAACTGCATGTTATTGATGGTGGTGATCACTCTCTAAAGATTGGCAAAAAACACCAAGAGTCTACCGGAGTAAATCAACATGATGCTGAAGTGGAAGCTGTTAAAGCGATTGTGCATTTTGTCCAGAACTCCAGCAATAGTTCAACCTAGCCGTTCTGTATATTTCACTTGTGACCTAGTGGTTGCTAGATGTTGACCATTTGATTTCGTAAAAGATAAATATTTCCATGTGGTGTTTGTAGTAAAAGATGGGAGTTCTGATTACCTTCTGAGCTGTCACTATGTCTGTTTCATCACTAACTCACTGGAATTATTCTATTGCTATTATTCACTGTAAGGTGCATGGCCAGTTCCTGAACTTGTGACGGGGTGCCATATATATCATTGATCTCTTAAGTTGCAGAATCAGATCCTTGAACTTGCTAGCTGGTTCTGTGTGGTATACCTGTCACTAAATTTTCCAACTTGTTATTAGTATTAATCAAGTTATTTGTTATTTACTTTACCAAATTCTACCAAGAGGCTCATTTGTCTATCTATATAAAAATGCACCCAATTAGGTAACTGAATATATAAAAATAATGACTTAGAAGCAACTGTCATACTTGTGAAAAGATTTTGGTTATCATTATTTCGTTCAATGCCATGTTATATCCAGATTCATGTAACATTAGTTGATGAACTATGTGGTTTAATATTTGTTATGGACCAAAAGGCCCACCAGGGCTTAAGCACCGAAGAGTGCGAGAAGCAGCTAGCCGTAATCTAGGAAAGCAGCTAGCAGTGATGCGAAGAAATAGGCAAGCAATGGTCGTGTTGTCTGTCCTGTCTCTCTTATTCGGCAGCTATATGTAACAAGCACAAGCCCACCCCAGTGAACCCACAAGGCTGCAGTCCGCAATGAATGGACCAAAAAGATTCAACGCTCTAGAAAAAAATAACATGATTTACTTACTACTTGGTGATAACTCGTCGTGCATGTTAAAGCTATATATATTTTTTATAGTACCAGAAAATAAACCAAATGGTGATATTTCTAGAGCGTTGAATCTATTTCCAACTGTGGATATACATCTGGAACGCCCAACTATGAGTATTCTTTAAGACAAATTTGGGTACCTAATTCCTTCTAGGATGGTCATTTTTTTAACTAATGCAGCATATGAAACACTAATAACCATAATATAAAGAGATAATCAGTTTTGCACTTTGTTGTCGTTCTTATCTCGAACACGCGGGAGAGTTGTTTTCTCTCTCGAACACGCATGAGAGTTCTGTATCATTATATTAAGAAGAAAAAGGGATGGGTAAGGTTTTACATGCGCCGATGCGCGCCTTTTTGGCAGAAATGACGACCTCAAAATACCCATGCTAATCACCTGGGAGTGGAGCTGTTAGGAAGGATAATCCTCTAGCTCCAGTCAACTCCCAAAGTTTGCACTCCTCTCCAGCTTGCATGAGGGCACCAGCTAGGTTCAGGCACCAGCATGCGGGAGAGTTGTGTATCTTTGAAGACTTTGTTGCTTTCTTTATAACATGTTTCAAGAGTGGCCAATAATTTCTGAATGTTTTCAATGATTTCTTGCAGCTGCTATAAGGCTGATTTTACAGAGCTCAAAACAAATTTTGATGTGTCATTGCTCCATTCTTTTCTTTTATTCCAACATTTAACTTGTTCAGTCTATTTGCCTTTAGCTTACTTATGACCGAAGAACATCCCTTTGTTCTGGATCTTCATGGAACTACTGTTTGAAGATGAAGTTGCTAGTAATTAACAAACAAAATGATAACTGGATATCCAAATAGCTTCATTGTATCTCCTTGCATGATAGATTGTAACAATTATGCTTCTGGAGAGAAGAGATTATACTAGTTTGAGGTTAAGGTTTATGTCTATTAGTGTACATATGACTAGTTGCCACTTCTATATCCTTTTCTTGCTCGGTATCATTGAGTTTCGATGCTTTCTCACATCTGCTGTAAATGCAGTACACAATCAATTGGAGAATGCCTGCTAAGCACCCAACACAGTTTGGTGACTTCACGAGAAAACAAGTAAATTAGTATAGCAATATAGCAATATAGTTGCCTCAAATGAAAGCACATGAACCAGATTAAACTGACCATGATGTAAGGATCACTTCCTAGTATTCCATATACCAACCAGATTAAACTGGCCAAGAAGGAGAACAATGACAAGTTAAAAGGCATGAACTCCACACTTTTCGTCCTCAAGACTTGTTTCTGCATCATATGAGTACAGAAAGGTTAAATTGTTATGTGATGTGCCAAAATAATAAAATTAAATGATGATGTTATTATAGCAGAAGGATTAAATTGTTGGCAAGAGGGATGACTATATCAGTGTTATTATTAGTTTTTTCCCTCTTGTTTTGTGATGTCTTTCTGAATGCATGTTCTAGTAGTAACTTGAGATATGTGATCAGTGCAGCTTTCTATTTCCTGTCACATGAATTTTAATTTGACCACTAGTATCCTAGGATTAACTTGCATTTGTTTGTCTATCTATTACTTATAGTACTTACCACAGCTATAAGAGGAGAGCTGTACATTGACATGGCAGCAACCATACCAATGCTTCCGACAAATAGCTTGCGTATGTGGTGGGTGTGCATCACAATGCTTGACAACAGCACAGTTACACCAAAGATTACCAGAATAGAAGATACCATTAGCATGACAAACTTCTGCAAGGTGGTATTGTAAATAGTTAAATATTTATTTGGGCATAATTCAGTCCTATAAAAAGAATATAAAATATCCAATGTGAGATGCATGTGTGAAATTTTCACTATTTCTACCCATTATGATGCCCTCTCATGCCTGTTGGACCCCTTAAACCGTGATGCAGAGGAAATTGGTCTGTCGATTACTGCATATTTGATCTAGATGTGATTGCAGCTATGGAGTTGTACTGTGAGATGAAAAGTGTAACATTGTTGCGTTAAATCTTTTTAAGAAAATCATATCCAATGTTTCTTTTGGTTTCTATGTGTACAAGAAGAAAATAAGGTAAGCCTTTTAATAGGATGATTATTGTTTTTCTTTCCTCTGATCTGTTTTTATAGAGTCAAGCCTTTGGTGTTTCTTTTCGTTCAGAAATACAGCTAATATAAGCCATATGGAAGTTCTTACCTGGAAACACTGCTATGTTAATTTCCATTATTTAATACTTACAGATTCACATGACATCTTGTTATTGCACTGCTTCTTGAAATTACGGTTTTTCCATACTCAAATATTATTTGCATGCTCAAGTGTTAAGGCCAAAGAACTAATTAACTTTGAAATTTTAACTGAACATGTAACTCATCCATTTTAATTACCCGTATGCTAATACATAATTTCGTATTTGTTTCCTGTGAAAAGGCTGTTTGGATCTAATTTCCAGCAGAGATTGTGCTTTTGTTTTCTTTTCTAAGTAACATCAAGCAACTGTCATACTTGTTTTTTAATTTACTAAATCTAGAGGAAGGTAAATGGCTAAAGAAAATAGGCAGATCTTAGCATTCACCTTGGAAAATTTTGAGGCTAACCATCTTGAAGTCATTAAATATTACCAACCTTTTTTCCTCTTGGTGCATACCATAAGTATATGCTGATGAATGCGACTTCAAAGTTAACTCCTATTATGTTGATAATGGAGAGAGTCAGGTTTTCCCAGCCAGAGCTCACAACTGGAAAGCTGTACCACATGTACTCGAGGCTGCTGAACAGAGTCAGGATATATGGTATGCATGAGAATTCTCCCACACTGGCCTCTTTTATGACTTTTTTAAATGTCAATCTGGAAAACAATGTCACAAAAATGTATCTATAAGTAACATGGCATGCTGTGTTTCTTATCATGCTAGTTGAACAACATAGTCATATTACTCATATACATTGGTGCTGTATATAGAAGCATGCTGACTGCACATCCTGCAAAACAAAGAAACAAGGTCAGTGTTACCGTTTTAGAATGTTGATATAATTCACTTTACTCCATAAGAAGGCAAAGCGTTCTGTCTAAAACAAGGATAAAATTTATGCAGTTTTGGACTGAAGTTACCTATAATTCCAATTATCACGTGTAGGCTCGTAACCATGGTTATATTCTGAAGGTTTTAGTATTTTGCTGGCAGGCAGGAACTAAAATTTGCCCAATGATTCATTGTTGACAATATGGTGATCTATTTATAGTGTGCAGTTGTTGGTTAGAGCAGGAGACAAAGGTACTGCTCAAGCCCCTATGATGCAATATTAAATGTTGAAGTGTCTACTTTAGTACATATACGAACAAACCATTTTTTGTTCTGTGGACTGAAAGTAATGCAGACAGTCTTTCATAATCATATTTGGTCCCACACCTACCTAATCAATTCCACCTATGTGCTTTCAAGGATCATAAAAGCTTTAATGTGATTCCAATCCTCTGTTGTTTGATCACTACCTATGTGAGATATGATGTGAAACTTTTTTATTTCCTTGATAACAATACAACTTTTGCTTTATAATTTTGCATTTACTGCTCTTTGATATCTCTTAGTAACGCACAAGGAAAAGGAAAGAACAAAAGGACTGGATCATAGTAGCTAATTGTATCATCATCTGCTGTTATCTGATAAGGCAAAGAAGAAACTGTTCTGAAAAAGATTACTGCTTGCAATTATTTGATACAAGTAAGTATTTTGACCTGGAACCATTTGATGCTGTTGTCTACTTCATGTGAATAGAACTGTAATAATATATTGTTTTTATCGCTGTTGTCAATTTGGAATTTGTTTGCTCCTTACCACATGCTGATGTTACAACCAGCAGTTATCTGGTATTGTGATGCAACAAAGCCTACCTACCTCTTAGCAGCTGATTCTTATGAGCCTTCCCAGTTGTGTCATATTGTGGCCACGCACAGTTATTTTCAATAACGATATAAGATACTGAAGAACATCATATGATCCTGGCATCAAATCGTAACTGTCAAAATTTGATTTCTTATTTTTAGGTTCAATCCTGGAAGACTTGTCAAACTTAATAATGGCTGGTTCCTTTGATATCAGGCATCAAACTGTCAAGCATATGCATGTCAAAATCCTCTAGAAGAAATATTGATAGTTCACTAAAATGAGCTATAAGTTGTTTTAAAAAATAACTGTTCCTATCACTTCAAAAGATTAGGGATGTCTAGTAAATGCGCTAACGTGAAGCCCTTTTTTGATCTGTAAAATGGTCTTTACATGTCACCATTCTGTCTGATGCTTTACAAAGTGCATTTACTAGAGCTCCCATGATGGTGCGTCAGTCCTGATGCATCTCTGTTTAAAGAACGGTGTCAAATTATACTACTGGAAGAACTGAATAGATGTTATATTGAATATCATTCATGAGTAACATTTTCATTAATCTGATAACCGTTGTCCTTTTGTCTCTGCTTCTCAGCCTTCAATGTCAACGAGGAAATTGGCTTAACATGGTCAATGTATGTTGTTGCATCTTGCGGTGCATTATATAGATGTACAAGATTTGGGGGTCACCAAACTTTCCCTAGACGTAAAGCAAGTATCATGAAGAGTCCAGATATACTCTTCAATCTCTTCAGTCGTAGCTGTAGCGTTGTAGACAATAAGAGCATAGCTGAAGGTAAGACTTGAGTAGAAGGTAAAAAACAAACAGCCTGACATTCCTCCTGCTGTCGCAACAAAAACATGGTACCGATTGACAGGAAAAATTGGACACAGGAACCTGTATTGGTTATGATCTGACAAACATGACTTTTCCAGTTGCTCGTAAGATATCGTAGTATCGGGCAAAGATCTGAGTGCCTATGCTTAGAAATTGGGTCACCGTCCTTTTTGGAATGCAATCGATGGTTACCACATACCAGGAACTGAACTCATCTGGTCACTTTGGTAAGACCACCCTGGTTAGCCAACACCCCGAAGTCTGTGTTATGCTTGATGCCTTGATGGGGCCGCTTGAGTTTTTAAAATGAATCCTCTACTTGTGAGATAATAGTATACTCATGTAAGAAGTCCTTTGTTGATATTTTTTACACTTCAGTGCGTTGTACATTGAATTTAGACCGTTAGCTCAAAGATCTTCGCTCAGGCATCTTTGGGACCGGTTCAGTCAAAGCAGCTGAGCATAGTGCTGTCTCCCGTGCCAAAAAATTATTGTTTAAAGAAGTCCTTTCATCGTTACCAAATACTCCCTCCATTATTTAGTATATGGTGCCTACTTTATGCAGCACTGATAATAGTCCAGCTCTTAGGCCGACTAAAGAGTCATCAAGATAAGATATAAGTTTTCTAATATTAACATTATGGAGCACTAATATAGTCCAACTCTTAGAATATAAGCTTTCTAATAGTATCATTATGGAGCACTGGTAGTCCAACTCTTAGGTTGTATGCCATTGTCCAGTAAATATGCCGCACATACTTACATGCAGGGTTTGAAATCCCGACCGGTTTCCGGCCAGTTTCGCAGTTTCCGGAGATCCTCGTCCGGGCCGATTTCATCGGGAGACCGGGATCCTGGATTTGAATTTTGAATTTTTTGAAATTTTAAAAGAATTTGATATGAAAATTACATAAAAAAAATAGAGAAAATTTGATGAATTATGGTGAAATCAAATCTTAAAAATTTTCAAGTTTGAGTTATGAAAAATTAAAGTCAGTCACAAGTGAAGAAAGAAATAGAAAAAAAAAGCAAAACCTTATTCCCGCCTCACCACACGGACCGGACGCACCACCGGACATTTCCCCGACCGGACGACCAGGAGAGCTCCCCATCCGGCGTCCTCCGCCGTGCCCACCGTCCGCGCCGCTTCAGCCCGCCGCCTCCGACCGGGATCCCGCCCGGGAGCTCGGGATCCCGACGCCACCGCCGCGCGATGCGGTTTCTCCATCGGGATCCCGGACTTCGCCACCGGGAAACCGACGTCTAAGAGCGGGAATCCGGTCCTCCCGGCCGGGATTCCGACAGCGCCGGCAGTGAACGTGCCCATCTGCCAACCGAAGGTATGAATGCCAACTCGATTTTGTTTTATTTTCTTTGTATATTTAGGTTTGTGTATTAGAAATAGTGCAGTAAAAAATAGAGCATTTGTGTATTGAGTTCATGTTTATCTATCATAGTTTGTATTTGTCATCGACGTATTAGTTGTGGACTTCATTTAGGGACTTGTAATTGAACTATGTGTGATGGGTGTATGTTTTATGTCTTTGTCATGTATTCGTGATGGATGAATGTTTTACGTGTCATGAATATGCGTACAAATATTATGGAACTGTTATGCCAATTTTTTAGATTAATTCTGAGCCTTTTTTTCATGTTTTAACCTCCCATCGGATTTTGTAAAACAGTCACCGGGATCTCGGTAACCCCGTCCGGAATCCCGGTAATCCCGGCCGGAATCCCGGTAATCCCGGTCGGAATCCCGGTCCGTCCCCTCTGGTCTGCCAAAATGAAATTCGTCCGGATTCCGGACCGGAATACCGGTTTCCGTGAAAACCGACGTCCCGGTCTTGAGCGGGATTACCGGGAGAAACGGGAATGTAAACCTTGCTTACATGCACTCAACTCTATTATCAAAGTTACAGTTGATGCTGGAAAAGTTGTCTGTCATTAAAGATAGTTGATATACAAGGTTGTAATTAGGACCATCCGTTTCCGGCATCTACTTTTCATTAATCTTTAGTGCTCCACAAACTTCGTATCATATGATTCTTGATGGGCCGGCATCATGGCAAAAATAGTATAATCATTCTTGAAGTCCATGTCAGTGTTATTGTTTCCACTCAGGTATAAATATTCATTGAACTTAGACCGCTTACCTAGCTATAAGGACCGGCCTTTCTCGGAGTGAATGCATGACTAAAAAATCAAACCTGAAAATTACATTTATGTTTAATTAGATACGAGAGAAGGTAGTGGCATTTGCGTCAAATGAATCTATAACCAATTATCACAATTGTCATTTTAGAAGAGAAAAGATGGATGACAACCCGTAAACTCTGCACAAATGCTTTTTATTATGTTTGTACCCGTGAAAGATTAATATAATGATACACAACATTTCCATGTATTTGAGGAAAAAAAAACAATAGAGACACACACACAGACACCCCCCAACACACACACACACACAGAGAGAAGAGAGAGAGAGAGAGAGAGAGAGAGAGAGAGAGAGAGTAACTAAAAGTAAACCAAGTTTCCCAATATTAAGAATAAATAAATAAAAAGTTCTACTGTTGTCAATTAAAAGAGGGTGTATAGGTTAAATCATTCTTAATAATGAATTTGATAACACCAACCTTATGTTATCTTTATACACAAATTTTATCTATTTTTATCAAAGTTAAAAGGAGTTGACTTAAGACAAAGGTTATCAATGAATTGGCCCATTTAGTCCAACTATATACGGCCCTTTCCTCAACACAAACAATAAACTTTGTAACAAAGATGTTTTCATTTTTTGTGAGTAGTGATAAAGGTTTAGAACTTGTCAATTGACTAGTGGCAAAGACAACTGGATGAAGCAGACCATTTCCTTCTAGTGAATGTTTTTTTTCTGGTCCCGAGTTAAAAAAAAAAGGCGAAGTTTGTTGAGAGTAGATTTGGCAGGATCATGCAAGACCACCTTGAATTAAAAGTTTCCTTATAAGGCAGCCAGAGTCCATAAGTTATTACTGCATGTACTTCTTTCAGTTTGGCTCCCCCTGCTTACTCCTATTCAATGGAGTCTAGAAAGGAATCAAGCAGCATCTACCTACTTTGTTCAGATTCTCTACTAACAGTTCGATATGTGTACCAATTGGTTTTGGAATTTACCTGGCTAGAGGCGACTCACATGCTCACATGTATGACCTATATTGCTTTTTAAAAACAATATCAACGATGCAATGCATGCAACTGATGAAAGGGGGAAAGGACAAACTGCAAATGTGTACACATGACATCCAAGTTACGTGAACTGCGCGATTAACCTTGTATTCAACACAACAATGTTGGACGCCGCTCATGTTTCTACCACGCGGCAATAACAACGTCAATACGATCTCCTTCATAGAGGGACCAAATTTTTTTGGGAGCAACTTTTGTAAGCATAGGTTCTAGTGTCCATTAGGTATGCCATTCTTGATTGACATGCGATTTGTGCTATAGATCCTTTAGTAGAGGAGTGTTTTAAGTGTTAATTGTATCATATAGCTTGCAAGGTGTCTGGTTGGCATAGGGTGGACAAATGTCCACATGCACACCGAAGTATTTCTCATGTTTTCGAGATGCCCCAAAGGGAAATGACCTTCGGTTTTACATAGTATGAATTTGACACTTCTTCATTTTATAACACAAACACATGAAGAGGTAGGAAAAAGCAAATAAGTGTTGCAAATAGCACCAAAAGCTGATTTTCACCTTCCACACCCTAATACTCACTTCCCCCACGTACCAGATTTCCACAAATCTGCTAGTTGAGAAACTGCATGGACCGATGAACCGGTCAAGGTCAGAGCATGCAAGGCCCTGTCCTGAATCTTGTGGACCTTCTTCCTAAGTGTTTCCCCGTCTCCACTTTGCATTGCACATGTGACGGCTCTAGCAACCTCCTCCTTGAGTACCAGCCCAGCATGGCTAAGCTTGACACGAGTTGCCACCCCAAGTTGTCCCTCCAGCATTGCCGCATTGATCCTTTGCTCTGCGTAGAGTGGCCAAGCAATCAAAGGAATACCATTCAGAAAACCTTCTAAAACCGAGTTCCACCCGCAGTGTGTTACGAAACACCCAACTGAAGAGTGACTGAGAATGGAAGTTTGTGAAGCCCATGACGGGACTAGCAAACCAACACCTCTTGTCCTCTCGACGAAACCCTCAGGCAAAAAATCAAAGGCCTCGTCGCTACCCATCTGAGAACCAAAGAATGAGCCACAACCCAACGGATCATCACTGGGTCTTTTGACGACCCAAATGAACCTTTGCTGACTCATCTCCAGCCCAAGTGCCAGCTCAGCAGTTTGCTGCCATGTCAGCGTGCCACCGCTCCCAAGTGACACATACACCACTGACCTTGGAGGCTGCCGGTGTAGCCAGCTCATGCACTCGTGATCCTTGTCCGCCACGGCCGGCCTAGTCCACACCACCGGGCCGATTGCATGGACCGACTGATCCGTACCATTTATGCTGCTAACCACCTCTGGCTCTAGCTCCGGGAAGGAGTTCACGAGGAACCCATCCACCTTCCCGTACTCTTTGGCTCCATGGAGGAATTTGATGTACACCTCGCTGCTCCGGTCTGCGAGCATCGGGCTCGGCAAGTCTGAAGCCATGATCGGCATGCAGCCGGGGAGGCGGATCGGCTCCGTCAAATCCCTGAATTCCCCCGCGATCGTCGCGTCGAGCTCGGGGAAGTGCCTGATGAGGGACAGCGCCGTCAACGTCGACGGGAAGTACATGTACACGGGGACGCCCAGCTCCGCGGCAATGCCGCTCGCGGACTTGAAGCCCACGTCGACCACCAGCGCGGCGATGGGCGATGACGTGGCGAGCGACTGAATGACGTGGCGAGCGCGTGGAATGTTGGAGACGATGGCGTGCGCGAGGCGTTCGCGCACGGAGGCTGGTGGAGGGAGCGCGTCGGCGGGTGGGCCCGGGAGCGTGACGAGGTCCACTCCGTCGGGCACCATGGCGGCGACCGCGAGGTACTCCTCGGACGGCGTGGGCGTGGCGGGGTGAAGAAGAGCGTCGCGGCGAGGCCATGGTCGGTGACGAGGCGGCGCGCGAGCTCTACGAGGGGGATGAGGTGGCCCATGCACGGGCTGCACAGCATGATCACTCGCCGCCGTGGAGCTTCCTGTTGGCCGTGCTCCATGCCGGAGGATGATGGCGATGGTGACTGCCTCTTCGTTTGTCTGGCTGTGGCCCAAGAGGTTGTGGTAGTAGTTCCTGGGGTGCCGTGTTTGCGTTCTTACTGAGTTGATAATAAACTCTGTACTGTATTTTTGTTAAGTCTCGCTAGGTCAACTCATTGGTACAAGCGAGAAGCCAAACGGCATCTTACACGACCTAGCAAAATGGTCAGAATGGAAATGGATCTAGATCGGATTCTATCAGTAGATGAGATACAGGCATTGACCGCGAAAGTTACGGTTGATGCTAATAAGAGTACAATACTTGAGCATCTCCAACAGTTTATTAATATTAGATTTTACCTCCTTTGTAAAAGGATAATTACTCCTTATTGAAACTATAGCATGAGTTCACTTAACATCCTAAACTATATACGAAACCGTTTGTTTTAATCTAAGTTTTCCATACCATTCATTTTTCACCCTTTGAGTGGTTTTGTTGAGTGGTTTTGCTACCATGACGTCCGAGGTAGACCAGAGTCAATACTATAGGCGGGAAAGACCTCCGCATGCTCGGCGACCTCGATGCATAGCTTTATAACCCACCTCCGTCTTGACATTGCCCCTCGCACCCCTTTGCCTCCACACGTCCAGTACCTCGCACGGGGACTTCACCTTCATACCCGCCACCACCACCTTGTCGGACATGACAAGTGAGTCTGAGCCTTTCTTAGTCATCAGGGCGGCAAAACCACACTCAACAAAACCGTCCAAGAAGGAAAGTGAATGTTATTGCACACTCGAAGGGAGTAGAGCAAATGGTTTCATAGTTCAGGGGCAGTGGCGTAGGACAGTAAAAAAAGGTGTGGCGGAATTGTTAGTATAGACTATGACCAGTAAACAAAACCCACTTTACATGTACAATAATTGGCTATTGCTACTACAAAATATAGCTTTGTTCAGTGATGTATATATAATGTATTGTGGTAACTTGAAACAGAAACAGCTAGATGATATCCAGCGCGTTGCCGCGGCACATTATATAGTATGGAAAAAAACATTTCACAAACATCTAGAAAAGAATGTAAATAGAAACGGAAAAGAGATATGAACAAAAGGTGAAGTTAGTAATGGAGGTATTTAGAGGAAGTAGTTTCTCTACCTTAATTTGTGGTCACCGGATAACATTAAGTGACATGAAGATATTGATGCATGGGTGGATATATGGGAATCAGAGGTGATAATCGGGAGTGCTAATTAACTTTCAAGATGACACGACAGAGATTTGAAAAGTTCAAAATAGCTCCTAATTGTCAACATTCAATCTTTATCTACATGACAAAGATTTGATTTGTTAAAATTATTTGAAATGATGCGGCGCAACGTGGAGCTAGAAAAATGGCATTGAATGGCTAGTGGGTTGGAGATGATGTGGCGCAACGTGGAGCTAAAAAAATAGCATTGAATGACTAGTGGGTTGGAGATGATGTGGCGCAACATGAAGCTAGAAAAATAACATTGATGAACTCTTAGTGGGTTGACCTTAATTTGTGGTCACCGGATAACATTAAGTGACATGAGGATATTGATGCATGAATGGATATATGGGAATCAGAGGTGATTATCGGGAGTGCTAATTAACTTTCAAGATGACACGACAGAGATTTGAAAAGTTCAAAATAGCTCCTAATCGTCAACATTCAATCTTTATCTACATGACAAAGATTTGATTTGTTAAAATTATTTGAGATGATGCGGCGTAACGTGGTGCTAGAAAAATAGCATTGAATGACTAGTGGGTTGGAGATGATGTGGCGCAACGTAGAGCTAGAAAAATAACATTGAATGGCTAGTGGGTTGGAGATGATGTGGCGTAACATGGAGTTAGAAAAATAACATTGATGGACTCTTAATGGGTTGTATCTTTTACATATAAGTAGATTAAAGACACAAATGAGGTCGGTAGACAAACCAGCGATGAAGCACACAAGACACCAGGTCAATGCTACGAGCCTTTGAAGTTCAATCAATCCTGATCGATTGCAAGTAATAGGCATAATTTAGCAAGCAGCCAAGCACACTGCGGACATCTAGCTAAAATACACTACCACCTACAGCCTGCAGGCTATACGGGATTATACTAAAGTTCTAAATAAAACCTCAAAAAGGTTTAGATAAAGGGAGTGATCATACGACAATATTCAATTATCCGTCTAGCCCCTGGTTGTCGCTGTCAGTTTTGCAATTTCGGCAACGCGCAACGGGCGATCGCCGTGCCGGCGCCGACGACCTGCAGAGTGCATAACCTAGGGTGCAGTTCGATGATTTTTTTTCCCTTGAGAATGGCAGCAATCACAATCAAAGATCGACGCAATCATGATCTCCGTGAGTCTCGCAAGTCGCGATGGTTCGATTGCTGGGAAAATTGGATGGATGAGCAGAACCATCTCCAATGTACTTTGGGCCACAACGATAGCCCAATAAAGCCAATTTGCTAGTTGCTACTGATAGCCCATTCATACATAAGGACCTACTGGATCTAGATACATGAACACAGAACGTTAAACGTGAAACGTGAACAGCGGAAGCATTAGTAAACATGGGTTCGGATCCTGCATCTCGGAGGGTGTAGACGTAGCAGGGACGGCGGCTACTCGATGTAGTCGTTCTGGGTACCGCCTCCCTTCAGGGCGCCACCGGCACTGCCCTGCCACCGGTGCAGTCGCGGAGGCCGGACGTCCTGGTGAAGGAGGAAGACGGCGGCGGCCTTCAGGTCGATCCAGCGCCGTCACAGATCGGGTGTGTAGGGGTGTTTTGCGTCACCGTGGAAAACTCGGACTCCGGAATGATGCCGTCACCCCCTTTTATATGGCGCTGCTCGATCCGGGGCCGCAACCATGAGTTGGTTGCGCCTCCGATCGTGGCGCTGGAATTTCGGATCTGCAGTTAATTAGTGAAAATGCGTCATTAATTAGTTACTTAATTACTTTCGTTATCTTTTGTTTCCAAAAGGTCTGACACGTTTTCTTGTTGCTTACAGATCACTTCCAACATTCTCCCCTTTGATCTTTAGGCTAACATAAATCCGTTTTCAATAAAATTAGCACAAAGAGATAATGGGTAACAATGGTAAAGTAAAAACCCAAAGCCACTCATGTATCTACTATGTACCAACTTATCTTGATAGGACAGCCCCTTAAGTGATTTAGTCATTATGGGAGTTGGTTGTTGTTATGGCCCTTATGTTCACAATCACAGGCTTTCCAATAAACCCATGCCGGCTACATGTTCTTTAAATTTATTGGGTGGTAAGCCTTTCGTTAGTGGATCCGCGAGCATCTCGTTAGTACTTATGTGCTCTAAATTAATGACGCGATCGTGAACTCTCTCTCGCACAACAAGATACTTAATGTCAATGTGCTTGGCAGCTTCACTTGACTTATTGTTGTTGGCAAAGAAGACTGCGGACTTGTTATCGCAGTATAACGTTAGTGGTTTAGTAATGCTGTCAACCACCTTAAGTCCGGGTATGAAATTTCTCAGCCATAAAGCTTGCCCCACGGCGTCATAACATGCTACAAATTCAGCTTGCATAGTGTTTGCTGTTGCAAGTTTTTGTTTAGAGCTTCTCCATGATATAGCTCCATTTGCAAGTGTGAAGACATATCCGAAGTGGATCTTCTTGATTCTTCACATCCAGCAAAATCAGAATCTGAATAACCGATCACCTCAAGGTTATCAGTTCTCCCATAAGTGAGCATGTAATGCTTAGTCCCTTGCATATAGCGCAGAACTTTCTTAGTCGCCTTCCAGTGGTCCTCACCTGGATTAGATTGAAATCTGCCAAGTAGCCCGGTAATGAATGCTAAGTCGGGCGTGTACATACTTGAGCATACATAATGCTTCCGACAGCTGAAGCGTAAGGAATCGACTTCATTCGATCGATCCGTAATTGATTCCTTGGACATTGAGATGCTCCAATCTTATCGCCCTTAACTACAGGGGCAGGTGTAGCTGAACATTTGGACATATTATATCTCTCAAGCACTTTCTCAATATATGCCTTTTGAGATAGTCCCAATTTACATTTGGACCGATCCCGGTGTATTTCAATGCCTAAAACGTAAGAGGCATCACCAAGATCCTTCATGTCAAAGTTATTTGAGAGAAACTGCTTTGTTTCATGCAACAAATTCTTGTCGCTGCTCGCCGGAAGGATGTCATCCACATAAAGTACTAGGATGATAATCATACTCCCCTTGGTCTTAACGTATATGCAATTGTCCATTTGATTACTGATGAAACCAAATTTCTTAATTACTTCATCAAACTTGAGGTACCATTGCCTAGACGATTGTTTTAGTCCATAAATGGATTTCTTAAGTTTGCATCCCAGATGTTCCTTGCCTTCAATAGCAAAACCTTCCGGTTGAGCCATATACACGTCCTCATGCAATTCACCGTTAAGGAATGCAGTTTTAACATCCATTTGATGTAGCTCAAAATCATAATGAGCTACTAATGCCATCACTATTCTGAATGAATCCTTCTTAGAGACGGGAGAAAAAGTCTCATTATAATCAATCCCTTCTCTTTGTGTGAAGCCCTTGGCCACAAGTCTCGCTTTAAACCGTTCGATTTTCCCTTTCGAGTCAAATTTCGTTTTGTAGACCCACTTACAGCCTACCTTTTTGGCTCCGTCGGGAATTTCTACTAAGTCCCATACATCATTATAACTCATGGATCTTAGCTCATCCTCCATAGCTTCATGCCATTTATTGGAGTTCTCGCTCATCATGGCTCCTTTATATGTTATTGGATCATCCACTTTTCCTATGTCATACACGTCTTCATTCATGTATACAACGTAGTCATTTGAGATGGCGGGCCTCCTTTCTCGCACCGATCTTCTAATGGGTTGAGGTTCATTATATTCTGCAGGAACGTGTTGAGGCTCCACAATCTGTTCATTAGGAAGTGGCATCTCATCGTCCGCATTATCCTCATCGTTATGCTCAATGTCCATGGGTGCTCCCCCATTTTCATTCATGGTTGGAGCAACCTCGGGTTCATTAGCCAAGGGTGCATTTACCATTGGAGGTGCTGCCACATTTTCTAGCATGGGAATAAATTGAGTTTGAGTCATCGGTGGTGTAACATCAGTCCGAATCTCCTCAAGATTAATTTCCCTAGCTACCGAGCTCCCATTATATTCCAAAAAGACTGCGTGTCTAGTCTCGGCAAATTTAGTGACATTATTTGGACAATAAAATCGATACCCTTTAGACTGTTCGGGATAACCGATGAAATGGCAACTTATAGTCTTAGAATCCAACTTTCCAATATGTGGATTAAATAATTTGGCTTCGGCCGGACAGCCCCACACGTGCAAATAATTTATGCTCGGTTTCCTACCAGTCCATAATTCATAAGGGGTCTTAGCAACGGACTTAGAAGGAACACGATTAATTATGTGTGCGGCGGTCTTTAATGCCTCCATCCACAAACTCACCGGCAGTGTAGAATTAATAAGCATGCTTCGCACCATGTCCATTAATGTGCGATTGCGTCTTTCAGCTACGCCATTTTGCTGCGGTTCGCCAGGAGTCGAATATTGAGCGACTATGCCATTTTCTTGCAAATACTTTGCAAAAGGACCGAGAATTTGTCCGTAAGGAGCGTGCCTTCCATAATATTCTCCGCCACGGTCTGATCGCACTACTTTAATCTTTACATTATGCTGATTTTCTACTTCAGCCTTAAAAACTTTAAATTTATCAAGTGCCTCGGATCGTTCTTTTATAGGATAAATGTATCCATAGCGAGAGAAATCATCGGTGAAGGTAATGAACGAATTAAACCCATCAACTGATTTTACATTAAAAGGACCGCATATATCGGTGTGAATTATTTCTAACACACCCGAACTGCGCGTTGCTCCATCCTTCTTTATTCTTTTTACAAACTTTCCTTTAATGCATTGAACACAGTGGTCTAAATCGAGAGAAGTCTAGTGGATGAAGTATCTCTTCCTTAATGAGACGCTCCATTCTCCCCCTCGAAATGTGGCCTAAACGATAATGCCATAATTTCGATGAAGTCTCATTATCACTAGTTAAACTTCTCTTACGTTTATTCGCAACATCGCATACATTCATTACAGGAAATTCATTAAGAGACAACAAATAAAGCATGTCTTGCCTTAACGCAAGACCAACAAATTCACCATTAAATTTAAGTAAACATTTGTTGTTCCCAAAAGTACATTCAAACCCATCATCATCCAAACGAGAAACAGAAATAAGGTTCCTTTTCAAACTGGGGACATAAAGAACATTATTTAATCTAAGAACGAAGCCATCATGAAGAACTAATGGAAGAGTCCCGACGGCTTCAACTTGAGCTTCATTGCCATCAGCCACTCTTAGGCTTCGCTCCCCCTTGCGATGGTTCGGGTCATAAGCAATCCCTGTGAGGAATTAGTAACATGAACGGTTGCACCAGAATCAATCCACCATGTATTAGAGGAATAATGCGTAAAAAGAGACTCATCAACGAAGGAAATATAATCATCATTATTACCTTTCTTGGCGAGCCAAGCCTTGAACTCATCACATTCCCTCTTGATGTGCCCATCCTTATGGCGGTGGTGACAAGTGGGACCATTCTTGGAGGTGGAGGCTTCGGTCTTCCCATCGGTCTTAGGGCGATCATAAGGCTTGCCTTTGCCCTTGCCCTTGCCTTTCTTGTTGAACTTGCCACCAGATTTGTTGCCCTTCCAATAGTTGTAGTTCTTCCTAAGCTCCCGAGTGATAAGGTTAACATAATCCTTGTTCTCGGAGCGCAGCCTTTCTTCCTCATCGCTGCACTTTGCTATGAGCTCGGTCAAACTCCACTTCTTGTCACTCCCATTATAATTAATCTTGAAGTTCTCAAAGACACTAGGGAGAGAAGTCATGATGTAGTGGACTTGGTAATCTTCAGGAAGAGGCATCTCAAGGTCCTTCAACCGATTTGCAGCATCAATAAGCTTCATGATGTGCTCTCTCACACTCCCCCGACCATTGTATTTAGAGGTCATCATTCTGGTCATGAGAGTGTTAGCCGATGCTTTAGTAGAACCCTTAAAATGCTCCTCAACTTGAGCCAAGAACTGCTTTGCATTTTCAGGATTCTTGGGAAGAGCACCTCCGATTTCCGGGTTGATAGTGTGCTGCATAATCATCGGTGCAACTCTATCCGATTCATCCCATGTGGCCTTCTCTTTATTATAGGCAAGTGTGCGCTCAGCCAAGGTGTTGTCATTATCACCAATGGCAAGCGGCGCAACGGGCTTTTCAGCACGAATGGAGTGATCTTTGCTCATGATGGCAAGGATGAGCTGGATGTCACCCTTCCACTTCGGGAAGTTAGTCCCTCCAAGCCTCTCTACCTTGTCTAGGTAGCTCATGATGTAGGAGGGCGTCATCACTGAAATTTACATGAAATGAAGATTTTATTAGTGATGACAATCATAATTAAGGAATAAAACATGCAATTAACCTACGTTGGCTTGATTAATCACATGTAACATAATTAAATAATTAATTTCGAGTCACCGTTGGGCAGAAACGAAATAAACATAATTAATGGGAAAAGCACATAAATAAAAACAACTTTGGTCGAAATTACTTATATGCCCAAAAATAAACCCAAAACATTAATAAAATATCTCCAAATAAACTTCTCGTTGGTTCCATTTAATCGGAGACATTATCATAAAATTTCCAGCAATTTTACGTAATTTTCTAGCATTCATTTAATTTATAGCATGAAAATCACCATAAATAGCAACGGACATAAATGCTGGAAAAAGAAAAAAGACGTGAACGAGTGAAGGGCTGAGACAACTCGGAGCAACGAGCCGCATTCGGCCCGGCCCAAATGAGTGCCCCACGCGCCCCCGCATGGGCCCGAGGCCCAAAAGGCCGAAAAACTGATCAGGATCGGAAGCTACTTGATCTCGACCGTTCGTTCGTGATGGACGGTTGTGAATGATTCGCAATTGCATAAAAGGCCGAAAAAATCGGAGAAGACCCAAACCCTAGCTCATTCTTTCCCTTCCCCTTCTCTCTGCGCCGCACCCGAGTGGCTCGCGGGTCCGACGCCCGTGCAGCGGTGGCCAGCGCCCTTGCGCGCAGCGGCGTCCGTGGTGGGCCAGCGCGAGGCGTTCTCGGCGCACGCTCGACCGCCCGCGGCGCGTGATGCGGGCGGCGGCGCGCGCGGCGCTGCGGCGCCCGGCGTGCGCGTGAGGCCCGGCGGTGCGGAGCGCGCGACACAGGGCGTGAGGTCGCGGGCCTAGCGTGCGCGTGATGCGTGAGTCGCCCGTGCGTGCGGCGGCCCATGCGTGCGGCGCGGCGGCCCGTGCGTGCGGCGCGAGCATCGGCCGCACAAGTGGCGGCGGGCGGCGGCCAAGTGCACGCGGGAGCAGCGTGCGATCCGTGAGGCGTGGTGGCCCTCTGCGCGGCGCGAGGACGGCGCTCCGCGGCAGGTCGCGGTGGCCTTCATGATGCGCGCGGCTCATCAAGTGGTCGCGGGCACGGCCCATCATGCCGTGTAGATCCCCACGATCCGAGGAGTGAGCTCAAACAAAGGTAGGTCTCAACTCCTCCATTCATCCATTTCTTAATCTAGGGTTTCATCATTCATTGCGGATTTGAGTCTTGGATCTAGGGTTTCGTCATAAACAGAACATCATCATCTCCTTCTAGATTCTTAACCGACACATTAAACCCTAAATCTAAACAACAGAGACATGATTATCGCGTAATTAATACTTATCACATTAATTACTTCTAACCGGAGTAATTAGCGCCTAATTAATCATGACAGAGGCGTAATCGTAATCTAATTGCTCTAATTAGACATTAATCATCATCAATTAACCCTAACCGAGACACAATTAACGATCCAAGCCACAGGAAACATGAGAACGGTTCATGATCTAAAAACCGGAGGCTCGGTACCAAATGATAGCCCATTCATACATAAGGACCTCACTGGATCTAGATACATGAACACGGAACGTTAAACGTGAAACGTGAACAGCGGAAGCATTAGTAAACCCGGGTTCGGATCCCGCATCTCGGAGGGTGTAGACGTAGCAGGGACGGCGGCTACTCGATGTAGTCGTTACGGGTACCGCCTCCCTTCGGGCGCCACCGGCATCGCCTCGCCACCGGTGCGATCGCGGAGGCCGGACGTCCTGGTGAAGGAGGAAGACGGCGGCGGCCTTCGGGTCGATCCGGCGCCGTCACGGATCGGGTGTGTAGGGGTGTTTTGCGTCACCGTGGAAAACTCGGACTCCGGAATGATGCCGTCACCCCCTTTTATATGGCGCTGCTCGATCCGGGGCCGCAACCATGAGTTGGTTGCGCCTCCGATCGTGGCGCTGGAATTTCGGATCTGCGGTTAATTAGTGAAAACGCGTCATTAATTAGTTACTTAATTACTTTCGTTATCTTTTGTTTCCAAAAGGTCCGACACGTTTTCTTGTTGCCTACGGATCACTTCCAACAGCTACACGTGAGCCCATGCCTAGAGCCCAAATTAGAAAACGGTTCGCAGCTCATCGTCGTCACTCGCTCCCACGAACTTGCAGATCGATAATGGCAGGATACGCTATGAAACATCAGATTGGATGATTAGCTAAGGGTCTCTGCACCAAAATCATGGTATGGCGAGCGCCCGCCCTACCTCGCCATACCGAGAGCTCCGCCCCTATTTAGGGGGTTAACTGGACTTAGACAATAGTTAGAGTGAATAAATTGGACTTTATCCTTTTCCTTTCGGATAAAGTCCACTTTACTCCTTCCAAACATGATATTGAATGCAATATAAGAGCAGGGCCGTTCCAACGAATTTGGAGGTCCTGTGCTAAATATTAGCCAAGGTCTTGAACATAAGTACAAAATGGCATGATAAATCAATTTTTTCTTTGTTTTTCATAACTAAAATCATATTTTCTTTCTGATTTGAGTTAAAGATCCCTTGATCTAAATAAAACTTTATTATGCACTAATCAGTTATCAATAGTTAACGGAGATAAAAAAGAGCATGACACGGGACTAGAGAGATTCACTTTGTATCTTAATCAGTGATTAGATGAATTCCTTAATGTGGAAAGAAAATTAATTTGGCCGCGTAACCTTTATTTTTGTGCTACCTCTATATGGTGTCCCTGGTCAATGACGAAAGGCGAGAGATTTTTTCTCTAACGAAAGATGTACGGATGTCTTTGTGAGTAAGATGAAAACTGAAAATATTATAGCCATTAACTAAACCATGCTTAATATGGGGGCCCCAAAGATTTGGGGCCCTGATCTGCCGCACCGTTGGCACTTGGCCTGGGACGGCCCATCGGATGAGTTTTTCGGTCCACAATACTTGCCAGTAGTTTTTCAAAACTACTTGGCAATAGTTTGATCCAACGCTAGAGATTTGAGAACGGAAATAACAACTACTAGCAAGTATTTTACCATGTTGAGGGTATTATCGTCAAAGCGATAGGTTTATCTTCATTAATTTTTATTTTCGTGATAATATAAATGAAAATCAGCAATGTAATTTATCTTTGATGTTAATAATGTGTTCAATATTATTCTTAAATAAAGTTGTGATTCATATATCTAAATTATATTTTATGAAAAAAATATAAATCTGATAATTATTAATAAAATTATAAAATACCCTTAAACTACTTGCAAGTATTTTTTCAAAACTACTTGCAAGTATTGTGGACCGAAAAACTTCTCCAATATAATTGAAGTATGAACTGAAAATATTTGTACATCTGGTTCAATTAGTATCTCAACAAGACAATAGAAAAAAAAGATTTGTCTTCTTTTACAAACGTGTCAGATTAATTCTGAGGCAAGTTTAGCTCACATTAGACAGTTTTCCTTATAAGCCGCAAAAATAAAGTTTGCCTCGACAGAAGAACTAGGTCTGCTGCAAGACTGCAAATAACAAATACAAATAAAGAATGCTAATAACAAGACAAACCTAATTAGTATATTAGATTTTTAGATGATGGTTTAGCAGATTAGATAAAAAGTGGAAATTGTAGACTACATAACTATTCATCGATCCTCATATCGTCACTGCAAATCTATACATATCAATTTTCGTTATCTTCAGACTCATCTTCAAAATTATTTATTATTTCGAGAGTTTTCAGCTCCAGTAAATGCACATCATGAATGGTGAGCTTTGGACACTCCAGAACCTCCAAATGCTGCAGGGAAGTGAGGCCAGTAAGCCCATCACAATATTGGAGATGATCGCACCAGCTTAAACGGAGCGTTGTAAGTGAAGGCAGATTTCGTTGCTCAAGAGAGATGCCTGCAATTTCGAGATCTGAAATATATAAGGTTTCCAGTGACGTCTGCTCATTCAACATCCTGTGGAATATCTCATCTCTCAGATAACTGCTCAGATAAAGGTTGGTAAGTGACGGGAGAGGAACAACTGCAGTCAGATTCGGACATTGACTTAGACTCAAGGTGGTGAGTTTGGGGAGAGTACTAACTTCTTCATTGGTCGTTGAACACGAAGAGTGGTGCAGCTGCGTGATGTTGATTGAGTGCTCGAAACCAATGGAACTCAGGTTAGAACATTTATGAAATTTTAAGGTACGGAGATTAGGTGACGCCGGAAATACAGAAATATTATCGTTGCACGTAAGATAGAACTCTGATAGAGATAGAAACAACACAAATGGAAGAGACCTCAGTTTAGGGCAAACCATTGACCAAAGAGTACGCAGGCTTGGGAATTCACCATCATGAACATGCCATTCTGACCATACCGGCATTTCCTTGAATGACAATTCTATTAATGATGGGAAGCCTTTATACCCTGCAGAGAGTCTGAAAATGTCCGAGTCCATGCGTTCCACAAAATTCATTCTTTCGAGCATGAGGTACTTCAGGGTAGGTAATCCACCAAGTATCCCGATTTGTTGAAATTCACAATCCAATAGCTCTATTCTGAACAACTTTAAGTAGGAATCACAACCTAGCCAGTAGGGGTAAACGTGAGACTTGTAATGCCATATCTTGAGCTCAGTCAGGTTATGGTTTGGTTGCAATCTCTCAAGTACCTGGTCCTGTGGTGTTGAACCAGGTGTAGGTAACACTATACATTTGCAAATCTTCCGTGCACTAGAAAAGTGCAATTTTAGGGATCGAAGGTGTTTTTTACTCTGCAGTCTGGCTTCATTTGCATCCTCGACACAAGACACACTATCCAAGCCATGTATATCTAGATCTCTAATTTTGTTGATGTTCCTCAGCTCTCTTATGTTATAACCACAACCACATCTTCTAATATGAAATACAGGCAGAGAATGCAAGTTAATTAGGCGACCGATCCCACTTAGTGAAACCTTGTTATAATTGCACCTCAAGTCAACTGTCCGTAGATTATATAAATTGAATATAGAGCTAGGAAGTGTAAATTGCTTATCCATCCAAGTAGTGAGTGATAAATGGCGTAACTGTTTTAGAGCACCCAATAAGGAGTCTGGAATTGCCCCAACAAAAGTTTGAGTCAAGTCAAGGACCCGCAACTTCTTAGATTTCAGAAGTAGTGGTTCTGCACTTCTAAGATATCTACCAGCCGCTCCATGCCCAACAACAATGGCTCTTAGAGAATGCGGTGTAATTGGAAACTTCCCATATTTGTCCCGAGCTAATATGGACATATATTGAACATTTTCTGGAATTTCAGTTGTACCTGCCTCAAATCGATAAAATGTTTTACCAGCAAGGAAACATGTAAGATCATGGATAAGATCATGCAGGAAGTAACGTTCATCTCGGTCATGCACCAGGATAGATCGTTCAACAAACTCCGTAAAGCACATTTGTTCAGCTTTGTACTCATCATCATCACTCTCATCGCAATCAAGTAAGTCAAGAGTTTTCCACAATTTCATCACATCATTCTTCGAAATTGAATCAGCTTTGGGAAACAGAGACAGGGCATGAAAACATCGTCTTAAGCATATAGGCATATGCTTATAGCTCAACTCTAAAGCAGGCAAAATCTCATGTTGAGGTTGATTCAAGTCCCACAATTCACTTTTCAAAACATTCACCCATTTCTCTTCATCCAATTCATAACGTAACATGCTTCCAAGTGTCTTAATTGCTAGTGGCAAACCCTTGCACTTCCTAACAATATTTTTGCCTATTCGGACCAATTCTGTTGAAGCATTTTGCGCCTGGTCACCATGAAATGCAACTTGCTTGAACAATGACCAGCTGTCATCAAAACTTAGGCAACTTGGGCGATAAAAGGGCATAGTCTGTACCAGCCTTGCCACTGCCTCACTCCGAGTAGTTACTACGATCCGGCACTTCCTTGTGATTGATAGTGGCGCACAAAGTTGCTCCCAGCACTGTCTTCGACGATCATCATTCCACACATCATCCAATACAATTAAGACCTTCTTATCCTTTATTTCTTTTGCCAAATTCCTGCGAAGATCTCCAAATTCTGTACACTCACATATGTTCTTAGTTAGTGAGGTTATGATGTTCTTTGTTATTTTAATGATGTCGAAATTCTCCGACACATAAACCCAAGCAAACTTATCAAATGACTGGCGCACCCTTATGTCGTTATACACAAGTTTTGCTAGTGTTGTCTTGCCTAATCCTCCCATGCCAACAATGACGGCTATAGTAAGAGGACTTGTGCAATTTTCCTCTTCTTTGGACAACAATTTTTCAACAATCATGTCTCTATCCTTTTCTCGTCCAAGAATGCTCTTCTCATAGACGAGAGGGGTAGTACGCCGTAAGCTGCTAAATTCAAGAGTGGACCGCCTCTCTCCATCGTTAACGGATAAAGTGAAATGATCGGAGTAATCTATGATCTAATCCAGTCTCTTGTCAATTTTTCTTGCTTGATGAACCAACCCCTCTGGGACTCGCACTAAACCAGTATCCATCAAGAAGTCATGGTTTTCCTTTAAACGAAAAATAAGATAAAGAAGAATCATTATGCTCATCTTATTTTTTAGATATTAGTAGGAATAAGAATAAATTTAGACCACCCGTTCCAGATTATAATTTGTTTTGGCTTTTCTAGGTACATTCATATTGTCCAGATACATAGAAAAACAATGTATCTATAAACGCTAAAACAACATAGTATTAGGAACGGATGCAATATAAACTAACTCAGTCAAACTCTATATAACTATGTCAGCTTGAACATGAAGTAAATTGTTGAATGCAGTTAACTTTTTTTTTAATTGTGTTTGACCATTCATTTGATTCGAAATATTATTCAAATATACAACATCATAAGTTAAATTTCAAGTCATTTGATTATAAAATAAATTGTAATAATTTTTTAATTAGACCAATGATCAATGGTAACTAAAAAATAAAAATTAATGGCGTAAACAATTTAAAACGGAGGGAGTAGTACGTATCCATTGCAGAATAAAATGGTAGGGTAGGTTGCGTTACCTGCAGTAGTCGCCTACGCTTCCCGAGGTCCGCCTTGCGCTCGTGTTGCTCCGTGTACTGAACACCGGGTGATCGTTGGAAAGCCTCCACCTTGCGCCGGTTCACCTCGTACTCGTACTCCCCAAACACGTCCTCCATGTCGTACGCTAGCTCCTTGAGCTCCTCGAGGCGCAGCTTGGAGGACTCCCCTCCTCACGGATGTTCCACTGCTCCTCAGCGTCCTGCAGATGGACCCGAATCCGGAGCATGGTCCTCTGCAGTTGCTCCAGCTCCTCCATGATGTCGTCCTGACTCCTCGAGCTTGACGGGGTGGAGGGCAACGAGGAGATCTTCATCAAGGATTTCAACTGGTCCAGCGCCCTCTCAACGGATCGAAGCGCAAACAGTCCAGACATGGCCTCGTGTGGCGCAAACAGTTGTTGGAATCTGAGCCTCTGACTTCTCCTCAGGTCAAGGATATAATACAATTGCCTGGCAGCGAAAGGAGCAAGGAACTCTGTTTTTATTTCCAACAGTCAATTTCCCTTGGTCTTCCCTTCCCCACCCTTTGAGAGGGTACTTCCACTTTTTACCATTCATGTCTAAACTATTTGCACTTGCTGTGAGTAAATTTATTCCACCGAACAACTTATCAGGATGGCTGAGCAGAATTATTTCTTGCACACAACTTTCAAAGATGGCATATTTGTGTACTTATTGGTTTACAAAAAGCATATTTGTGTATTTTGGGAAGAAACTTATAGTGGCGCGTCTCTGCCCAGCGAACCGCGAGCAGCTGCCTCAGGCCCCCTGCTCTCGACCACTGGCGTCGCCGGTGTACGTGCACGTACCCGAGAACACGGTCAGCGACGTGGGTGACCTCGGTCGACCACGTGCACGCCTTGGTGAGCGGCTTCGCCATGAGGACGGTTTCGGGCACGCCTTGGTGTCGCCGGAGACAGAGATGGTGGCAATGGTCGGGAAAGCTTCCATTCGACGACCAAGCTGACACACCGCTGCCGAGAGTGCTACATGGGTCAGAACTCAAAAGCCATTCAATGAAACGATCGAGGTATCGCCAGCAGAGAACCGAGGAATGAGTTTCTTCACGTTACTATCAGGTACTGGAGTAACCATATTTTGAACCGTGTGATCAACTGCATCTAACAGTCCAAAACTTCAGGTACTACTTGCTTCCTCTGACATACAGCACGAAACCATCTCGCAATCAGGACACCCTCGTAATTTGATATCACAAATTTTTCGTCGTCTACCTGCCCGACGGGGATGGCAGCAAGACTGTGCCATGAAGGTTGGCCAGAGCTCGTCGATTGATGGGCGATCTCGGGCTTTTCCCATGGGGTGGCGGCTAGGGATATCGCCCTTTCGTTTGGTGAGCCGACGGGAATGCCTAAGACCTCCGTTCCCGTCGCTCTGTAACAACTCTAGGATATCCTTTGTCACCTTCCACCTCGACTCCTTCCCATAGACAAAAATCTACACTAGGATGGCTTTTGGTCAGAAGATCCGTGAAATCCACTACATCTCGAAGGGACAACGTTAACGCGCGACCGGTCGCGCTTCCAGCCCAACGCGCGACGCGACCGGTATGGTTTCAGCCGGTTAGTTTAGGAGATGTCCCTTTCACGCTGATGTGAGATGACATCAGCAAATAAACTATTTAGTTTGTTGTTTTGAAAATACTATAGATTCTACATATGATGTCCAATTTCAATTTCGTTTTCACCGGTGTGTTCTATGCGATGAGACGAACAAAACTAGATCCCACTTGCATATGTTTTGAAGAATTTTTTTACAACCTAAATTGTTATTACACATATAAACATAATTTGCTACATAACCGAATAATTTGCTACATCCTGTGTCCCGCGTGTAGCATGCCACCCAAGGCCAAGGGGAGTGTTAGCATATTTTGTGGACTGAGTTGTATGTAAAAATAACCGAATAATTTGCTACATTCTCGTGTCCCGCGTGTAGCATGCCACCCAAGGTCAAGGAGAGTGTTAGCACATTTTGTGGACTGAGTTGTATGTAAAAATATATAATATTAATTTGAGTATATCATATGATAGCACCTTATATTCCAACTCTAGCAGCGATTTCTGACCATGGTACATGGTAGTGTGCTACTATATTGTACAAAAAATGAATTTTACGAGTAGAAATTTTAGTTCATAATATCATGGCAACAAACAGTATATTGTAGTGTGCTAATATATTATACAAAAAAATGTAATATACAGTAGCCATTTTAGTTCATAATATCATGGCAACAAACGAGCTACTGATTAGGACATCGTACACTTATTTCTTATTTACTTAGTAACAACTTAGGGTATATTTCTATAGAAACTTTTATTATATATACTCACTAGTAATTTTATCCACAATATACGAGCAAAAACATAATTAGTAGTGAAATTCTATTCATGGATAGTATATCAACTTTGATATGTTCGTACAGCTCAAAAAGATTTGCTATATTAGGTATAACTAAATTTGCTAGTGCAACATTCACATATTTGATGCTTATGTAAAGGTATCATATTAAATTTAGCTTATGGTATGACAATAACTATTTGTTTCAGTCATATGATAACATCCTTTGTTGCTATGTGTCCAAGAGAATTTGCTAGTACAGATCCAAGAAAACTTGCTACTAAAGGTCAAAGGAAATTTGCTACTAGAGATCCAAAAGAATTTGGTACTAAAGGTCGAAGGGAATTTGCTACCGAGAGATCCAAAAGAATTTGTTACTATAGGTTGAAAATTTGCTACTAAAGGTTGAAGAGAAATTGCTACTAAAAATTCAAGAGGATTTGCTACTAAAGATCGAAGAGCATTGCTACTAGAGATCTAAGCTACTAAACAAAATTTGCTACTAAAAGTCGAAGAGAGTTTGCTACTAAACGTCAAAGACAATTTGCTAGTAAATGTCGAAGAGGGTTTGCTACTTATATACTCGCAGATTGCTCTCGGTATCCTATTTGCGGGCTCCCATAATTTTTATAGCAAATTATGTTATATATGTAGTAGCAAATTTAGATTATAATTTTTTTATAAAAAAATGTATGCAAGTGAGATCTAGTTTTGTTCGTCTCGTCAAGTAGAATTGAACGGTGAAAACGAAATTCAAATCGGACACTTTATGCAAAATTTATAGCTTTTTTTAAAAAAATTAAGTAATTAATTCGCTGATGTCATCACACATCAGCACTGAAAGCTACGTATGCTCAGCACTAGAGAAACGGACCAGATACACGGAGGCGCCTGTGCGCGCCTGTGCCAGGCTCGCGCCCGACGGTCGCGCGTTCGCGCCTCCGCGCGACCGGTCGCGAGCGGAGCGTTTCCGATCTCGAAGACTCAAAGGTCTTACAAACTAGCAGACCACCAAAATAGCCTACCATTGTGTCATATGGCAAGAGCGTGTCAGCAACCTCACCAGCAAGGCACTCGATGAAGCATAACAAGAGCTAAAGCGCCTTCACTAGAGCCAAAGCGTGTGTTTGGATGGATGAATCAGGAGGGACGGAACGGGAGGGGTCGAGTCGGTCCCTCATTTTACGAGTGTTTGGTTCCGGGACCAATCGATTCCATCAAGGAATATTCTCTAATATCCGGTACCAGTTGGTCCATCCAAAACCTGCCGAACCATTTCGTCCCGCTTTCACGTCGTCTCTTCTCCGTCTCCCTCGCTTGCTGCCACTTCGAGCTCCACATCAACGACGCGAAGCCGCGGCGGGCTGAGCGAGGCGGGCGCGCGGAGCGGGCGGCGCGGCGGGCAGAGCGGCGGCGCAGCAGGCGGCGCCCGGCGTGCGCGCGACGCCGCGGCGGGCTGAGCGAGGCGTGCGCGACGCGGCGGGCGAGCGGCGGCGCAGCAGGCGACGCCCGGCGTGCGCGCGACGCCGCGGCGGGCTGAGCGAGGCGGGCGCGGCGCGGCGAGCAGAGCGGCGCCCGGCGTGCGCGCGACGCCGCGGCGGGCTGAGTGAGGCGGGCGCGCGGCTCGGCCGCGCGAGTTGGGCGTCACGTCGCGCTATCCGTGCAGCGTGGGCTCCGAGCCGTGTGCGAGCTTCAGCCATGGAGATGCACGAAGGTTGTTCAACGAAATGCCTATATAACGGATCTGTTTGCACTAACGGAACAATGGAAGACCGCCTCGTCGACATCCCTTCTCATCCCTCCAACCAAACTAAAAATTGAAACCGTTCCGTCCTTCCAACCAAACATAAACCGGGACGGTTCCATCCCTAAAAAGAGGGATGGTTCCGTCCCGTCCCATCTGGTCCCGAGAACCAAACACACGCTAAATGGAAGCACCTCCACCAAGGAGGCCACAATTAGAGACCTGGACCGTAGGTTACTAGTCAAGAAACCCAACCCCAAGTATCGTTAGCGAGTCTACGTGGCCCATGAGGCTTGTAAGCTGTCGTGCGGTGTAGAACAAAAGGGAGGAGAGGATTTGAGAGAGGGTTTTGGCTTGGCACACAAGTAGAACTTGGCAGCAGCGTTGTCCGGAATCCTGCATTTCCTAGGCCACTTTACCAAGTTACAACACTCAACGCATCGCGAGATTACTCTCACGGATCATGTTCAAGTAGTTTGCGAATTGGGTGGTGGGTCCAAGCAGGATGATATCCTTCGTGATCCACCTCCTCGGGAGGATTCTCTCGTTGAAGGCCCTCATAACCATGATGTAGGAGCAACAGATCCAATCCAAGAAGCAATCGGAGGAACAACTTGAGGTGATGAAGTGGATGGAAGATCGCTTCGAGTACCATCAACAAGCTACTCGCTGATCTTCAAGTGTCGATTACCCATCTTTTTGTAGCCAAAGCTCAATTTGATACATGGAAGCCCAAAGTTGAGTTGCAGATGGATATACTGCGCTCGTCGGTGTCGCAAATGTAGAAGCTATTGATTCGAGTATGGAGTGCTCGCTTCAAGCTCTTCGGATCCGGCTCACCTCGAGATCGCCGATCCCTTCGTGGTGCCGGCTACAGCCAACCTGGCAGCTACCGCAATGACGGCGGCGCCGGGCCATTTGGCCATAATGTCGACAACCATCATCTCGTGGTACTAGTTTTGGAGTGGTGACCACCCTTAAACCTACTCCGGTCATAGGTGCGAAAGCTGCTCCCAATCTTTCTCTTGTCCCATTTCAATTCAATACTCCTGCTAGTAATACCTCGGGTGTGCCTCCCTACACACTTAGCCCTAATTTCTCTCGGGTCTCCTTCACCCCAATTCGATGGAACCAATCCTAATCTCCGGAGGAAGAGATGGGAAACTTATTTTGAATTGTATGTGGTGCCAATTGATCTTAGGGTGGAACTTTCTACCATGAACTTTGAGAGCCCTACAATTTTCTGCTTGCAGTTAGCTGGGCATAGGATCTCCAGGTATGGGGTGGGAGGAGCTCTTCTTAGCCATATCCATTTGTTGTTGAGATCAATACGAGTAACCTAACCAGCCAATTGTTTCATATAAGCGAAACCCATTATGTAGCCGAGTACTTTGAACAATTTGATGTGCTTATATACCAAGTCATGGCCTACGACCCTCATCTCAATACTGAAATGTTAACCACCAAGTTTGTGGATGGGTTAGGAGAAGATATAAGAGTTGTTGTTATAATTCAACGTCCAAAAGATCTAGATTCTACTAGTTCTCTCTCCTCATTGCAAGAGGACGTGATCTCAAGACAACCAAGAAGAGAGTACAAAAGCATTGAACCTCCAGGATACTCTAAATCAGCAACTGAGAACTCAAGCTCTACCATTACCAGCTCCACTGTGGCTAGAACTAATGCCATAGTTTAGCCATAGTTTATCCAGAAGACAAGAAGTCTACAAAGGGATCAAAATCCAAGAACTGGTTTGACAAAATGTCAGCTTTAAGAGCCTATTGTAGAACCAAGGGTCTTTGTTTCAAGTGTGGTGAGAGATGGGGCCAGAATCACAAGTGTGCAGGATCAATGTCTCTTCATATGGTTCAGCGAGTTATGGTCCCTATTATCTGAACCTGATGTAGAGTTCCAGTCCTTTTTGGATAGTTATAGTGTTGTTAATGAATCACTAGAGCAATCTCATTGCATATCAAAATAAGTCTGTTAATGGAACTCAAGGTTGCAAATTCATTAGGCTGAGGGGCTATATTGCCGACCAAGAAGTTTTGATGCTAGTTGATCGGGAAGTTCTTCAAGTTTTATCAGCCAACATTTGCAGCAAGTAATACCAGGAGTCCAACCACTAAGCCAACTAATATCTCGTGAAGATAGCAGATGGAGGAGTCCGCAATTGTGATTTTAAATATCCAGATTGTAAATGACTATGCCAAGGTAACAACTTTAGTACTAACTCTGAAAGTCCTGTCTGCAGGATGTTATGACATCATACTCGGGTACATACTGGTTAGAGAACCATAGACCCATGCAAGTTGGTTGGGCTACTAAGAAGTTAACATTTCAACACAAGAACCATGAAGTAACAGGAATTATGCCGGATTTTTCATAGTGTGCACAAATCTCAATGGAGACATTGCTGGGGTTGATTAAACAAGATGAAGTGGAGCAAATTCTAGAGCTATGTGTCACTCAAGACATTGTGTGGCGAGCAGATCTACCTAAAGCCATTACTGCTATGGTTAAGGACTATCAAGACGTGTTTGTTGAGCCTTAAGGAATGCCTCCTGAGAGAGAATATGATCACTTCATACCCTTGTTACCTGGAACCACTCCCTTCAGATTGTGCCCATACGGATACAACCCGGATCAAAAGGATGAAATAGAGAAACAAATAGCCGAAATGCTATCCAATGGTGTTATACAAAACAACTCTAGCCCATTTGCCTCATTAGTGGTCTTAGTCAAGAAGAAGGATGGTGAGTGGAGATTGTGTGTGGATTATAGAAAGTTGAATGCCTATATAGTGAAGAACAAATATCCTCTTCCTTTAATGTATGAAATTTTGGATGAACTTGCTAGAGCTGCATATTTTTCTAAATTGGATCTGAGATAAGGTTTCCAACAGATCGAGTGAAGCCAAAAGATGCCTACAAAATTGCATTTCAACCCCATCATGGTCACTATGAATACAAGGTCCTACCTTATGGCCTCACTGGTGGCCCTACAACTTTCCAAGGTGTCATGAATGCAATGTTAGCTCCCTTGCTCAAGAAGTGTGTCGTAGTATTATGGATGACATATTAAACTATAGCAATGACTCGACTGAACATATACAACATATTGAGCAAGTACTTCAGATTCTTGAGAGACCATCAATTATATGTCAAGTTAAGTAAATGTTCATATACTCAAGAACAACTTGAATACATGGGACATATGATCAGCTCCAAAGGAGTGTCCACCGACCCATGTATGGATAACATTGTACAATAGTGGTTTGTTCCCTCCAATGTCAAGAATATTCTAAGCTTTTTAGGAATGACTCGTTTACTACGGAAAGTTTGTGAAGAATTTCAGTATTATTACCAAACCTCTCACCAACTTACTCGAAGAAGGGGTTACTTGTTTTCCTGGACCAATGAAACTCAGCAGTCATTTGATGCGCTCAAGAATGCTTTGTCTTTAGCCCTATGTTAGCCCTACCCCAATTCAACAAGCAGTTTATCATTGAAACATATGCTAGTGAAAAAGTAATAGCAGTTGTATTGCAACAAGAGGGGCATCCTATTGCCTACATTGTAGAGCCCTAGGGCCCAGGACTCTAGGTTTGTCAACTTATGAGAAGGAGTGCCTAGCTCTTTGCGGATGATCTTTGGAGACCTTATCTGCAACATGTCGAATTCCTGATAAGAACCGACCAAAGAAGTCTGATTCACATTGATGACCGGAGGTTGTCCACTCCATTGCAACATAAAGCCCTGATTAAGCTCCTTGGTCTTCAATACAAGATATTCTACACATAGGGGCCATATAATCATACTGCATATGCATTATTTAGACGTCCAATTCTGTCTCAAGATAAATCTATCATAGAATGTGTATTAGTATTTGTTCTCAAGCCTGTATAGTTGGAACAAGTGATGCAAGCATACCAT
Organism: Chloris gayana; assembly: GCA_031894775.1. Taxonomy (NCBI): domain Eukaryota; kingdom Viridiplantae; phylum Streptophyta; class Magnoliopsida; order Poales; family Poaceae; genus Chloris; species Chloris gayana. The sequence continues at coordinate 166,738 of JAUNZO010003845.1, read as the reverse complement.
CAAGATCATTTTACTCGCTGAGATAATCGCTTCACTCACCACTGGACAAACAATCAAGAATTTTACCCTTCAAGATGGCATTCTGAGATTCAAATCTAGGATATGGTTTGGTGGCGACATTGTAATGCAAGAGAAAATCATGCTTGCTCTACATGCTGGAAGCACTCGGGGTATTCTAGGTTTCCTATCACATTCGGGAGGGCTAATTCTGTGTTCTAGTGGCAAAAAAATGACAGAAAACATAAAGAAGTTTGTGGTCAAGTGCATGATCTGCCATCAAGCTCTCTCCCTCATTGATTCTGCTCCCGTTCATGGAGCGCGCTTGCTGCCCCGACGGCCGAGGCGAAGGCTGCCCCGACCAGTTCTGCCCCATCGACACCGGAGATCCGCACCCGCCTCCTCCACGCCCGCCCCCTCCGCTTAAGTGCTTGCTGCCCCCGACGGCCATGCACGACGGCGGCTGCCCTGACTGGTGCTGCCCCACCAACGCTAGAGATCCGCGCTTCCTCTACGCCCGCCTCCTTCATGCTCGCCCCCTCCGCTTGAGCGCTTGCTGCCCCAGCACGGCCACAGTGGTGGCTGCCCCACCGGTGCTAGAGATTCGTGCCTCCTCCGCGCCTGCCTCCTCCACACCCGCACCCTTTGCACCTGAAGGGTGTCTGTGTCTTTTCCTAGTGGCTGGAGAGTGGAGAAATTAATTTATAACATGTTATGAGTTGATTTAAGCATTTTGACAAAGCACTCAAGTTTTGGTGGGTATTTTTACGAAGCCCACTCTTACGGTGGGCAAAATCGCAAATTTCTCCGGAGGACAAAGATGCGGCGTAGGCACTTGGAGAAGGCGATGTCGGTAAAGTATTTATCTCACTAGATCTGGCTTTACCTGTGTTGTCGACCATTGATTATCTCGCTTCATTGCCGGTCAGCCGGCTGCAACCAAAGAGCGGGCGGCATCAGAATCCATTCAACGGGGCGTGCACGGCTTCTAGCGCACGGTGCGCTCCGGCGAGGAGGATTGCTACTGCTAGCACCGGCACTTGGTCCTGGCAGATGGTTTGGAAGAGCAACAGTCCGAGAGATGGGTCGGGGTTGTGGAAGTAGCAAGGGGCCGAGAGAGAGAGAGAGAGAGAGCAGAAATGCTAGACTTACATATAAGTGCTTACAATAACATTTTATATATAATGCTGATGTATGTGCTCTCATAACCACACCACCCTTCCGTGATTTAAGGAACCCAACGTGTTATTGAACCAATCGCCCATTTCAACTGTTGTACGTATGATTTGCGTAAATCTATCATGTAACTGTAGCAGCGCTCAGAGAGACTGAGGTTTCTTTCCTCCAACGAAGAAGAAGCGGTGCCGGTGCGTAGAGGATAGAACGACAGCTCTCTCAGGAGCGTGGAGGACAGTAAGCCACGTAATTTACTATCATTTGGTACAAAGCCCCTTCAACATTTTACTATTCACAAAAATATCTCCCAAATTGGTGTCTGCATCCAATACTAAAGCTGGAAAGATTTTTCAGCTCATGCACATTTTACACAACACTCATTTACCACTGTATTTTCTTCGTTAATTTCCTTGTATTTTTCCAAATTGGCGCGGCAGAGCCCCCCCCCCCCCCTACCTACCTAATTTACATATAGAGATTAATATAGAGAGGCCGTTGGAGATGCTTAGCATTTTATACTATAGGTTATGTTCAGCGAAATGGGAAATAGGGAGCTCCTCCGCAAACATGGAGAAAGTAAAGTCAGCTCTATTTTGTGATGTTCATTGAGTGAAAAAGGTTTCAAGATTATGTTTTTGTTTTAAACATTAATTTGAATATTCAAACCTAATTAAAATTAAACTAGAAGCTCAATTCTATTTTTTTCCTAGAGCCTTCCGTGGCACCGGTTTGGTCAGGTTCTAGCTACAAGTGAGGAGATTTTAGGGGAAAACTAAATATAAGGGTGGTTTTGAAAGACTGTTAGAGATGAGTTTTTAGACTAAATCCCTATTATTTGATTTAGAGAGGGTTTTTGGGCCTCTATTGGAGATGCTCTTAGTGACGTTTGGGGGTGTCACAAGTACCAATATATCTACGCATTGATTTTCACCACCTCGGGGAGGAGAGGTACTCGTACATTAATTCAATTTTTTCACACGGCCAAATAATTACAGGCCAAGGAGTTGCACCTGCCCACGGTGTAAATAAAGTGGTGAATGCAAGTAGTTCAATGGAGGATTTTTCATTTTGACACTTTTCTAAGTAAAATTTTACATATGAACCTTCGAAAACTATATTTCTAGAATCTAACATGTTTTGGTCACACCAAACTGATTTACATGACAAATATTTACGGTCACTCTAAAGTGACTGGCGTGACCAAATGACACGTTAGACGACTTTCATAAATCAATTCCTATTTTACTGTGTGTCATTTGGTCACGCTAGTCCAATTGGCGTGACCATATTCATCCGTCACGCCAAACTGATTGTCATGATTGTAACGGGTCAGATTCTAGAAATATAGTTTTTGAGGGGTCCCATGTACAGTTTTACTTCAAAAAGGGTCAAAATGGAAAAAAATTCGCTGGAGCTAGAGGGTAGTCCATGTCTCTACTAGCTAGTTTCTTTTCAAATTGTGGAACTTATGAGGTCAACCCCACCCACGCTCCACATGTCACTATACTAAGGAAAATATCAACTATAATATGCATGCACCTGTGATTGGGTAAAAAGGACAGTCCGTAAGTATGTTAGATCACATCAAGTGTTAGACGAAATGTACCGTAAACCTTGTGTTTATTAATGCAACACTGAGGTCTCATTCATGTTTTAATCACACTACAAAACATATTCGATACAACATATTGGATATTGGAACATATTTGATACAACACTGTCATAATTCATGTTTAAATCATGGTCCAAGATGTTCTACGGTGAAATGAATTTTACTTTTACCGAGTCTAATTCATGTTTAAATCATGGTCCAAGATGTTCTACGGTGAAATGAATTTTACTTTTACCGAGTCTAGCTTTGAAAGGAAGAATACAAACACATACACATCTTTCACCTCTCCACCCAAATCCTCGTTGTTATATTCCTGCTAGCTACTACCGTGTTTCCACAAATTTGAAACTTGAGCTATTACATGAAAGGAAGAACCTGTCGGGGTTAAAGCATGCAACGCTTTGTTCGTAAGCTTATGGATCTTCTTTCTGAGTGTTTCTTCGTCCCCATTGTTTGTCGCATATTTAATTGCTCTAACAACCTCTTCCTTTGTTACCACCCCACCATCATCAAGCTTGACACGTGTTGCCACCCCTAGCTGTCTCTCCAACATTGCGGCATTGATCCTTTGCTCTGCATAGAGTGGCCAAGCAATCAGAGGAACGCCATTCAGAAGACCTTCCAGAACCGAGTTCCACCCGCAATGTGTTACGAAGCACCCAATTGAAGGGTGGCTTAGTATGGCCGTCTGCGGAGCCCAGGATGGGACGAGCAAACCAACACCTCTCGTCCTCTGAATAAAACCCTCGGGCAAAAAATCCAGGGCCTCATCAACGCCCATCCGAGCTCCAAAGAATGAGCCGCAGCCCAAAGGATCATCATTTGGTCTTTTGACAACCCAGATGAACCGATGCTTACTCATCTCCAGCCCAAGTGCCAGCTCAGCAGTTTGCTGCCATGTCAGCGTGCCACCACTCCCTAACGACACATACACCACTGACTCTCGAGGTTGCCGGTCAAGCCACCTCACACACTCGTGGTCCTTGTCTGCCGCAGCCGGCCTCGTCCAGACCAACGGGCCGATGCCATGGACCGGCAGATTCAGACCACTTATGCCTTGTTGGAGTACTGCTGGCTCGATCTCCGGGAATGTGTTGACGAGGTAGCCATCCACCTTCCGGCACTCTCTGGCTCCATGGAGGAATTTCGCGTACGCCGCACTGCTCCGGTCTGCGAGCATCGGGCTCGGCAGGTCGGAAGCCGTGATCGGCCTGCAGCCGGGGAGGCAGATCGGCTCCGTCACGTGCCTGTATTCCTCCGTGATCGCCGCGTCGAGCTCGGGGAGGTGGAGGAGCAGGGACAGCACCGTATACGGTGACGTGAAGAACATGTGCACGGGGACCCCCAGCTCCACGGCAATGCCGCGCGCCGGCGTGAACGCCACGTCGATGACCAGCGCAGCGATCGGCGCTGACGTGGCGAGCGAGAGAGCGACGTGGCGGGCGTGTGTGACGCTGGAGATCACGGCGTGCGCGATGCGTTCGCGCACGGAGGCGGAGGGCGGGAGCTCGTCGGCGGCCGGCGGCGCCGGGAGCGCGACGAGGTCGACTCCGTCGGGCACCGCGGCGGCGATCGCGAGGTACTCGTCGGACGGGGTCGGCGTCGCGGTGGCGAAGAGGAGCGTCGCGGCGAGGCCGTGGTCGGCGACGAGGCGGCGCGCCAGCTCGGTGAAGGGGATGAGGTGGCCGATGCACGGGCTGCACAGGAGGATCACACGCGGCCGTGGCGCTTCTTGGGCGTGCTCCATGCCAGAGGACGGGGACGCTTACTGGGTGTTTGATAGGTCGAACAGAGTGTGGTTCTTTCCTATATGTAGATAAGTTTGTATTTTGTCTAGGTCAACTCATCGGTTCTCGCAAAGACAAATGGCTTCTTAATTTATACAGGACCTGGCAAAATAAATGGTCGGAAAGATATGATCACAGCATCTAGATCTGAATCTAACATTAGTTGAGGCTGAGGCAGATGTAATGACCGTGACCATCAATTGGAACAACGTATCAATAGTAAGCTACAACTGATACATGCAAGCATTTTAGGCCAGTCTCACTGACACTTACCAAGTGTGTCATATCAGATTTAAAGATATAGTTTGGTAGATGAAATAATCACTCTAAATGCACAGTTTAATCTCACGATTTTATAGATAAATTGTAGCATTAAATTAACATCTAGCTGTTGCATTGGGATAGATTGGTCAACATATACAAAGGAGAGTCCACTATGGTCTCTTGGGCACATGTATCCAAGCAAAGAGACATGAAACAACTCTAGTCATACAAACGAGAGACTCTACATGTTGTCTTTTAATAGATGCATAATATTAATGAGTGTATGACATAAGTCGTCTCTTCACATGTACAACGGTGCTCGGAGTTGTCTCTTACATCGGAACAAGTGATAGGGACCGTCTCTTCGTCAAGAGCCCACCCAACCGTCTCTTCCAGGGTTAAAGGGGTTATTTGCAAAAATACAGTGCCACATCAGCTAAAGAGCCCACTCATTTATTAGTGTCGTACATGCTCTTATGATGAAACTTTATGTTCTCGGTGAGAGTTTTGTTAAGCCAGTCTCGAGTGGGAGTTTCATTAGCATTAAATAATGTGCCACATAAGCAAAAGAGGTGACGTGGCATAGCAATTAATATAAAACCGGGCAAATGGGTTTCATAGGGATGAAACTCATTTGGCATCTGTTTCATAGGTATAAAACTGCGTTGAAACTTCCATTGAGAGCATAGAGTTTCATCCTAACACGTTTTGACCAATCTCAATGCAACAAATAGATATTCAATTAATGCTATAAGTTGCATATGAAACCGTGAGATGAAACTATGCATTGAGAGAGATTGTTTCATACATCAAACTAAATCTTCAAATCTGGTGTGACACTCTTAGAAACAGTAAGATGAAACTTTGCATTGAGACTGGCCTTAGAGTTTTATACCTATGAAACAGTGTCAAATCTCTTTCACCTTAATTATTTTATCATGTCATCATTTTAGTCGATGTGTTGTCTCATTTAATGCTTATAAAACTTCCATTGAGCGATCTTGCCCTGGGTTAATACGAGAAATAGAAAATACGGCAAAGTTTCCAGGGCCCCGAAACACATGGAATGTGAAACATGAAGGGCACCGACACACTGCTGTTGCTCGATTATGCCTAGCAAGCTGCCACCTCAAATAGTATTCTGTTAGAAACCAGTACCCACACGGTAGCTAGATCGAACCGGGAATTTGGGGAAGAGGCACCGAGTATACTTTCTCAATGAATAAGTCCTCTTACAATTCTGTTTGAGAACATGGGCATTTGGTTGGGAAACCGAAGCTATATACTATAGCAAACCGGTAATCGTCGGTATTCCCGGTTCAAAATCAGACCGATCCAAACGGTTTTTTAAACCCTGCTCGCAGGCCAAAAGTAACTCACACCATGGCGCGCTAAATCCAGTCCACCCCAGATACTCGCGCATTGGGCTTGTGCACACGCTTCCCTTTCTCAGCCCATGCATCAGGTCAGCTTCAGCTCCGAACGCCCGCTTCTCGCCATGAGTTGCTCACATATTCAAATCCAGATAAGTCTTATGATTCTAACGACTCCTTCTTAAGCTAATCCCAATAGGAGGTTCTGTTTTGTTGATTCCAAGTATGTACGTAATGTCACTATATATAAGAAAACTGAGACTGTAAGTAAAACAACATCTACAATGTTTTATATTATATTAGTGTTTCATACTAGTACATAGATTTATTTTGTTTCAGTGGGTTGTCTTGGAGTAGGATGAAATAAATCACTACTCCAATACTAGTATCATGTTGTTTCAAATCGAGGGCACGATGGATCATTTAACCTTAATGGTCAGATCTCACACGAAACAGTATTCAACTTGCTAAACCAATGTCCCATTTTACCAAATGGAAAGGGACAATCGTCCATCATATTTAAGAGATTTTAAGAGTCTAGGAACTTTAGATAAGAATCCTTTGTTTATGAGCTCATATCGGATTATTTTCTATCAGAAGTGTATTTCAAAAAACACAATTATTTTATAACATATTAAGTATCTAGAAACCAGCAGGGTTATCTGCAAACATGCTATCAATTATCCAAAACAAACTGAAGAAGATGGCATCATTTGAAAATCGGTTCGGTAATCTGCAGTAGCAAAATAGAAATAAATGATTCCCCATTATTAGTTCCCTCATTTCCCATTATTAGCAAAGCATTTCCATTCATCTGCAATTTGTGCTAGAGCGCGAGTGGAACACCCATCCTTGCTCAAGGCACGCACCGATCTCTCCCTAAGCTCACCTGCCCGCTTCCTCATCTTGTCAGCTTCATCCCCCTCCATCACGCGTCGGACTGCAGCCGCAACCTCCTCTTTGGTGACGAAATGGTCGTCTCCAACCTTAGCCCTGACCGCCACCCTGCCCTGGACCTCCAACATTGCAGCGTTCATGTTCTGCTCCGCGTAAAGCGGCCAGGCAACCATAGGCACGCCATTGATGACACTCTCGAGTATAGAGTTCCACCCACAATGCGTGACGAAGCACCCGACGGCGGCGTGCTCGAGGATCGCCGTCTGCGGCGCCCATGCCGAGGCCATCACAAGCCCCACGCCTCTGGTCCTCTCGGTGAACCCCTTGGGCAGAAAATCCAGGGCAGTTTCCTCCTCACCTTGCCGAGTTCCGAAGAAGGCTCCGGTGGCTGAGCTTTGATCCGGCCTCTTGACGGCCCAGATGAACCTGCACCGGCTCAGCTCCAGCCCGAGCGCCAGCTCAGCGGTCTGCTGCCACGTAAGAGTTCCTCCACTGCCGAACGACACGTAGACCACGGATCGACGTGGCTGCTGATCCAGCCATGTCATCAGGCTCTTGTTGTGATTGTGATCCCGGTCCGTGCCATCCACCGGTCGGGTCCACACCACCGGCCCGACCGGGTGGATCCTCATGACGCGGCCGTTGCGCGTGACGTCACCGACGGCCGGCTCGAGCTCACGGAAGGTGTTCACGAGGATCCCGTCCACTCCGGTGATTTCCCTGGCCATGGCCAGGAACCCGGCGTACGTGTCGCTGCTCCGGTCCGCGCGCATCGACGGCGGCAGGTCGCGCGCGTGGACCGGCACGCAGCCGGGCAGCCGGATCGGCTCGGCGGCGTCCCGGAACTCCGCCTGCGCCTTGGCCGACGCGGCGTCGAGGTGCGGGAGGTGGAGGAGCAGCGACAGCGTCATCCACGGCGAGGTGAAGAACAGGTAGAGCGGCACGCCCAGCTCGCGCGCCACGTGGCGCGCCGGCCCGGCGCCGACCATGTCCACCACGAGCGCGGCGAGCGGCGCGGAGAGGGCGCGCGCTGCGTGGCGCACGTGCGGGACGCTGGCTCGCACCGCGTGCGCGACGCGGGCGCGCACGTGCGCGGCGGGAGGGAGGGAGTCCGGTGGCGGAGCGGGCAGCGCGACGAGGTCGACGCCGGCGGGGACGGAGGCGGCGAGGGCGAGGAACTGGTCCGTGGGCGGCGACGTGGCCGCCGCGAAGAGGATCGTCGCGGCGAGGCCGTGGTCGGCGGCGAGGCGGCGCGCGAGCTCGGTGAACGGGATGAGGTGGCCCATGCACGGGCTGCACAGGAGCAGCACGCGCGGCCTCGCCGCCGAGAGCTCGCCCATGGCTGCGTGAACGTGTGGTGGAGAGCTGGCCTAGCTACGTACCTTCCACCGATCCAAGAAAGATGGCTCGCGGCGGCCGGCCACTTTGTACCTATCTTCGCCGCACAAGACGACGGAGTCTGTCTGTTGCGCGCGCGGCGTGGTAAGTCCAAGTGACGTTCACGACACTCTGGTTGCGGGCACTGTGCCACTGACACACTGGGAAACAAATGAATGATGAGCACGCCGACCAAAGCATTCCAGCTGGATGGATGGACAGAAACAGAAGCCGCCAGCCAAATCAAGGTCACACGGCTGCAAATTTCCGGCCGGTACCACAGATAGATTGATGTGGACATTGACATGGTTTTTGCTTTATTCGGTACTAGCTTCATTCCAAAATATAAGCATTTGTTTACTTATAGTATCATGTTTTTATCCTTTATTTTATTAAAAAATTATGATAATATATAAATAGATGAGTTATATTAGAGTATAGCTGGTGATAAAATATATAATAACAAATAAATAATATTTTCATAAATATTTTGAATAAAATGAATGGTTAAATGTGACATTCTCAAGTCTTCAAATGCTTATATTTTGGATCGGAGAGAGTAATCACTTCCTACCTGGATCCCATCGTACTAGCAGCCACCCATGTTACTCTCAAGATTAGTTTATTGAAAAATAACTACTTCTTCATTCCTCACAATTTACATCTATCACGGTAATTATTTCTATCTTTCTCCTTTTCATTTTGTATACAACACACATTTTCATCTCTCCTTAACTTCAGTGTTTGAAGCTAAAGTGACAAAAGGGAGCGGAGAGACTATGTTTCTAAGATCAATCAAAATTAACCTGACTTATTTAGTTTTATTATCAAACTTATGTAACACCATATCAATTTTGATCATACTGAGGACTATTTGCAGATCTTCTCTGAAAGTCATTCTCTTTGAGATTCTGATTTTTTACAGAGACGGTATGACTTGTGACTGAAAGTTATTATCTATGATTATGTAAGATAAACTCTTATGGTCAGTCAAAGAACGAATCACTGCCCTGTGAAGGAGATCAGACCATTCTCAATGTGTCTTTCATTTGTAATTAATTATATGCCACAATTAGCAAATATGATGATATGGCAAGATATTTATTATGAAAGAGGAGAGATATCTTTCATCCCCATGAAAGGATATGTGCACCCTTTCCAACACAATGAAAGTCAAATGAAATTGGATTGAGAATCTTTCCATTCATCCTCAACATCCTCATAACTAAGCACCACTTAGCTATATTATAATGTTCTACCAAATTTATGAAAGTCTTTCGTGAAAAGGAAGTATCGAGATATGCAATTTCATTTCAGAGAACAAAACCACAAAGATGATATGTCACTTTTGAAAATCGCGAAATGTGAAAACGTCCATTGAAATTGGCCCCAGGTGGCCCATGCACTGCAAAGGAGCTGTCCGAACTCCCATGGCGTGATGAAGTTTTGAGTGTGCTGCTTTTCTGCTTCCGTGATGAGGTTTTGAGTGTGCTGTCCGAACTCCCATGCAGTTGTGTTGCCGTGGTAGTATGGAATCTTGGTGATGGCTCACGGCGATCGGCCACATTGGAGCTTAACCAGACGACGAAATATGTTGCTCACGCCTGGGCAGTCCAAGTGACGTGTCCTCGTGTCATTGATTGCGGCACTGACACGGCGAGATGCACCAATATTCTATTATCTGAGCAATGCATGAATCTAGATAAGATTCACTGAATATATAATGAAAGCTCGCCAGCGAACATAGTCAGCGAAGACAAGGTTGACACTAGACCATATGATGGCGCTTAGGACGTGAAATCAAACACTGACAGTGACACGCACACCACTTTTTCTTACGCTTTGCTGTCTCAGAGATGGTGTTGAATTTGATTCCTGCTAGCTAGGATGTATACACTGAGATTTGTCAAGCCAATGCTGCTTTATATCGTCTTTGTGCTTATAAGAGCAAAAGTAAAGGCATCTACAATAGTTTAGACAATAGATGTCTATCTGTTGTTTCTATGTCAAATAAAGACAGTTGCATGGACAGGTTATGCAATGTTTTATTTATTATAATCCTTGTCAATAACTCTATTATATTTAATGCTTATGACATGTACAAAGGTTAAGTAATTGTTTATAAATATTGTAAGTTGTTATAGCTGAAAAATATGCTCTCTCTCTCTCTCTCTCTCTCTCTAGCCACATAGACAGGAAATAACATGTTATCTTATTAATTACCATTGTAGATGTCAAAATCAACACAACATCATGCATCCGCACCTGAGTGGTGCAAGTGTACAACACATCCTAATAATAGTAGGAGGCATATTAATAGTACCAAGCATATCGTGTATTGGATATGTTGTTGGAAGCATCCCAGGATCTGAGATCGTAGGGTATGCTTAGCCAACCTTTTTGTAGGGCTATACAGTGAGTCGGGTCTCGGACTGTGTGGAACTATTCAGTGAGTCTATCTTATTACTGATTATGAAAAGGCTCAAGTTACTTCTATCTTATAAGAGCCTAGTCCAAATTAAATACATCTGTTCCAACGATCCTTTGATAATCATCTGAGCTATAAAATACTCCCTCCGTTTCATTGAAAGTGTCGTTATGGTATGCGTGTCAGTCAAACTTTTTGAACTTTGATTAGATTTGTAGAAAATTGTAACATCCTGGCCCAGGGCTTAATAGGATTGATAGAATACTCATGTTAACAAGTTACAACTTCTTTTCCGGAAGCTTATCTCTAAAGAACTCTAAGGTTAAGCATGCTTGGCCTGGAGCAATTTAGGGATGTGTGACCGACCGAGAAGTGATTTCCGGGTGTGCATGAGCGAGGACAAAGTGCTCGGAAAATATTACTGCTGGTCCGTGGGGAAATCTTGAAGGCCTATTAAGCTGTCGGGGTAAGCGGGCCCACCCGGAGTGGTGGGACGCTATATATGGTATCGGAGCCGACTCTCGCGGTTTCACGGGCGCGTGTGTTGCACGTGTGCGAGCATGGTGTGCATGGCTGGTGTGGGCCCGGAGTGGTAACACGAGCATGGCACATGCGCCGGCGAGTGGACACATGGACGTGGCCAAGAGAGGAAGTTTCGGCTCGGGGTTGGCCGACGAGGACGTCGGTCACAAGGGGGTGAGTGTGTAACATCCTGACCCAGGGCTTAATAGGATTCATAGAATACTCATGTCAACAAGTTGTAACTTCTTTTCGGAAGCTTATCTCTAAAGAACTCTAGGGTTAAGCGTGCTTGGCCTCGGAGTAATTTAGGGATGGGTGATCGACCGGGAAGTGATTTCCGGGTGTGCACGAGTGAGGACAAAGTGCTCGGAAAAGACTACTGCTGGTTTGTGGAAAAATCTTGAAGGCTTATTAAGCTGCCGGGGTAAGTGGGCCCGGCCGGAGTGGTGGGACGCTACAAAAATATTAGTAATATTTGTATCTTTAAATATATTGATTATAAAAATAGATTCAATTATCTATCTAAAATACTAATTATATTCAATAAATATTTATAATTTTCCATATATTTTTTATCAAAGTTAAAAAAGATTTGACTTCTTGGGAAGCGAGAACGTTTCAATGAGACAGAGGTAGTAAGTATATATTTAACCTTAAATTTCTCAAAACTGGTAACTAGATCACTTTACACATTTGTCATTAAAACAAAAAAAAAGGTATATGTGGAAGTGACTAATTGATTGTTAGTATTTCATCCAAAGCGAGATTCATTTTTCTCAGGTTTATCGCCTGCCATTTTCCACTGCACCAAAATTGTATTATAGGGATGGAACCCATTTTGTGGTGGCGGTAGTTCAAAAGAAATCCGTGGATAAAAATATTCCATCATGTTTAGAGGAAGGCCGAAATTATTTTTAGGGCCAGGTCATATTATGAATCACCACTAAAAATTACATATCAGAACAGGGTGGCTAGTGGGGTGGTTCCCCGCCCATCTTGGACCAAGTAGCCATTGGTCCTATATCAGGAAAAGTTAGGGTCGCCAACCCCAACTCTCCTTGAATTTTTTTTAATGATCAAATTTTTTATTAAATTTATATTAGTAACCTCCCGATTTCTAAAATTTGGAAAACTAACCACTGAGTCGCACGCTCATTGGGCGACTGGCTAATGGGTGTGAGTGATAGTTGGACCCCTCTCCTGGCGAGTGGCGAGCGCGAGAGGGTGGTGCACGGGCATTCATGGGCCCTGCTTTTTTGTTTTTCATTGGAACTGCAGTGATGAGTGATGTTAGCTCACCGCTAAAAGTTTTTATTTTTATCTATGATGCGATTGTGATGAGTGGTCAAACCCACTACTACAGTGTTGTATTCTTGTAGTGGTCCTTGTTGAGATATAGATAGACTCGTGTCTATTCAAGATACGATATTGTAACCAATTCTAACTCTAGAACCAGATATGGTTAGTTAGCTAGAGATATAATTTGATTCCATGTATATAACGTGTAACTCAAGGCACTCAGCCTATATAATGAAACACACGCGAGCCCTGTATGGCATCGCCTCATAATTCTCCACATGGTAACAGAGCCAGCCTCCTCCAATCTCGCCTAGATCTTTTTTCGCCATGGCCTCCTCTTCGGCTTCCCTTCCCAATCTTCTCTCCCACCCAATCACCGAGAAGCTCTCACGTGAGAACTACCATCTGTGGCGGGCGCAGGTCCTTGCTGTCATCCGATCGGCGAACCTCTATGGTTTCCTCGACGGGTCCAACACCTGCCCGCCGGCGAAGGTCAAGAAGGCGACGGCCGACGCCACGGAGGAGGACAACCCGGAGCATCTCGCCTGGATAATTCACGATCAGCAGGTGCTCGCGTTCTTGCTCACGTCTCTCTCCCGAGAGATCTTGGGTCAGCTTGCTCGCCACACCACTGCTGCTGCTGCCTGGTCAAAGATTGACCGACTGTTCTCATCACAGTCAAGGGCGCGCATTATTCTTCTGCGCAACAAGCTTACGACAACGCGAAAAGACGACATGTCTGCTGCCGCGTACTACGCTAAGATGCGTGGTTTTGCCGATGAGATGTCGGCTGCCGGCAAACCCCTTGATGACGAGGAGCTCATCTCCTTCATCATCTCGGGATTGGATGCCGAATACAACCCGATGGTGGAGAACGTCCTCGGGAAAGCTGGGTCACTGAATCTCGGTGACTTCTACGCACAGCTTCGTCTGCTGAAGCCCGCCTCGACGATTAACGCACCAAGCAGTTCCAGGTGCAAGCCAACGCCGCAGCCCGGGGCGCGGTAATTACCGTGGCCCTGGACGTCAAGATGGAGGTTGCCCACCCCAGGCCAACCGGGGTCGTGGATCTCCCACTGCCAATGGCTCAACCGGTGGCCGGCTCCCATGCCAGATCTGTCTCCGGGTTGGCCATGAAGCCTTCAAGTGCTGGAAGCGGTTCAACCGCAACTTCGTTCGTGAAGAAAAGGTGGCGCAGGCAGCCACCTCATCATATGACGTGGACACATCTTGGTACACCGACACCGGTGCTACGGACCACATCACGGGTGATCTCGACAAGCTCACGGTGAAGGAGACGTATGGTGGTCAGGAACGTGTTCATGCGGCCAACGGTTCAGGTATGATGATAAAGCATGTTGGTCAATCCTCCCTTATTACTCCTACTCGCAAGCTACTTTTGAATAATATTCTACATGTTCCACAAGCCACCAAAAATCTTCTCTCCGTACATCGTTTTACTACCGATAATAATGTTTATCTGCAATATCATCCTTCTTTTTTCTTGGTTAAGGATCCGACAACACAGAGAACGCTTCTTCGCGGCGGGTGTAGAGGGGGTCTCTACCCCCTCCCGTGCTTGGAGTCCTCATCCGTCAAGTGTGCTTTCGCGTCGGCCAGGCCTAGTCCTCTTCGTTGGCATAGTCGGCTTGGCCATCCTTCGTCGTCTACTGTCCGTCGTGTCATTAGCAGTCACAACTTACCATGTGCTGCGGAGTCTTCGTCTAGTGAAATTTGTGGTGCTTGTCGGTGTGCCAAGAGTCATCAGTTACCCTTCCCTAAGTCAGTTAGTGAGTCTAAATTCCCTTTAGAGTTAATCTACTCAGATGTGTGGGGACCTGCTCCCTCCTCGGTCGGTCGTTATTCTTATTATGTAAGCTTCATTGATGATTATAGTAAGTTTACATGGGTCTTTTTCCTTAAGCATAAGTCTGAAGTTTTTCAGAAATTTAAAGAATTTCAAGCTCATGTTGAACGGCTATTTGATCGCAAGATTATTGCTCTTCAAACTGACTGGGGTGGTGAGTATCAAGCCCTCACCCCTCTTCTCACTAAACTTGGCATTGCAAACCATGTCTCTTGCCCACACACCCACCAGCAAAATGGCTCCGCCGAACGCAAGCATCGTCACATCGTCGAAATAGGCCTCTCCCTTCTCGCTCATGCATCTATGCCACTTAAATTTTGGGATGAAGCTTTTTACACCGCCGCCTTTCTCATCAATCGACTCCCCACTAGAATTCTAGACTTCATCTCACCCATGGAAAAGTTGTTCCAAACCTCGCCTGACTACTCTTTCCTTCGCACTTTTGGGTGCGCATGTTGGCCCAACCTACGTCCCTACAATGATCGAAAACTTGCTTTCCGTTCAAAACAATGTGTCTTCGTGGGCTACAGTGGCCAGCACAAGGGATACAAATGTCTTGACGTGTCCACAGGTCGTGTTTATATTTCTCGTAATGTCGTCTTTGATGAGTCGGTTTTTCCTTTTGCCAATCTTCACCCAAATGCGGGTGCACTCCTTCGCTCACAAATCCTTTTGCTTCCACCTCTATGCGTAGCTGCGAGTTTGGTAGTAATTCTGGAGGCATTGACCTCCTGACCAAGTCTACTGATATTGTTGATGAGCATGCAGGTCATGATTCTTCTTCGCCGCCTACGGAACGTCTCACAGATCGTTATTTGCTGCCGCAACTGGTTCAAGCCGCACGAGATCAAGAAGCCGCAGAAAATCCTCAGGTGCTGACCCAGGTAGAATCCAACTCGGCACCGGAGCCTGCTTCCTCGGATGATTCGACGCAGGCCGCCGTACCTGCCTCCCGCGTGCCGCCTCCGGCCTACATCGGCAGCCCAGCACCATCATCTTCGGCCTCTGCGCCGTCCTCGCCCGCGCGTGCGGCCTCGCTTCGAGAGCCCGGATCGGCTGTGTCCTCTGCTCCTGCGCTCTCCTCTGCGGCATCCGACTCACCGGCGTTGTCTGTGGCTCTCGGGTCCCCTCAGCCTGATGCTCTTCCGGCTGCTGTGCCTCCACCGGGTCCTCGCACCAGGCTGCAGAACAACATCGTCAAGCCCAAGAAACTTTTCCCGGGTATGATTCCATTTGGTGGCCTTGTTTCTACATCAGATGCACCTGCCAATCTTGCTGCCGCTCTTGCTGATCCCTCTTGGAAAGCTGCCATGGATGCTGAGTTTGCAGCATTGGTTAAGAATGAAACCTGGCGCCTAGTTCCGGCTCATCTGGCCTCCAACATTATTGACTGCAAGTGGGTGTTCAAAATTAAGAAGAAGCCTGATGGTACTGTTGATCGGTATAAAGCACGGCTCGTCGCCAAGGGTTTCAAACAACGGCAAGGTATCGACTATGACGACACTTTTAGTCCGGTTGTCAAACCAGCCACTATTCGCCTCGTGCTCTCTTTAGCAGTTTCTCGTGGCTGGTGCTTACGTCGGTTGGATGTGCAAAATGCATTCTTGCATGGGGTATTGGAAGAGGAGGTCTTCATGCGTCAGCCACCAGGGTACACCGACTCTACTCTTCCTCATCATGTGTGTCGCCTGGATAAAGCTCTCTATGGTCTTAAGCAGGCGCCTCGTGCTTGGTATTCCCGCCTCAGTCAGAAATTGCAGCAGCTGGGTTTTGTTCCTTCCAAGGCTGATATCTCCCTGTTCATGTTCCACACTGCTGATGTGACCATGTTCTTGCTCATTTATGTTGATGACATTATTTTGGTCAGCTCATCAGATACTGCTGTCACTGCCCTTCTGTGCAAGCTTGTAACCAATTCTAACTCTAGAACCAGATATGGTTAGTTAGCTAGAGATATAATTTGATTCCATGTATGTAACGTGTAACTCAAGGCACTCAGCCTATATAATGAAACACACGCGAGCCCTGTATGGCATCGCCTCATAATTCTCCACAGTCCTTCTGTGTTCTTCGTAGCTTGTGTTAGCTTCCTTCACTCACCATCCCTCTCATCATATCTCTTCCCTTGACCTGCTGGGCCACCAATGTGCCCCTACCATGGACAATGGACATAGCTCACTCTCTGCTTGTGCGGACACATACATTTTCACATGTCATGTTACTTTTAAGCCACTACATCGGTGTGGCCCTTCGATGATTTTCCCTTAGACCCTTAAACCAATGCCTCTCTAGTGCAAAATTCTTGTCTGAAATATGGCATATGGCACGACAAAGCAGTTGTGACCCCGCAGTATCAGCCCCGTCAAAGGATGAGGTGACGAAGGTATGGCATGACTAGGCCTGGACGTTCAGCTTGAAGTTTGCAAGCTCGCTCGGCTCACTCGAGCTCGGCTCGGTTGATTTTCAAACCAAGCCGAGCTCATGTTTCAGCTCGGCAAATTAACGAGCTGCTCACAAGCCAAACGAGTTTATGTTTCATCTATTTGGTCCTTTTAAGATTAGTGTTAAGATGTCGTAGATGATTTTTAAGTTTAAGCGTACAATACCTTACAATGTCAATTTAGATGTATCTTGTGACGTTAAACATGCTACATTTTCAATCATTTTTATGAATAGTAACACTACCTTCTTGTACGATGTTAATTGCTACCTAAGCTGGCAAGCTTAAACGAGTTGGCTCAAGCTCATATCAAGCCGAGACGAGCCAGCCTTTGAGCTCGTTCAAAAATCGAGCCGAGCCGAGCGAGCTCAGTCTTTTCACGAGCTCGACCGAGTCGAGCCGAGCCGAGCTGAGCTGGCTTGGCATCGAGGCCTAGGCATGACTGAGGTTGATAACATTGGTTTGAATAAACTTAGAGCTAAAAAGACGTCACCCCCTTTACATTCGTCTGAACCATAAGTCAGTATTAACAAGTTTTTTTTTGCGCAATTGATATGTAATAACTTTGCATGGTATCACTACTACAATCGGACATTATAGTGGTGTGGCTTAAAAGGGCGTAGCAGCGGGACGCTATAAAGGTCGGGCTGCTACAAGGTGCATGACCCACCACTACAAAGACATCTATAGCAGCGAGTGACATTGTGACCCACCGCTAGAGTTTAAACTCTTTAGTGGCGAGCTACTTTGTTAACCGCCGATGTTAAGTTCTTTTTAAAGACGTCTTTTTAAAGACGGTTGACAAAGTGGTATGCTGTATAATTATTCACAATATATAAGGTCACGTTCCGACAGCAGAGGACCTCACTCAACAGTGACGGCCCAAAAATTTGAGTAAATAATGAAAAACAACGGGAGAAGATTTTGAGTTCTTTTTTTTGCATGATTTTGTTCTCCCCGGAGAAACCCATCCCATATATTTTTCCTTCCTATCATTTTGAAATAAAAGACAATTTTGGATTTCAAAGTTTCTTTTTCTTTGGTTTTGATTCCAATTTGTCAATATTCCCTTGATTTGTCAGGTTTAGTGGGTTTGAGTTGTATCTCATACAAAAAAAATTATGTATTACAAGTCTTTTTCATGTCAAACAATTCTAGATCTAGTTTGCTCTTGTGAGACCTAGGGCAAGACAATATATAATTATTACTAGAATTTCTATGTGAATCAATTGTAGATAATTTGCCTAAGGGGAAAAAAATTTACCCACAAAACCAACCTATGGGTTACTAGGTCAACACTTGCCAGTGGCCAGTCCACGCTGGCTGCTGAGCGGCAGAAGTGTAAGGCATATGGAAGAACTCATTCAGCAATCACCAATCAGTAGCTGCAGAATATATATACAAAATCTGACAACATGGCAGAACTTTTATAAGCCTATATCAACATGCCTAATCTTTGAAAAAGGTGGTGTTCCCTGAATAATCATCAGTAGCGATTTACACCTTGAATACAGAAATGAGCTGTGTGACCAATTGCATTTGCACAAGCGCACAAAAAAGGTAGGCTTGGTGCCAAATCTTCCCTAAGGATTTCTGTGTGAACTTGAATCACCTATCCACATTTCTCGGATCAGCCTTCTCTTGACCTGCATGTTTTGTGCTTTGACCTTTCTTATCCTTCACTGATGAAGCAGCCTCTACTGTGTCCTGGTCAGTCTCAGAGAATGATAGATAGGGATTTGTTCCTTCATCGATAGGCAGTGTTCTCTTGGAGCCATCAAGGGCAACACCCAAAACTATGTTATCTTCGAAAGCAGGTCTAGTTTCCTTCTTCGGATTAGCCACTGACACTGAACCATCTACTTGACGTTCAGTGTCCTCAGATTCATGAGTCTTCGCTGTCTTGGAAGTTGACACAACAGGATCTGACGATGCTGCTAGTGTGTTACCATTCTTAGTGTTCTTAATCCGGCCATCTTCAGGTGCCGATTTTTTCTGTTCCTGCTTCTCAGAGGTGCTTTCAGGAGAAGTTGATTTGGTCTCTAATGAACTGCTAGCCTTGACTTTCTGGTCTCCGTGTGACAGTGGTCGAGGTTTCGTTTTGTCATCACTTACCCTCGCAGATGTATCAATCAAAAGTGGACGACCATGAACACGACTATACATATCCTCTCCAAAAGGAATGTTATCAAAGTCTGCATTGCCATATGATTTCTGAACTGTTCGAATTTGGGTCGCAAGCCTTGCTTTGTGGTGGCCAACTATTCTAAGAAGATCCAACATAACTGCTTCCTGGACAATTTAGAACATTACAAAATCAGTATTTATTTTAATGTGGCATGACATGCCGAAGTTGTTTTAATATGCAAAAATTCTGCTTTTCCATTTATATAGGCATATGGAATTGGCATCCTAGGGTTCTCCAATGAAATTTTGTCAATGTAAATGAAAACAGATCTCGCTGATTCCTGATCGAATTTAGTATCGAAGATGTTTATGCTAACAGTTCAAAGCAAGCAAATGAAGAGTTGAGGTCCCAACGTTATAATCAACGGTAGCATTCAAGAAAAAACCTAGCACACTGTAAACACGAATTTATTCCCAATTCTTTTACGGGGATTTTCTCTTTGCAAAAATCAGTTGTATTGCATGGTTGAATTTCGCTTGCTTTTACATCATACAATGACTGCAAAACATGACATGACAATGTAGCAGCTCCTATTACCCTGAGTAATTATTTGCACAGAATATGGTGAGCTAAATAAAAATGTTTATGAGTGATGAAACAACATATTTCAATATGTAACAGTGCAGAAACAAATTACCTGGACATTGAGATACTCCTCGAAATGCGATGTCTTCACAAAACAGGAGATGTAAATCTACAAGAAATGCATCAAGAAAGATATGAACTATTACTACAGGTGATCAATGTGAAATTCAAAGTCACAAAAACGGCTAGAACAAACTACAGCTTAGTGCCTCAAGTTGTGAGGCCTCCCAGCAGGCAGGCATATTTTGTGGAATTGAAAAACATAACTAGTCAGTAGCCTGAAATATAGAGGCAACGACGCCAACTTGGTTACCAAGTATCCGGGCTGTTGGCTGTGTTTGGGCTGAAATCTAGGGTAATTGCAGCACTCACCACAACGGTCAACAGTTTCAGCCCAAGTATCTGCGCGGCCCTATAGGGTAATGCCTCGACCAGAGAAGATTGAGCTTCTTTGTCAAAAGAAAGCTGCGGTCCGGACTTGCCCCCACTAGTCGATTATTTAAAGAGAAACAAAACTGTAGTATTCTAAAATAAATAGATAAATGCACATGAAACCTGAATACTAACAAGGAACAACAGTTGCATGCCAACAAGAGGAAAATTAGTCAAAAAACAAGAAACTAAAAACCGCAAGGAACCCACTTTTCTGTAACCAAATATTAGAACAGTTGTCATGCTAATTTTGACAATGTAAAATATTTTCTTGGAAAATCTAAGGAAGGTTTGTATCAAAATCCTTGAAATTCAGTTAGTTCGATACATGACAATATGACCAGCAATGAGAAAAACAAAAGTGTCAGCCACAAACTTTGTGTTTGTGGATGAAATACCCCAAGAAGGATTAGCATGGCAGTTCCCACTCCTTGAGTGGTCCCAAATAAATGTTACTCAAATCAGGGTTTGGGGCATAAAGATTCCACTGACCGGTTTTGGCAGTCTGAGTAGGAAATTTTATTTGACTCGGATTTTTCATGATTTCTAGGGCCATGTCCAAGACCTCCCACCTATAAATATAAAGGGACATGTCCGATTGAGAGCATCCCAATCCAACTACTCATCTATTTACTCACACTCCAAAAGCTACTTTTCCAAAAGCTTAGTTGATGTTCATAGATGCTTGGGATTGGATGAGCGCAAGGCTACCTGTTTATGCTTGTCACATTGCAAATGTGGAAGGTGCAAAATGGCAAAGTTTTCAACAATGAGGCCTCCACGGCGGCGAAGATCGCACAAGGGATCAAAGATGAAGGCATGCTATGGGTCATGGCAAGCGAGCGGGCTATGTAGTTTAGTATCACGAGTAGGCTTAAGAGTCTTTTTACGGTAGTCAAAGCTTTTGCAAGATAATGGTGACTGCCAAATAGCGGACATGCGTTGTGTAAGGTCATCGACCCTTTTCTTTCTTAATACAAAAAATACACATTCTAGGGGATCAAAAGGATGTATGAATACTGACAGCAGATTTTTTGGTGTCATCTGATTCGGCAATGTACTTCAAATCTTTAACCAAAAGATAGAATTACATAGTGCAAGAACTTACCATAAGTGCTTGATTTTTGGGATCAATTGTCTCAAAGAATACTCTCCTATGCAGTTTCTGCTGTTCTATGTTGGGATTCTTAGCTAAAACTTTTCTCATGTCTGCAACAATTATCTGCCAAGAAAGAAAAAACAGAGATGTGACCAAGTACAGTCAGTATTTCAGGGAAAAAATAGGGTATTAATGCAATGAAAAAAGTCTAAAAGAGATCAGATAAATAGAAACAGAAGTAGAGCAGTGCACACCCCAATTTTTCCAGCATCCATGTGGCTTATAGCAAGATAAGTCTTAATACGCCAGTGGGTCCTCTGAGTATTGTTCCTTAGTATAGAAACTGTAAACTTATGGTTAGGAATGTATATAGCTTCTCGATCATCACCTCTAATGATTGTTGGAGACCACCAACCAACATGCTGAAATAAACCAAGTTCAAGTCAGCAAAAGGTGCCAAAAGTAACATTGAACAGACCTTTCATTGGGTGCAGGTAGGACCCATAGTACTAATAAAGTTTTGATAATGGTAGTACAAAACTAAAAATTATATCACAACTGGTACGAAACTACAAATGATAGCACAACTGGGTGATCATAATTTTACACAACAAAATGCAATAAACAGAACTGCATATTTACTTTGTATGGTGATAGTTGGAACTTAAAAATGAACATGCAAAATACTGACCTCTACAGTACCAGAGATCTCAACTCCATCTATCTTCGCCTTGATCCATTCATTGACTACAAATGGACGTGTTGCATTGATCATGACACTCGAGAGGAAATTAGTGAAGATCTGCATGAGTTATGATAGGTATTAGCAATCTAGCAAAAAGTAATCCTACCAACAACAGGTTTTGTATTACCTCACGACCAGCAAGCGTAAGCAATACTGTCCCAAAACCTCCAGCAGTTATCCACTTCTGGGTATTGAAACCCAGCAATTCCATAAAAAGGGAAATAGCAGCAATCCAAATACCAGTATAAAGAGCTTTCATGGTAAAATCATACCCCATCTGTGAGAAACAAACTTGAATAAGTAATACCAAACACAGTAAAGTGTACTAGCTGGTGGGTATTATTACAGATGAGAACATCTCAATTTTCATACTTATATATAGATATATATAGACTTGTTAAGCTCAAATATCAAGTTTATTAAGCTCATCAAGCAATAATAAGCAGAAAATTTGGTACGGGTAGGAGCTAAGTATCAAAAGTAGGCATCATATGTATTCCATCAAAATCAGGTTGAAATATAAAAATGCTAAACCAAAGCAGAAATTGTAATTCTATGCATTGGAAGGGTTATTGTCAAACATATATCCAACAAAAGAAAATATGCATTGGACATGCCATCATTTCATTGAGAAACTTACACTATGTTACTAAACTTGCTCGATTCTGCCACAAGAATCATACTTTCTTAGTGTCTTTTGTGTTAAATAAGAACGTAGTTGTGTAGTAAGAGTTCTTTAATTGAATGTTGTTTTTTACTTCCCAATTTTCACTGTTATGACTTCTAACATTTTAACAAGAGCTCATTTTCTACCAGTACTTGCCAAAGGCAGCTAAGCGATCCTAACTAGGCTTACTCTTTTGACAATCTTATTCATGGTGGCGTGCATATGACAATGAGGGGTGGTATAGGTTATTCCTGGATCGTAATGATGCCTCAAGTCTCTTGAGACACTCAAAGTTGAATCAATTAAGCCACTGATCCTGCCTTGATCACAGACAATCAGATGATGGGAGCATTATCTAAAAAAAGTTTTTTTCATTATCTAAAAAAATCAGATGATGGGAGATAAGGGAGTTCGGTTTCGGTGGTATATTACAAGTTACTGTTTTGAAAGAACTGAATCTGGATTGAGCATTTACTAAACCTTTAAATGGAATTGAAGAGATGTAAAATAAAGTTCGTAAATAGAGCTCTACATTTCCACACATTCCTCCTTTTGCTCTTTTTGGTTGAGTTGGAGAAGAAGGCAGGGCATTAGTAAATAAGTAAAATGCAAACAGGCATGCAGCTCAAAGAAACAAATATATTATTATGATACAAGAATCTTACATTTCTTGTGTCGTTGGGGTGACGCATGTCGACAAGAAATTTTTGTACCTGCTGAATCAAACTAGAAACAAGATAGGTTATGTTTTGTTTTGAAATGATACAAGAATCAATGCACTACAGTTGATGATCAGTAAAGCAAAAGAATAACCCTGAATGTATCCTTCCCAAAATAAGTTCAGATAACATACTACTTCACATACATCACACTGTACTTCATATGAGTACAACAAAGACGAAACTCATTATAACAGCATATCAACGAATTTTATTGAGTAAATTTCACAAACCTACACCTATCTGTGCTCTTGTATCACAAAACTACAACTTTCGAAGTCTATTTCACAAAACTACAACTTTTGTGGCATGAGTCATTGACAAGTGGGACCAGGGTATGTGGCCCTTGTGTGAATGACAAGTGGGACCAAGCTACAAAAGTTGTAGGTTTGTGTTACTAAGGGCTGAAATAGTTGTAGCTTTGTGAAATGAACTTCAAAAGTTGTAGTTTTGTGTTATAAGGGTGCAAATAGTAGTAGCTTTCTGAAATTTAATCTTTCTCAATACTTCTTGTGTGCTTCTAAGTTCTAACACCACATCATGCAGAGTTATTCATCACATCAATCAGCATGTCATTCCTACTTGCACATGAGAGTCAAAAGATAAAAGAATTGAGATGGATAATAAAAAAATTGATGGCCTGAATTTGTATTCAACATGTGCTTTTGGAATTGGGTCAGCCAACTTGGCTACAATATAGAAGTATTGTTTTCAAATAAATAAATATATCATAATCTGACTGATTTACGGGAGCATATTTGGATCAGTAAAACTAGAATTTGCAAACAGCATCAGTTGGCTTCAAATACCTTGTTAGAATATATGCAATAGCCAGAACAGTTGATAATGATCTCACAAATGTCACCAGGCGTGTTTTCACAGCTTGGCTTGCTGCTGAAGGCATCACAACTGGATCCAAACCTCTGTAGATACAGCATACAAAATGAAAGATAAATAAAATAGAAGCAAATGAACTTGAAAGGGTCTTATGGAACATGAGAGCTTGAAGAAAATTATAGTTTGAACAGTTTTATCATTTAACAGGTGGACAAAATTCCCAAGTATAAAGGGTGACTCCCTTACACAAAAGGGGACTAAGCATTAGGTCAATGGAATATCAAGTTGGATAGGATTGCCAGTGCAACAAGAAATTATTATAAACTCCAATAGCTATACCTGCAGATAAGTGTTGCTCCTGTCCAGAGAAGTAGAGGTTGAAGGTAGGATGTTGAAATTAAGTACGTAGGGCTCTTCTTCCAGTTGCCTCCATGCTGAAAGGTCCATAAAAATGTTGTGACGTGTCTAAATAGTCATATACATGACTACATGAAACTAGAAAGTTTGGTTCCATGCAACAGAAGCATACATCAAAACGGTTTCTGATATCCCGCATTAGAGGCAAAAAACCCCATAGAGCAAACACAATAATACCAATTGCTGGGACCACAAGCGAAGTAGCAGAATTTGCAAGCAAAGTGTCACAAGATCTGTCAAGGAGAAATAAAGAAGGCAATTACTAAAAGAATACAGATTGCAAGTGGATGCTATCTTAAAAAAAACAGCTCTCCAAGAAATCATATTCTAAAATGTGTACAATTCTAACTAAACATTTCTATATATCAAACAAAGCAGCTTTACAGAAGTGGATACACTGGTAGATTTGTATTTCCCACGCATGAAGCCACTAAATGCATAGAGTACCATAACTATAAGTAATAACCACAAAAAAAGAATAGTCAGGAATAAATAAGAGTCAATTCCAAATTGGCTAAGATATATGTATCTAGCTCATATCACGCTAAGAACTATACTCTACCTCTGTCCAATCATAAGTTAACTTTTAGAGTGCTACTGGATCAAAATATCTTAAGTTTTACTGACTTTATAGTGAAAAATACCAATATTGACCACATCAAGTAGGTATACAGTAAAATATAATCAATGATAGATCTGACGACACTAATTTGGTGTCATCAATATTTGTTTTTTCCTCAACAAGTTTGGTCAAAGTTAAGACTTAGACAACTCAAAATGAACTTATTTTGGGACAGTGTGAGCAGTTACATTAAGATAAACTTATTTCGGGACAGTGTGAGTAGTTACACTAAGATATGGCCTACACGTATGAACGTCGCAAGATTCAGCATCCACCTATACACCATGTAGTGGCTTAGTTTTCAGGATTTTAGGGAACGTTTTTTTATATATTTCTAGTTATGTTAAGACATACAACACAATTGTTTGCTTAGGGATGAGGTCAATTAAACTTTCTTAATCGTAAGATTCTGTGAATTGTTGCCCAAATAACCCAAGATTGAGGAACAAAAGCAGGAAACAATTTATCGTCCCAATCTCTCCATTCTCCTAATTTCTTGTGTGAACATAAACCATATGCCAAATAATCCGTTTTAATATGGTCCTTTTACCAAAAAGATATACATTTTCAATTATTACCCTGTCCAGATACTGAAAGATACCAAATTACTCATGTGAGCTGCTAAATTGCCGAGATAACTGTTTTTGGATGTCCAAGGTTATTTGGCAGTAAACTGGAAAGAATCACATTATATTTAGTTATTTTATTTGTTACCGAGATAGTTTGACGATGGATGTTAAGAACCATCTAAGCATTCAGCAAATTCATCTGTAAAGAATGGTATAAGGGGAACTACCTAGTTAGTGCTAATGATGCGCTCTTGATGAGAGGAATTTCCTTCAAAGGAACTGGCAAGGCAAAACATCTAAAGCCCATAGATCTATATCTATGAGGCATATAGAGCATAGGCCTGTAGCTGCTTTCCAATGCATTATGACCCCAACAGTCTTGCCTCTGCATAGAAAATGAGAGTTGCTCAGAAAGATCTTCAATTATGGTCAAAACATGTGCCTTAACTATTGTGGCGCATTTTTTTAAGAGAAACACGGTGCCATGAATAAAAACAGAGGCTAACTTTGGATCATGTTCCAAGGGATAACAGATGGTACTCAGTTCTATAGCGTAATTCTTCCATTTCTAAATGTAAATGTTATAGTTTCAGTCTCCCACGCACACATTTTAAAAAATGATCAGTATTAAACATTGATACAACTATAAACATAACATTATGACATAATTCAAAGAATGAATATAAATATAATTTTGTGAAGTGACTTTAGGATTTATGAATGCATAAGAGTGTTTCTTTTGTATGTCGAGTAAATTATTAGTATTCAACAGTGTTTCTTTTGTATGTCGAGTAAATTATTAGTATTCAACAAAGAACATTGTTGTTTAGCTATAGATACGTGATTGATGCTGCTACCGCTGAGTTGATTCTAATTTCTCAGCATAACTACAAACTTATCAACAAGATCTATGGATCAAAAAGCATGTCGACAAACCTTTAGATATCAAAACATATTTGTGATCAAACATGGCAATATAATATTTAACCCTATATCCTACAATCCTACTGGGAAGGACTAATTCTTTATGAAAACTTGTGTGGCTGTGTGCATTCCACTCGAAACAAAATAGACTCAGATGTCATTTATTTATGGCCAGAACCTGTGTCAACTTTTTAAAACAAAAATAAGTTCAATACCTGCGGGGTGTAAGACAGCCCCCAGGCATTTTGTTAACTTCCAATGCAGGTCAAGAAAACCCCTGCCCCACCCTTAATCAGTGGTACCATGACCCATGTGATACGAGCAAGACAATGCGATTTTTTTCTACCTCAGCCTGGAATTTGCTCCCGCGAGGAGTCAAACTCAGGACAGGAGGATCAACAATGAGATCTGAATATAGCTTCCTGATACAGCTATGCAAGAACAATGGTCAATTATTTAGTTCTTTCTGCCAAAGATCTCTACGGCCATCAATTGGAAGAACCATCTGCTCAAGTTAACTTATTATTTACACGAGACTAACTAATAAGCACAACAAGAGAAAAACTCCAGATTTTTAAAACAGCAAATAAAAAATGAAAAGAAAAGATAAAAATAGTTAGATTGCTTCTGATCGAGCATGATAAAAGAATGAGATATCATGTTAAATTAGCAATGGCAAGCCTGAAAAGAGACAAACCATACATCTGCAACTGAGCAAAATGACGTTGATGACAAGGGAAGAGAACTTCTCATCTCTGGACTCTGTTGAAATAAAAAAGGATTAATAAAGCATCAAATGCCACGGTACTGCGAATTACAAGAACAATGATGATAAATATGTACCCTAATTTTTTTCTTTGGCCGAATATATCAGTAGCAGCCACTCTTTGGAACAGCTGGGATGTCAATCCAACCGCCATATCAAACAGAACTCGGTAGCAAGAAGCTTCACATCAAATGGACGCAGTCTTTTATCATTCCTTGATCTATCATATGTTGTAATATACACCCCCTGAAACATAAAATAAAAATAACTATAATGAATGAATTTTCAAGAATTAATTATTCTGGATCTTTTTTTAGTTTGTTTATGATCTTATTCATAGTGTTGTGTTTCACTCACGGACATTGAGTACCAGCAATACAAAGGCTATGGCCGAGGACAGCCCGAAGAAAATGTGTTCAAGAGGTTAAATTGCTTAGGTTCTCACTAATCACTATCATGCCAAGAACAGGCTTATTTTAGTTCAACTAGGCATGATTTATATTTTCTTTTAGTTTCCTACCTTGAGCCATCCATCCTCAAATACTAGACACACATGTACAGTAAATGATATGCTAGTTTATTGTGGTCCCTAATCCATCAACTTTTTAACAATCCTCAGTATTGATTGTGTTAGACTACACCCAAATTGCTTGGACAAAGGGCTATGTTGTTGTTATTGTTGTTGTCTGTATTGATTGTGTTTGCCAGAATACAAAACAGCATACTTGCATACTATAAAGAATGATCTCGTTACATTACTGTAAAATTGTAGCCGGACATGTACAAGGTTGGTAGTTTTTCTCTGCTAATTAATATAGTATGGTTTCAATACAAAATGGTATTAGCAGGCTGGGTAAATGGAGCCACCCACTACATTACAATTTGTAGAACAAAGATAGAAACCGAAATTTCAGTACTAGCAGTACGATCGTATTTTATGTGCTAACGTCCTGCTCCATCAATGAAACTGGTACAAAATAAATCCCACGACAATTTATAAGATTGCAATGTGTCTGTGCTTGTCTTCCAGAGTACATCCCTGACTTAAATTTTGCTACTAACGCGGCCCTAGCTATCTTACTAATGCTCACACAACCTTATCAAACTTCGACCAAATCTTGGGATACCAGATACGAAATGAAATTCTGTTACTCCGTCCACGTTGAGTAGCCAAACTATGGCTGGTTACCCAACACCCGGCACAGAAAGAAATGTTCCAACAACAACCGGGAGGAGGTACCCTTACCTGGTCTGGGCACCGGCGGTGGGACGACGGCGCTTGCCCGGGACCGGCTAAGGGCTCGGAAGGAAGCGGCGAGATTCGGGGCCAAATCGGAATTGGTTTCTCCCGGAGCCACGGAGGCGGAGGGGGAACCGGAGGATCAGGGGTAGGCGAAGGAGATAACGCCCTCCGCACGCGGCGACACAAGGGCGGGGGGAGGGCGAAGGCGACGGGCGGAGGGGCCGAGCCACGCAAGTGGTGCCTTATCGGCCGCGCGAGTTTTTGGTTCCTCTCCAAGCTGCAACTTCTCGTTCTCTTCCGCTGCGTTTTCATTTTCTCGAGATGACAAGGTTGTGTACGAAATGATTGGTACCCTCTCTGTCCCAGATTATTTAGTTGAACATTCTAGGAATTTGGAACTCAATAATATTTTCAAAATAATAAATAAACTGGGACAAAGGGAGTACTACCGAGCGAACCGAAATCGAAAAAAAATCGATAGGTTGAGGATGTCGGGTTTCACGAAAAC
The DNA here is from genome assembly GCA_031894775.1 of Chloris gayana. Lineage (NCBI taxonomy): Eukaryota > Viridiplantae > Streptophyta > Magnoliopsida > Poales > Poaceae > Chloris > Chloris gayana. The sequence goes on along the minus strand of JAUNZO010003845.1, from coordinate 137,378 downwards.
CAGAAAAATTGGTCGGTTGAGCAAGAAACTTCCAATCGATTGAGAAACTTTCAAACGATGTGATTTGTATTAGAATTTGTACAGTTATTTATGTTAGCAAGGATTTGTAGCATGTACGATATTTTTTTTAGATCATCTTATTTTGATTTAGCAGTGCTCGATGTTTACACCTAATCTTTTTATGGACTCGATGAAATGTGGCTTTTGCGTAGGACTCCATATATCACCATTTTGCTTCAATTAGTTCAATATATTCGAATAAAAGGAAGAAAACCTAAGAGGCTGAGTTCTTCCAATTATTTATGGTTGTTGCTCTAAAAATCTTATCAATTTGTCATTTTGTGGTTCTGTTGCCTAGCTTCATTTTTTCCTTTCTTTTCATCTTAAAAGATCATGAATATAAAGAACAGAAAACACCGTAACTCTTGTTATGGAGATGTGTGGCAACTGCTACTAGGAACTTTTATAGTTTCAATTTCAAGCAATTTTTTCATGTCTATCCAAGCACATATTATCATCCACTATCTAAGTTTATGGATAAAAACCCAAGGTTTTATTCTATCTCAACCATTACATCATTAGAATAGAGCCGGTGGCTGGTTTTGCTTTCTCTCCACAGTCAAGGCAAAACTTGACGCTACAAAGGAACAAAACAACAAGGACCCAATTCCGTGGGTGCTATCACAATTTTCATCAATCATGGTTTTATTCTATCTCAACCATTACATCATGTGGCTGGTTTTGCTTTCTCTCCACAGTCAAGACAAAACTTGACGCTACAAAGGAACAAAACAACAAGGGCCCAATTCGTAGGTGCTATCACAATTTTCATCAATCCTAGTACTGTCATCACAAAATCAATTATTCAATACAAGTAATTGTGTTGCAAAATTTATCCCGTCTGTGCCATCTATGCCATTAAACATCTAACTTTTTACTAAAAATGGCAAATCTGACCTTACCCTCCTAGTTACGGTCACTAAATAGACAACAACGTGCGGTGACACAGCAACCAACCTAGATAAGCGCACACAACACGACGGTTGTGGCGAGCATGCGTGGGCGGTCGTAGCGAGTGCGAGCGCAACGTCCGGCCGGTGTGAACGGTTCTAGGACTAGTTGTCGAGCCAGCTCGGCTCGGCTCATGATCAGTTCACTCTAGCTCGTTAGTCTAACGAACTAGCTCTACTCAACTCGTTATACTAACGAGCTAATAATTTAGCTTGACTAGGCTAATTATGCACACGAGCTAGTTCATTATAGCTCATCGAGCTTTTATATAAAAAAATATTTTGAATTACATAAAAGTTAAAATAAAGAAAAAATAACACATATCATATATAATAAGTTAAAACAATGAAAAATGCGCTATATATTTTAGACCATCCAATATATCTAAGATCCAAACCAAATATTCATCATCCGACTCATCTATCGAGACAACTCAAATATATCTTCTTAAACAATGATAACATGTTTACACTAATAAAAGTAGTAATCATCTAACTTAATATTCACCAATGTTAATCATCGATCACCGTCACATTTTAGAAATTCTCCCATCTACACTCGTCCACATGGCCCATAGATGGCTTCTTAGTTGTATAAAGTTGTAGCTCATTAGGGAGTGCGCACAACGGCGGTGCAACACCCAGCAAGCGCGCCAGGCGAAGGGGCAGTGTGACAGGCCACCAAGGTAGCTCAAAGTGAGGAAGAAAGAAGAGGTAGGAGCATTAATGTTTTTTCTCATGATTTACTTCTAGTATCATGATTTACTGTTAGACATGAAATAAAATTTATAATCTAATAGCATATATGAAATAAGCCGTTTTCTGCTAGCATATTCAGGATTGGAACATTTTGCAATGACATGTACGGAATTGCCTCGTGCATTCAAATGCTGGCTCGGGTGAATGTTGATTCACCATGCTTAGTATTTTAGTTGAAGCATCGTGTTGTCTGAAGAGGAAAGTTATAAAAAATGTTAATTCGCATGGATGATTGTGGGTGCTCTGTCATAATAGTAGCATTGTTTTTCCCATTTGCTCGTGCTCCCGTGTTGTTTCGTGCTCCCGTGTTGTTCCAACACCACTACGATCAATCTCAATGGGAGTGTCATGGTAGTGTCATGAGCATTAAATTTGCTGACATGACATGAGAGAGAAGAGATGGAGCGTCATGGGATGAGAGATGAGTGTCATCACCATGACACTCCACGGTTCTTAAAAACTCTTCTTGGTAATGGTGTGATGACACTCTCCATCGAGAAAAGCCGGTGGAGTGTCATGGTGATGACACTCATCTCTCATCCCATAACACTACCATGACACTCCCATTGAGACTGGCCTAAGTCCATTTGATTCACCCCAAAGTTTTGTGGCATGATACCGAAGGCTTTGAAACAATGTCAGCAAAGGTCTCCTGCTTATTAAAAATTGAACGATCTACAAGCTAAAAGCAACTAGACGTATTGATCTTTAGTTACTTAATCGTGGTCTTTCTTGCAGGAAGATTTGTAAAAAGCTCATCCAACAGTAGAGAGCCTTTGCTTTATGAACAATACATGCAAGTGAGTCATTTCATGGACTCTCAGAGTGCAAGTTTTGTTAATCGCATTGCATCTGAACTGCGTTCTTGCCAACCTTAGTCTACAATGTTGTGTAAATCAGAACTGGCTTTTATTTGATCCGTAATCATAAAGTGTATGTCAGCTGCTTTGGTCTGGCACAGATACTAAGGATAACTCGGTGTATCGTTCTCGCCTGCTCACGGTAATAACATCATCACTCATTTGTATATGACCGAAAATATCTCGACCACACGTAAATACCACCACTATCCGTTGCCTATCCTATATTTTTCTATTTCAACAAGACAACATTTATAGAGTAATAAAGCCAATATTAGAGATGGGCACTTTCATTTATCAACATAATAGACTTCATTCGAGTGGGGAGTGCATTTTGGAAATTGGCGAGCGAGGTGGCATACATGACAGAAACATTCATTTTTTCTCGAAAACAGACACATTCATTACCAGTTTGCCAATGCCAAACCTAAACAAAGTTTGATGTTTCGGAATATTTCCTGTCCATAGAGGAAGGATAGCACAACACACTTCGACAGCAAAAAAGCACATTCCCAACACAATTAAGCACATGTAACCAAAAGGAATTCACATAACCAATGTTACCTGCTGTAACATTAGAACCTAACCACAAAAGAAACACAAATAGAGATCAGCACAACATAATTCCTTTCCTTGGTCTAGAGTGCGTTCTGACATTGCATTAAATATTTTAGAAAATGTGTGCATTTTCATCTTTAAACTTCCTGAACCCACAAACCTAATTGAAAAACTGGAAACGAAATGTAGCAATCTCAACCATCAAACAGGCATTGTTACATAGATTACGAAACTGCTCAAGGCGCAACAGCAACCCTTCCAGCTACCTGATCCAGATCACGCCTGCCCTGGGAGGTGATAAGCCTTCCACTGCAAAAGAAACAGAATAAGCAGGCATCCACAAACAGGAACATGAAGCCAGAAAAACTATGCAGATTAATTACCCCTTGGGATCAACATCAATGATGCCCATCTTCTGCAGCTGCTGAAGGATGTTGCGAGATACGGCACCACTGCTCTTGCAGAAGTGTGGTGGGCGTGAGCCATTCCTCTGGCGGCCACCGTAGATCTTCTGGAAGCCACCAACACCAATACCCTGCCTCAGGTAGATCTTCCTTGCAATTGAGGCTGCAGGATAGCAATAACAATAAAATTTAAGGTGGAATAATTGAGTTATAAGCGTTAATATTGAAACAAGAAAAAACATTTCCTACCAGCCCTGATGTAGTACCAATCAGGGTCGTAAGGAGGGAGCTCCTTGAACCTTGCGGTCTTCACAATGTCAACCCACTCAGGGAGCTCCATCTAAAAGACAAGGAGACAATTCAATAAGAAATTCTGAGTTAACAAAGAAGATGTTGGGTATTATGCTTGCTATACTCCCTTGAGATAAGTTTCACTTGAGATAACATGATAGAATAAATATTTTCAATACTTTGACCTTTAATTGCATAGTTAAACCAATAAAATGCTAAGTACTTGATACTAATCATTTAAAATTTTAATTCTGATACTGGCTTTGGCGGATTTATAAAATATATAAATCAAAATCAAATAATCCAAACCAGATTGTCAACAGACAACACCAAACTTTCAGAAATGACCTAAAGGCAGCAGAGCTATACTGCATTTGCAACAAATCTAAAAATTACAATCATATTACAATGTCAAGGAAAGCAACACCGAATGTGAATTTCCAGCATTTGTTCAAGCGAGAAACTATTTTAAATCTAAAGCCCCGGACCACTGTACCACAAGAAAATGTAACAGTTCAGCATGCAAAACTGCTGTACATCCAGCCAAATCATAACATTCCTATGGTATGGGCAACTAATAGTAACCATAGACCTATGCACGCGCAGAGGCGCTAGCAAATCACAAGTTTGCTCCTAAACTGCATAAGCAACCCAAATCTGAAGCATTAATAAAGGCTTCAGCAGCATAAAATTGTCTACAAGCTTCCCCCGATATAAAAGGGCATGTCACTTCAAAGGGGAGAAGAACGAATGAAGCAGCGTTACCTTTCCGGAGCGCTTGAGGTGAGCGGAGTAAGCCTTGACGAAGTCGTGGGGGTTCACATCCTTCACCGTCCTCGCCGTCGAATCCGCCATCCTGCCGTAGCCGCCGCCGGGGAGGACAGGGAGTGTGAGACAGAGGGTGGGGCGGTGCGGCTGCTCGGGGCTAGGGTTTTCTGGAGGGCGGTGTGGTGGCGGAGCGGTGATTTATATATGATTCGATTTGGACACGTTGGATGATGGTTGGACGTTCACGATGTGAACGGGTGGGTCTCGGGTTCGCCGATGGTATGGGCTGCGTGCGTAATGTATGGGCTGCCTATAACTAGCCCTTATGATATTGCGGCCTGGCCCATTTGCAACAATAATAATTTGAGAAAATTCCCTCCTTAGACTCGAAACAAATGCCGTTTCCTTCCATAAACCTTCAAAATTCGAATTTCTCTATTAGCCCTAACATCATTTTTCCTTCCCTGGATGGGATGGCCTTTCTGTCAAATCTAAGAGTTGACGGTGTTAAGTGAGGGATAAAAAGATCGTTTTATTCCTAAACTTCCAAATAAGTTAAAAATTTCAAAAACAAATATTATTGTGACTTTAACAGTGTGTTGATGCAATATGTTAGGTCTTAATTTTGCATGCTGACATATTGCATCAATACACTGTTAAAGTCACAATAATATTTTTTTGGAAAAAAATACTTATTTTGAAGTTCACGGGTAAAACGGTATTTTCACCTCTCACTTAACACCGTCAACTCTCAAATTTGACGGAAAGGCCATCCAGAAAAAGGAAAAACAATTTTGAGCCTAATAGGGAATTTCAAATTTTTAGAGAACCATAAAAGGAGACGACATTTGTTTAGAGGCCAAAAAGGGATTTTTCTTTAATAATTTTGGCCAATGTTAGCGTGCGGAAGGAAAGATAAATTCTTTAGCACGCCGCATATTAGAGCATCTCCAACAGTTCTTGTATCCAATTATCTAAATTAAGAGTTTTTACTCTCTTGTATAAAAATACAAGCACTTAAAATAATAGTTCGTTCCAACAAAACAGGTAAATCTCGACTCTATATTAAAACTTCCCCAAAGCTATTATTTACTTCCTTTTTCTCTCAAATGAAAAGGAAGCGAATACATGCATGACTGCCACGTCATTATATCATTCTTTTTTTCTCTCCAACAATAGGATGGAGTACGGTGCAGCCTAGCCAAACTTAGCTTGCCAAGATGCCAGGATAGTCTGCCGAAAAAAAAGGAGGAGGAAGAAGAGGATGTTGGAACCCGTTTTCTTCTCATGTTTTCTATATCTAGCAAATAAGTCAATTTACAAGAGCAGTTGAAGATGCTCTTAGTACTTGGAGTGGCCGTTAGGCCCACCGCGCTGGTCTCCATCCTACGGCAACGAGATTGTGTGCAGAGTTGCCACGAGTCACACGATCGGGGCCTTCCGACGTGATAGGGCCCACTTGAAGATGAAAGCGGGCTTCACGTTGCTTTCTAGCCCGTTTCACTTGAAGGATCGTAACTATCACTTCCATACCGAGGGTACAACTGGACTAAAGGCATCTAAGTATTGTCTCAAAAAAAAAAAAGCTATCTAACTAGGCAAAGGTGTGAACGGCTCTAGTGTTATATATATAGCCACCGACTTACACCTGTTACACAAGTGACTACGGCCACGAGGCTACCACGTACCCGAACATGGAGGTACGCTACTACCTAATGGGGTTGTCACCACCCGTAAAGACCCGTCTCTTCCGTAGGATACATGATAAATGATGACAACGTCTAACCTAGACACCACTCTATTCTACCGACAACAAGGAGAATAGAATAAAGTTAAATAAGCACATTGAGCTTATAAAACAAAATAGGGACACCTTTTGCTTTCCTTGAGATGAATCATCACCAATGTATATCCTGACGGCTCACTAAGGTGGGCAAACGACCATGGAGGTACAAGAGTTGGAGTAGAACGTCACAAAATGACTTCTCTCATAATGGACTTCGGGTACAAGTACAGAGTGAAAGGGGTACTCTAGATGGATTTTCCCACGCTTCTCTCTCTCTCTCTCTCTCTCTCTCTCTCTCTCCCCTAAATATTTACAAGTGGAGCTCTAGCCACTAGCCTAAAGAACTTGTGAACGATATGACGATGTGGTGGAGGGTGCCTCCACCTCTTCTTATATAGGGGTCTAGTGGCGGTGGGCTCGGAAACAAGTGGACGCCAACATAAGGCGATAAATCTTGGCGGGAGAAAGCTTCTGCCAAAGCTAGGCGGGAGGAGGTCGGACCGACATGACCGCCTCTAGGCTCGGGTTTTGGTCGGTTCCTTCCTTCTTGGGCCTTGTTCCGATTTATTCGTGTTTTCACTTTTGTTCTTGTCGTTAAATTTGGATTTTCTATTTGTTGGTCCAATGCCTTCTTAGAGGATATTTCCGGTGTTTGGGCTTTTTTCCACATTTTCCATGTTTGGGCTCAAAGTACACATTCATACAAAATCTCACCAACTTACTTAGTTTAAAGCCCTATTCCTATGTAGGTTGATTCATTTTATCCATTTTCTTGCAGGAAGTTGCTGATAAAATTAGGTCATAGAGCCGTCAACGGTCGTTTCTTGCTTAGAGTAGTTATTCATCACCACGGTAAGTTCAATGATAAAAAGAGTGAAATAACAGACAAGCATCGGACTCTTTTTGAGTGGTGTGGTTCAAAACGACCATATGAGCCCGAGAATGTAGAAGAGGACGATGATTATAGTGTAGACTTTGTTTTAGAAACATGTGAATATTTTCCGAATCTAATGATCTTGATGTTATAATTTTGTTATGACGATATGATGTAATTCGGGTATGTGATTATGATCCGTATTATATATCATTTTTAAAATAATAATATAGAGGCAATTGACAATAGTAGCTACCGCTATTGTGCCCTGTGTTGGCCGTGGATGGTGTTTCAAGCCGCCACTATTGTGCATACTATAGCAACGGTTGAGAATATCACCCATCACTATTAGTGACGACTCGAGTATTCAACTCGTTGCTATTGTGGTCCTCAACAGCGGTGGTTATTGTCACCCTCAACGCTACAAATGATTATTTGTAGCATTGTAGCGTCGAAGACATAGCGGTGGTTGGGTTAGTCCGCCCATAGTCCGCCCACTGCAGAGGGTTCCCAACCTTCGCTATAGTGGTCGATTGTAGTAGTGCATCGAGCTAGAGATCTTGAGTTTCATGTTTAAGGCTTGAGGGAGCCTTTATGTGAGGGGAAAAAGAAAGTGTTAAACCATAAGTAAATTTGAATGCAACTGGCCGTTGCACGGTAGCTTAACACGGCTAGCTACTACCAGAGTGACCAACCTGTGAATAAACACCTCTATGCATGACCATGGATCGATAGGTGGAGACTAGGTATAGTGAGGGAGTTGTTTTGCTTCCACTCAGTAGAGGGACAATTAGTTATTATAAAAAAAATAGAGGGACAATTAGTCCTAGACTCCTACTCAGCATAATTAGTCTCACATATTTATGTCATAATCTATCAAAAACTTCTATCAAAAACTGGATGTGGGCAAATTATCATATTGTAGACTTTCAAAGCTGGAGGTTCAAATTGTGAATTCAAAACCAAAATCGAGCTCTTTGTTTCACATTGTGAATTCTATAATTCAGAATCCACAATCTTTATGTAAAACAAAGAGACTTTACAGAGTAAATGATACACTACTAACCGGTACCGACGCCTATGGTTGCAACATTTTGGCTTGAAAGGCCACGGAGATTTTTATTTTGAGAGAGAGAAGGCCACAGAAAAAAAAATTGAGAGAGAGAAGGCCACAGAAAATTGATAAGGAGCGGAGAATAACATTAACTTTATTTTTTGAAAGACCAATATGTTAACCACGAGTTGTCGAATACCGTGTTTACATCAATACATAATCCTTCCACAGAATGACGATAATTGTCCTGTTACGTCCATGGCGATGGACGATGAATAGTCCGGCGTTCGTATTGCTGCTGCAGTTGGCATGGCGAGCTGGAAAACCGTTGTCCACGGAGAGGCCGAGAACACACAGAATGCCACCCACGCTGAAGCCATCAGGAGCACAATCGGAGTCCGTTCGAGCCCCGTTTTCATGGCCAGTAGTTAAACTGAAATTGTAGCTCCAGGTCGTATACAATTCCTGCTACAAGAACATATGCCTCCGTACCCTACTAGAATTCACACCGAACACCCCATCTCAATCAAATACCAACAATTCCAGGGCTCCTTAACAATCTTCTGTTGTAGCTACCAAATCCGGCGACCGCAAACAATGTTGTCGTCTTGCTGGTCGTCGGCGCTGGCCGTCCTCCGCGGCGACTGCTCCGCGGAGGACATGGACATGGACAACGAAGGCCGGGCCGCGGCGCTGCACCGGCGCCTGATCGCCGGGTGGGCGGCGGCGGCGGCGGAGAAGGAGGAGGAGCGGAACCTGGCGGAGGAGGTGCGTGCGCTGGAGCGCGCGCTGGTGGAGGCGGCGGCCGCGCGGGAGGCGGCGGAGGCCCGGCGAGCCGAGGCGGAGCAGCGCGCCGAGGAGGCCGAGGCCAAGCTCCGTGCTGCCGCGGAGGGGAGCGAGAGGCAAGTGGAGGCGCTCCGGCGAGCGCTGGATGCGCAGGAGGAGCGCGACGCGCGCATACGCGAGCTCGAGGAGCGGATACAGGAGCTCAACAACGCCACCAGCAGGTGGCGATTCTTCTAGGAGAGCCACCGCGCCGGGTTAATATGGTTTCAGTAGCGAGAGAAAATACAAATTGACGCTTCTTCTAGTATTTCTTTTGCCTTCTTTTGAACTGTAAGTATTTACTCTGTTTTTCTTGTTAGCTCTTGGTAAAAAGAGGGCTAGTGTTTAGTTCTCAAGAAGAATACGACTGGTAAAAGAATCAACCTTGGCTCGCCCATCAGATATTATGCGATTTTGTGATATGATGTTCTCAAGCAGAGTAATGAGTGCATGCTGCATGAGCAGCAAAGAAACATAAAGTGTGCAAACAATCCTCATACTTACTCGAGGATCCTAAACTATTAATTTGTACTATTCCATTACGAATTTGCTGTCGTTAAGCACTAATCTTGCTGTCCTAACGACAACAAATTCGTAATAGAGTACTTTCTTTTTTTGGAGAACGTGCGGGGCACGTATTTCATTAAGGAGAAAAGAGTTTTAGGTACAAGCACACACTAACAAGAACAACAAGAACAACAAACAACGACAGGGCAAAAGCGAGAAGAACAACTCCTACAGGTAACTAAGCGTGGAGGACCGAAAGAAGAGCCCGTAGTCCTTTGAAGCGCGACGACGCCCACCAAGTAGCCTCCTCCAAAATATCTAGTGCGAGGACAACCGATTGCCGAGCTTGGAACCTAAACACCATGTTGTTTCTCTCCTAATGATTGTAGCTCTCCCTAAGGCAAAACTAACAAATGGTGAACGGGAAGTTGGAAAAAAATGGCTGACATGGTGCTAATAGTTAGACTCGGAAAATCCACAGTGTTTGTTCAAAGAGGTTTGTACCATGACTTGACCAATTTGACAATTTAGACCGACTCCAACAAGCCAATGCATTTTTTAGAGGCAACATGTATTCGATGAGCTCTCCAACAGACATTGCAATTTTGAAAGGCATATTGTTCACGCTGGTCGCCCCGCACGGCTGCGCACCGCTCGCCGCTGGCCCTGCTCGCCGCATGCCACCGATCCCCTCACCACGCAGCCCGCGCCGTTGCTCGCCCTACGCATCGCCGAGACCTCATCGTCGCGTGTCCTAGGTGTACTCAACAAATGCCTTTGAGGAGAGAGAGAGTGTCCATTTGTAGCTCTTCTCTCTCCTTCAATGCAAAAATACATTCTCCTTTGTCTGCTCTGTTTGAGAACAAATTCGTGTGAACAGTAGCTACTCGAGGTGCATTTTTGGATTTGCCTCCCCTTTTGCATAAGCTGTTGAAGTCAGTCTTAGGGACATAAAACTGCAACTAAACAGTTCTGGGACCAAGGTGACCTTTAGAAGGTTGCTGAGATAAGATTGTAGGAGCATCTGGAATCGATTGGGTTAGGGCAGATGATCAAGAGTAAACTTTTTATGCTTATCATATCATATGGTTTTACAACAACAGGTGTAATATGAAACGTCATGCCATGCATTTTGCTCGAACCAAAATGTGCATATCTTTGCAAGTTGCACTTCCCCGCGGGCAGAATTCACACCGCGTGAATTAATGCTCCCACAGAACTCCATTCCTTAGCAGGGGAACGACACTATATTACACATCCATATGTTTCATCAATCCAGCACCATCTTCATAACAAGATCATTCCAAGCATCGATGGGGCCAGGCACACACCAATGTAGGCAGTCATACTGGATAGATGCAGCCTCGTTGCTGCCCTCTGCAAATGGATTGGGCGTTCTGTACGGACCGACATGGCCATCTGCTCTCAAGTATGAAAGGCGGTAAGTATCCAACAGCTTAAGTTTCTCCACATCCCCTGAGCTACTCAAAACAGATATAGCTTTATTGAACTCCTCAAGTTCAATTCCCCTCATAACACGCTCCGTATACCCCGCTTTGTACTCTCCCTTCTTGTATGGCAATTCCCGGTTGCAAGTTCCCCCGTTGAACCACTCACCCTTCTCAAAGTGATCAGGTGACCATGTCCTGAATAAAACAACTGGCTTGTGTTCTGTTGAGATGATGAATCTGAAAACCTCTTGCAAAGTCCTATGATACAGGTGCTCGAAGCCAAGTTCAATCAGATTCTTGTTCTCACAATAGTGACAGCCAACCACCTTACCTTTCTCCCAGTAGACTGCAGTCTTAAGAAACCATTGTCCACCAGAGATAATGATATAGTCGAAGCTCTCATACTGGTTTGTCCAGGTAGTATCAAGTATGTCGAGGTGGAGCTGGATCTCAGATGTTGATTCACCATTCTCGTTTTCAAAAATCTCAGATTTGACGAGGAACGGAGTCCAGAGAAGAGATATAGTGAAGTTGTATGATTGGAAGTGCCATCTCCTGTTTTTGAATTCCTTATCATGGTAAACCTCCACAGGCACTTCAACCTAGATATAGAGCAAGCATGTCTCCTCAGAATAATAAATAGAAACAGTTTTATTTTCTATATAAAACACTAGTCAATTCAATTTTGGACTAATCATATGTAAAAAACAGGAGGTAGTACTTAACAGAATGCATAGGGTTTTCGTGCGGAAGAGATGGTAAATGTTAGCAAACAGGCAAGCTCTCAACTCACAAAACTGTCAGAACTGTGGAATTAGTGCTGTGTAAAAAAAAGATCTGCGGCGGGTATGACAATTGTTGCTGTATAAAAGTATACCAGCATTTTCTGTTGTGATCCACTTTATTATATAGAAAACTCGATCATGGTTCCTATAGAACCAGATCAGGCCATGGTGGCCCCTAAATTATAGCTCACGAAGAGCATACTGCCGTGGCCTTGACTCCACTACTTACACAACTAACACCTGAAAATAAGGACTCTGAAACTAACTCTGACTAGAGCTATTGACTGAACGGAACTGAAACAAACTGACTATGAGGGAAATACAATACACACTACTGACTACTAACCACATGACACAGATAACACAGAATAGAGCATAGAGAAATTTAATTGCAACACCTAGTAATAGTAATAAATATGGACGAGCTTCCAATTTTGTATCCATGCAAAAGAGCATATAACTAGAGGTACATGGACATCTTAGCATTTACCTTAGACAGAAGGCAGAGCAATGATTGAATTTGGTTTCGCAGAATGGAGTCACCAATCAGTCCCCAAGCTTTGTTCCTCATAGTATCTAGAAATCTAACTCCATCAAATGGTTGAAGGTCACATCGGTATGGTTTCCACCTCCAATGTAGATATCCCATGTCAGGTCTACCATTCATCATACAGTTCTGGTGACCATCAATAAATCGACAGCTTGCATTTGTATAGGCTGGGCCAGATGGGCTTGGTAACCATTCCCCGTTGAATAGGTCACATTTTCTTCCTATAGAATTAATAGCTCACATCAGACACTAAAAACAGGGACACAAAAAACGTTATAAGTATTTGTGTTGTTTCTCCCTTCAATATTGTAAACTCCATAATTCTTTACTTGTGCCCTTATCATACATTCTTCTACGACGTGTGTGATCGTCAATTTTAGCAAGAAAATTATTTACACATATTATAATAATCCATAAGCCAATTATACGAGTAAACCTGTCCCATACAACATACATTCATGTTGGCATAATTTAGTTTTTGGAAAATGTGTAACAATATGTCAATTGTGAAGTAACTCTGACTTGTGAATTGTGATTTGTGAAGGATTTAGGGTAGGCCGTAATGATGACAGTTTAGACAAATGAACTTGGTTTTCAGACAAAGAGCTGGTAACAATAATAGATCTGAACCAGACGGCAAAACCAAGCAAATTGATCTGAACCATGCAGTCATTCATGCATAGTGACCTTGGTTAATTCGGCACTTGTCAATTTCTATCTATCACCTGATAATTTTTCAACCGCCGATCAGGAATAAAAAATACTAGACATGAGTGATAGAATTTTTGTGGAAGGTTGGCAATTCAGAGCATATGTTTTTTCTCGAACGCATTCAGAGCATATGCTCGTATTTGGTGTATCAGCTGAAGGCTTTGGCACCCTATATAGCTGATCACCTATTGGACGTAAAACAAGAAAAACTGTGGTCAGCCCGTCACAGCTCAGAGCTCAGTGCCAAGTAAAATGATGACAGTTTATTTGGCAAAGACACAAACTTATTGTAGCACAACAGAAAATATCCACTAAAGCTGATACTACTAAATTTGAAAGATGAAGGAATACATAGCCATATGGGTCTGGTCAAATTATCCAATTTGTTAGATCTACTAGTTAAACTTGCATACAGAATTAAAGGTTACTTTTCTCCGAGAAATTTCTGAATCTAGTAAGAAAATTGATAGGATCGAAGGATGAAACAAAAAAAAAAATGAATTATGTTTGATGGACTGGTTAGAGAAAGGAAACAGGTGATTCAGAATCCTTCTTATTCTTTTCCTTTAATAATATTGTATTCACGATAATGAATCAAGGAGAGATGTCACAAAAGGAAGTCTTTTCTTGAAGGAATGACCCCTAGAGGCTGTATGTTTTTTGCTCCGATTTAGAGATTGTGCTACAGTAGGTAATTACTGGTGGTGATTAGATATTAGTACCCCTTACCGGTTTACTGGTGGTAATATGTAAAACTCTTGATGTTTAAAACAGGGCAGCGAGCCAGTACTGAGTCTTCTAATTATTTTAGTCTGGCTATTCATTGATTCACGGAGATTTATTTCCCTCTTAAATCTTAATAAATGGCAGAGAACCTAATCCTACCTTTTTTAGGTGAAAAAATGGCAGATGCTTTTCAATTAGCATTTCAATAATGTCTAAGCATTTTTCATGCTAACTCCATTGTGGTTAGATAAAGGGCATAATTTTTCAGTAAAATCATGATAAAGATTAAGACACATGGCTTTCTACTACTTCTTGGATCCACTGCAAATTAAGATAAATGTTCACCAACAACCTGTCATGGAAGCAACTAAAATCGAGAAATACCTAGGACAGACAAAACAATATAGCACTCACTCCTCAAATAAATGAAACAACTATTGTAACAACTATTGTTAACTTATCTATTGTAACAACTATTGTTAACTTATCTGCACTGCTAACACAAAGGTGGGAGCTTTCGCCACGTGGTAGGTGATAATAATTCGTTCTTGAAAGCAGATGAGATTAAAATGTCAAACTACCCCGTTCCCTTTCCAACGTAACCACTTCCATTTTGTACTTTCTCCACTAAGACTGCATTATACTACTCTTTTGAAGAATGACAGAGAAAAAACAAATTATCCACTAAATCGTGTTTCATCATATATATTTCTAGGTCTTTCACATGGAAATTCTCATGAAGTAGACAGAGATACTGAATAGTGATAGTGTAATAGACTAATAGCATGGAAGAACACACAAGAATCATGGAACAAAAAACAGACACACAGCTGGAATCTTCTCACCTCCCCTAAGTAACCATACCGTCCAAACAAAACTACTCTACGATTCAGCAAACGAGGTCACTAAACCCTCTATAATTCGTTAAATTTTAAAAAACTCCAAATCAGAGGAACCGCGCCTGACACCGAAGAGAATTAAAGCCCGCACCTATGGAGACCTCTGCCCGCGGCGAGGGCGAGGAGAAGGAGCAGAGCATCCGGAACGCGATGCCGGCGAGGAGCAGGCACCCGACGGCCTTCACCACTGCGGGACCTCCCAGCCCCCACCATTTCCCTGCAGTGCCGCCGCGGCCCAAGCGGCGGCGGCGGAAGCGGACCACCACCTCGGGCTCGAACCCATGGTACCAGCGTCGCTGTCGGATCCCAGCTCGAGGGGTGGAGACAGCGCGGAGTGGCAACGGAAGGAGAGAGAACACAAGCGGTGTGGGTGGCCAGAGCGAGAGCGACGGACAGGGTCCGAGCTTTTAGCGGAGAGACGGCGCCATGTCTGCTGATGATGCTGGCGTAGGTGTGTGAGTGTGAAAGGATTTATTTAGTGAAAATGTGTATCCTGTTTTGGTAAGCGTGTAGTTTAGATCAGCAGAATATGGTTGACTTGACATATATTTTGGATCTTGAGCTGAAAAATGAATACAGTAATTTGTAGGATCTGCAGAATCAATGACAGGTGATGGGCAGAACCCCTGCCAAGCACGCAGGATGTGATCAGCTATGGTATTAGACAACATGAAGCAGGTTCGTGTGAGAACTATCAGAACTCAAATCCGGATCATATGATCTTGATTTAATGTGATGCATGTATTTAGGTGGGGGCAGGAGAGATTTACAAAATCATCGCACACTTAATCTGACTTTTACAAATTCCCGCTCTCGTCTCTTTGGATCAAGATTCATGTGGTCTCTAGATTGGAGTTTTCATAGTTCTCACACGAACTTGTTTCTTATAAGATATGTTGTCTATGGTATTATAGAATTGAAACAAAATAATATATGATAACAAAGTTTGATGCATTATCTCCATGAATAAATCTAGCTTGGTATGCATTTAAAATGCATGTAACTATGATAATGCTTATAAGATCAGGAATATCATTTTAATGTAAATCTGTGTCTAATATGACTCAAGGATCTAATGATATTGTGTCCAGGAAACAAGGAAGTTCTAAAATATGATGCAGGAGTTTCACACAAGTTTGGAGAGCCACCATGGCTAATCACAAATAGCTTTAATAAACATCAACATAAGTATAAACAAAAATACCAAAGTATTTAGAAAAAGAAGTAAATAAGTAAATTGCATCAACCATCTTTGAACTTATTCTCAGTCTCGGTTTTTATATAGAAAGAAAAAATATTGTAAAACTCGATTTGCATCTTAAGATTTTTCATATACTTTTTTTTTATTTCTGATTATGATAGCTCGACTACGAATCACAATAAAGTCTATGTCAATTTTTAGTATATATTTGATCATTCAATTTATTCAAAATATTAGTTTAATATGTAAAATTATAAATTATATTTTAATTTTCTTTAGTGACAAAATAAATCATAACAGAGTCTAGGATATTTTATAAAAAATAAATAATATGAATAATTTAAACATAATTTAAAAAATCAACAACAAGAACAATTTAAGAATGGAAGAGGTACTTATTTGCATATTAGTACTTTCTATGTCCCAAATTAATATACTACAATTTAGTCATCTGCAAGTTTTCGAATTAATGGTATTCTCACTTCTTAATGCAATTTCCCCTTTTCAAATACATATTTATTGCTATCTCTCTCTTTCTTGTTTCATGTGTACTTAACTTTTTCATTTCTACTGATTTTTTTTTGCCGACATTTAAAACATAAACTAAAAGAGGACACAGGGAGTATATAAAAAGCATAATAGATAAATTTATCCTCAAACTATCACTAACAACTCAATTTGGTCTTTAAACTTTCAAAATGTCAATTTGATCCCTAAATTTTGTTCCACTCCTTGTCCGAACCGGCATTATAATTGGGTTGGTAGTAATGATGCCTAGTGACATCCGCTTTATAAATTACCGATGCTTCTTGGTCGGGGATGGCAATTCGGGGCCGGGGATGGGGGCGTTTTCCACCCGTGGGTGGCGCCGTACCCGCTCCGACATGAGCTCGGGCACGGGCGAGGATTGAATCGACCCATGGGGAACCCGGTGGAGACCCGAAATTTGATGTATAGCCCCGTCCACTTTGCGTTGTGTACAGCCCAGCCTACGTTGATCGAAACCCTAACCTTATCCTCCGAGTCGCTCCTCGCTCCCCACCGATGTTGCACGTGCACGCCGCCCGCCGGCCGCCACCCTTCCCGCACGGTCGCGCATGCCGCCCCGCCGGCCGCCGCCACTCCGGTAGTCCCGCACGCACGCTGCACCCGCCATTCCCGCCAACCGTTGCGTTGCTCCCGTCGGCCGCCACGCTCCCGCACCGGCGGCACCCGCAATTCCCACTAGTCGCCGCGTTGCCCACACCTCCCGTCGCGCGTGCCTCGCGAGGCCACGTCCGCGCCAAGGTCGAGTCCATCACCGGCGGCGCCGTCTTGCGGTGCCTCGACGCGTCTCCGCGCCACCGCGCTCGACCCGGAGCTCTACCGCGCCAACCATTCCCGCACCAACACCTACGAGGCCTCGACACCCGCCATTCCCGCTCGTCCCGCCTCGACGAGGCCTCGACGCCGACGTCACCCCGACGCAAGACGACGCTCGCCTCCTCGGTCTAGCCGGCGCGGTGCACGATACCCGGTGCGTACCCGATACCCGCCCCGATACCCGACGGGGACAGAGATAGGGATGGATTTCCACCCATGAGGACGGGACGGGTAGGGATTTTTACCCGACAGAGCTTGGCGGGGCGG
The DNA here is from genome assembly GCA_031894775.1 of Chloris gayana. Lineage (NCBI taxonomy): Eukaryota > Viridiplantae > Streptophyta > Magnoliopsida > Poales > Poaceae > Chloris > Chloris gayana. The sequence continues at coordinate 119,730 of JAUNZO010003845.1, read as the reverse complement.
GCATGGGTATGCTCTACCCGTCCCGAACCCGTCCCATTGCCATCCCTATTCTTGGTTTGCATTTAAAACTTGAAATTTTGAAGAAAATGAAAGCTGAGTGCGCCTATGATTTTGCATGTTTTTTATCCGTATGAAATTTGAGTATTCTGCTTATATGAAACTAAAGAACCCCTAAGATGCATGTCGGATCTTTTTCCAATACGCGAGCGGACATTATTGTTCCTTGCCGGTTACCACCTTTGATGTAGAGGAGGACAATAAGATGATAAAAATAGAACACATTAGGGGAGATGGTATCATGAGTTGGACGAATATTCATGCAGAAAATACCATTTCACTTGACAAAATCTCGAAGAAGAAGAATATCCGATTCATATATATCCGAAAAGAAAAGTCTATCCCAAAACAGGACACAAGAGAGTTTTTTTGGAACTAGACAGGTAGAAGAGAGCAGAAGAAGAGAGAAGGGGGAGCGAGAGGAAAGCCAAGCGTGACCTTCAGAGCCTTGAATTCTCAAAGTTGTACTACAGTGATGAGGCTGATAGTTTTTCAGAACCTGACCTTTTTCTCAGTGATAATATATTAATATTGGCCATGTTTCAGTGAGTCGTTTACGTGTATGTCCTTAAAAAAATGGCTCTTACGTGTGTGCCACTAAAAACATCTCGGACACCTGTATGCCATGACTCAATTTTTTGATTACCTCTGTGCCATTATGGGTGGATGGAGAGTTAACGGTGGTGTTAGTTGGCGTAAAAAGACAGTTTTACCCTTTTCAATAATAATACATTAAAAACTTCTGAAAAATGAGAAATAAAACAAAAATATTTTTTTAAATTGTAATAAACAGAATAGTGGAAAGAAAAGGCGTAACAATTATGAAAATTGTAAAAAAAAAGAATAATTTTGAAAAATGTGTAAAATTCAGGAAATATTGTGAAAAATTTGGAAAATTTGAGATATTGCGGGAAAAAATAAGGAAAAATTAGACATATTTTTTTAAAAAAGGAAAAAAATACGTACATGTCACGTGCATATCAAGAAATACTATTGCATACACATACTAAGAAATACATACACATCATAAAAGAAATACGTGCATAGCAAGAAGTTAATATCATGAACAATTAAGCATTTAAGTTCACTAGTTTTCATCATACTGATTCCACACATGAGTTCACACACGTAAAGTAGTAGTTCACCATACATGTCTTAAATTACATCAAAAGTACTAGTTCATCAACATAATTTATTAAGTTGGAGTTTCTTCTTGCTTCTCGTATTAGAAGCCGGGCTAGATGGGTCGGCTTGCACCATCCTTGGTGTGTGCACCTGTCCGTGGAGAGGCTGCACTGTGCTCACGAACAGTTGGATGGTGCTCAATTTGGAGAGGAAAGGGGTCATTGGATCCGGTTCCAAACCTTCTATGAAAACAAGGAAAGAAGGTTAGCGTAACAGCCCGGAAAATGTATCAACTACTCATGTAATAAAAAAATACTTGAAGTGTGGAATAGAAATGATCAAATTTGGTACAAATTCGAATTAAAATCGAATGGGAAAAACAAGGAATAAATTCGCAAAGCAATTGATTCGAATTCTCGTGACTTGGGTCGAATCCCATTTCCTCGCGCCGACCTCAGCTCGACTGGCCCGACCGGGCCCGAACCGCTCTCTTCTTCCTCCCTTTCCAGCTCACCCACCGCGCGCCGAGCCCTCTCGCGGACGACACCTCGGACGGGCATCGTTTTGCGCCGCCGCAACCGCCCCGGGCCCGCGCCAACCACCCCGGCCGCGCTTTTGGCTCTACAAAAGCCCATCGCTGCCCCTGTTCTCCTCCCTTTCCCCAAACCCTAGCAACGCCGCCACACCGCGCCGCGGTATTCCCTCTCGCCATGGATGAAGCGTCGAACCGGGCGTGCGCAAGCCACTTTTCGTGCACGACGTGAAGTGTGGAGCACGCCGGTGCCCTTGGCTTCGCGAGAGGAGCTCGGGAGGCGGAACGCGAGCACGAGGAGATCGCCGCCGCCTTCTTCTTCCTCTCCGTTCGTCGTCTCCGGTGAGTCGCGGCCAAGCTCATTCCTCGTTCTTGATTCCCCGTCACACACTCTCTCTTCCGATCCCGAGCGCGACCTTGATTCCGCTTTGTAGCCCCGAAACACGGAGGAGCGTGGTCACCATCGTCCTCGTTGCCCGTTCGTGGTCCGCCGCCGCCGTCCGTCGTCGCGCTTCGTCGTCGGCGCCTCCCCGTCCTTCCCTTGGCCGTCGGGAGCTAGCTGGTGAGTAGCCGCCTCGTTTCCCCCTCATTCCCCTCGGGATTGGTCGCGAATTGCTAGTCCCCGTCGTCTTCCGCCGCCGCGTCGTCATGGGCGCCGGTGAACTAGCTTCTAGAGGCTTGCTCATGTCCCTTGCTGTAGTCGTTGAGCTTTGTGGTGCTCCCCTGCAGCTTGTGCGCGTGTTTGTTGGGTTAAAGGAGGAAGTTTGCTAGCTTTGCGCGAGATTCCGTCGAGCCGCCGTCGCGGATCTCGCCACCGGTGACGCTCCGATCGTCGCCTTGGCTCCCGCTTGCGTACAATAGGTTTGCGATGCTCCGGGCTTTGTTTAGGTGCTCTCGGAGCGGAGTTTAGTGGTGTGTTTGGGTGTTGTCCTTGTGCGCGCGCCGCGCGCAACTCCGGCGAGCTCTCGCCGTCGAGTCGTCGCAAGCCGGTCCTCGCGACCAACTCGCGGCAGTGCGCGCCGTCATGGTGAGTCGCCTGGTGTGCTTGGCTCTTGAGGCGGCGAGCCGTAGCGGCCGAGCGAGCCGGTTCCGGCCAGCCCCGCGGCGGAGCCGGGCGGCGCCGCCGGTTCCGATGGTGATGGCGTGGCCCTTGATGTGGCAGGTTTTCTGCGACATCGCGCCACGTGGGCTGAATTTCTACCAACATGGCTCCGAGTTGTCGTCCAACGTGTCACTGCGTGGCACCCATGTGGCGAAGTAATGCCACGTGGTGCCGACTTGTAGGGAATTTGATCAACGTGGCATCGACGTGGTGTTGACGTGGTGCTTGCGTGGCAAGGAATATTCTAGGGAATATTCCATTCCTTTTTGTTGGATTTTCCTGAATTTCCATAATTGATTTATCTTTGGAAATTCATATCTTTTTCCTGGAGCATCAAAAAATACGCGGTCGATTGCGTTGGACTCGTAGCGACGTTCTCTACGTGTTAGTGTAGCTTTTGGTCATGTTCTAGTACTGTAATTTCCGTCGTTCGTTTCGTCCTTTTTCCTAATACCTCGATTTGCGTGCCTAACCCCTGTTTCGCGATCCGTCCGTCGGAGGGTGCCGAGGAGTTCCCGTCCGAGCCGCAGTTTGAGGAGTTTCCGCTGAGCAGCCGTACGAGTACCCCGACCCGGCCTGGGAGCAGCCCTATCCAGGCAAGCCGCAATGCTATTTAGTATTTGCATTAAATTGAACCATGCATGATTAATGGTTACTTGCACTTGTAGTGTACCTATGCCATACTATGCCATCCTTGCCACTCGATTGCCATAGGTTGTTCTACTCGTTACTCGCATGCTTAGGATTTGCTTAGTTGCTTAATTGAACCCCATGATGACTATACATGTTTTTGTGTAAAATAAATTGTAGGTGTTTCTTAGGTGTCGAGTTTCGTACTAGATACCCTATATGACCTTTTGCGGGGGAGTGTAGGTGGTTAGGTGCTTGGAAGACTTATGGGCGTCTCTATTTGGAGAGTACTCGTTGCGGGTACAGTGGTGTAGGGGCCTTGGGTTTATGGGGCCCTGTTGTGGTGACACCTGTTGTTGAGACTCGTTGTTTTGAGGAGAGGGATGGTGACTCGCCCCGGCAGCTTAAGGACCGGTTCTTGTGCGTATGCCTCTCTTGGTCTTACTAGCATACCACGTGACTTGTATGGACGGGCTGGATTATGATACTTAGCGGAGGACCGGGTGGCCCGCCGTGGTGTAGAGAATAGTGGTAGTGGGTGTTGGAGCTGTTGTCTCGACCCACGAACAGAGGATATTCCACCTGGTCCATGGTATGCCTTGTCACACCCTTCAGGACCTTCTTTTCCTATGTTGTGGTTAGAGGATCCCGGACACCGAGGGACGGGCGCCTACCGCTCGATGCTTTGTGGAGTGACCTTGTGAGTGTTGCTTTGCTTGGGCCACGACGGTGGTCTTTTGTTTGAGTACCTCTTCACGTGGGTACAGCTTGCTTACTCTCTGCAGAGATATATAAATCTATACGTATAGTCTAGCCCAAAGTATGGGCACTACCGAGAGAAATCCACTTGATTAGCATTTACTACTTCTCCTCTCGATAGGTGTTTTACTTCCGGCTTCGAGCCGTGGTCCAGTGGAGGTGTGCTGGACATAAAACTTGACCCTTGCAGGATTGTGTTGTTTCCTGCAAGGCCACTTATAAAATTTGACTAATTATAAAATATGATTCACATAGACTTGAGGAATAATGCTTTAGGTGCTAGCCCTTGCATTTCCTTGAATTACCCGAGCATGCATACATTGTTGCTAGGTAGTTGCGGCTTGCTGAGTACGTTATGTACTCACGGTTTTATCACTTTGTTTTTCGAGACGTCGTTGAGGAGCCGGCCGAGCCAGCCGAGGGAGTTGACGGAGAGGAGTGACGGTCTCGCCTACACTCGAGTCGCTTGTGGGTATGGTCTTCATCGCCGATCTTCATCGAGTTGCTTCCACTTCACTTCCGCTAGATTTCTTCTTTGTTATCGCGATGGCCTGCGTGCCACGCTTTTGTATCCATGAGATTGAGACTTATGCATAATGATGATGTATTTGGAGATTCTACTATCTTGCCTTGATTACTTTCTTTATTTATGGTTTTTCTATACTAACTTGTGATGGATGTACATGCCACCCTCCCGGGAGTGACATAGAGGTACAAAGGGTTCGGGTTTCACTTTGGTGAAATCCGGGTCCTCACGATTAATGAGGTTGTAAATGACAACATCTATAAAAGTGAAAGGTCATACCTGCTAGTACTTGTTGGTGGTTGCCCCTTATTTTTCACTCTCTTTGGCTTTTGTGTAGCACTCGTCCACCGCCTCATTTTGTGGAAATACCATACGTGAGCTAGGAGTGGCCACAACAATGCTACCCTCTCGTGTTGCAGGAAGATGTTTTCTTCGACCTCTTCTTTGGTGGACCCCTGAAATAAAGTATGAGAAATTGTTATTTTGCATAGATAACCATTAAGTGTTGTAATTGTGTAGCTATGTTTAGAAAGTCTACTCTTAGCCTCAAATGCAGCTTGTCATCCGGGTTGCCATTCTTGCATGTGTACCAATGGTGTCCTCACTGGTGGCATATTAGGTACTCATGTTTCCCTTTGCTAGGACCTCCCTCGGTGCCTGGTTTCTTCCTACTACTACCTCCTTCCAAAGCTGATTTCATCCTCGTTCTTCCTCCTTCCTCCGGCAGTTGACTTAAGCAATGGAGGATGCATGAAGAATCCATGAGTTGGTTTGGGCCACATAGACTTGTCAGGAATAGAGGGCACAAAACCTTCATATGCTATTTTGAATTTCTCAACCGAATAGCACTCATCCACATAGTCTTCAAGTTTGGCCCTAGGGATTGATGTGATGTAGGCAATGGCATGCTAGCATGGTATTCCCGAACCTTGCCAAACTCTACAGGAATATGTCCTCTCAATTATGTTCACTACAAACCTGAAGCTACTAGATGAACCTCCCTTAGCACAAACTTCTGCAATGCCATCGGGTGAGCTTGTGATTATTTCAATATCAAGGTTATAGCTAGCTCTATTCAACTTCTGCACTATATGATGCAAGATCTTTCCTTCAAACTTTTTATCAAACCTTATTTTGTTGTTGATGGTATGGTGATCTATTACAACAAAGGATCCAGGACTACTCTCCTCTATCCGAGCCTTAAATCCGTACAAGTTGACAAAACTTTTGCCCCAAGGTCCATAAAGTTTATCCATAGCAAGTTCCTTACCTAGGTAAACTTTCCTGTATGACATCAATTTTGTGTCTCTCCTTCAACCTCCTTCTCGGCTCTTTGGCACCCACTGTTTCATCTTCCTTCAACCAATCAATCACCTGTTCACACACCCAATACTCGTGTCACTCCTACACAAGTGCCTGCCCTCCTAGTGCTTGTGACAATTCTCATGCGGGTATGGGTTCCTTGTGATCTGCAAATTTATACATCAATGATTATTTAAAAAAAAAAAGACATCAATGCATATTCCAAATAAAGGCATGAAAGGTTACTTGCACTCGTGATTTCATCACTCAAAGTAGTGGTATGAATTCTCCATCTACACCCCACATTCTTGCCACCGCAATACACCCCGTACCGAGTTTTATCAGCCTTCTCAATGTTATACTTGGAACTCATATTTTGTAGCATGTGTAGCTAAAGCCGACTTAAAAGCATTCATGTCCGAATACATAGTGCCTACTGCCATAGGCGGATCATTCTTGTCATAGTCCGCATCAGGTTTCCGTGGAGGCTCTCTATCTATAACAATGTCATCTTCCTCTATTTCATCGTTAGTGAAAGAATCATCTCCCACTACATCATCATCTAACAATGGGTCCGATTCGGATTGACTAGTGGGAATGGGAGGTGCGGGATGTTCGAGCATATACAAGCATTCGTCATCAACACCAACATGCTCATTTGTTGACGTCAAAAGTCGCCAACACACCGTTGTCCGGAGAGTCCACCGAAACCCCGGCCGACGCGAGGCCCTCGTGCTCCCAACGGACCGGCTCGGCTCGCCGATTCTCGTGTGCGCTGGTGCGTGCGGATGGTTTTCCTGCAAACCAACAAAGACAAATAAAAGTGTAAAATTCCAGGTCATCGGCCCGGATAGACCGATATGCAGCCGTGGCCGATTCTCGCGTAAGATAGACAAAATCGGCCATCGACAGGGAACAACACGGCCCATCCATTTATGTATTAAATGCCAGGCAAGCGAACCGTGATACAAACGATACTGAAATCGGCCGACGCTATAGCATGCGATCGGTGGCTAGCAGCCGATTTCGTCGGTGAGCAATCAAATCATTAAGACCTTGCAAGGATGCATTATCGAATAAAATGTAAACAAGGTAATTATTAATGGGATGCAATTAATTTGATAGCAAAAAGATGATTTAATAGTCAATCGGAGCGATAAATCGGCCGATCGGGCATCCGGCCGATTCTGCCATCGATTATAACAATGAATTATTATATCTATCTAGATGTATAATGATGATCAATGACATCATACTAATAACTCGGGTTCAAAGGCAGCTTTAACAGATTTAGCACTAATTGAACATAAAACAGCTAATGAACGTGATAGACAATCGGCTAAACACTCCGAAAGAACGAGTAAGACAAATACAACCACACGGATCCCGAATCGACCGATCGCTCCAACGAACAAGTCAAGCGATGGCGCGCGATCGGACCAGGTCTAACGACCGCGCACGCCCGGCCGATTCAGGACAAGCACAATCATAAACGCCTTAACTATGAAAGTAGATCTACACCCTAGCCAATCGGCTGCATGCGCCTAGGACAAGTCAACTATCGCAAAGGCAAACACAGGACACGTCAACCGAATCTGCACGATCGAGGCCAAGATGTAAAAGAACTTTCATAGCGGCTACGTGACTCGGACGACCGGATCCGAGCCAATCGGCGTTGCGAGCAAAGGTTGGGACGGGGAGGCGGGACAAGTCAAACTACCTCCACCACGAGCCCGGACCGGGTCAACTTGACTCATCCCGGCCGATACTCACTACGACGATCAAGAACAGATCCGGTCGCCGGATAACTAGCAATTAAGCCATCTAATTACGAACAATGCGTCGAGAACTAGACGACATAATTACCTTATCAAGCCAACGTGTTGTCGACCGGAGCCCCGAAGATCCCCGCGAAAACAGCTTGAGACTTAACAGAAATTTAGGGTTTGGCGATGCGCCGAAAGTTGTATTGGATGTGAATCGAGTTTACAAGTTACATCCGGATACATATTTATACCCGGCACAAAGAATCCTACTCGGACCCTCTTCGAGCCGATTTCCTAACCGATCGGGACTTCTTCCAAAATTAAACTATTATTTCTAATTTTACAACGTGGGCCGGGCCCACTCATATCGCGCTTTTTCAGTTGGCGTTCGAGCACGATTCTCGGGAGGGACGCGCCTTCTACTCACCCACGCGGCCGTCGGTCTTCGGCCCACCGGCCCTCTTTTGACCCATAGTCGCCGACGGTGGGTCCCTATGGTCAAAAACCGGCGTCAACACATGCCCTCCCGGTCCGGGGTATGCAACGCATGCGTCGGACCGATCCGTCCTCTTTTACCGCGCCGGTTTTACTGCCCATCACCTCTCCATAAAACTCGGGGCCATCTCCGGTCGGTTCCCATTCGCCTCCTTCCTTCGGTTTTCATCTGTCTCCATTCCGGCGACCTTTTCCTCCTCGAGCCTTTCAGCTCTTCATCGCGCCGTCGCCGTCGTCCTTCTCCGGTGACCATGAACCCCGTTGTTGCTGCCGCTGCGACCACCGCCGCCGGCCGCGTCGTCGCCACCTCCAACGCCGTTCCGGAGGTAATGTACACTTGGGCATCCCCCTTTTTCTACCATTTTTTGCAGTTTTTTCTTCGCGTTCTTGTTCTTGTTCATTTTCACAGTTCATCTTCTTCCCGTTCCGCTCCTCATTTTAGCCCTATTTCTTGTTTTTAGGAGATCCGGAACCAAGTTGTTATTCCGTCCAACATCCCGACTCATTTCTTCTTGGGTCCTATGGGTGATCCCGACCCCACGGATCTCATCCGCGCCGAAACGGATCGGGCTCCGTTTCGACAACGATCCCCGCTATCGGCCGAATGGGCCAACGACTTCCGGTCATGGCCGACCCCGTCGCAGGATGGCGTGATTGGTATAAACGGGTGTCGGCCGTCTATTTAGAAGGTTGGGCCAACATCGGCATCGCCCATGCCATCAAGCCGTCTCCGGCCGATCACCGGAAGAATGAACCGTTGTCGGCGATCGCTTGCTACTTCGGTCGGACGCCCTGAATCGCTTCATGTTCGGCCACGGCCGGCTACCTGTTGACGTCAAAAGTCGCCAACACACCGTCGTCCGGAGAGTCCACCGAAACCCGGCCGACGCAGGGCCCCGTGCTCCCAACGGACCGGCTCGGCTCGCCGATTCTCGTGTGCGCTGGTGCGTGCCGGATGGTTTTCCTGCAAACCAACAAAGACAAATAAAAGTGTAAAATTCCAGGTCATCGGCCCGGATAGACCGATGTGCGGCCGTGGCCGATTCACGCGTAAGATAGACAAAATCGGCCATCGACGAGGAACAGCACGGCCCATCCATTTATGTATTAAATGTCGAGCAAGCGAACCGTGATACAAACGATACGAAATCGGCCGACGCTATAGCGAGCGATCGGTAGCTAGCAGCCGATTTCGTCGGTGAGCAATCAAATCATTAAGACCTTGCAAGGATGAATTATCGAATAAAATGTAAACAAGGTAATTATTAATGGGATGCAATTAATTTGATAGCAAAAAGATGATTTAATAGTCAATCGGAGCGATGAATCGGCCGATCGGGCATCCGGCCGATTCTGCCATTGATTATAACAATGAGTTATTAGATCTATCTAGATGTATAATGATGATCAATGAAATCATACTAATAACTCGGGTTCAAAGGCAGCTTTACCAGATTTAGCACTAATTGAACATAAAACAGCTAATGAACGTGATAGACAATCGGCTAAACACTCCGAAAGAACAAGTAAGACAAATACAACCACACAGATCCCGAATCGACCGGTCGCTCCAACAGGACAAGTCGATCGATGGCGCGTGATCGGACCAGGTCTAACGGCCGCGCACGCCCGCCGATTCAGGACAAGCACAATCATAAACGCCTTAACTATGGAAGTAGATCTACACCCTAGCCGATCGGCTGCATGCGCCTAGGACAAGTCAACTATCGCAAAGGCAAACACAGGACACGTCAACCGAATCCGCACGATCGAATCGGCCAAGATGTAAAAGAACTTTCATAGCGGCTATCGTGACTCGGACGACCGGATCCGAGCCAATCGGCGTTGCGAGCAAAGGTTGGGACGGGGAGGCAGGACAAGTCAAACTACCTCCACCACGAGCCCGGACCGAGGTCAACTTGACTCATCCCGACCGATACTCACTACGACGATCAAGAACAGATCCGGTCGCCGGATAACTAGCAATTAAGCCATCTAATTACGAACAATGCGCCGAGAACTAGACGACATAATCACCTTATCAAGCCAACGTGTTGTCGACCGGAGCCCCGAAGATCCCCGCGCGAAAACAGTAGAGACTTAACAGAAAATTAGGGTTTGGCGATGCGCCGAAAGTTGTATTGGATGTGAATCGAGTTTACATGTTACACCCGAGTATATATTTATGCTCGGCACAAAGAATTCTACTCGGACCCTCTTCGGGCCGATTTCCTAACCGACTAGGATCTTTTTCCAAAATTAAACTATTATTTCTAATTTTACAACGTGGGCCGGGCCCATCAATATTGTGCTCTTCTCGTTGGCGTTCGCGCACGATTCCCGGGAGGGACGCGCCTTTACTCGCCCAAGCGGCCGTCGGCCTTCCGCCCACCGGCCCTCTTTTGACCTATAGTCGCCGACAATGGGTCCCTTGGTCAAAAACCGGCGTCAACACATGTCCCCCGATGCCGGGGTATGCAACGCATGCGTCGGACCGATCTATTCTCTTTTATTGCGCCGGTTTTACTGCCCATCACTTCTCCATAAAACCCGGGGCCACCCCGGTCATTTCCCATCTGTTTCCTCTTCTTGGCCTTCGTCTTCCTCTGTTCCAGCGACCTTTTCCTCCTCGAGCCTTTTCAACTTCTCATCGCGCCGTCGCCGTTTTTCTCCTCCGGCGACCATGAATCCTCGTTGTTGCTGCTGCTGCGGCTGCCGCCGCCGGCCGCGTCGTCGCCACCACCAACGCCGTTCCGGAGGTAATGTACATTCGGGCATCCTTCTTTTCTACCTTTGCAATTTTCTTCGCGTTATTGTTCTTGTTCATTTTCACAATTTATCTTCTTCCCGTTCCGCTTCTCATTTTAGCCCTATTCCTTGTTTTTAGGAGATCCGGAACCAAGTCGTTATTCCATCCAACATCCCAACTCACTTTTTCTTGGGTCCTATGGGCGATCCCGACCCCACGGATCTCATCTGTGCCGAAACGAACCGGGTTCCATTTCGGCAACAGTCCCCACTATCGGCCGAATGGGCCAACAGCTTTCGGTCATGGCCGACCCCGTTGCGGGATGGCGTGATTGGTATAACCGGGTGTCGGCCGTTCATCCGCAAGGTTGGGCCAACATTGGCATCGCTCATGCCATCAAGCTTTCTCCGGCCGATCATCATAAGAATGAACCGTTGTCGGCGGCCGCTTGCTATCTCCGGTCGGATGCCCTGAACCGCTTTATGTTCGGCCACGGCCGGCTACCATGACCCTCCCGGACACGGTCATGTTGGCCGATCCGAATATCACGACGGAGGCCACTCCGGATGCCATCCGTATCAAGTCCTCCCACCGAATCAACCCTAAGGACACCAGGGGTTGGAAGGTTTACATTCGGACCTACAACAAGGGGCACGGCACGGTCGATCGCCGCGAGCACGTTGCCTTCCTCAACATGTGGCTTGACCACTTCTTCTTTTGTGGGGTCGGCGTGAGCCCCATAAACAATTTTCTGCCGATGGCCGATAGGCTGGCCGACAGCTATGCCCTTCCTATGGGCAAGTATCTTCCGGGGTCGGCGTACCTCCTTCTTCACCAGGTTTCGGTGGAGTTGCGCTCCGGCCGATCGGTCAAGAACCTGGGTGGCCCTTGGTGGTTTATTCAAATGTGGTTGTCCCTTCATACCACCAAGGCCATCGATCCGGACCTCGGTGTGCTCACCTTTCCCGGCAACTACGCCGAATCGGCCACGCCCGGATTCAGCCGGTGCATCTCTTTCGGGGAAGCGTTATCCATGGCACCGGGGGTGGCCATGTCGGATGACAACCTCGGCGTATTGGTTCGCCGCCCTCTACAAGGGCCTCAACAACGAAAGTACGGATTGGTACCCGTACATCGATTTCTTCGAGAAGGGGTATGACACTCCTTTTCCGATCGACCCAACTTTCCCAACGGCCGACGGGGAGGCGGTCAAAATCATCACCACCCGCCTCCGCCCCGTCCGCTGCCGACGGGACTTATTGCTGGGAGCAAAGCCTTCTGCTCCTATGAGTTCTACCACCCGTCGGTGGCGGCCCGCCAACTCGGCTTCGGCCGCTTGCCCCCGACCTCTTCTATGTGGGGCGGATAAAGGCGCGGGCTGCCGTCGACAACGCCATTCGGTGGAATTGGCTCGTCGGCCGCACCGCCGATGTCGTCACCGAGCGACTTGGCCGGATTTTCCCGGCGCCCGGAGTACCCGCCTTTTTGACCGTTGGTGGGGCGAGTGGAACCGGCACCTCCGCAGCCGGAACACCGCTTCCTTCTTCTCCGGCCTAGTCCCGAGAGAACCTTTCGCCGAGGTACGTATAGCCGATTTATTTTTGTAAGGCCGATTTTGTAAATGAAATCGGCCACTCCAAATGCTCACCCTTGTATATTCTCTTTCGGTCGGACTCGGAGGAGCCGTCGACCCGGAGCACCGGTGGCCGGCCGATTGCATATTTAATGCCGAGCCCAATTGTTCCGAATATCGGCTTCACCGACCGCACTCCTGCTCAAGCATTTGCGGCGATGAGTCGAGGGCGCCAGCTGCCCGCAAGGCCAAAACTAAAACAGCCGCCCTCAAAAAGAGGAAGGCTAATGTGCCAGCTGCAGGGTCGACTCAGGCCCCGAAGCGATACCGCGCGCCGCTAAAGCAGACTGTGCGCCCGTCCGACCCGGACTACTACGATGAACCGTCTCCGTTGCGTCAGGTTATTATTGCATGATCGCCGATTCCTTTTCACTTAACATGCCGTCTAACTATGAGTTCTTAGCAGGAATCGGCGGTCTCTCCTCCTCGGGCCCGGACGCCAACGCCTAATAGGCCGATCCGCTCGCCGACTCCTCCACGGGCCAAGACGCCGACGCTCGAAAGGCCGACTCAAACAGCTCCGGAGCTCGAAGTCGTACCAAGCCGGGCCGATCCGAACCCCACGGAGAGCCCAACTCATTCGGGTCGGCCTGCGTCTCCCGAGGCCGCCGCCGAAGCTGAACAAGCTGGCCCCGTGTCGCCCACGGCTTCTCCCAAAGGCACCGCTGCCGACGAAGAATCGGCTGGCCAGGAGCCGCCCGTGGCTTCTCCCGAAGGTACCGCTGCCGATGAGCCGGCCGGCGGAGCGTCGCCCGATGCCACCTCCGAAGATGTCGCCGGTGACGGTGGATCGGCCGGCCGAGAGCTGCTTGAAACACACGAACCCGTGGGTTCAATGGCACGACCGATGGACGTCCGGCCGCTTCGCATTGACGCTTCGCAGGTCTGTTTTTTTTTACTATTTCTTCCTTGATTCGCCGCCGATCATTAGCTTCATCTTATTTTTCTTGGTATTTCGGGCGCTCAGCTTCCCTCGTCCTGCGCCGATTTTGGTATCTACCTCTGGTCTCATCACCATGACCGAAATCGCGCGCGAGCTTGAGGCTTCTTCGGTTGATCGCTTGGTGGCCGACGCCCACCCCATACGGGCCCGGTACTTGGAGGTCCGGACCGAGCTCCCGGACGACGTGCGCGATGCTCCGCACCGTGTGGCATACATGGAGTACTGGCAAATGGACTTCATCCGTGCCCAGCAACGTCCGGCTCGCCACGCGGAGCAGCAGCAAGCTGCGTTATTCACCGAGAACTCCATCAAGCGTTCCGAGGAGGAAGCCCGGAAGACCCAAGAGATGCAAGAGCAACTCTCAAATCGGCAGGATGAACTGCAGGTAATCAACCAGGAGATTGCCGATTTGAGAGCATCGCCGGCTCTCAAGGAGAAGGAGGCGGCGGCCTTGGAAGCCACCATTGCACAGCTGTCGGTTGATGTGGCGGCTCAACGAAAGCGACGGACGAGGCAATCCAAGCGGCCGACAAGATGGTTGCCGCGGCGCATGCCGATGTCGGCCCCGTTGAGGACGACCTGTTGGTCATGGCCAAACTTGACTCCATGCTGGCCCGTGCATTATCCGTCGTCCAAGACTTCTTGTCCCGTGCTAAGGCCGTCGATTGTGCTTAGGTGTAATAGGACTTTGAACAAAATCTGGTTGTAAATATTTTTGCACTAAGGGCGATATACAATAATATCGGCCATCCGAAGACGATGTTTAAAACATCGGCTGATTTGTCTGCGTTTTACTTTCATATGGCTAAGGGCGATACTCTCGGTATCGGCCGTCTCAAGGCGATGTATATCGACATCGGCTGTAGTCTCTTTTAGGCCGAACACTATGAGTTAACCCAAATACTAGGATAATACTCGCTTCAAATACTTCCCATTAAGTGCTCGGCCGAATTCTTCCCCTGCTAACTCTTTCAAAATATATGCATTACCCGGTGCCGATCGGCTAATCAAATAAGGTCCTTCCCAATTAGGCGACCATTTACCAAACCGATTGTCCTTCACGCCGATCGGCATCCTAAGCTTCCGGACCAAATCGCCCTCTTTAAACTGTTTCTGCACAACCTTCTTATCATAATGGCGGGCGACCCTCGCCTTATTCTCGCTCTATCTTTTCCAATGCATCTAGCCGATTTTGTACTACATCTTCTAATTCATCCATCATCAATCCGTGGTACTGATCGGCCGACGGCTTTTGTTGCAATTCAATCCTTCCGGAGCCGATAGTCTGTCTCCCATGGCAGTACGGCTTCGTGCCCATATACAAGCAGATACTGGTGCGACTTGCATGGCCCCATGCCGTGACATACGATAAGCCCACAAAGCATCCATCAATTTCATGTGCCACTTACGAGGATACTCTTGTATTTTCCGCTTGATCAACTTGATCGGACTCTTATTTGCCGCTTCAGCTTGGCCATTAGCTTGGGCATAATACGGCGACGAATTTATCAACTTAATCCCCATCTCTTCAGACAAAAGATTGAAATTCGTCCGACGTGAATACTGATCCTTGATCCGTCGTGATTGTTTCCGGAATCCCAAATCTATAAATGATATGCTCCTTAACAAACGTTATCACGTCGACCGTCGAAACTTTGTGATAGGGTGCCGCTTCAACCCACTTCGTGAAGTAATCTGTTGCCACCAATATGTATTGATGTCCTTTGCTTGATGCTGGATTTATCCGGCCGATCATATCCATGGCCCAGCCTCCGAACGGCTAAGGTTTGATCACTGGATTCATAGTCGACGCAGTGCTCTCTCGTATAGGCCCGAATTTCGGCAATCTTGGCAACTTTTACAATATTTAAAACAATCGGCCAACATTGTCGGCCAGTAATAACCAGCTTCGCCTTAGCAGCCACTTCATTTTATGGGCCGATTGATGCGTTCCGCAAATCCCATCATGTACTTCGCTCATTACTACTCGGCTTCGGTGTCATCAATACACTTGAGAAGCACCCCATCAATTGTCTTAAAAAATAATTGATCATCCAACGAACATACTTCAAGGCTTTATATCTTATCTTCTTATCTCGTAGGTTGGGACGGATTGCTCAAAAATGTTCGAATTTCCGTACGCCAATCGGCTTCTTCAATATCGGTTATTTCCAAGCTGTTTTCGGCGAGCCGATATCCGGATGCTAGTTGAGCCAAGTTATTTGCTTCGAAGTTCTGCTCTCTTGGTATATGGCTGACTTTAGCACACTTGAATCTTTTCATTAACTTCTCGGCACTTTCTATGATATTGCAACAATATTTCATCTTTACACTCATACTCCTCGGCCAGTCGACTCACAACCAACAAGGAATCGCCAAAAATTTCCACAAAATCAGCCCCGACATCGATGAGTAATTACAGTCTTTTTAATATCGTCTCGTATTCGACTTGGTTGTTGGTGTGCGCCTCTACTGTAATAGAGTATCCACGTATTTTCCCCGAGGCGACACAACAACCAAGCCGATTCCACTTCCTTCCTTGCAAATTGAACCATCAAAGAATACCGTCCATGGCACCGGTTCAACGTATCCGGCCGAGTGTTCACCGTGTTGCACTATTAAATCAGCCAATACTTGTGCTTTTACTGCTTTGGCCGATTCATAGCCTAGATCAAACTCCGCAATTGCCAACATCCATTTGCCCAACCGGCCTTTGGGGACCGGGGCCGATAACATATATTTTACGACATCGGCCCGACAAACCACGATGCACTCCTCGGCTAACGAGATAATGCCTTAGTTTTGTGCATGAAAAATACGGACAGAGACATAACCTTTCCACCTCCGGATACCGTGTTTCTGCATCAACTAATTTGCGGCTGAGATAAAATATGACCCGCTCTTTTCCCTCCTCGTTCTTGAGTCAACGCTGAGCCGATGCACCTATCATCGGCCGATAAATATAACTTAAAGGTGTGCCCGACTTTGGCGGAACCATCATCGGTGGGGACACCAAATATTTCTTGATATCTTCTAAAGCCCTTTGATGGATCGGCTCCCACCGAAATTCTTGATTGGCCTTGAATTTTAATAATGGCGTAAATACATCAAGTCGACTGGACAAGTTTGAGATAAATCGCCTAATAAAATTAATCTTGCCGATCGGGGACTCGGAGCTTTGTCTTGTTCGTCGGCGGTTCCAGCTTTTCGATAGAATCAATACTCTTAGGGCCGACTTCAATTCCCTTTTCATGCACAATAAACCCCGAAATTGTCCTACTGAGACACCAAACGCACACTTGAGCGGGTTCATCTTCGAGCCGTATTGTCTTGTCCTCTTCAACACTTCTCCGAGATCGACCACATGACTTCCAACCGATTTTGACTTCACCATGACATCATCAATATAAATTTCAACCAATCGGCCGATCAAATCGTGATATATAAAATTCATGGCTCTCTCGATATGTAGCACCAGCATTTTTTAGTCCGAAGGTCATGACAACCCATTCATATAGTCCCAACGCTCCGGGCATCCGAACGCTGTCTTCGGTATATCTTCTTCGGCCATAAAAATCTGATTGTACCCAGCATTTCCATCCATAAAGCTCAAAATTTTGTTGCCGGCGGCTGCATCAACTAACAAATCGGCGTTTGGCATCGGGTACTCATCTTTCGGAGTCGCCTTATTCAAATTCCCGAAGTCAATGCGGACCCGCATCTTCCCATTTTTCTTCTCCACCGGTACAATATCGGAAACCCACTCGCATATCGGCATGGCCTCGATAAAACCGGCTTCGTATAATCCGATAATCTCTTCTTTGACGGCTTCATAATACCTAGGGTCAATTTTCCGAGCACCCCGCTTATACGGCCGATATCCAGGTTTGGTGGGTAGCCGATGTTCAACGATCGATCGGCCGAGACCAGGCATCTCGCTATAATCCCAAGCAAAACAATCTTTATATTCTTTCAATAAGGCCACTAACTCATCTCTTACTTTTTTACACACTTTCTTGCTAATATATGTCGGCCGAAGCTTGTCTCCATTCCCTATATCTACTTCTTCTAATTCGTCGGCCGACACAAAACCGTGGCCTAATTTCCCGTCTTCCGGCTCGTCAATCGACCGATTCATTATATCCCCAGTGTGAGTGTCGATCGGCCGATTGTCCGTCAATTCTCCTGTGGGGCCCATCGAGCAGCCGGGGTACCCGACCCCCGGTCACAATAACTCCGTCGTTGGTGATGTTTATGGCTTCCGCGTCCCAATACGTGCCCGAGAAACAAGGCAGGCTCTCCAGCACCAGCAAACTCGAAATCGGCGGTTGCGATAGTTACGGACTTATCGGCCCGCACGATTTCGACCTTGTTGCCGACCCATTGAATCAAGCACCGGTGCATGGTCGATGGAATGCAACAGATTGGCATGAATCCGGTCTCTCCCCAACAAAGTTGTATATGCACCTTTTCCGTCGATGATGAAAAATGTGGTGGGTATGGTTTTGCTGCCCATAGTGATCTCCATTATTGCGGCTCCGCGAACATCTTGGCTTCTCCTCGCTGTAATCCTTGAGCGTCGGATTAGCTTTCATCATTTCTTCCGGCGTCTTCCCGAGCTTGCGGTATGTAGTAATTGGCATAACATTGACCGCCGCTCCTCCGTCGACCAACATTTTCCTCATTGGCGACCCATTGATGTAACCGCTAATGTACAATGCCTTGAGATGCAAATGATCGGAGTTGATCGGCTTATCAAATATCGCTGATTCCGGCGTCCACAGAATCTCTCGAAGTTTCCCCAACCGGTTCTTCCTCGGCCGAATTCTCATCGGCCGATTCGTCCTCTATGGCCGATCCGACAATCCTGGGCGTTAGGGATATCATGTTTACTGCGGCTTCAGCCCGGACCACTCGAGACCGCACTTTGGGCCTCCACTCCCTTTTGGGCTTGGACTCATCATCTTGGTCATCTCTCGTAATACTGTCCACCCTTAATTTCTCGACGGCGCATTCTCTGGAGCCTCCTCTTCCGGGTTTTATTGAGCAAACCACCGGGACACCACTGTTCTTCGTGGTATTGCCGATCAAACTCTTCTTCATCGTTGATTGGCCCCGATCGATCGTGAACGGAGGTTCTCTTCGGCACGGCGTATCTCCGTTCATCATAGCCGTGATCATGGCCGATCGCTCTTCCGGGGGCCGATTGTCGTGAATCGTAGTTGCGACCAACCGGCCGCCTCGGGAACTTGATGACCCGTCATCACGATACTCTTCACGGTCAATGCACTCGGGCAGTTCTCGATAGATGGAAGCTTCATGTTTTGGTCCCAGCAGATCGAAAGAAAGGACAAGCCCGGTGTGGGTCAAAATCTCGGCCGATCACGCCTCGTCCGTACTCGCCGACTTTGGCCGACAAATTCCTGCTCACGTGCCACCCGAGCACTTTCTTCCCTCTCTCTCTTCTTCTCATATCGGCGTATGAAACCAGCTGATCCACCACCGATGGTGTTGATGTACATCGTATTAGCCGGGAAAGGGTGCCCATCAACTTTCATCTTCTTCTTTACATCGGCCGCTCGCAATACCCTATTGTCAATCGCCCTCCGGATTTCATCTCTCATGGCATAACAATCAACGGTGTTATGATGCAAATTTCCATGCCACTTGCACCACTTAGCCATTTTCTTCAATTCTTCCGGCGTAGGAATTTTGTGATGAGGGGAAAGCTGGATCTTCTTTTCCGCATGACAGTGATCAAATATCTCATCGGCCTTAGATAAATCGAAATCATATTTTTTCTCCTTAGGTTTGACATGCGGAGAAAATATCGGCCGTTTGTTATTAGTCCACTCAACTGCATTAATTTCCTCTTCATCATCCTCATTGTCGAAATCGGCATAAGTCGTCCGATAACGCCGGTTCCTGGTGAGCTGGATATTTTCTTCTGGCCAATCGCCCTACGGGTCAGCTGTGCTAGCCCATCTAATTCATGTGGGGTAAACTTTTCTTTGATGTTAGAGAATAGCCCCGCATAAGCGATTTCGGCCAGCTGCTTGCTCTGTCGGAGTTAAGATTGTAGCACCGTCCCTCGGAGTCCCGAACCTCCGTATATAATCGGCCGTTGATTCCCCGGTTTTCTTTTTCACCGCCATTAAATCGGACAAACTAAGCTCGGTGATGCCCGTGAAGAAGTACGAGTGAAACCTTTTTCCAGATCTGCCCAACTCTGAATAGAACCCGGCGATAGCGAAGCAAACCATGAAAAGGCCGATCCGGACAATGACAGTGGGAATAGCCGAACCCGCAAAGCCTCTCGAGTAGACGCCTCACCAAGCTGTGCGTCATATCGGCCGATGTGCTCCATAGTTGATGTATTATGTTGCCCGAGAAAACTTGGAGAGCTCGGGAATTTTATACTTATTGGGTAAAGCCACGGAATCCATCCGATCAGGGTAAGGTCGCCGATACAATGCACTTTTCTCCTTAGGTTTTAAATCGAACCGATCTTTCATCATATCGGTGATCTTAGCCATGAGGCTACTCATATCATTGGGTTCAGCGGTTGCTGATCCGGTTCCTGTCATATAAGCTGTGTTAAGCTGTCCCCCGATCGGGTGTACCGACCGGCCGTTTCCGAAATCCCGGTGCGATAGCCGGAACAAGTGTACGCGGAGCGATTCCATAATTCATGGCCGATTGGATCGGCCGTCCGATCTTGAATCCCTGTCCCCAGCCAATGCGATCTGTTGTGGAATACCGGATATCGGCCGTACTATAGTGGGTGAGTTTTCAATTCTACTCGGGCCGGTATTTGGTACGTAGAAAAATTGGGCTCGTCGTGCCATCTGCGGTGCCGCTGCCACATTGGTTGCCGCCCCGACTCGAAGTCTGCGGTTGTACATCTTGTTTGTCGCCCTTTTCCGTCACCGACTTCTTGGGGTCACCGTCATCCTCATTGCCTGGCTGGGTTGCACTCGGTACTTGTGTTTACATCGTCCTTGCCGGACCATAGGTGAGGTGGCATGCCGTACATGGGCTGAAACCCTGCTGGTGGTGTGGTATTCGGAGGCCGATTCCCCGAATCGGCCGTACGTAAGTGCCAAAAGGCTGAGTGTATGCAGGTCCGGAATATCCTTCGATGAACAATCTGCCATCAACCGTGTCCTTGATCAAATTCCCGATGGTGTTGGTCAACACGCCCGATTGATTGATTAGGGCCCGATGAATGGACGAGTTAACCATATCACCGAGTTGGTTGGCATCCGGCAGTCTCTCGGGCTTTGATTTGATCTAGTTCTTCCGGATGCGGAATCCGAGGAAGTCCCCTTTGTGGCCACTCCGCCACGTGTCACTGTCAGGGCTTGAAAGTACTTCTTCATTGCTTCGGCCAGGTATTCCTGGTACTGCAGCTTTTGTTCCGTTGTCATCTTCCCCAGGCCGAAACCCCGTTGTCATCGAAACTTCTCCGTGCCCTTTGCCATCCGTCCCGAGAGGAACCGGAACCAAAATCGGCCGATTTTCAGCATCGACCATTGGTGTTCCGTCCTCCCCGATAGCTCGTATGTATGACATCTTGATCTTGGTTGCTCAAAGTCCCACCGGGCGTGCCAAAAAGTGTGTTGACGTCAAAAGTCGCCAACACACCGTCGTCCGGAGAGTCCACCGAAACCCCGCCGACGCAGGGCCCCGTGCTCCCAACGGACCGGCTCAGCTCGCCGATTCTCGTGTGCGCTGGTGCGTGCCGGATGGTTTTCCTGCAAACCAACAAAGACAAATAAAAGTGTAAAATTCCAGGTCATCGGCCCGGATAGACCGATGTGCAGCCGTGGCCGATTCCGGCGTAAGATAGACAAAATCGGCCATCGACAGGGAACAACACGGCCCATCCATTTATGTATTAAATGTCGAGCAAGCGAACCGTGATACAAACGATACGAAATCGGCCGACGCTATAGCAGAGCGATCGGTAGCTAGCAGCCGATTTCGTCGGTGAGCAATCAAATCATTAAGACCTTGCAAGGATGAATTATCGAATAAAATGTAAACAAGGTAATTATTAATGGGATGCAATTAATTTGATAGCAAAAAGATGATTTAATAGTCAATCGGAGCGATAAATCGGCCGATCGGGCATCCGGCCGATTCTGCCATTGATTATAACAATGAGTTATTAGATCTATCTAGATGTATAATGATGATCAATGAAATCATACTAATAACTCGGGTTCAAAGGCAGCTTTACCAGATTTAGCACTAATTGAACATAAAACAGCTAATGAACGTGATAGACAATCGGCTAAACACTCCGAAAGAACGAGTAAGACAAATACAACCACACGGATCCCGAATCGACCGGTCGCTCCAACAGGACAAGTCGATCGATGGCGCGTGATCGGACCAGGTCTAACGACCGCGCACGCCCGGCCGATTCAGGACAAGCACAATCATAAACGCCTTAACTATGGAAGTAGATCTACACCCTAGCCAATCGGCTGCATGCGCCTAGGACAAGTCAACTATCGCAAAGGCAAACACGGGACACGTCAACCGAATCTGCACGATCGAATCGGCCAAGATGTAAAAGAACTTTCATAGCGGCTACTGTGACTCGGACGACCGGATCCGAGCCAATCGGCGTTGCGAGCAAAGGTTGGGACGGGGAGGCAGGACAAGTCAAACTACCTCCACCACGAGCCCGGACCGGGTCAACTTGACTCATCCCGACCGATACTCACTACGACGATCAAGAACAGATCCGGTCGCCGGATAACTAGCAATTAAGCCATCTAATTACGAACAATGCGCCGAGAACTAGACGACATAATCACCTTATCAAGCCAACGTGTTGTCGACCGGAGCCCCGAAGATCCCCGCGCAAAACGAGTAGAGACTTAACGAAAATTAGGGTTTGGCGATGCGCCGAAAGTTGTATTGGATGTGAATCGAGTTTACATGTTACACCCGAGTATATATTTATGCTCGGCACAAAGAATTCTACTCGGACCCTCTTCGGGCCGATTTCCTAACCGACTAGGATCTTTTTCCAAAATTAAACTATTATTTCTAATTTTACAACGTGGGCCGGGCCCATCAATATTGTGCTCTTCCGTTGGCGTTCGCGCACGATTCCCGGGAGGGACGCGCCTTTACTCGCCCAAGCGGCCGTCGGCCTTCCGCCCACCGGCCCTCTTTTGACCTATAGTCGCCGACAATGGGTCCCTTGGTCAAAAACCGGCGTCAACACTACCATGACCTTATTGGATACAGTCATGTTGGCCGATCCGAACATCACGGCGGAGGCCACTCCGTACGCTGTCCGCATTAAGTCCTCCCACCGGATCAACCCTAAAGACACCGGGGGCTGGAAGGGCTATATTCGGACCTACAACAAGGGGCACGGCACGGTCGATCGCCGCGAACATGTCGCCTTCCTCAACATGTGGCTCGACCATTTCTTCTTTTGTGGGGTCGGCGTGAGCCCCACAAACAATTTTCTGCCGATGGCCGATGTATCGGCCGACGACCATGCCCTTCCCATGGGCAAGTATCTTCCGAGGTCGGCGTACCTCCTTCTTCACCAGGTTTCGGTGGAGCTGCGCGCCGGCCGATCGATCAAAACACGGGTGGCCCTTGGTGGTTTATTCAAATGTGGTTGACCCTCCATACCACCAAGGCCATCAATCTGGATCTCGGCGTGCTCCGCTTCCCCGGCGACTACGCCGAATCGGCCGTGCCCGGATTCAGCCGGTGCATCTCTTTCGGGGAGGCGTTATCCATGGCACCAGGGGCGGCCATGTCGGACAAGAACTCGGCGTATTGGTTCGCCGCCTTCTACAAGGGCCTCAACGACGAAAGTACGGACTGGTACCCGTACATTGATTTCTTCGAGAGGGAGTACGACACCCCCTTTTGATCGACCCAACTTTCCCGACGGCCGACGGGGAAGCAATCAAAATCTTCATCACCTGCCTCCGCCCTCGTCTGCTGCCGACGGGACTCATCGCCGGGAGCAAGGCCTTTTGCTCCTATGAGTTCTACCACCCGTCGATATCGGCCCGTCATGATAGGTGTAGAGTGCCCGATCTTTCGGTGAGTGTAGATAATTTCGATTGGTGGACGTTGACCCTCACGATCCGACTACGACGAGCAAGCCCGAAGCGCCAATGCAATCGCTGAACCAACTTCCGATGGTTATTGAACCTGCGGTTAAACAAATTCAACTCTGAGCACGAGGATCAATTCTTGCAAGCAATCGAAGAACAAGCAAGAATAAGAGGCGAGCAATCCGATGTATTGCACAAAGGTGGAGTTTTGAATTCAACGTCGAAGGACGGAATGTATAGCTAGGCTAATACTAAAACAAAACTCAAGTCCGAAATAAAAGAGAGTCTCTATCTAAATAGGGGGAGGGGGCGGCGCGTGAACGGTACCGTGGGTGCGTAGCGCGGCCGGTGCCCAACCCTAGTCTCCCATATGGGCCTCTTGTTGGCCCATCCTCTAGTCTTCCGGCCCAAAGTTCTTTAACGAGTATGACGAAGCTCAATTCTCTTGCACGGGCCCGAGTAATTGGACCGGAATACGTCGTCTTGATGAGAGGGCTTCCATCTTGACGGCCCACTAGAGGGGCGCGGCTTGGGGAGGCGCACCGGCTTGGAGTGGGGCGTCGTCGTTCGTCGTCGTTCGTTACGTCGTCGTTCGTCAGTCGTATGTACGTCGTTGATGTCCTCATCATCCTCCCCTTCTTGAAGTGAAGTCGTCCTCGACGGCAACTCATCATCCTCGCCCAAGTATGGTTTCAAATCTGCAACATTAAAACTCGTGGAAACACCAAACTCCATGGGCAAGTCAAGAACATAAGCATTATCGTTAATCTTGGTTAGCACTTTAAAAGGACCAGCAGCACGAGGCATCAATTTAGAACGACGCAAAGTTGGAAATCTATCTTTACGCAAGTGCAACCAAACCAAATCACCAGGTTCAAAAGAAACATGTTTTCGACCTTTACTACCAGCAACTTGATACTTTTTATTAGCAACAGCAATGTTTTGTTGGGTTTCTTCATGCAATTGTTTCATGTGATCAATATGAGCAAGAGCATCAACATTTGGTTCATCTTCAGCATCAATAGCAAACAAATCAATAGGTGCCCTAGGAACATAGCCATAAACAACCTCAAAAGGACACATCTTGGTGGCAGAATGTGTAGCACGATTATAAGCAAATTCAACATGAGGTAAACAATCTTCCCAACGTCTCAAATTTTTATCAAGAACAGCTCTAAGCATAGCGAGACAAAGTTCTATTTACTACCTCGGTTTGCCCATCGGTTTGAGGATGACAAGTAGTACTAAACAGCAGCTTAGTTCCTAGTTTATTCCAAAGAGAACGCCAAAAATGACTAAGAAACTTAGCATCACGATCGGAGACAATTGTTTTAGGAATTCCATGCAATCTAACAATCTCGCTAAAGAACAATGCAGCAATATTGGAGGCATCATCGGTTTTATGACATGGTATAAAGTGAGCCATTTTAGAGAAGCGATCAACAACCACAAAAATACTGTCCCTCCCCTTCTTAGTTCTAGGCAATCCCAAAACAAAATCCATCGAAATATCATGCCAAGGAGAAGAGGGACTGGCAAGGGCATATACAAACCATGATTACCCAAACGAGACTTAGCCTTCGACATGTAGTACAGCGTGCAACAAGGCGCTCAACATCACGGCGCATCCGTGGCCAAAAGAAGTGGTCAGCCAACACCTCATGTGTCTTGAAAACGCCAAAGTGACCCATAAGACCACCTCCATGCGCCTCCTGCAACAACAAAAGACGAACCGAACCAAGCTGGAATACACGAGCTTGTTAGCACGAAACAGGAACCCATCCTGCATATGAAATTTGCCCCAAGGTTTGCCATCCTTACAATGCACCATAATATCATGAAAATCAGCATCATTCACATATTGATCTTTCAAAGCTTGCAAACCAAAAATTTTAAAGTCTAGTTGGGACAGCATCGTATAACGACGAGACAAAGCATCAGCAATCACATTTTCCTTCCCGTTTTTATGTTTAATGATGTACGGAAAAGATTCAATGAATTCAACCCATTTAGCATGACGACGGTTCAGATTAGTTTGGGTTCTAATATGTTTCAAAGCCTCATGATCAGAATGAATAATAAACTCGCGAGGCCATAAATAATGCTGCCATGTTTGCAAAGTTCTCACTAAAGCATAAAGTTCTTTATCATAAGTGGAATATTTAAGAGCAGCACCACTTAACTTCTCACTAAAATAAGCAATGGGTTTATGATCTTGCAACAAAACAGCACCCAAACCAATTCCACTAGCATCACATTCCAATTCAAACACTTTATCAAAATTAGGCAATTGCAAGAGAGGAGCATGGGTTAACCGTTCCTTTAAAGTGTTGAAGGCAAATTCTTGTGGTGCACCCCACTCAAATGGCGCACCCTTCTTGGTCAACTCGTGCAACGGTGCAGCGATGGTGCTAAAATCCTTCACAAAACGACGATAGAAACCTGCAAGACCAAGAAAACTGCGAACCTGTGTAACCGTCGTCGGTTGAGGCCAACTTTGTATGGCGTCCACCTTGCTGCCATCTACCTCAATTCCCTGCGAAGTGACAACATATCCAAGAAACGAAACACGTTGCGTGCAAAAAGTGCATTTTTCCATGTTACCAAACAAGTGAGCAGCACGCAAAGCATCGAAAACAGCACGCAAGTGATCTAAATGCTCATTCATGGACTTGCTGTATATAAGAATATCATCAAAGTAGACAACAACAAAGATTCCAATGAACGGCCGAAGAACTTCATTCATTAAGCGCATAAAAGTGCTAGGAGCATTAGACAATCCAAACGGCATAACCAACCATTCATACAAGCCAAATTTAGTTTTAAACGCCGTTTTCCATTCATCTCCTAGTTTCATTCGTATTTGATGGTAACCACTACGCAAATCAACCTTAGAGAAAATTGTGGCACCACTAAGTTCATCAAGCATATCATCAAGGCGTGGTATAGGATATCGATAACGAATTGTAATATTGTTAATTGCACGACAATCTACACACATACGCCATGAACCATCCTTCTTAGGAACAAGCAAAACAGGAACCGAACAAGGACTAAGAGACTCACGAATGTAACCTTTGTCAAGCAATGCTTGCACTTGACGCTGAATCTCTTTCGTCTCTTCGGGATTTGTACGGTACGGGCGCGATTTGGAAGCTGTGTGCACTGGAATGAGATCAATTTGATGTTCTATGCCACGAATTGGAGGAAGTCCTGGTGGCAATTCAGCGGGAAACACATCTTTGTAGTCCTGCAAAAGGTTAGCAACAGCAGGAGGAATATGCAACATAGGCGCCTCATTTAGTGAAACAAGCATACGAGAGCAAACAAGCGCATAGCAAGGAAGATTAGCATCATGTAACTCATCAAAATCAGCACGTGTAGCAAGCAAGATAGGATTACTCAATTTAATCTCAGGTTGAACAGGTGCAATAGGAGGTGATTTAAGCAATTTTGCAGCTTTTGCCGCTCTAGCCATATCATCTTTTAAAACTTGTTCGGGTGTCATAGGATGAATAACAATTTTTTGACCCTTAAACATGAAAGAATAATAATTTGAGCGACCATGGTGAAGACTATCAACATCATATTGCCAAGGACGACCAAGCAACAAAGAGCATGCTTCCATTGGAACAACATCACAATCCACAAAATCAGAATAGGCACCAAGAGAGAAAGGAACACGTACCGAGCGCGTTACCTTTATTTTACCGCCATCATTCAGCCACTGAACGTGATAGGGATGTGGATGCTTCCTTGTTGGCAATGCCAACTGCTCCACCAATGTTAGACTAGTCAAATTGTTGCAACTGCCACCGTCAATGATTATGCGAATCGCTCTTTCTTGCACAACGCCTTTGATATGAAAAATGTTGTGGCGCTGGTTCTTCTCATCCTGAACGACCTGTGTACTAAGAACACGCTGCACAACAAGATTTGCATACCTGTCGGCGGCACTAGAGTCGACATGAAGCTCCGCATTATCTGCATGGTTAGCAACAAGAGAATGTGGAACATCTTCGGAATCACTAGCGGAAGAATACTCACCATCATCACGAATCAGCATTGTTCGCTTATTTGGACAATCACGAAAAACATGGCCAAACCCTTTGCAGCGGTGACACCGAATGTCACGAGCTCGTCCAGTACGACGAAGAAGGCGTGGTCGAGGCAGGCTTTGCCGGCGGCGCGCTAGACTTGGACGACGAAGAGTGGTCGCGCGCTGTTGTGGATGGCACCGTGGTCGACGACGTGTGGTCGCGCGATGTGGAAGAAGGAGGCGTCGACCGTGGGGCTGAAGTGTGCGTCTTGGACCCTGCAAAAGTGTTAGTTCTTGACGAAGATCGTCGTCCCTGCACTTCACGTTCAGCTTTACAAGCATATTCAAATAAGGTGGTCATATCATTGTAATCCTTATAATCAAGAATGTCCTGAATTTCACGATTTAACCCACCCCTAAAACGAGCCATAGCAGCATCCTCTTGTTCAACTAAACCACAGCGAATCATACCCTTTTGCAAAGCTTGATAATAATCCTCTACGGAAAGCGAACCTTGTTGAAAACGCTGCATTTGATTAAGCAAATCTCTAGCAAAATATGATGGGACAAAACGGTGACGCATGGCTGTTTTTAACTCTGCCCAAGTGGCTGGAATATTATCAGGATATTTTTGTGTATACTCACGCCACCAAATTAAAGCAAACTCAGTAAACTCACTAATAGCAGCCTTAACTTGTAAATTAGCAGGAATATCATGGCATGCAAACTTTTGTTCAACTTCTAATTCCCAATCAAGATAAGCAGCAGGATCATATTTGCCATTAAAAGTAGGAATCTTAAATTTAATTCGGCAAAGGAATCATTAGGAGGAATACGTACCCTACGAGCACGACCGCGACGATTGTCGTCGTCCTGCTCGGTGTCGGCGCCGTAGTCACGTGTAGTCTGCAACTCCGCGAGCTGCGTCGTCACTGTCCTAAGCTGCGTCGTCATGGTCTCAAGACGTGTCAAAATCGTCTCGAGTGTAGTGTGGGCAGCCGTATCGGCGAGGTCGAGCTGATCAAAACGTGCATTCGACGATCGGATCGTCGAATCAAGTCGCTCGTGCATCAGCTTCATGTCATTCGTGAGGCCATCAACCTGCACCTAGACATCCTGGATGGAGGGCGCCTCCGACTTCGAGCCTGGTTCTGTCATAGCAACACAAGCAAAAACCAAACAACCACAAAAATAGCCTACGACGAGAGGTTTAATGGTGGATGAAAAGCCTCAATCGGAAAGTCTGTTATCAAACTCTTACTCGTTCTTACCAAGCGCGCAAGTGAACTGCAACCACGGGTAAAACCGGTGAAAGATTGGAGGAGCGATTGCACTGGTGAAACGATACCTGCTCGTAGTAGAAAATTTGTGGAGCTAGGAGGCTGCACTCAATGCAAGGGTTAGCACAAGTCAATCAATAATTGCAAAGCTGAATAATGGTGCTAAACGCAAAATGATTGCTGCCGGCACAAGTGTAGACGAAAGGTGAAGTGAAAAGAAAGAGGAGAAAAACTAAAGTCGACGAAGGAAAAGAAGAAAAGAGAGTATCACGCAAAGGACCCGACTAGGCTGAAAGCGAAAGAAAAGAGTGCGGCAACTCTTGTAACCTCGGCTCACCCCTTTTGTTTTCCAAATTTTTTTTTTTGTTGTTTGTTTGTTTTTTTTCCTTCTCTCTGCAGTTTTTTTTTTTTTTGTTGGGGGTGAACTGCAAAAACTGATTATATGAACAAGAGGAACAAAATGACCAAGTCACCACACACACTTTTTCCGAAGAGAGCAGGGGTAAAACGGTAAGAAGAAGAGGAGGAACAAAATGACCAAGTCACCACACACACTTTTTCTCTCTCTCTCTCTCTCTCTAGAGGAGGAACTCACAAGCAACGAGTCGGACTCCTGAACGAGAGGGATTTGCGGGAAGAAGTGGCCGACTTGGAAACAAAGACTCGTGACCGAGTAGGAGAAACAAAGCGAGTCGATATGGTTGAGACCGAAACTCGTGCAACCAAAACCGACCGGACAAGGAGAACCCGGACGTGCGCGTGGCCGACTCGGACTCTTGCGCAGGATCGACCGAAGGAACACGTCAACCCGACGCAACCGAGATGGAGGCTCGGCTGGCAAGGTTGCAAAATGATCGGCCGAACGCGATAGATGAAAATCGACCGAGAGAGCAAAACCCTAGGGTGGCGGCGCGATCTAATGGTGGAAACCACGCGTGCCACACATCGAGCCGAACAGCGGTGGAAAAAGGTGGCAGCGGAAAATGAACGGTAGGATAAGCGGTGGCGGAAGACGATGAAAACACATGTACCGAGCAACGATCAAAAGCGAAAGCACAAAAACTCAACAACGCAAATTATTGAAAGAAAGTGCGAGGCTCAAAACCGTACTTGGGGTAAGATTTTTTGTAGTTTTTGGTTTATGTGGGCTTGGATAAACTCACCGAGAAACTCCGGAAATCTGATACCAATTGATATGTGTAAGTGCCCGATCTTTCGGTGAGTGTAGATAATTTCGATTGGTGGACGTTGACCCTCACGATCCGACTACGACGAGCAAGCCCGAAGCGCCAATGCAATCGCTGAACCAACTTCCGATGGTTATTGAACCTGCGGTTAAACAAATTCAACCTGATCACGAGGATCAATTCTTGCAAGCAATCGAAGAACAAGCAAGAATAAGAGGCGAGCAATCTGATGTATTGCACAAAGGTGGAGTTCTGAATTCAACGTCGAAGGACGGAATGTATAGCTAGGCTAATACTAAAACAAAACTCAAGTCTGAAATAAAAGAGAGTCTCTATCTAAATAGGGGGAGGGGGCGGCGCGTGAACGGTACCCGTGGGTATCGTAGCGCGGCCGGTGCCCAACCCTAGTCTCCCATATGGGCCTCTTGTTGGCCCATCCTCTAGTCTTCCGGCCCAAAGTTCTTTAACGAGTATGACGAAGCTCAATTCTCTTGCACGGGCCCGAGTAATTGGACCGGAATACGCCGTCTTGATGAGAGGGCTTCCATCTTGACGGCCCACTAGAGGGGCGCGGCTTGGGGAGGCGCACCGGCTTGGAGTGGGGCGTCGTCGTTCGTCGTCGTTCGTTCGTCGTCGTTCGTCGTCGTATGTACGTCGTTGATGTCCTCATCACGTCAACTCGGCTTCGCCGGTTGCCCCCAGCCTCTTCTATGTGGGGCAGATAAAGGCGCGGGCTGCCGTCGACAATGCCATTCGGTGGAACCGGCTCATCGGCCGTACCGCCGATATCGTCACCGGTGACTTGGCCGGATTTTCCCGGCGCCCGGAGTACCCGCCTTTTTGACCGTTGGTGGGGTAAGTGGAACCGGCACCTTCGCAGCCGGAACACCGCTTCCTTCTTCTCCGGCCTAGTACTCGGAAGAACCTTTCGCCGAGGTACGTGTAGCCGATTTATTTTTTTTCCCTTTTTTTTTTTAAGGCCGATTTTGTACATAAAATCGGCCACTCCAAATACTCATCCTTGTATCCTTTCTTTCAGTCGGACTCGGAGGAGCCACCGACCCAAAGCATCGGTGGCCGGCCGATTGCATATTTATTGCCGAGCCCAATCGTTCCGAACATCGGCTTCACCGACCGCACTCCTGCTCAAATATTTGCGGTGATGAGTCGAGGGCGCCAGCTGTCCGCAAGGCCACAACCAAAACGGCCGCCTCCAAAAAGAGGCAGGCTAATGTACCAGCTGCGGGGTCTACGCAGGCCCCGAAGCGACACCGCGCGCCGCTAAAGCAGCCCATGCGTCCGTCCGATCCGGACTATTATAGCGAGCCGTCTCCGTCGCATCGAGGTTACTATTGCATAATCGCCGATTTCCTTTTCCTCAACATGTCTGTCTAATTATGAGTTTTCTCGCAGGAATCGGCGGTCCCTTCTTCTCGGATCCAAGCACCTCTCCCTCGTCGACCGACTACCACTCGTAGTGTCGAGCGAGCGCGCGGCCGCCGATGTGGTCGGCGGGGGTGATGAAAGAAGGTCGGCTTCGAGCCCTCCGACGGCCGATACCAGGCCTCAACCGCAAGTATCGGAAACTCGCCCGTCGACTCCAAGGGCTCGGACGCCAACGCATGATAGGCCGATCCGTCTGCCGACTCCTCCACGGGCCGAACGCCGACGCTCGAAAGGCCGACCCAAACAGCCCGGAGCCCGAAGTTGTACCAAGTCGGGCCGATCCAAACCTTACGGAGAGCCCAACTCGCTCGGATCGGCCTACGTCTCCCGAGATCGTCGCCGAAGCCGAACAAGCCGGCCATGAATCGCCCGCGGCTTCTCCCGAAGGTACCGCTGCCGATGAGCCGGCTGCCAGGACGTCGCCCAACGCCGCCTCCAAGGATGTCGCTGGTGAGGATGAATCGGCCAGCCAAGAGCCGTCCGGAACGCATGAACCTTCGGGTTTAATGGCACAGCCGATGGAAGTCCAGCCGCTTCGCATTGATGCTTCGCGAGTCTGTTTTTACTATTTCCTCCTTGATTCGCCGCTGATCATTAGTTTTATCTTACTCTTCTTGGTATTTCGGGCGCTCGGCTTCCTCGTCTCGCGCCGATTTCGGTATCTTCCGCTGGTCTTATCACCATGACCGAAATCGCGCGCCGGCTTGAAGTGTCATCGGTTGAAGGCTTGGTGGCCGACGCCCACTCTATCCGGGAGCGGTACTTGGAAATCCGGGCTGAGCTCCCGGATGATGTGCGCGATGCTCGCACCGCGTAGCATACATGGAGTATCGGCAAATGGATTTCATCCGTGCCCGACGGCGTCTAGCTCGCCACGCGGAGCAACGAGCAAGCTGCACTACTCGCCGAGAACTCCATCAAGCGTTCCGAGGAGGAGGCCCGCAAGACCCTGGAGATGCAAGAGCAACTCTCAAATCGGCGAGGCGAACCGCAAGCAATCAATCGGGAGATTGCCGATTTGAGAGCAGCGCCGGCTCTCAAGGAGAAGGATGCGGCGGCTTTAGAAGCCATCATTGCACGGTCGGCGGTTGATGTGGCGGCCCAACAAATGACGACGGACGAGGCAATCCAAGCGGCCGATAAGATGGTTGCCGCGGCGCATGCCGATGTCGGCCCCATCGAAGATGACCCGTCGGTCATGGCCAAACTCGACTCCATGCTGGCCCGCGCCTTATCTCGCCATCCAAGACCTTCCGTCCCGCGCCGAGGCCGTCGACTACGCTTAGATGTAATAGGACTTAAACAATCTTTTGTTGTAAATATTTTTTGTACTAAGGGCGATATACGATAATATCGGCCATCCGAAGACGACGCTTAAAACACCGGCTGTAACTCATTTGTCCATTACTTCCTGCGTTTTGCTTTCATGCTTTACGGCTAAGGGCGATACTCTCGATGTCGGTTGTCTCAAGGCGATGTGCATCGACATCGGCTGTAGTCCCTTTTAGACCGAACACTATGAATTAATCCAAATATCGGGATAATACTCGCTTCAAATACTTCCCATTAAGCGCTCGGCCGAATTCCTCCCCTGCTAACTCTTTCAAAATATATGCATTACCCGGCGCCGATCGGCTAATCAAATAAGGTCCTTCCCAATTAGGCGACCATTTACCAAACCGATTGTCCTTCACACCGATCGGCATCCTAAGCTTCCAGACCGGATCGCCCTTTTTAAACTGTTTCAAGCACAACCTTCTTATCATAATGGCGGGCGACCCTCGCCTTATTCTCGCTCTATCTTTTCCAATGCATCCGACCGATTTTGTACCACGTCTTTTAATTCATCCATCATCAACCCGTGGTACTTGATCGGCCGATAGCTTTTGTTGCAATTCAACCCTTCCGGAGCCGATAGTCTGTCTCCCATGGCAATACGGCTTCGTGACCATACACAAGCTGATACGGCGTGACTTGCATGGCCCCATGTCGTGACATACGATAAGCCCACAAAGCGTCCATCAATTTCATGTGCCACTTACGAGGATGCTCTTGTATTTTCCGCTTGATTAACTTGATCAAACTCTTATTCGCTGCTTCGACTTGACCATTGGCTTGGGCATAATATGGTGACGAATTAATCAATTTAATCCCCATTTCTTCAGACAAAAGATTGAAATTCGTCCGACGTGAATACTGATCCTCGATCTGTCGTGATCGTCTCTGGAATCCTAAATCTATGAATGATATGCTCCTTAACAAACGTTGTCACGTCGGCCGTCGAGACTTTGCGATAAGGTGCCGCTTCAACCCACTTTGTGAAGTAATCTGTAGCTACCAATATGTACCGATGTCCTTTGCTTGATGCTTGGATTTATCCGGCCGATCATATCCATGGCCCATCCTCCGAACGGCCAAGGCTTGATCACCGGATTCATGGCCGACGCAGTGCCCTCCTGTATAGGCCCGAACTTCGGCAATCTTGGCAACTTTTATAATATTTGAAACAATCGGCTAACATTGTCGGCCGAGTAATAACCAGCTCGCCTTAGCAGCCACTTCATTTTATGGGCCGATTGATGCGTTCCGCAAATCCCATCATGTACTTCGCTCATTACCACTTTGGCTTCGGTGTCATCAATACATTTGAGAAGCACCCCATCAATTGTCTTGAAAAATAATTAATCATCCAACGAACATACTTCAAGGCTTTATATCTTATCTTCTTATCTCGTAGGTTGGGATGGATTGCTCAAAAAACTTCGAATTTCTGTGCGCCAATCGGCCTCTTCAATATTGGCTATTTCCAAGTCTGTTCTCGGCGTGCCGATATCCGGATGCTAGTTGAGCCAAGTTATTTGCTTCGAAGTTCTGCTCTCTTGGTATATGGCTGATTTTAACACACTTGAATCTTTTCATTAACTTCGGCACTTTCTATGATATTGCAATAATATTTCATCTTTACACTCATACTCGTCGGCCGGTGACTCACGACCAACAAGGAATCGCCGAAAATTTCCACAAAATCGGCCCCGGCATCGACGAGTAGTTCCGATCCTTTTAATACTGCCTCATATTCGACTTGGTTGTTGGTGTGCGCCTCTACTGTAATAGAGTATCCACGTATTGCCCCCGAGGCGACACAACAACCAAGCCGATTCCACTTCCTTCCTTGCAAATTGAACCATCAAAGAACACCGTCCATGGCATTGGCTCAACGTATTTGGCCGAGTGTTCACCGTGTTGCACTATTAAGTCGGCCAATACTTGTGCTTTCACTGCTTTGGCCGATTCATAGCCTAGATCAAACTCTGCAATTGCCAACATCCATTTGCCCAACCGGCCTTTGGGTACCGGGGCCGATAGCATAGATTTTACGACATCGGCCTGGCAAACCACGAGTACACTCCTCGGCTAATAGATAATGTCTTAGTTTTGTGCATGAAAAATACGGACGGAGACATAACCTTTCCACCTCCGGATACCGCGTTTCTGCATCAATTAATTTGCGGCTGAGATAAAATATGACCCGTTCTTTTCCCTCCTGTTCCTGAGTCAATGCAGAGCCGATGCACCTATCATCTGCCGATAAATTTAACTTAAAGGGTGTGCCGACTTCGGCGGAACCATCATCGGCGGGGACATCAAATACTTCTTGATATCTTCTAAAGCCCTTTGATGGACCGGCTCCCATCGAAATTCTTGATTGGCCTTGAGTTTTAATAATGGCGTAAATACGTCAAGTCGACCGGACAAATTTGAGATAAATTGCCTAATAAAATTGATCTTGCCGATTAGGGATTGGAGCTTTGTTTTGTTCGTCGGTGGTTCCGAGCTTTACGATAGAATCAATACTCTTGGGACCGATTTCAATTCCCTTTTCATGCACAATAAACCCCAGAAATTGTCCAGTTGATACACCAAAAGCGCACTTGAGCGGGTTCATCTTCGAGACCGTCTTGTCTTGTCCTCTTCAACACTTCTCCGAGATCAGCCACATGACTTTCGGCCGATTTTGATTTCACCGTAACATCATCAATATAAATTTCCACCAATTGGCCGATCAAATCGTGATATATAAAATTCATGGCTCTACGATACGTGGCACCAGCATTTTTAGGCCGAAGGTCATAACAACCCACTCATATAATCCCAACGCTCAGGAGCATCCGAACGCTGTCTTCGATATATCTTCTTTGGCCATAAAAATCTGATTGTACCCAGCATTTCCATCCATAAAACTCAAAATTTTGTTGCCGGCGGCTGCATCAACTAACAAATCGGCGTTTGGCATCGGGTACTCATCTTTCGGAGTCGCCTTATTCAAATTCCTGAAGTCAATGCAGACCCGCATCTTCCCATTTTCTTCTCCACCGGTACAATACTGGAAACCCACTCTGCATATCGGCATGGCACTGATAAAACCGGCTTCATATAATCTAATAATCTCTTCTTTGACGGCTTCATAATACCTAGGGTCAATTTTCCGAGCTCCACGCTTATACGGCCGATATCCGGGTTTGGTGGGTAGCCGATGTTCAACGATCGATCGGGTGAGACCGGGCATCTCGCTATAATCCCAAGCAAAACAATCTTTATATTCTTTCAATAAGGCCACTAACTCATCTCTTACTTTTTTACACACTTTCTTGCTAATATATGCCGGCCGAGGCTTGTCTCCATCCCCTATATCTACCTCTTCTAATTCGTCGGCCGACACAAAACCGTGGCCTAATTTCCCGTCTTACGGTTCGTCAATCGGCCGATTCATTATATCCCCGAGTGTGAGTGTCGATCGGCCGATTGTCCGTCAATTCTCTGTAGGGCCCATCGGAGCAGCCGGGGGTACCGACCCCCGGTCACAATAACTCCGTCGTTGGTGATGTTTATGGCCTCCGCGTCCCAATACGTGCCGAGAAACAAGGCGAGGCTCTCCGGACCAGCAAACTCGAAATCGGCGGTTGCGATAGTTACGGACTTATCGGCCCGCACGATTTCGACCTTGTTGCCGACCCATTGAATCAAGCAACTGGTGCATGGTCGATGGAATGCAACAGATTGGCATGAATCCGGTCTCTCCCCAACAAAGTTGTATATGCACCTTTTCAGTCGATGATGAAAAATGTGGTGGGTATGGTTTTGCTGCCCACGGTGATCTCCATTATCGCGGCTCCATGAACATCTTGGCTTCTCCCGCTGTAATCCTTGAGCGTCGGATTAGCTTTCATCATTTCTTCGACGTCTTCCCGAGCTTGCGGTATGTAGTAATTGGCATAACATTGACCGCCGCTCCTCCGTCGACCAACATTTTCCTCATCGGCGACCCATTGATGTAACCGCTAATGTACAATGCCTTGAGATGCAAATGATCGGAGTTGAGCGGCTTATCAAATACCGCTGATTCCGGCGTCCACGGAATCTCCGAAGTTTCCACAAGCTGGTTCTTCCTCGGCCGAATTCTCATCGGCCGATTCGTCCTCTATGGCCGATCCAGACAATCCTGGGCGTCGGGGATATCATATTTACTGCGGCTTCGGCCGGACCACTGAGACTGCACTTTGGGCCTCCACTCCCTTTTGGGCTTGGACTCGTCATCTTGGTCATCTCCGTAATCTTGTCCACCCTTAATTTCTCGACGGCGCATTCTCCGGAGCCTCCTCTTACGGGTTTTATTGAGCAAACCACCGGGACACCACTGTTCTTTGTGGTATTGCCGATCAAACTCTTCTTCATCGTTGATTGGCCCCGGTCGATCGTGAACGGAGGTTCTCTTCGGCACGGCGTATCTCCGTTCATCATAGCCGTGATCATGGCCGATTGCTCTTACGGGGGCCGATTGTCGTGAATCGTAGTTGCGACCAAGCGGCCGCCCCGGGAACTTGATGACCCGTCATCACGATACTCTTCACGGCCAATGCACTACGGGCGGTTATCGATAGATGGAAGCTTCATGTTTTGGTCCCAGCGATGCTGAAAGAAAGGACAAGCCCGGTGTGGGTCAAAATCTCGGCCGATCACGCCTCGTGCATGCTGCCAACTTTGGCCGACAAATTCTCGATCATGTGCCATCCGAGCACTTTCTTCCCTCTCTCTCTTCTTCTCATATCGGCGTATGAAACCAGCCGATCCACCACCGATGGTGTTGATGTACATCGTATTAGCCGGGAAAGGGTGCCCATCAACTTTCATCTTCTTCTTTACATCGGCCGCTTGCAATACCCCACTTGTCAACTGCCCTCTGGATTTCATCTCTCATGGCATAACAATCAACGGTGTTATGATGCGAATTTCCATGCCACTTGCACCACTTAGCCATTTTCTTCAATTCTTCGGCGTAGGAATTTTGTGATGAGGGAAAAGCTGGATCTTCTTTTCCAGCGACGGTGATCAAATATCTCGTCGGCCTTAGATAAATCGAAATCATATTTTTTCTCCTTAGGTTTGACATGCGGAGAAAATATCGGCCGTTTGTTATTAGTCCACTCAACTGCATTAATTTCCTCTTCATCATCCTCATTGTCGAAATCGACATAAGGCTGTCACGATACTGCCGGTTCCTGGTGAGCTCGATATTTTCTTCTGGCCAAGCTGCCCTACGGGTCAAGCTGTGCTAGCCCATCAAATTCATGTGGGGTAAACTTTTCTTTGATGTTAGAGAATAGCCCCGCATAAGCGATTTCGGCCAGTCTGCTGCTCTGTCGAGTTAAGATTGTAGCACCGTCCCCTCGAGTCCTGAACCTACGTATATAATCGGCCACTTGATTCCCCGGTTTTCGTTTCACCGCCATTAAATCGGACAAACTAAGCTCGGTAATGCCCGTGAAGAAGTACGAGTGAAACCTTTTCTCCGGATCTGCCCAACTACGAATAGAACCGAGGCGATAGTGAAGCAAACCATGAAAAGGCCGATCCGGACAATGACGGTGGGAATAGCCGAACCCGCAAAGCCTCCTGAGTAGACGCCTCACCAAGGCTGTGCGTCATATCGGTTGATGTGCTCCATAGTTGATGTATTATCTTGCCCGAGAAAACTTGGAGAACTCGGGAATTTTATACTTATTGGGTAAAGCCACGGAATCCATCCCGTCGAGGGTAAGGTCGCCGGTACAATGCCCTTTTCTCCTTAGGCTTTAAATCGAGCCGATCTTTCATCATATCGGTGATCTTAGCCATGAGGCTACTCATATCATTGGGCTCGGCGGTTGCTGATCTGGTTCCTGTCATATAAGCTGTGTTAAGCTGTCCCCCGATCGGGTGTACCGGCGGCCGTTTCGAAATCCCGGTGTCGGTGGCGGGAACGATGTACGCGGAGCGATTCCATAATTCATGGCCGATTGGATCGGCCGTCCGATCATGAATCCATGTCCCCCGACCAATGCGATCTGTTGTGGAATACCGGATATCGGCCGTACTATAGTGGGTGAGTTTTCAATTCTACTCGGGCCGGTATTTGGTACGTAGAAAAAATTGGGCTCTTTGTGCCATCTGCGGGGCCGTTGCCACATTGGTTGCCGCCCACGACTCGGAAGTCTGCGGTTGTACATCTTGTTTATCGCCCTTTTCCGTCACCGACTTCTTGGGGTCACTTGTCATCCGCATTGCCTGGCTGGGTTGCCTTGGTACTTGCGTTTACATCGTCCTTGCCGGACCATAGGTGAGGTGGCATGCCGTACGAGGGCTGAAACCTGCTTGGTGGTGTGGTATTACGGAGGCCGATTCCCTGAATCGGCCGTACGAAGTGCCAAAAGGCTGAGTGTATGCAGGTCCGGAATATCCTTCGATGAACGATCTGCCATCAAGCTGTGTCCTTGATCAAATTCCCGATGGTGTTGGTCAACACGCCCGATTGATTGATTAGGGCACGATGAACGGACGAGTTGACCATATCATCGAGTTGGTTGGCATCCGGCGAGTCTCCGGGCTTTGATTTGGTCTAGTTCTTCCGGATGCGAGAATCGAGGGATGTCTCCTTTTGTGGCCACTCTGCCACGTGTCACTGTCCGGGGCTTGAAAGTACTTTTTCATTGCTTCGGCCAGGTATTCCTGGTACTGCAGCTTTTGTTACGTCGTCATCTTTCCCCAGGCCGAAACCCCGTTATCATCGAAACTTCTCCATGCCCTTTGCCATCCGTCCTGAGAGGAACCGGAACAAAAATCGGTCGATTTTCAGCATCGACCATTGGTGTTCCGTCTTCCCCGACGACTTGTATGTACGACATCTTGATCGTGGTTGCTTCACGTCCCACCGGCGTGCCAAAAAGTGTGTTGACGTCAAAAGTCGCCAACACACCGTTGTCCGGAGAGTCCACCGAAACCCCGGGCGACGCAGAGCCCTGTGCTCCCAACGGACCGGCTCGGCTCGCCGATTCTCGTGTGCGCCGGTGCGTGCCGGATGGTTTTCCAGGTCATCGGCCCGAGATAGACCGATGTGCGGCCGTGGCCGATTCCGGCGTAAGATAGACAAAATCGGCCATCGACGAGGAACAACACGGCCCATCCATTTATGTATTAAATGCCAGGCAAGCGAACTGTAATACAAACGATACGAAATCGACCGACGCTATAGCATGCGATCGGTGGCTAGCAGCCGATTTCGTCGGTGAGCAATCAAATCATTAAGACCTTGCAAGGATGCATTATCGAATAAAATGTAAACAAGGTAATTATTAATGGGATGCAATTAATTTGATAGCAAAAAGATGATTTAATAGTCAATCGGAGCGATAAATCGGCCGATCGGACATCCGGCCGATTCTGCCATCGATTATAACAATGAATTATTAGATCTATCTAGATGTATAATGATGATCAATGACATCATACTAATAACTCGGGTTCAAAGGCAGCTTTAACAGATTTAGCACTAATTGAACATAAAACAGCTAATGAACGTGATAGACAATCGGCTAAACACTCCGAAAGAACGATAAGACAAATACAACCACACAGATCCCGAATCGACCGGTCGCTCCAACAGAACAAGTCAAGCGATGGCGCGCGGCTGGACCAGGTCTAACGGCCGCGCACGCTCGGCCGATTCGGGACAAGCACAATCATAAACGCCTTAACTATGAAAGTAGATCTACACCCTAGCCAATCGGCTGCATGCGCCTAGGACAAGTCAACTATCGCAAAGGCAAACACGGGACACGTCAACCGAATCTGCACGATCGAATCGGCCAAGATGTAAAAGAACTTTCATAGCGGCTACTGTGACTCGGACGACCGGATCCGAGCCAATCGGCGTTGCGAGCAAAGGTTGGGACGGGGAGGCGGGACAAGTCAAACTACCTCCACCACGAGCCCGGACCGAGGTCAACTTGACTCATCCCGGCCGATACTCACTACGACGATCAAGAACAGATCCGGTCGCCGGATAACTAGCAATTAAGCCATCTAATTACGAACAATGCGCCGAGAACTAGACGACATAATTACCTTATCAAGCCAACGTGTTGTCGGCCGGAGCCCCGAAGATCCCGCGCGAAAACAGTAGAGACTTAACAGAAAATTAGGGTTTGGCGATGCGCAGAAAGTTGTATTAGATGTGAATCGAGTTTACAAGTTACATCCGGATACATATTTATACCCGGCACAAAGAATCCTACTCGGACCCTCTTCGAGCCGATTTCCTAACCGACCAGGACTTCTTCCAAAATTAAACTATTATTTCTAATTTTACAACGTGGGCCGGGCCCACTCATATCGCGCTTTTTCGGTTGGCGTTCGAGCACGATTCTCGGGAGGGACGCGCCTTCTACTCACCCACGCGGCCGTCGGTCTTCGGCCCACCGGCCCTCTTTTGACCCATAGTCGGCGACGGTGGGTCCCTATGGTCAAAAACCGGCGTCAACATCATTGTATGGGTTTGGATTAGCAAGGTATTCACTTTCTGCACATTTAGTGACCCAAGATTCTCCTATGAATACTTCTACCTGAATGCCCAACACCAATTTCCCACGGTAAAATGTCAAGAGGCTCGCTACCCAAGTCGGCGTCCATCCTACGAGATGAACAACATGCTTGCTCGAAGCACATATGCATACATCACATATATGCGAGCAACGGAGGAACAATAATTTTACCCGAAAAACGAGAGAGAAAAGCGGAGTAGCAACGGCGACGAACCACGTTGGGCGGGGCGCATGGGCGCGGCTCGGGAATTGGGCGCGCGGGCGGGGCGGCCTCGGCGCGTGGGGTCGGGCGCGTCTGGGCGCTCGGGACTTGGGCGCGCGGGGGTCGGAGCGCGGCTCGGGCGGCGCGACTGAGCGCGCGGGCTCGAGCGCGGCCCGGGCGCCGCAACCTGAGCGCGCGGGGTCGGGCGCGGCTCGGGCGGCGCGACCTGAGCGCGCGGCCGCCTGCGGTCGCGGGCGGCGCGGGAGCCGGCCCAGGCACGCGACTCCGACGGCGGGGCGCGATGAGGGCTAGGGTTACGGAGGGGAGATCGAACGGGAACGAACGGGGAAGAGACTAAAATTGCTCATGAGCAAAAGGGTCAATTCCACTCATGGGTCCTACATGTAAGAGTTAAAATGTAACGAAGGGAGACGTAATGGCATGGAGGTAATCAAAAAATTAGATCATGACATACATGTGCGTGTGATGTTTTTAGTGACACACACGTAAGAGCCATTTTTCTTAATGGCATACACGTAAACGACTTTGTTTCAGTTCACTGACTATGAAATCAGGAGGTTGAAAGCCGGATCATGAGTTGAGCGAATATTCACAAAATGCACTCTCGAAGAAAATATCGTGTCTGGATATTAAAAAAGAAAAGCCTATCCTAAAAAAGTCATAAGAGAAAACAAAATGGTAGAAAGGCACCCTCAAAATGCCTCTCCTGGTCCAGCTTCCCAACCTCGCCGGTGTCCGGCTGCTAGCCACCGCCGCCGCCGTTCCCCGGAGCTGCCGCAATGGGCGCCTAACTGTATCAGCTGCGGCGGCCGGAGGTCCCGTGAAGGAGGAGAAGGAAGAGAAAGGCGCAGCGAAGGAGAAGGTAGTGATTAGAGTCTCAGACCCGGTGCGGGCTAGGAGGCTCCCACCGCCGCTGTTCTCTGCCCCGGAGACGCCATCCGACCCTCCACCGGCACCGGCCGCGGACAGGCCGCGGAACGACGAGGGCGATGAGGAGGATGCTAAGCGGCAGTACTATGTGAACATGGGGCACGCCATTCGGACGTTGCGAGAGGAACTCCCCGTCGTGTTCTACAGGGAGCCTAGCTTCGACATCTACAGGTGAAAGCTTGATCCTTTTCTTATTCCTATTTATTAATGAAGGAAATTTTTGGTGGCTTAAAAAATTGTTGTTAGGAAAAAAAAATGTTTGGTTTAATCAGGGTGAAGTAATGAGCCTGTATTCCCTCTCAAAATTCAATGTTTGTTTGCTAGGATCAATTTAGTGCGATCACAGACCATTGGAACTTTAGTTATCCATCTTAGGCTGTGTTTGCATTGAAGGAAATTCAAAGGAATTTCGTAGGAAACAATTCCTTTGGAAAGAAACCCTATATGAATGTTTGGAATGGAGGAACACATGCTTCCTTTCCTAAGGAAAGGAATCCATCATTGCACAAAACGGAGGAAACCAAAAATCCAATGAAAGCTCAGGGAAGACTCATCTGCATGCTTCCAAGTTCCACCCTCTGTTTCTCTTTTTTTTTCCTCCTCACCGTAATCTCCTTGCCCCTCATACTTGTGTGTAGCATGTATTACCCTATGGTGACGTGTTTACAACTTTGTACTGTAGTTTCCATCCCATATTGCCATGGGTCCCACACAATAAAAGCATGTAAAATAAATTATGAGCAAATGAACATTACGCATCTAAAGAAAACAAATTGGTAATTAAACCATTATCGTTGTTAGTAAGAAAATGATCCAATGCTTAGTGTTAGGTAATGATTACATATATGTTTCCTGTGTTATAGTTTCCTCCATTCCAAACACCTCATTATGTATTTCCTGTGTTTTTCCTTTCCTCTGTTTTCTCATTTTACTCATACTTCGTTCCTGTGTTTTTTCCTATTGTATTTTTCATTCCTCCATTCCAAACACACCCTTAGTGTTGCAAGAGACACACCCATTTTTGGTGCCCGACTAGGATCAGGCTAGTTGTGGCTTGTAATTCCAATTGATTGATTGCAAGATGAGCTAAATGTGGAATATTGACTTGGTTTGATGTGTGCAATTCTGAAATTTATATTGCGGCGCATTTCATTGTTGTAACAGGTTACCTAGTGTTTTCCACATTGTGTCTCGCAGCATGTGGAATTTACACGGTGAAAATGAACTTCTATTCCATTTAAAAACTTGATATGTCAACCACTTATAGTAAGAACAGCTTCCCTGTTCCATTTTGTGTGTTTTCTGCAAGCTACTTCTTAAGATGAATTGATGAAATTATATAATTATAATCCATCATCAGGTCAGCCTATTTGTAAAAAGCAAAGGTCAAGATTTCTGAATCCGAGAGTCATCTTTAGGATCCAGAAATTTGACCCAATACCATGTTGCCTGGGATTTGAATATGTTGTAAATCCTCTGAAGCGCACCATCTATGTAGAGTTAC
This sequence comes from Chloris gayana, assembly GCA_031894775.1. Lineage (NCBI taxonomy): Eukaryota > Viridiplantae > Streptophyta > Magnoliopsida > Poales > Poaceae > Chloris > Chloris gayana. The sequence goes on along the minus strand of JAUNZO010003845.1, from coordinate 75,482 downwards.
AAGTAACACATAAACAGTTCACTCCAGTAAAGAGTAGCACGTAGTCCTGAACTGTTGACTCTTATCTTGATTTGGGTGACATAAAAGCACAAACCACATTCTACCTACCCATGGAAGGTTCATAGCTGTTAATGAAATTTATTTCTTCTTCTAGAAGTCCATATGGTAGTTGAATTTAATATGGATGTATAAGACTGAAATTATTGTTAACATAAACAAAGGAAAGGACATGCATTCATATTGTAAGGATATAAAGTAGATGATGCCAAAAGTTTTGGCATCCACCAAGTACTTCATGTTTCGGATCTATGGAGAACTCCTTATTCCTTGCACCAGTTGACAGAAAAGCGAATTATTTACTTTATCTATCATATTTCTAAAAAAACTACATTATGAGTTGTAAATGTGCTTGCACTCACTCTATAAGTTGGATCAATGACTTAAATTCCGTTGACCTTGAAAAATATGAAGCAATTATAAATTTTCTATGAGTTTCCTTTGGGTATATCATATATTAGAAGGGTTATGTTTATACCTTGAAGAATATGAGTCATCTGTGAATTTTTTGTATGAGTATCCTAACATCAAGCTAGACTTGAACTATAGAGTATTGAATCAGCCAAATAGGTCATTTGGTAATAATATCCGATGTTTGTAGTAATCCAATACAGACTTGTTCTGTAGGGTTGAGATCATCAGGTTTAATGCAGAGTTTTTCTCCTAACACTCTACTTTTACATAGGATTTTTGTGTTGGGCAACCTTTCCATTTTCCCGAAAGGAAATTGTGTTTTATTATCTCACTAACCAATACTTCTAGTTAAATAACTAAACACAGTACACTGGGCTCTAGACTGTTAAGACTGTCAGCCTGGTGTATGCCCCTGGCAGGTGCATACTGGGCGCATGGCAGCGGCGGTGGTACACAGTTGTTTGTTTATTATTTATCTCTTATATTGAATATGAAGTATCTCTGTTAGTTGCTTTATGTACTAGGATTGTTAGAGCTGACTATAAATGGTGGCAGTTCATCGTTGATGTAAAGCAATCAATGAAACCTCTCTCACCTATGCTGTAATCTTATTCATTCATATCCAATGCAACATGTGTTTCGTAAAGATATCATATTCCTTTGTTTTACCATCTGCTTTTGTCATGTATCTTCACCCGTTGCTACAGTGCTAGTTCTCTGTCTTAGAATATTGCTCTTTTTAGGTTTATCCAAGTCAAAACCTTTTTAGTTATATTCGAAAAAAAAACTTTAGTTTGAGCATCAATAATAACAATGTAAAAATGATATTAATATTTAATAGGTCGATCATTAAAACATGCAACTTGGCATCAGAATTCCACCAGTTGACCTAGAATTTCTCGTTTAGGAATTCAAACATGCAACTTGGCATCAGAATTCAATGAACATTGTATTTAACTCGAGTACTTATGAAATTTTTTCAAGAAGAGAAGATGAGTGAGTGATCCTGATCTTCAGTTTCTATGTTGATTCTGCTTGCATATAGGTAAATAGGTAAATATGCCAAGTATATATACATATACTTCATCATTTTGCTAAAAAATGGGCAGCCACTTGAATGCCCTTGAACCAAGGGAGGACCCCTGGGAACCAGTAGCACATGATTTGTGTTTCCTCCATCTTAGTATGCATTCATCTATATTGTCCAGTACCTGGTGGATTATGTTTGTGATCCTCTTATTTTGCTCTTTTTCCAAGATCTCATCAGCATCAGAAGCCATGGTTAGTCGTTATGGCTCCAAATTGTCGTTAAACTTAATCCCTTGTCATTTTGAACTACTGTCAGTGGAAGCCATTCAAAATACCTCTCCCATACTGTGGTACTGATGTCATCTTGCCTTGCTGGTTGCCCTGTTTCTTCCCATTTACTGTGTCCTGTTTCTTCTCCTTTTGTGATGTGGTTCCAGTTCCCATTCTTCTCAAATGGGGATTAGAAAGAATTATGCAGGTAAAGAAATATAGAGATATATATAAAGTGTTTTCCGAGACAGTAACGGTACTTAGGCGGTCAACCATTGTTTAGCGTTTAATCACATCTTAATCTGTTTAAATGGGGCTAAATGGCTGTTTAGGTCAAGACAGGGGTGCCCATATAGCATCTAAATGCCATATAAATGTCTGTTTAATTCCATTGAGGAAAACACTTTATAGATTTGTTTATTGCATTGCTTGCTTATTGTTAGAGATAAATTGCCAACCTGTGATGAAGAGTCATCTGTAAAAAATCCACTTGTAATAAGTTAGCTTCTAAATATGATGTCCTGAATGTACTCAATGTCTCACACTCTTAAGGTACTCCCTATCCAAACTTAAAAAAAAAAAATCAAATTTGAATAATCCAATCTGGTGCTGCCAGACCCCACTCCACTTGTACAATTCAAACTTTTGTAGAGCTAATTTTCATTGTACTTGCAAGCTCGAGTGTAACTTCATAAATTGCAAGCTTTGCAATTTTCTTAACTGCAATGCATAAACACTTATCTTCCTCTCCTTTGCTTCCCTTTGTTAGTTTTGTAGGTCTCATCTCTAGCCTACCATCTTGCTTGGAACTAAACATCTTCATTGCCATTGGTTTGTGCATTTGTTTGTTTGTTGTGATGCTAAATGAAGTGTCTGAAAAGGTTACATTGATCTTCATAGTATTTCATAGCTATATATTAAGGTATTATGATGTATACCAGCGCAACTTTTTATACTATAGAAGCATATTCATTTCAAATTCTGCAGACTCATGATTTATTTGTCTGTTCTTTCCTAACGATATATTTACAATCTACAGAGATGATATTGTCTTCAAAGACCCTCTCAACAATTTCTTAGGCATTGATAATTATAGAAGAATATTTTGGACGCTACAATTTATTGGACAAAGTCTCTTCAAGGCTATTTGGATTGACATTGTCAGTGTATGGCAGCCCGTTGAGAATGTAATCATGATCCGCTGGATCGTCCATGGCAGCCCTAGGGTTTTATGGGAGGGATATGGCCGTTTTGAAGGCACATCAGAATATAAATTGGATAAGAATGGGAGGATATATGAGCATAAAGTGGATAATCTTGCTAGGAATTCACCAAAAAAGTTTAGGGTCTTGCGGGTCGAAGAGCTCATCTCATCCCTTGGATGCCCATCAACTCCGAAACCAACATATTAAAACATTATATTTATATACCATTTATAATATCTTGACATGCATGCCACTTTTGGTTGAGATTGACATCCATGAGTTCTACCTGACCTCTTGCATCTTACTGGAGCAAATTTATTTAACAAAAGGCTTAGGCCTAATTTGCTGTTGCAAAATTTTGCCAGTAATATGTGCACTTACCAATGGGCAGTACCTAATTGTAATAGCTACAGTATGTATTTGTATATGTATAGGTTTGATTCAGTAAATATAGATATTGATTTTCTTCTTTGGATGAGTTTTGTAAGCTTTACTTGAGATACTGAAACTGGCAAACCATCAGAGATGAAATGAGGCATATGCAACAAGAGATTTCTTTTTCCCTAATTCTAGTGGCACTTAAATCAGTTCTTAAGATTCCCCTAAATTTCTACGCCACTTCATACCAAGGTACATGGTCCCATTTCACGCTGTGTAAGATGTCTCTTGGTTTTGCAGCAAAAAATCTTACTAGTTGCGAGTTGAAGCCCCAAATTTCTCTGTGGAGAGTGTATTGATTGAGTTGAAATATCCTGTTTATAATTTTGGAAGTTTGAAGTTCCGAATTACAGTTATTTCTTCATATTGGGCCTGTGTTGAATGTGCGTAAGGGCTAAGTATGAACGTGATATATCAATGGGCCAGAAAAATAAGTGCTGAGTTTCATTCCTTATCTTATACCTCGGGTGCAAGAGAATGGACCTGGGCTACAGTAAAATAGCCAGTCATCCTATTGTTCAGTGATGTAGTAGTAGTAGAGAAGGTCAGGTGAAAGAGCTCATTGCCAGTTTCACATAGTTTTAGTTTCTGATAAATGAAATATATTAAAATTAAATCACGATTACAAGTAGTACTAGGATCTATAGTGTAACATTCTGGCCGAGGGCTTATAAGATTGATAGATCTCATGTAAACAAGTTGTAACTTCTTTTTATGAAGCTCATCTCTAAAGAACTTTAAGTTTAAGCGTGCTTAATCTGGGGCAATTTAGCCATTTAGGGATTGGTGACCGACCGGAAAAAGACTAGTGTTGGTTTGTGGAGAAAGTCTTGAGGGCCTATTAAGCTGTTACTATAAGCGGACCTGCCCCGGAGTGGCAGGACGTTACATATATAGGCAATGGTGAAGCTTCTCTATGGCCACTAGGCCGGGCCATGATTCCCTTTAGGTTAAATTTTGCATTGAAAAAGAGAGGCCCTTATATATTAGAATTTTTATTGGTCTTGAGTGCTCGTTTATCGAGGAAGATTGAGAGGTTGAGACGGAGGGAGGAGTTGTTATTGGTGTTGAAACATAAGTGAATGACACACCTTTAGAGCAAGTATTATGGGACGCAAGCTAAATAGCTTGCCATGTCACCAAAATCCTAGATGGATGAGTGAGAAGAGAGGAAAGAGATTTCCTAGCCATTGATGAGTCGCTAGCACTGGTCCAAGAAGAACGCCCTCGTCTAGCCAATGACCATGCAAGCACTGTATTTAAGTATTTTATTGAGAGAAATCAAAACCCCGCTTAACAGCACACCCATTAGACCAGTATTCTTTTACTGTCGGCTAAAAGTGACATAGCAACCGATTTCGTCGGCAGCCAGCACTCCCATTAACCCTGCTCTTACTCACTAGCTTAGGTTTTGGGGTGTAACTGGCTAAAAAATAAAAGTGACATAACGGAATATACAATCACGAGAAGATGCACCAACCAGTTGCACCTAACATGTTAAGCTAATGGGAAAAAGTATATAATTCACTTATAGTTCAACAATTAGAAATAATCATCGATGGAAAAATTGATGTAGATTCGAAATTTTGAATGCCTGCTGGCCATAGATAGGCTTCTCCACCTAGGGGTACATAGTGACAAGGAAACGTTGAGTCGTTCATTCAAAGTATGTGTTGACCATAGATAGGCTTCTCCACCTAGGGGTACATAGTGACAAGGAACCGGTGAGTCTTGATTCAAATGGCGTCCACGGATATAAAGAGAAGTTTTTCGGTCTAAAATACTACAGTAGTTTTGAAAAACTACTGGCTAATAGTTTGATCCAACGGTATAATTTGATATTGGGAATCTATAACTACAGTCAGTAAAATATTTTACCATATTAAGGGTAATATCGTCAAAGTGATATATTCTAATGATTAATTTTATTTTCATCATAAAATAAATTAAAATCAGAAATCAAAATTAATTTTTAATATTAATTAATGTACTCATCATTATTCCTACAATAGAGTTATGATTCATGTCTCAAAACCGTATTTTGTAAAAATAAATACAAAATAAATAAATTTTATTAATTAATAGTGCGATTACTTTTTTCACAAAAAAAGTGCAATTACAAAAATACACTTAAACTATAGTAATTCTAAAACTACTAGCCAGTATTTTGGACTGAAAACATTTCCGGGTACAAGATGAACATCACTCTCCGGTGTTAGCCAAAGACATGTCGCCATGACCGTCAGGGACATCGAGGAAGTTCGTCTCATGGAACGGCATCTAAAATGGCAGGTTGGTGAAGGGTGGCCGAGGTCGGCTTCGACGACAGGATGGGTGTGGACGTGTGGTGCCGACCTGATGGAGTTGGTCGCGGCGGTGAGCATGGTGGCGGTAGCGGGCAGGCACATCCATATAAGCCACGGTGTTAGATCTAAGGGCTGTCTCTCATCACAGATCCGAGTATCCGACAGCCATGGCTCAAGCGCCTAGTCACGATAGTGAAAGGAATAGCTCTACAATGAAATGGCTCTTCTGTGATGATCCCATCGGAGGAAGTGGCTCAGAAACAGATAACAGCTGACTATAATAATATCAATAAATTTATACTTTCTCCTAGCATTATTACACGTAGTCAACAAAGTTTTTCTGGAGAAAATAAAGCGGGTGCGTGATGATCCCGTCGGAAGTGTTCTTGGCTAGCGCCACTCGCCTTTTGCAGATCAGTTTTTTTTTTTTTTGGTGTTTTCAGGTCCAAAATAATGGCCATTATTTTTTCTCAACTAATGGCCATTAGTTGAATGTAACGGTGTAGATTAAATTTTAAAAGTTAATAACTAATGGCCATTAGTAAGGGTAATATTGTCAAAATAGATACGATTATAATACAAAAATTTATCATAACTAATAAGTTAGTCAATTTTTACATGAATTTGTTATAAAATATTTATTTTAAATTTAACTAATCATCATCATTATTATTGTAATCAAGTTTTAGTGTATTTAATACAAGTTTGTATGATAAAAAATATTAATTTTTTAGTGCAATTACTAAACTACCCTTGAACTAATGGCCATTAGTTGAGGAAAAATAATGGCCATTATTTTGGACCTGAAAACCTCTCTCTTTTTTTTTCCTTTTACTGCTGGTCGGTTAATCTTGCTGAGCACACATTTTGAGGGAATTAGCAGTTTACAAGCGTGGCTGTTGTTTCCGAAGGACACAAAACGAAGGAAAATAACAGCGAAGCAGCTCAGAATCAGATAATTGAATATATCCAGAATTGCATTTTTCTCCTAGCATTATTACAGGTAGTCAACAAAGTTCTTCTGGAGAAAATAAAGCGGGTACACTAGTTTTGCGTCAGGGCTTGTATCCATTTGCATCTGCACTAATGGTTACGAATTCCAGGTTGTTTGCCTTCTCGACATCGTCGAGCGTTTTGGGTGGCTCATCTTCCTTGCGTCTGCTGTAAATGCAGTAGACAACCAGCTGAAGAATGCCCGTGAAACATCCGATGCAGTTTGGCGACTTCAAAAGAAAATAAGTTGCTCAGCAAGTCAGTACGATGATAGTGGAGCCAAAAAAAAAAGGCACAACAAGATTCACATGAAAGTAGTTTATCTAATGCAAATTCAGATTTCAGCATACTAACCGTGAGATAAGGATCCTTTCCCAGGATACCATATATCATCCAGGTTAAACTGGTTAAGAAGGAAAAAAGGGACAAGTAGAAAGGCATGAACTCCACACTCTTCGTCCTGATAACTTGTTTCTGCAGTTGTTGGAGTACAAAACAAGTTAGTAAAAGCTAAATTTGTTGACAATGTTCCAATAAAATGTCATTCCTGCAAGGCTTTGAATCGAATGATCATTAGCAAATGATTCTGGAGGCTCTTTAACCGAGGGTACTCACCACAGCTACAAGCGGAGAGCTGTACATGGACATGGAAGTCACTATACCCATACTTCCAACAAATAACTTCCGCATATGGTGGCCGTGAATTGTAAAGCTTGAGAAAAATACAGTCACACCAACGATGGCCAGAACCAGTGATACCATTAGCACAACAAACTTCTGCAAGTATTAGAATTAATGATGAGGATATGAATAATAAATCTTTCAAAATGACATCATTATGAAACCGATTAAAATTCAAATAATGTATATAGTTCGTATGAAAAACTGTATGTGTGAAAGTTAATTATGCAGTAACATTATAGCCTTCTTTTCCTAAAAAAAAACATTATAGCCTTCCACCTCATGTTTTTTGGGGGAAAAATCAGAGCGCATATGTATTCAGTCCTATAAGTTTGTACAAGATTTTGTCGCAAATCAGTACAAGATTAAGTAACTCATTTAATGAACTTGGCTGAGCTCCTGCCCTATCGCTAAAATAGCAACAATATTTTTTTTGTAAAAGCTGTTCTGCTGACCAAGTTTCGATGGGACACATGACTATTTCGTAACAGTTTGCAGAAGATTTTACTGTATTGTCTAGCGACAAGGCTGTTACTTAGTATGACAGAGCATCTATTTGCCCAACTCTTTCTTTAAGTGGAACGATTCTAAAAATATAGTGAAAGTGACCAGAGAAACTGAAAGCACTGCTTCAGTTACCTTGGAAATTTCAGCTACGATGCTAAAGTAACATCAAGAGTTCCTTAGAAATTATGTACCTTTTTGTCCCTTGGCGCAAACCATATGTATATAATGATGAATGAGAATTCAAAGAGTATTCCTATCGAGGAGATGCTTGCGACCGTCAGGTTCTCCCACCCAGAACTCACAACTGGCAAGCCGTACCAGGTCCAGATGAGTGCGCTGAAGAAAGATAGGATGTAGGGTATGCAGGAGAATTCTCCTACACTGGCCTCCTTTATCACTCTTTTAAAGGTCAATCTGAAAAACAAAAAAAAAACATATAGAGAAACATATAGGTGAGGAATATGACATTTATGTTTCTAATAATATTAGTTCAGGATGCAATCATTTACATGGGTGCTGCATAGAGGAGTGCACAGACTGCGTTTCCTGCAACAAATTAAGAAATGAGAATATGAGATGGTGTTACAAAGAGTCGAAGAGAGAGGAGAGAAAAATAGTTGAGGTAGTCGTGGAAAGAACATACCTATGATTCCAACTATGACGCGCAGGCTTGTAACCATTGTTGCACTGAAGTCTTCACAAGCTACTCTCGCTTCCAGTGGCTTGTTGCGGGATGTAGGACTGATTATTGTTTGCAACGTTAGTGGCCTATTTGTAGTTGGGGTCAGGAGACAGCCAGGGCTCAAGTCACATTGGCAGAAAGTGACATATTGAACGTTGGTACTAAAGATAAGGTTCAAAAAATAATACAAACACAATCTTTTATGTTGTCCCTGACATCTACGTATCAAATTCCGTACTCGATCAATGTTCCTTCAAGAATCACGGAAGCGTACATGTTTAATTCTGGTCCATTGTTGGTGGACCTAGTATGACAGAGCATCTATTGGTGAACATTGGGATTCTGATATGGTGTCGACCTTTTAGATTTGCAACAGCAGTCAGTTTATTTTCTCAAGCACTGGTTACAGGGATAGATAAAGTGATCAGTTGATTTGATTTCCCTTTCATGTTCTCTTGGATTTGTTTGTCATAGTATATTGAGTGCACTATCATCTAACAAGAAAACAATAGCACCTTGCTGTTGTTCCTCAGTCTCCAGTGGAACTAAGATGTGTTTAACAATGACATATAAAGTTCTTGTTTTGCCATGCCTCCATAAAGATTGGATCTAGTTTGGATCACACTGCATGGTCATTCCCTAGTTGTATTGTATCCAGAACTTCTACTCATGCATGAAATCCTACTCATTGCCAGTCATGCCTAGCTATCTGTTAGCATATATAGCTGAGCTACACTTAATATATATTACCATTATACACATGAACAGAGAACATGAAAATGCATCTTATTGCCGAATTTTAAGTTGTATATACGTTATGCATTGAGATAAACAAAACGACGACACTAACTTTTCCCTGCTAGTGTCCAGCGGAAAAATGTCATCATTTCCTGGTGTCCAGCGGACAAATTTGGCTTCTTCAGTGTCCTGTGGCTAAAACAATACTGTAGTTAACAATGTCCATAGAAAAATTTCCCGTCCATTAATATGGTATAGCATACAGAAGAATTCAATCGAATAATGCATATAATCTTACATTGCTAGGTTACAAATAAAGTGTCGAATTATCAAATTTGATGAATGTGGTTTTCCGTCACACGACATGCTAATCAGAATACATCGGGGGAATCCAACATACTACGGGTCCATAGTTCAGCAAAACCCTTTTAATTTGCAACACAGAGTGCTCTTGTACGAATCTCTTTCTTAAACTTACAAAATTATCTCTACAGCTCATGAAGAAACTAAGAGAAGTTTTTCAGTCCACAATACTTGCAAGTAGTTTTGAAAAAATACTTACAAGTAGTTTGATCCAATGGTAGAGATTTGAGATCGAAAATACATAACTACTTGCAAGTATTTTATCATGTTGAGGGTATTATCGTCAAAGCGATAGATTTATCATGATTAATTTTTATTTTTGTGATAATATAAATGAAAATCACTAATGTAATTAATTTTTGATGTTAATAATGTGTTCAATATCATTCTTACAATAAAGTTGTGGTTCATATATCTAAATTATATTTTATGAAAAAAATATAAATCCGTTAGTGATTAGTAAAATTACAATAATACCCTTAAACTACTTGCAAGTATTTTTCAAAACTACTTGCAAGTATTGTGGACCGAAAAACTTCTCTAAACTAAATGTTTTCCCCATTCTCGATTTATTTTTATCTATTCGTGCATTACAGATGAACACGTCAAGAGAAGTATGCCCTGCATTGTTTTATACCTGAACTTCTGATGCATCACTATCAAATTAAAAAAAGGGTTCCATTTTTATGCCACAAAGAACTGATGCGAGGGCCGGCTACTGAGGAACAAAAAACTGTTATGATAACCATTCTGATTCTATTGGCTAATTTCTCAACGTGTTTTAAAGATAGTGTGTTTCACGTCTCTATGCTACCGGTATGCAGCTTAAATTAGTGCAATTCTTTGCATGTAACAAAAAAAAAAGCTATCAAACTCCTTTGTACAATGCAAACGTGTATGAAAGCTGCATGTGTCTTGTTCGCTGTTGTGCTTGAAACATCTTTGTTTTGCTGAGGGGCATGTTAATTGCAAGTAGAAAACTACAGATAATTTTTTCAGACATATGCCGTAGTTTTTCCAAGCTAGATCATCAGAATATCAAGCAATAAGATAAATACATGTATATAGGGGATAATGTGTTTGACGGCAAATAAAAGCATCTTATTCCATGAGGCATGCTGTATCAGATTCTAGGCACAGAAGTGGTGCTTAGTACACCATCCGATCCAAAGCAAAAGTCGCCTGGTACATCAGTTCATCATGCAGGCATCATCAGCCATGTTATTATTCGTACAACTAAATACCGCAACCGCGTGCATGGCATCTAGGGACTATCTTAGGGGATGCAAGTGTGTGGTTCTGGTAATCCAAAGGCACTTTTCACTACGGATGACAAGCCAGATCTACTGGGGTCTTCTTCCACCGTTGCTGTCATGACATACTCACATACAGTAGCCAGCAGGCAGATCATGTAGGGGGCAGACCCCTACTGGTGGAGTTTTCGACAGTTATTCTTCCGAGCAGACAAAATTGTTGGTCTCATCCGTGTCTCCACTTCTTTCTGCATATTGTTTGAGTAAAGCGTGCGTGATGGGTGTTAGTTGATATCTGCGAGAATAATAGCCATTAAGTTCAAGTTGCTCTTGTGTGATCTGTATGAATCCTCCTCGGGTGCCGAAAGTGTGAGATCTACGGGAAGTCAAGGATTCTTACATCTGTTATCATGTTTCCATTCTGTGTACGCAATGTCATCTCTCTGCTTTATTTGCTGGAAAAGTGCTCCCGAACTACTGCCGTTAAAAGTGTTCCTAAGCCCATGGGAGAGGATCGTTATTCTCATTCTATTCTTGTGTTGTCAGTGCTTCTGCTTTAGTCCTACCATTGGCTCCAACAATAAGAATGTAGTGAGGATTAAATTCTTAACGTCATCTCCCATTCCAATTGCGGAAAAAAAACTAGTTCGTATTTGCTTAGCCGTTTACTTTTAGAGCAAGCAGCGAGCCGCAGTGCGTGACTGGACTCCTACAGATGAAGCACATAATAATGTATTTTATTTTGCTGGGCACATTGGTTGTCCTACACATCAAGCACCATGCATTCTCGTTTGTTCTAGGAGAATTATTGCATATTAATAGGTTCTTAGTGCCATATCTCATTCGTTGCAGGTAAAATATGGTTTCATATCTGCTTGTCCGTCTCTACTTTTAATGCAAGTTGCCATTGTTGTGCATGACTTAAAGTCGTCGAAATTGGACTCCTACCGATCAAGCACACGAATGTTATTATATATATATTCTGCTGGGCAGATTGGGCGTCCACAATTGCGGTACCAGGCGTCGACACGTTGCCTGCTCTCTTTCCTGAATGGGAGGTTCTGTGAGTGACTACAAACTTAACTAGAAGGAGCAAATTATTTTCAAGTAACTGTGGACTGTCCATCATCCACCAGCTGACTGATCGTAATAATGGCTAAATAATTGGCATAGCTAGCTAGTACTTTCCAGATGGTAACAGGCTCCATGCGCACTCGCAATTCTGATGTCCGGTTCCATGTCTTTCAATTTGGAACATCGAATCTATGTATTTCCAGCACCTGATTAGCTGAATGGACAACGCGTTTCTGCCATTTCGGTTCCTGTGTGTAGTACAGGTGATCTAGGCCATTTTCTTTCCTATACACACACATGTGACAATATGACATCAACCGCACACGCTGTTGTGAGCCTGAAGCTCCCAGCAGCTAATGGCATCCTAGGCCCCCCTCCCACCTACCTACACAGATGCAGTGGGCACCATTCGTGTGGTGCACAGGTTCCAGCTTCTTCAGGTTTTGACAGGTCCGTCGTTGGTGTGCCGGTCGGACGGCGACAAGCGATATGCCTCTTCAGCCTGCTGGGCTCCCCATCATGCATGTCCCCGGCCGGTCCCCGCTTCTCTCTTTCCTGCATCGATCGATCGATGGATGCTTCCAGCCGGCGCAGGAACAATCTGGTACTTGACAGCGTAGCCAGGCATATGCATCTTATTGGAAAAGCCGTACATGATTTCGTGTTCTTGGCTCACGATCGATCGAGCAGCCGGGCGGGTGGCCTCACTCGCGCCAGCGGTGTGCTAAGCTCCCGTCGCTTTGCTCCGATCGAGCACGCACGCGGCCGTGCTGCGTGATGACCAGTAGAGAAATGTGAGGCCACACGTGCGGCGACGTCGGCGCCGGGCTCGCTGCCGGCTGTCCGCCGAACCCATTCCGTGTCGTGCGATTGGCGCAGGGACGGAGAGGGAACCGATTCGACGCGGAGGGGATTAGCTGCTAGCTAGGGATTGAGAGGGAGGCCGATGGGGAGAGGGATCATCTCCGTGGGACGGGGGTAACCGGAGATGAGCCGCCGGCAAATCACAGCGATTGATCTTTTATTCTCCCCATGGCAAAAAGGAATGGCTCACATTCAACTCTTATCTTCTTACCTCTTATGAGGTCAGATCAAAAGATTTTTTTTTGACCACATTCAATCCTCCTCCTAGTACACGTACCAGCTATACATACATCTCTGGGACCTGTTGTGATTAGTACGAACATACATCGAATTATTCAACTCCAATGGCTAGCTAGATTACGATTTCTTATTCCCTAATTTCCTTCAAGTGATATGGTATATATATAGATGGAACTTTAAGTGCAGCTTTTTTAAGCAGTTATTGGAGCGTAAGTGTGTAATAATGAAGTCGTTTGTCTTTTTCTTCAACTTGTCAAGGGTGATGTTACTCTAGAATGTAGATCGTGCCGGGTCAAGTCAGGGCGCCAAACTGGCATTTGATTTGCAGCAGATATGGAGCATGCATGCATGATCGAATCACATAAGGGTGTGTTCGTTTCCTCCCTTCTAAAATTTAAGCACTGTCACATCAAAGAGAATCTTATTATTTATGAATATTTCGATCAATTTAATGACAAAACCCTATCGACAGATTGGTGCTAATTTTCGAGATGAATCTAATGAGCTTAATTAATCTATATTTTACTAAAGTGATGCTACAGTAACCGTCTTCTACTCACGACTTAATTAACCTCATTAGATTCGTCTCAGTAAATTAGTCTAGGGGCCTGTAATTTATTTTATAATTAAACTTTATTTAATAACTCTTAAATAATAAGATTCTTTTTGATGTGACAGCTCTAAAATTTAGACTCAGGAAATGAACACACCCTAAGTAAAGAAAAAGAGGTTCCAACCATTTTTGTGTAGGGTGGTGTTGGTGCACACCTCAGATCGACCAACTCATTTCGTCTTCTTCATTTGTGTAGAGTATCGATGGATTCATATGGAAGGAACTGATCCTAGTCATTTGGTGTAGGATGACTCAGCGGCAAAGCTACCGGTGTCAAAATCCGAGTGCCACTGAGTTTACTTAGACTTGTCCCAGGTGGTGCAGATGTGGTGAAAATGAGAGCTACCCACTGAAATTTTGTCTTTTGTTTTCCCTAGTAACCACTGTACTTGGTTGGGTCAACTTTGCTTCGCCTCTAAGGGTGTTGGTTTTTTCTTCTTGGTTTTCTGCTACTTATATGCTAGTCGACCTCTTCAAAAGTGTTTAAGCATACTCCCATTGTTCCAAGTTAAATTACCGTCACCATTATATTTTTTTCATTACATTTGACCTTCATTTTATTCAAAATACGTGTTCAAATATAAAACATTATAGGCCATATTTTAATTTTGTTTAGTGATAAAAACACATTGCAACAAAATATATAATATATTATTTTATTTAATAAGATGAATGATCAGAGTTAACAAAAAAAGCCAATAACGACAACAATTTTGTAACGGTGTAGTATACAGAATGCGGAGTGGCTCGTCTTGATACTACTAGATGAACTGTGAGAGTCTCCTAGTGGTGATGAAGTGTTAACTTAAGCTGAACATTGGGGGATTTGAAGATTGCATTACTTCCATTACAAGTGAAGGCTCTACTCTGCTGCTCATTTCGTGTCATGCACGAAATGGGAACGACTCCCATGAAAGGGTTCTACACTGGTACACACAGGGGCGTAGCTACGTTATGAGTAGTGGATGCGGCTGCACCCACACAAATGTAGAATCTACACTATGGCCAGCAGATTTCCACCATGTATTTACGTAGAGATTAAACTTTTTTAAGGAGCTGCACCCCCACGATTGAGCTCTAGCTCCGCCACTGGGTACACATGCTCATGAAGTTTATGGCTCTGTGCATGGTTTGCGTTGTATTGTATAAATATCAAAATATTAGCTCCCTCCAGTTCCATTTCATTATGCCTTATGCAATCTATCAGTAATTAAACAGAATGTAAAGGGTTTCTTTTGAGAGCCCGGCCGTTTGCATACCTTCTTATCTTAACATCGACAAAGAAGCACACGAATGTGTCAATTACAGCGTCCCGTCTTCTTACATGCCGGCAGGGGGCATCGGCAACGTTAAGATAAAAATTCTTTCATTACACACCGTCTTCTTTTGCATGCAGGAATCCACAACGTCGACAAAAGTGAGCACAGGAATATATATCAATTACGCATGGTGCTTTATCTGAACAAGATGCCCGCATGTAATAAGAAGACGATCGAGATATTCAAAAGCATTTGGCATGAGCAGTGTGTGGTCGGCGTTATATGGCTGTTTACCATGTATAACGGCACGAATATGTTCCATCTGAAAAGAAAGGAAAAAGAAGAATTAGTGGTTTCTACATGTTTTTAGTTTCCATGTGTATTGTACGAAAATACAGAAAGAGAGGCGATCCAGTTGAACGACGAACCATTTTACTAGAAAACGAATGTACCATCAGGTAGTGGCGGACCCTGCTCAAAATTTTAGATAAGGTGGACAAGATACCATTCGCTGCACCACAACAGTCGCCGGACGTTTTTCTCATGCTATTATGTACTACTAATTAATATATGTAGACATATGAAGACCAAAAAGATGCTTTATATATGCAGTGTGGAAATAATGCTGTGGAGCCAAACTTGGATTGCTATGTAAATCAATATACTGACAAATAATATCAGTTAACTTTTCAGGATTCACTTCCTTGACACGATCTGTTGCACCTTCTTAACATATGGTTTGCCAAACGAGAATCTATTTCTTACATATACTATGACCTTATTGAGCAATGCCTGTAGCTAGTGGCCAATCCATCCAACCAACCAATAATGAGATTATCAAATTCCTTGACAGGATTTGTTGCACCTTTGCTTGCATATGGTTTGTCAGATGATGGTCTATGTGTTATATATATATTACCTTATTGAGCAATACCTCCGGTGGCTGCCCAATCAACCAATCCATGATTGGTTATCAAATTCTTCAAGATCTGTTAAACCTTGTCTGACGAGGATCTATTTTTTTCATATATATTATTACAATATTGAGCAATACCTCTGGTGGCCGATGCATTAAAATGATCCATAATGGGATTATAAAATTCTAGACAAGATTTGTTGTACCTTAACTTGCTTTGCATGTGATTTGCCAGCGGGTCCCCTGGGCCCATATAACCCATCTATTTTCTTCCAGAATGAGACGCGAAGCACTTTGTAGAAGAGGGGCAAGCGGTCTTGCCATTGATGGAACCTACGTTAGCCGCCATATCTCACCATGCGGATCTCACGTGATGTCTGACTGTATATGCGGAATATGTTCCCTTTAGCTTGGTGAGAAATCTTGGTGTGGATTATGAACTAAAGTCACGCCGAAGATTGTTGCCTAAGAGCATCTCCAACAGTCTAGGAAAAAGAAAATCTATATTTACGTTTTTTAGCTAGTATGTAAAATTGAAACCACCAAAAAATATTGATGGAAACCAACAGACTAGCCAAACTGACTCTGAATCTATTTTTCAACTTGCCACGTCATTGGTAGGTCATACTGTTACTTCATCCCGGCCACGGCGTCCAGTGCGTCCCTATCCCATCCATCAACCTGAACGAGATGCTGCCACCCGCAAGTCTTCACCTCCGATCCAGAAGCAGTTGCCGACAACCTCGAGAGTCTAGTGAACCCGACGACCTAATGAGCTGCTCCATCTGTGGTTATGTTCGGATCAGTTAAATTTTGTCGAAGTTCAACAAAGGAAGCAGCTCCAAAAAAGCACAAAATCCATTACTCACTTATCAGGAACATGTGCACAACAAATCTATATCCAGTCAGCCATTGCTCTACCTGCTCTTTTCTTTCTTCATGCCAGTACAAGTTCGGCATGAACACATTCCCCGCTGTCCTCGGGGTCCTCGAGCCACGTGAAGCCGAAACGCGAAGCGAGTGGCGGCGGCAGGAGTTTTGCCTACCCGATGCAGTGAACCCTGCGAGTCGGCAACTTAGGAGAGTCCATGTCCAGTCAACTTAGTGATCCGACGAGCTGCTCTAGTAGTGAAATTTTATCGTGAATGACACGCGACGCGATGGGAAAATCCTACGCGGAAACAACGGCTTTTACGGTGATGGCGAGGGACACCAGCTAGCCAAGGATGGCTGCCGAGAAGTGCGGCATGGAGGAGAATTCATTTTTGCTTTGCATTTAGCTAGGCTGTTGGAGCAGTATTTTGCGAGAGAAAAAGCTAGATTTAGAAAAAAACAACTCTTTAGCTAGGCTGTTGGAGATGCTCTAACATTAGCATGAGAATTTTTGTAAGTTCTATTGCCGGGATTATTGACATAATGACAGGGGTTTACAATTAGGAGGGGCTGATTAATTTGCGAGAAGGGTAGGATAATAGAGCTTATTATGGTCACCATTGAACTGGCAAGGGCAAGCTTAGAAGTTACGAGAATGATATACAGACCAATGATGGGCCTTATAAACTGGCCCATTAGGCCGAGCACGGATTACACGGAAGGCGGGACCGAGGAGGATGAGGCGGTGGACTGGCCCGTCTCTGCTTCCTAGTCCAAGTTCACGGCCCATCAGGCAGAAATTGCTCAGGTGCCGCCCAAGTCGTGTGCGCCCACACGTGGGGCCCAATGAACTCTCGTGGCGCCGCGTGAGCCGCAGAAAACGCATGGACCCACATCCTAGGTTGTTTCCCGTCCTTTCCCCTGCTGCCCCGTCCACTTCTCCCCGCCGCCTTCCCCTTCCCCCGCTGCCTTTGCAGCTCGCCAGCTCCCTCGCGTGCCGGCGAGAAGAAATCCACAGCCTGTTCTCATCCCCCTAAGGTGATCTATCTCGATCTATCGGTCTCGAGCCCCGACGCTCCTGAACCTGATCTTGCTTCGTCATCTGTCTCTTGTTTTTTTGCCCGATTTTAGGTTACTGATTCGTGCGCGTTTTGTCTCTTCTGGTTGGAATCTGTTGGTTGTGGGCACAGTTTGTTAGCCGGCGGCGGCGTGATGGCGTCGAAGCGGATCCTGAAGGAGCTCAAGGACCTGCAGAAGGATCCCCCTACTTCCTGCAGTGCAGGTGAGGATTTCTCGTTCTCCCCGTCTATGGGAGCATGTTTCGATCGACTTTTTGTTGTTGGTGCTACTTGTGTAGTCGATCTATTTGTTGCACTACCTGCTTATTTTATTTACCCATGTGTGCGCGAGAGATTTGGTGACATCTAGGGTTATGACTAGAGTTACTGATTATGCTTTGTTATGTTGCTCCGTTGGCGATTATTTGCTTCTCAGTTTGCGCAACAGAGGAATAAAATTCATACTCCTTGCATAGTAGTTGTTCCTTCACTTCAAACCCTATCTGGTTGTGTCAAGTATGATTTTGCTGTCTGCCTGGTGATCGCTCAATTTCACTCACCACCACACGATTTACTTACATACATGATAAAGTTGTTACATGTACGTGAAGGAAGTGACCAGTAGCAATAAGGGATGTTGATTATTGCTAAAATCGTTTGATTGCTATATATATCTGGCACCTGATTTTTATTCTAATTTCCACCCTTATACTTGATTTTAAATACATAGAGCCAAAGTCTAATCTAATTCTAAATCATCATTGGTGTTTCCTTGAGTAATATACTTGCCTCTATAAACTCTCATGAGCGGGACTATATAACATGACCCTGTTTGGAATTAAAAAATGTTCCCCAAACTCCAGAGGAATTAAACTGTTCCTGCAAGTTAGTGGTAAATGCACCATGTGGTGCCACAAATTGTTGATGCAAGTGCAAACTCTAGTGACGCCAATCAGACGATAGCGTCGTTCTGTGATCCTTTTTTATGCAATTATGTCCTGCTGTACAAATTGGAATCTGTACTTCCAAACAAAGAACTCATCGTATAAAATGATTTAGATTGACAAATGAATGTATTATCATAGGCATGGACTCTGATGTGTTGCCAGAAACTTGTTTTTCATGTAGTTTAGTTTCGACAAGAAAGAGGCTTGAGTTAGGATTTGTTTCTCGAACCTATCTTATCGTTGGCTAACCACAGTGGAATATGAATTTGCCACTGCAATTTAAATATTCAATACATATATAAAGGCTTTTTGAAGTCTTGGAATGAGAACTGATGGCTGACTCAGCTGAATTCAGCAATGCACTGTTGGGCTAGTAACAGATGCTTTGTTTGTCAATGGGTGCATGCAAGCTTGACAATTTTTTTTAGGAATACCTAGATATACAGTCAGCGGAATTCAGAACTAGCACTACTGAGCTAGGAACAGATGCTTTGTTTTGGCGAGATGGGCTCAGGCGAGCTTGAGGATTAGACATGTACTTTTTTTAGGAATAATATTCTTGTGTATGATTCACTCAAGCTACGAAGACATGCTATTCTTTCCCAGTGTTTTGCTGCTATCTAAGAGTTAGAACTGCTAATGTTTTTGTTTCACCTGGCTGTTAGATAATACGTAGGCTAGTCATATAGTTTATCGGTTTGTGTATGAACACATATTTGTGATGTTTAACTTTTATGCTTCAATTGTTGCACTTGGCAGGCCCTGTGGGAGAAGATATGTTCCATTGGCAAGCAACTATTATGGGCCCTTCAGACAGTCCCTTCGCAGGTGGCGTGTTTCTGGTTTCCATCCACTTCCCTCCGGATTATCCATTCAAGCCACCTAAGGTAAATGTCGCAATAGTTTTTCAAGTGCAAATTTTATTGAATGTCGAAAGCATGCTATGTATATTTTAATACTTGTGCAAAGGAACGAAGTTAATATACGTTTTTTCTTCCTTCATATTTGGCTTCTTCTTTCTCCTTTTTTTATTTGCCCCCTTTACTGGAACAGGATGTTTCCATCATGTTGTTTTCAAAATATGGATTTGTTTATAACTATGCTCATATAATAACTTGGACACTTAACACTGCTGTCTTATGGCAAATATATCTATATATTCTTACATATGAATGGAAATCAGTACCAATGAAATACTAGTATATGCTGAGGAAAATTGTAATTGATTGCGTGGATGGTAGTTGGCAGGTTTATTAAACCCGATATCAAATTGAAAATATGATAAGCATAATAAAGTTATGGCATTTATTCTCATACTTATTATTGATATATCAGATACAAGGTGTTAAATCGGAATACAAATACAGTGGTGCTACCCGTAGGACCAGCATTGACAGAACCCATGACTCGCAGCAAGCCAACTAATCCATCCCGACCCTGGTGCCAGGGCAACATACGCAGTTGCTCACCACCCCAATCACGTGCTTTCGATCCTAGTTGTACCCATCCTACCACAGTCCACAGCATGACTGATTTATTAATATGAATCTGCCTCTGTTCCATCGGCAATGTCTTTCTTCTGATCCAAATACTCACTTCTTTGTGATAAATAGATGCTGGCATAATTACAGTCTAAGTTCTCCTAGTTGAGGGATATCCCAACCCGATTGATAAACAGCTGTGACTCTAGCAGTCTAACAACTAGGCATTAGGCAATTAACAATGAGCAGACTTCATTGAAGCTCTATTGTAGTACAAATGTTATTAATTTATTGTTATGACACTTATGAGGTTATCGGTGTTTTAGATTTTTTTGCTTGGAGCCTTGTTTTAACTACCTTTGTTAGTGCATACTCCTCTGTTACAAATCATGTCGATAGGACAAACAAAATGAACTATTTGCAGTTCAAATTTTCTGTTCTAAGGTCATCATTAAGTGAATGGTAGGTGTAACTTGTACTAGCTAGGATTACTTAACTGCTTCTCTCTTATTTTATTAGTTAGGGTGTTTTTCTTTAGCCAGCTATACCTCCCGGCTGTAGAGAACTGATGTACCTTGTATGTTGGTAACCAATCCTAAGAGGACCAATACATAAAATCCAGCAGCACTTGACTGCTATGCATGGTTTTCGCTACTCTCAAAATTCTTTTCACTTGGTTGCTCAACATGAAGTATGCTTGTTATTTGTTGTTTCTGTTAGTGGTGCTCATATAACTCATCAGAGTTGGTGTAAGTTCTAGTGCATTTTGTCCTTGGAATGGGGCCTTCCTTGTACCTTTTCTATTCTTAAATGAAACCTACAGCTCTCCTGTGGTTGTTGAGAAAACAAGTCTTTTCACTATGAACAGTACAGAGATTAGTTACAAAATATTGGACTTGTGCTAACCTTAGTGGGAAATAGGGAATTGTACTTTTCTCATTATATATGGTACCAGTGTGCACCTGTGATGTGAAATGTGTGTATCCATTTCTTTGATTCTCTTGTCTGATCTTCTCATCGGATAAAATTATTATAATTTTTTCACTTTGAAAGGTACAAAATATAAATTTAAATTGAATGAACAAGAAAACTGATGTTGCAGTATGCAACTTGAGTTGATGTTCTCAATGGTGCTTTTTAAGTCATATTTGCTGGTTCTGTTTCCATTTGTTTGATGCTCTAAGACACTATTGTATGATCTGTAATGACTTCTTTGAACTTTAACTGATGCATCCTAGTAGGGTATATTTTTTATTTATAGTTCTTTTTGGATATAGAAAAGACATGTATCATGTTTTCTTTTTTCTGAATTTGCAGGTTGCTTTTAAGACTAAAGTTTTCCACCCAAATATCAATAGCAATGGAAGCATCTGCCTTGATATCCTGAAGGAACAGTGGAGCCCGGCATTAACTGTTTCCAAGGTTAAGTGACCAGTTTAATCATACTAGGTTCTTAAGTATGTTTTGAATATTCAAATGAAGAGTTCCATTGCCTTTTGGGTTTATATCCGCAATGTTATGTTTGCCATTTTCCTTTTGTTTTCTTGTAGCAAGGCAGTATGATTAGAAGCTACTAATACTA
This sequence comes from Chloris gayana, assembly GCA_031894775.1. Taxonomy (NCBI): domain Eukaryota; kingdom Viridiplantae; phylum Streptophyta; class Magnoliopsida; order Poales; family Poaceae; genus Chloris; species Chloris gayana. The sequence continues at coordinate 53,639 of JAUNZO010003845.1, read as the reverse complement.
ACATTTGTTTCTAAAGTCTACAATTTCTTAGTACTTCGGTCCTTCCAAGAATTGTTTCTACAGAAACTGAGTTAGTTTAGTGGAGCAACGGTTGGCTCAACTCGATCTCAGTTTGGGGACAAGCCCATCTCTGGCCAGTCATGCTCCTTGTCTTGTCTACTATTAAGCTTGATGAGCTAAGCTTTTCTAATAGTGTGTTCTTATCATTGGAAGTAAAAGATGGGAGGATAGTCATTGATTAGTGATTGGATTAGTTAATGTGTTTCATGGGTCAAGCATGCACATGGTATGGAGATCCAAGGATTGTGAAACTTTGGACCAAATAGTTTAATTTTATTCATGGACAATATGGGAGGATAGTCTTTTCCATGCCATTGGTTACAGATTCTAGAAGCAATTTCATTCAGCTATGTAGGTTTTACTTAGATTATGGAATATTTGTCAAATTTGCTGAGATGTGCTAAATTGGGATTTCATGACCATTTTCCTATGACAATGGGTTAATTGGCGTATGGATATTGTCTAGTATTATTCCAGTGCTTTTAATTGTACCATTTTATTTTGTTTTAGGTCCTCCTGTCAATCTGCTCACTGTTGACCGATCCGAACCCGGATGATCCGCTGGTTCCAGAGATAGCCCACACGTACAAGGTGGACCGTAACAAGTATGAGACAACTGCGAGGAACTGGACCCAGAAGTACGCAATGGGTTAGAGCTCTAGTGCATATAAAGTCTGAATCATACCTGTTCAGCCTCTGTTACAGTGATGAGGTTTCTGGTATTGTAATAGCAGCTAAAGTTTAGAAGGATGGTCTGTCAGTAATCATTATGCATCTTATGAACATATCCATTAGTGTCCTTTGGAAAGAGAATAAATGGAGCTTGGCAAACTAAGTGCTTGTGTCTGTTCGAACTTCTTTGATTTTAGCGGCCTCTTGTTTTTCCTTGTAACGTCCTTAATGCAGCTGCTTGTGTCTGTCGCTGAATGCGCCTAAGCTGTTGGCGAGTGGGTGTTTTTCTCTGATATTCTTATCCTCCGTCTTTCCTGTCAATCTGAGGTGGATTAGATTTTTCAATTATTCATGCAAATTTTAGAAATTATAAATTACACAGTAATTTATTTGTAGCTGCAACTATTCTTCGAAGTAGAGGACTGTTTATATATGGGCTTATATATGTTCTGTGTAGAAATGCAGCATCCGCGCTGGCCCAGAGCATTCGAGCCCAACCGATGTTGCTGTTCAGCAATTTGGAGCCCAAATACCTTCAATTGCAAGCAATCCACACAGCCCTCTGTTCTTGTAAATCATTGTAATTTTCTAATTTCAATTCAGGCCCCTCTTGATGCACTCGTGTTTGTGGAGTACCATGGAGTGATTTTGATGGGTCAGTACTCCCTTGAAGGCTATCCAAAGATTTATGTGAAAGGTAGAGGAAACAACTTTAGTGAGTTGAAGAAATGTCAGAGAAGCAAGTCATCTACTTCACTCCGTCCGGCTAATACATTCGAACATTAAAGAACAGCAGAAATCTGCTCACAAACAAGCACCAGAAATCTCCACTGTATTTTGTAAGAATTGCAATGCATCTGAATTCTGACAAGAGAACGAAACAGCATGTACATACATGAAGGTAACAATATTATACACATGCAAAACCCAATAGAATTCAAGCAACAAATGAATGCAGATTGAATCTCACGCCTCCAACGCCTCAAATAATCGATGAATCCTCTAGCCTATCAAAAGGAGGAAGAAGAGCAAGAAGTCTGAAGAAGATGTTTCCTCAGAACAGCTTGTACGGAGATGAGGCGTCGAGAGGGTGGATGAGGTAGGTGAGCACGAGCGCCACGATCATCAGCAGGTACGCAATGCACTGGTCAACAGATGCTCCTGTGAATGCAAGAAACAGATCAGAAGTTGAGGGGAAAAAGTCTCGAAGAAGATGCTTGCGCAATGTAATTAAAGGACGGCTCACCGTCGCTGGTGGGCGCCGGTGCGGGGGCCTGCGCGGAGACGACGGCCGGCATGACGATGGCGAAGACGAGCGCCGCCGCAACCATGAGACCAGACAGAGACCTTGCCATGGCGGATGGGGAAGAGAAGATGCCGAGCAATCTCTGTGGCCAAAGGATTCCTATCTCTGTGCTTGTACGCATACGCCGTTCTCCCCCTCTGACCCCCTTATAAAACGGGAACAGCTCTCACACAATAATTTGGCTGCAACGGCTCCCTCTGTTTTCTCTCTCTAAAACCGCTGGACCTCGCTGGGACTGCGATGGCGCGATGCGCCGGCGGTGGGCCCCCGCACATGCACGACCGTTGCCGGCTTGTTTTTTCGATTCGGCCAGTCTGGAATCCCATTCCTGAGGCTGGCTGCGACTGGCCAGTTTGCGTTGTAACGCACTTGCAATCATCTGTGATCTGGATGCTCTATCGTCGACAGGGCCTTAGTAATTTTAAATTTGTATTCCTCAGAATCCGCAGCCGTATACAAGAGCGTATATTTGTCGCAGGGCTCCAATATTATGGGCCTGTTCGTTTCCCCTATCTAATTTTTAGAGGGTCAAATCAAAGAAAATTTTATCATTTTGGAGTATTAAATAAAGTCTAATCTCGAAACTAATTACAGATCCCCTATCTAATTCACGAGACGAATCCAACGAGGATAATTATAGTGTTATTAGAAGATGTTTACTGTAGCATCACTGTAGCAAAACATAGATTAATTAGGATCATTAGATTCGTCTCGCAAATTAGAGGGAGGTCGCGACATAGGTTTTGTTATTAAATTAATAAAATTACTACTAAATAGTAAGATTCTCTTTGATATGACGAGTATCTAAATTTTAGAGGTGGAAACGAACGGGGCCTATAGCAAGGCTGCCAAAGCTTGTCCCTGGGTGTGCATCGGGATTGTTCATTTGTCCTGTTCACAAGAATCAATTGGCTCATACTGTGCTTGTACTAGTTAGGGCATCTTCAACCCACAGACAGAAGTTTTGAGAATCTGCAACACAGACAGCTAAATAGACAGCTCAGATACAGCCTATAGACAGAAACTGTCTATTTAGCTGTTTAATGCTTTACATTTAACCTATGATCAAATATGAATAATATTTCTATATACCACCGTGTTGCTTGTTCACAGTGCATTATCTTTTTTACACCATTTGAGTTTGCTGTGTGCAGGTTGTTGTTAGTACATCAAAAGATCAATAGAAAAAAATATTGATCTCGGCACTTTCTATGCAGCCTAAATTGCAGGAATGAGGAGGTTTATCAAGTTAAGCAGAACTTGGCATGATCTAAGCAGCCAAAATCAAAGAAAACAAGAGCCGTACAAGGAAAGAAAAAAAGAAAGAATAGATCAACCTTATCCCTTCACCACGCAAGGAAGCAGGCGAACCTATCAGGCATGGACAAGCAGGTGATCCCTCTTCAGCAGCCAGCGCAGCCCGGAGTCGGGGCTGTCCCCGTCGATGTCGCGCGCGGACCCATTCTGGGGCGCTATGGCCTGCGAGGCTGCGATGCGGATGGAGCTCGTGCTCCTCCTGCTGCTGCTTAGCCTAGCTCCTTGGCGTCCCGCGCGCGGATCTCAGTCTACGTCTCAGCGGAAGCGGCAGCGGCGCCCACCAACGCGATGGTGGTGAGCTACGTGGAGTGCTGTGGCGGCGAAGTGGAGCGCGGGGCCTCCGCGACGGCGTGGAGTTGGGCTTGCCAAACGCGCCCACCATTGCGTGCCCGATGCCGCCCTTGGAGCAGGAGAGGAGCTCGGAGGAGAGGACGTCTTGCCGCCGGATGACCACCTTTCTTCGCGCGCGCCAAATCGAAAGCAAAATTACGAAATCGCATCGAATCCTTGGCCGCCGTCGCCTCCTCGCAGCTGCTTCATACAACGCGGGGAGAGGCCGTCGCCTTGACTCGGGCCATGAGCCGACGCCGTCGTCTCGTGAGACGACGGCTCGGGCCGTCTCCACGCTGAAGAGGGTTGTTTTTGCAAATAATCAATCATACAGACGGCACATTAACTCGCGTTGGAGATGCCCTTATAGATCAAAATTCTGATCACCTCTTTTTCAGGGGGAAAAAATCTGATCACCTGCCATTTTGTTATAAAATTGCTAGACCGGCTCCATATTTTCGAAGGCACTGGTCAAACAGGACTGCCTCCATATCTTGACCTCTTAAGGCTACGTAATTGCATATTCTAGCAAATTTTCTCTAGACCATTTGTTCAATCTAAATGTTGTAGCAATTTTTTTAACACTGGTCCATCATTTGTTGAATCTAAATATTTTATTTTTCATTAGCGTTATCTAGCACCATGAGTTGCTGCTCTCGTATGTCTCTTCTAATAGCATGTAACTAAGGATTCACATTGGCACAAAAAAAAATTACATCGGCAACAACAGCACTTGGAAAATACATTTGAAATCTGCAAACCGATTGTTTCACTCTCCCCCATACCCACCCCAATCATAGCGCGACAAATGACAGCATCTAGAGCCTCAACATCTCATCTACGTGCTATTGGGTTGAATTTGCTCAGATTTAGTTAGTGGATCTTTTGAGCTGATCTATCAATCAAAGGTTACTCCATAGAACCTTTTCCTCGGTTGCAAGGTTTGCTGGCCCAAAATTTACTAGGCTTTGCCAAAATGCCTCATCTCCACAGTCCAGTTCGCGAGGCGTCCTTCATGCTTTAGAGCGCGGTTGGGCTTTTTGTTGTTGATCAAGACAGTAGCGTGGCCCATAGCCTGCTACAGACGCAGCCCACCGACCCTTTTTTCATTCGTAACTTTTTTCCCACTAGTAAATTGCATAATAGGTATCACAACTTACGTAGTGGGTGTAACTTGGTCATATATATTGTAATTTATGTAAATTTATCACTAATTATATTTGGAGTACAATCGGGTCATCTATCCGTTATCTCGGACATCGAGTACACATGGTGCTGACTAGGCTAATAGCATGACCGTGGATAGGTTGAGTAGCACAAGCCTTGTGGCCCTGCAAATTTTACAAAAAGATCCCTTGTATGTCATTTTTTTGTATAGAAATGGCCCTTGTGTAATCATGATTAGTTGCGACCTATTATTGCATAATAATTAGTTGTTTCAGTAGGCTTTCTTTAGTATCACTAGGTATTAGTGGACAAGGTGTGGTAAGAACATCGAACACATTTAGGAAATTGGCATAACAAAAATGTCTAGATAAAATTCAAGGTTTGAATCCTGGTGGCTAAGGTATGTTGGTGTATATTTATTTGTTTATTCTGAAATATTTGAGTATTTTTTATGGAATTTTCAATTTTATTTTTAAACTGAAACAACTTTCTTTGAAGTCAAACATTTAAGTGACGAAACATTACTACCGAGAGCGAAGATTTAACGTCTCCACAAGACACTAAAAAAAGATAAAGCCACAAGCTTCGTGTGATGGGTCTGATGGCCCACGCAAGACAAACCAGCCCAATAGGTGAAAGCTCAACTCGCATGATTTCCTCGAGTCGAGGGGATCGTGCGAGTACTGCTGTCCGAACGGGCCGCTCGGCACGGTCCGGCCTAGATATAAAAAAGCACGGTCCAATTAATTTCAAGTCGACACGACGTGAAATGTGTAACGGGCCGTGCCATGCCGACCCACAGCACAAACATGGCTAGGTATGTCCGGCGGCCCAGTTAGACATATCAGCCCAGGATGGAATACCGACCCATTTAGTGTTTCAGTGTAAATAATTATAAAAATGGAGGTGGAAAAAGGGTGGTGAGAGGGAGGGCTGGGGGGGGGGGGGGTTGAAAGTTGTTAGTTAAAAGCAAGATGCTTCACCACTAGACCAACTAGTGCCTTTTGTTTCTTTGGTGAGTTCGACTCTATTTCTAACTTTGATAAGCAAGTAACAGAGTATACCCATAAATAGGCCATGTCATGCCGCCATCGGGCCGAGGCTTCGGCCTAAGCACGGCATGAAGGCTCGTGCCGGACCGGCCCTCACGAAATTATTTCGGATCGTGTTGGGCTTTTTTGCGTGCTTCATGCCAGCCCACGAAGCCCAGCCCGTTTAGACAGCACTACCCTCGAGTAGGAAGAAACTCTTGTGCTTGCAGCGGATCAAAAGTGTAGCCATAACCCGATGGAGGTGCTCTGGCGACGTGACATTGCGACAGAAAAAGTCCAGTAGATAAGGTGATCAGCTCGGTAGAAAAAAGCGAAGGCAAGGCAGAGAGGATAAGCTGCGCCCCGCAAACGCACTCGAGCCGCCTCGCGCGCCTTTTTTTTCCCCACGGCTCAGCAACTACTACTAGTACTAGCCAGTAGCCATCCTAGTAGCAAACGACAAAGCTTGACGTGCACCATCCGTGATCAGGAGGTGCAATGGCGACGCGAGAGCAGCATCACTTCCTGATCGTGACGTACCCGGCGCAGGGCCACATCACCCCGGCGCGCCATCTCGCGCGGCGCCTGGTCGCCGCCGCGCCCGGAGGATCCCGCGCCACCGTGTGCCCGCCGCTCTCCGCGTTCCGCCGCATGTTCCCGGATGCCTCAGGCGAGGAGACCGTGCGCGACGACGAGCACGACGCGCGGGTGGCGTACGCGGCGTACTCGGACGGGTACGACGGCGGGTTCGACCCCGCCACGGACAGCTACGCGGCGTACGCGGCCCGGTCCCGCGAGGCGGGGCCCCGCTCCGTCGCCGCCGTGCTCCGCCGCCTCGGGCGCCGCGTCACGTGCGCGGTGTACACGCTGCTGCTGCCGTGGGTGGCCGACGTGGCGCGGGAGCACGGCGTGCCGAGCACCGCCGTGTTCTGGGTGCAGCCGGCCGCCGCGCTCGCCGCCTACCTGCACTACTTCCGCGGACACCGGGAGCAGGTCCTCGCCGCCGCGGGATCAGGAGGCGAGGTGCGGCTGCCGGGGATGCCGCCGATGCGGGCGCGCGAGCACCTGCCGTCGTTCCTCGCCATCGACTCCGACGACCACCCCTTCGCGTTCGTGCTGCCCGAGTTCCGCAAGCTCGTCGACGCCATCCAACGCTCGCCGGCGACGTTCGTGCTGGCCAACACGTTCCAGGCCATGGAGCCCGAGGCGCTGGCCTCGCTGCGCCCGCACGCCCACGTGTTCGCCGTCGGCCCCGTGCTCTCCTTCCTCCACGGCGAGGACCGCACCACGGCGCAGCCACCTCGCGACTTGTTCCAGCACGACGGGGAGGCCGGCTACATGCGGTGGCTGGACGCGCGGCCGGCCCGGTCCGTCGTGTACATCTCCTTCGGCAGCTCGTCGGTGATGAGCGAGCCGCAGGTGGCCGGGGTCGCCGCCGCCATGGCGCGGCTGCACAGGCCGTTCCTCCTAGTCCTAAGGGAAGACAAGGGCAGGGAGGAGCTGCTGGCAGCCGCAGCGGCGGGCCTGGTGGTGGCATGGTGCGACCAGGCGCGCGTGCTGTCGCACGGCGCGGTGGCCTGCTTCGTCACGCACGGCGGCTGGAACTCCGCGCTCGAGGCCACGGCGTGCGGCGTGCCCATGGTCGCCGTGCCGCAGTACTCGGACCAGGGCACGGCCGCCTGGATCGTGCAGGACCGGACGGGCACCGGCGTCCGTGCGCGGCCTGTGGACGGCGGCGGCGGCGTGGTGGACGCGGCGGAGCTCGTAAGGTGCGTGGAGATTGCCACGTCGGAGCCGGCGGCAGCGCGCGCGGCGGAGTGGAGGGACCGAGCCACGGCGGCCGTGGCACGAGGGGGAGCTCGGACCGGGACCTCAAGGATTTCCTCACCCAGATCGCCGGGCCGAACTCATGATTCCTCTTGTCAGATGTGCGCATTCCATCCATTGCGAGTTTCTTCTTCCAGCAATCCAGTGCTCCATCAATTTCTCCCCAAAATTCAAATGATACAAAGGCACAAGGTCCTATCTCATCAGGAGAAAGTCTACTGCTTCGGGATTTGTTTCTGCTGGCTGCAGTTCAAGCTGTGGTGGGAACGACGTCAATCACCAAACCGAGGGAGTATCCAACTACTATAGCTCTTAACAAGATGGAAGCGAAATGAAACAGGTGCACGGCTCGTATAAAATAAAATTCCGTGTACAACTAACTAATAAATCATGCTCCATCTGCACAATTTCGTATTATCTCAAAAGCAAGTGAAGGACCAGGCATCAGGAGCACCTCATCAAGCCAACTGCTGACAACCATAATGTCGTTGAAATTCAATGAGATACAGTAATACAGTACATATGAGTGAGGCTTTCAACTATGCTTTGGATAAGATAAGGTGGAACAACAACAGTCAAGGTTGATCAGTGTTCAAAACTAGTAACCGCAATATCACACTAATACGCAAGTTGCCTAAGACCTACACGTGCTGATAAACAAAATTTAGATGAAACGTCGTCAGGTCTTGTTATCGTCTCAGATAAGGCACAACGTCCTATTTCATCAGGAGAGATACTACTGCTTCGGGATTTGTTTCTGCTGGCTGCAGTTCAAGCTGGGGTGGGAACGGCGTCAATAACCAAACCGAGGGAGTATCCAACTACTAGCTCTTAACAAGATGGAAGCGAAATGAAACAGGTGCACGGCTCGCCGCTCGTATAAAATAAAATTCCGTGTACAACTAACTAAATCCTGCTCCATCACAATTTGGTATTATCTCCAAGGCAAGTGAAGGACCAGGTAGCAGGAGCACCTCATCAAGCCAACTGCTGACAACCACAATGTCGTTGAAATTCAATGAGATACAGTAATACAGTACATACGAGTGAGGCTTTCAACTATGCTCTGGATAAGAACAAAAGCCAAGGTTGATCAGTGTTCAATACTAGTAACTGCAATATCACACTAATACGCACGTTGCCTAAGACCTACACGTACTGATCAACAAAATCATGAAATCTATGGCAATCTTTCAACAAAAAATTAAAGAAAGAGAAAAATCAACCACCATTAAAATCCGAAAAACATGTTTCATGAGGATCCAGCACCGATAAGGAAACCAACTGACTAAACCGCAAACTCCATAAGTCGGCCACATGTTACTCTGGTACATACACAAAAGCAAGTGAATGGCCAAAATGTTAAGTCACAATTACAACAACATACCCTAAACCGACAGCAGTAGAGCATGTGTTAAGTCACAGTCTTCCGCTGCAGGACAGCCAAAATGTTGTGAAACTCTAGCTCAGCATCATTACATTCAGACTCTATGCTTTTGTCAGCGGTTTGCAGCCTTGTCAGTTCTGCTCCTTGGTTTTCCTTTTACTTTGTGATCTTCTGTCTTCCATAACGAAGTTTCCCGAGTGCCTTCTCATGCTCAGCTATAGATCTATCATTTTAATCAAGCATTGAATCAATTCGGGACATGGTAGTTGTCCTCTCCACCATCTGTACTTTCACCTTGTTCTTCTCTTCGAGATATTTGGTATGATCCGTTTTGATCTGGAACAATTTAATCAGGTCAGACTCCAAACACGGAACATTGAAACCTTCATTACTACAATAATACTATACAACAACGGGCCAATAGTGACTTAGTGACGGACACATAAAACACTACTGAGTTTTTTTATTTTTGACAGAAGTCAGTAGGGTACCTACGCTAGTGAGCTAAGTGCCTTCTCATACTCAGCTATAGATCTATCATTTTCCTGCCGCCGCATGGGGAGGGAGGTGGCCCGCTGCGCCCGCATGAGAGAGAGAGAGAGAGAGAGAGAGAGAGAGAGAGAGAGAGAGAGAGTATGGAACTTCTACTATGTTTTAAGTATTTTTCTTTATTCTACCGAGGAGTGATAATAGGAATCAAAGTATGATATACCCATCATGAAGGTTTTCGCGGAAACCGAATGAATCGCAGAAACCAATTTTATGGTTTTTGCGGAAACAGGAAAATCCGGTCGATATACTAATCAAATATCAAAATTTGATTTTGAACGAGATTTGAAAGGCAACTGACCCGTTTCATTAGTTTGCCGCTCAGTTTTACCAGTTTTATCGGTTTACCAATAATATTCATCTTTTGAAAAAAGATCAGTTTTCTCGATTTAACGGTCAGTTTTTATGATTTACCGCTAAGTTTTCTCTGTTTTTGATATTTCAAAAGTTTCAATTTTTTTAAATTTCGAATTTCATTTGAATGAAAATAGAGTGTCCGTTCAAATCGGAAGGGTCAGCTTTAGGAAAAATAGCGAATACCGAAGGTTTTCTTCCATTTTGTAAAATGCATAAAAACTAATAATGGAAAAATTATAAATGATTATTTTAAAATAGCAGAGTGACAAATATCTAGCAACATCATGAAATAATACACAAACTAACTAAAAAGGTTTTAGGGAGTAAATTAAGTTAGGACTTTATTCGAGATATTCAAATAGGTAAAGTGGATTGTGTACGAGTCTAAACTTAAACATGTTACTTGTTTTCAGTCACATGAAACGACGTGGTTCTTTCAATCAATGCTTATTCGTCTTATCGTCCTATAGTTCGAATAGTTTAATGAAGCTAATCTTGTTAATTAATTAGGCCATTCTCTGTGGGGGTTTCATTTGTATTAAATAAGGTGTCACATCGACTAAATTGCTGACATGACAAGGTAATTAATATGAAAGAGATGAAATGAGTTTCATTAGGATGAAACCCATATGGCACTTGTTTCATATGTATGAAACTGAATTGAAACTTACATTGAGAGCACAAAAGTTTCATATCAACTTATTTCGACCAATCCCAATACAAGAATTATTGTTATGGTATGTCTATGAAACCGCAAAGATAAAATGGTGCACTGAGAGAGATCATTTCATCTATCAAGCCAAAACTCTATTACTTGTTGGATTTGTGTCGAATATGTGTACAAGAGTCGGTTACAAATTGGACTTGAGTCGTATTAAGTGGACAAGGATAGAGTTTGTGTCGGACTTGTATTCCCGGACTCATATATACGTGGGGGCACCACCGTTGTAATTGCAAGAGACGACATATGTAGTAGACAAGGGGTGACGGCGTCCGGGAGAGGCGTGCGCTAGGGGCGGCCGAGTCGTGTGTCGGTATACTCCTGGATGTCGTATTGCTACGGTTAATATGGGGAAGAGCGCCGTAGTCATGACCCGAGGATGTAGGCACATCGCTGAACCTCGTACAAAAACATCGTGTTTCGGCGTCTCTCTCTTTTCGTGATCTTGTGTTCTTGGCTTGATGATCCTGGGGAATTGCTTCCGCGGCTGGTTTTCTAACAAGTGGTATCGAGCCAGGTTACATGGTAGAAGATCACGAGAGACATGATGGGATGCTCCACACCGCGCGGAGCTTGCACAAGGCGTCCGGGAGTGGACATGGCACAAGGTGGAGCATGGCGGCGATCGACGACTCGATCGGTGGAGTTGGACACTTCGAGCGCGACGGCTCGAACCGTCCGATGAGCTGCATCAACGAGGATCCGTCCGGACGTGGAGATCGGATTGATGGTGGCTGGTAGCTGCTTGTTCGATTGGGTTGATCGGACGTGATGACCAAGTTCGACGGTGCGGCTGGAAGACGTCGCCGACGGTGGCGGCGGCTTCGACTCAAGTCTTGCTGACGGACGGTCGGCTAGGACTAGAGGGTTGTTGCGTGTTCAAGGTGGAGCAACAACGGTGATGGCGTTGTGCCATGAGTAGACTTGACGAGTTTTGTGGAGGTCACTTGTTTCATTGGTGTTACGTGACGATGAAGATAGATTGCTTCAAACCGAACTCGACGAGAGCATATGGCAGCGGCACGGAGTGCCTAAGGCACATGTTGCGAGTTTGATGCACGTGAAATTTGGTGTTCGTGGAGGCAGCTTGCAAAGATCTTCATGAATGGAGTAGCATATGCACATGAGTTGAAGTTGGAGGTATGTACATGTGCATGCATGTAAGAGTGCATGCAATGCTTATACGCGTAGGCATTTTGATCTACGGGAGACAAGAAGGTGGGCCTGCATGTTTTGTTTATAAGACAAAAATTGGCGTATGCAGTTTGGAAACTATTTTGTTTCCTTGTGAGATCAATTGACTTGGTAACAGACTCGGACGTGCTTGCGGCTGACGGGTAACAAAAGAAAGACAAGGGGGCGGCGAGTGGAGTCCGTATCGTTTTGGACTTGGTACCTACTGCTCGGTTCGGCCTTCTACAAAATCGGGGAGAAGTCTACGTGATTGTAAGATCAGATCAGAAAGCAATTGGTGTTGTTCGTGAACCAAGGCTTGCGGTCGTTACGGCGAACGACGGGCTGCGATCGAGTGGGTCGACTTCGTCGTGTGCAAGCGGCGTGGCGATCGACCGCGGGGGGGCTCGAGAGCGGCTAGTTGAGTACGCGGCGACGTGCTCGGGTGTGCGGGAGGCACATGGCTTCGACGTGTATTGTGCGTGTACGGCGTACGGTGTGCACGTGCGGAGGTTCTTTCGACGGTCCGTGGCAACGGGCGGATGGCGTCGATGTCGTCCAAATTCGAGGTGACGAAGTTTGACGGGATCGGCAATTACGGGCTTTGGCAAACAAGAGTCAAGGACTTGCTAGCGCAGCAAGGGATCTGAAGGCTCCGAGTGAGAAGAAGCCGACCAAGGTAGATGATGAGAAATGGAAGGAGATACGAGCGCAAGCGGCAGCAACCATCGGGTTGTGTCTCTCCGACCAGATCATGTATCATGTCATGGATGAGACGTCACCAAAAGTAATTTGGGATAAGTTGGATAATCAGTTCATGTCCAAAACTCGACTCAGAAGTTGTATACGAAGCAAAAGTTATATGGGTCGAAGATGCGGGAGGGAGCAGATCTTGCTTGAGCACATCAATGTCTTCAATCAAGTTGTGGCTGACCTTGTGAAGGTGGACGTGAAGCTTGATGATGAAGACAAGGCCATTATTCTTCCGTGTTCCTTGCCGAGTTCTTATGAGCATTTGGTCACTACATTGACGTATGGAAAAAGCTGAAGTAAAGGTGGCGGATATCACGACGGCGTTACTTTCTCGTGATCGGAGGATTAAGATCAATAATGCTGGTGATAGTGGTTCCACTGGTGATGCTTTGGTAGTCAAGAGTGATCGAGTGAGGGAGACCGACAAGAAGAAGAAGAAGGGGCCGCAGTGCTACAAGTGCAAGGAATGGGGACATGTGAGGAGGGATTGTCCGGAGCCGAAGAGGAAGGACGTAGCAAATATTGTGGTTTCTAGGAAGGATGACTCGAGACGACGATGGTGATGTTCTTGTGCTATCAAGTGAGAAGTCTTGTGATGGAGAAGCGTGGTTGCTAGATTCTGCAAGTTCGTTTCATGCAACACCTAAGAAGAAGTGGTTCTCTTTATATGTTGAGGGTGACTTTGGTTTTGCTCACTTGGGAGGTAACACGGTTCATCGTGTTATGGGAGTTGGCAAGATAAAGTTGACAATGTATGGTGGACAATAGGTGCTACTTGAGGATGTGCGGCATGTGCCGGAACTTAGAAGAAATCTTATCTCGCTTGGTGTTACGCACGGAGAAGGTTGGCTATATCGGACAATGCCGGATAGGAGGACCTTGAGAGTGATGCGGGATGGCAAGAGCGTGATGATAGGCGAGTTGTCGAGACACATCACTATAGGCTGAAAGGTGGAGTCGGGATGGAGTTACAAATGTTGCGGCGTTCGATCCTGGCGGCGAGGTGGCCTCGTCCGGCTGTTCGAGGTGAGCGGCGGAAGAAGCGACTCAAGTACGTGTACACGGAGGTTCGACCATGGACAAGCTTCGGGATGGCGTGCATATTCGTCAAGGTGGAGTTTGTTGGATTTGTGTCGAATATGTGTACAAGAGTCGGTTACAAATTGGACTTGAGTCGTATTAGGTGAACAGGGATAGAGTTTGTGTCGGACTTGTATTCCGGGCTCATATATACGTAGGGGCACCACCGTTGTAATTGCAAGATACGACATATGTAGTAGACAAGGGGTGACGGCGTCGGAAGAGGCGTGCCCTAGGGGCGGCCGGGTCGTGTGTCGGTATACTCCTGGATGTCGTATTGCTACAATTAATATGGGGAGGAGCGCCGTAGTCATGCCCCGAGGATGTAGGCACATCGTCGAACCTCGTACAAAAACATCGTGTTTCGACGTCTCTCTCTTTTCGTGATCTTGTGTTCTTGGCTTGATGATCCTGGGGAATTGCTTCGCGAGCTGGTTTTCTAACAATTACTTATGTGACACTCTTAGAAAGCGTGACATGAAACCATGTACTTGAGACCGACCTTATCTCTAATGCTTGCCACCGTGGACTGAACGTCTAGCACTACTAGATCAAAATTCTACAAAAGCAGTTTTTTCTATAATCGATATATTAACATATTTTTTTCTCCTTTATCTACATGATACATGACTCTACAAAAATAAATAAAAAAACAAATTATAGTAAAAATCATGTTAAATAAAATAAGTTTTTAAATTGTAAATTTGAAAAGGAGGAAAGATGAAACTTAAAACTTTACAGAGGACTGAAATATGCAAGCATTAAATTCCACTAATATATAGACGTGAATCCTTTTATATTTCTCGATTATCATGAGAATTTCAGGATGGATGGGCCGTGGACGAGACGAGTCCGGCCCGCTTTCATTAACTGGTTTATATCTCTTGAAAATCTCTACCAGAAGACAACGGGCGCTCGCCTTCCCCTTCCTCGCTCGCCTTCCCCCTTCCTCGCAAGGATCTCCCCGGCCACCGCCCCCATCACGTTTCGTCTGTCCACATCATCTTCTCTCTCCACGATCCGCGCGTGCGCCGGTGCCCCCTACTGATGGTGACCCGCTGTGTTGCGCGCCACAGACGCCGAAATTGACGAATTGCTGCGCCTTTGCTTCTCTCCGGGCCGCTATCTTGGTAAGCCGCAATGTTCTTGAATTTTCTCCGCTGATCCCGGAGTAGGTTCCTGATTCATTGGATTCGCAGGACCTAGGGTGCGTCCGCCGTGATGGGTGGGAGCGTCTGGGTGGTTTGCTTGGCGTCCCTTCTGGCGCTCGGGCTAGTGTTTGGCTCCGTCGACGCCAGCCTCGGGGACGTTGATCCAAAGTACAGGTGAGAAGCGCCTCTATTAGTTATCGATTTGTCTCCCGCGGTCGCAAATATCTTGGATTGCCTGGACGTTCAACAAATCCGGCTTGATCTAGGTCTTCATTGAAGGATTGGATTTGGTTGGAATGTTCCTTATCGTTGCTCTGATGGAAAGGAACTGTAACAGTAAACAGATACTATCTGACAGCTATCAAACAGTAGAATAATTCTTTTAAACGAGAAGCTTGTGCTAAATGATTTTTTATTTAGTGGTGGTGTCAGTTCAATCATGTTTGCCTACTTCTTACAATTCATTTAGTCATGTGATGTGGAAAGCTGGAAATATAGTCATTTTCAAACCATCTTTTGCACAGGTTCTTCTAGCTTAATAGGTGAACTAGATTTAGTTGAAATTTATAGATAAATAGGGGTTTAACTCATCATTGATACAATTCTACGTTTTAAGGATGTTTCCTTCCGTTTGAAGTATTCTTCTGTTTGAGGGAGCCTTTGAAATTTTTCAGAGAAAGGTCAAGCTAACATTTTACGCTATGGAACAATGTTTGCATAACCCTTATTTAGAAAGGAGAGTAATTTTTAGCCCTGCCATGCTGGATCTACCTACCTGTGTAGAGTCCTGTACATGCCCCCATTGCCCCCAATAGTTTTAAATTTTTAAGATACTCAGCTTGTTCCAATAAAAGTTCATGATTTGTGTCACAAAATGAAATGCTTCAGGTTCTGAATTGATTTTTACATGTTGTATACTGTATTACTGACCATACTGGCCTTTTTAAATTCATGTCTCTTTGTTCATCAATGTCATGGTCAAATACACTTCTTTTTCAACGGTACAACTGCCATTTCCACTTTAGTACCATTTTCTGCAGTATCTTTTTTCCAATTAATTCTTGTTTCAGTGGATCGGAAGTAAATAACATGTTTAATGGTAGTGTTTCTTTATACCCTTAGTGTCGAGTGTCATGACGTAGACTTACATTTTTGTAGTGATTCGTCTCTCATGCCGTGGACATATTTTCTATATCTAATTGAACCAAAATTTGTATATACTATTCCTTTTTGTAGGATAAATTTACATTTGATCATCTTGTAAATTTGTAAAGATTCAAATCATCCTAGCTGCAGCAGATGCTGATGTGGATGCTTACCAGTTACCATGTTAGCTTATGTTATTCTTTTCTTTTTTATTTTTTCTTTCCTTTTTCTCTATTGACGTCTTTGTATTATACTGGACTAAATTGCATGAATTTAGGATGTTGAAACGCTATGTTGCCTGATATCATTCTATGAATGGATAGGTCTTTCTCTAAAATTCCAATATTTGTAGAAGCTTTCTTCATATGTATGGAACGATGGTTGTACAAACTTGGTACATGTGGCTCACAGAAGTGTGATGCTTTGTTTCTTTGGTACCACACTTTTAAGAGAATGAGGCAGACTGCACGATGGGGTCTCAATATTTTGTCTTTTAATTTGTTATTATGCATCGTTAGATCATCTCAAGAAACTGGCGGTGATGATAGAATTTAATCCAAAAACAAAAAGACAAAATCTAGGTGTGCTTAGGGTTGATGTCCCTTATTGGCTCCTGGTTCTCGTGAATCACATGTTCACACAGCTTGTGTTTGTGTCATTGCAAAAGTAGAAATTGCCCCCACAATAGGTAGGTTAGCAACTAGTTATGGCTTGCTGCTAGTTAGAACGTCCACTGCATGATGTTTGGTTGCACAGTTATGGATGGATGTCTTGTGAGGAATTTTGTCTCTGAGTAAGTATATGTTGCCTTTGCCGAAGCAATGTTTAGATTTAAGAAACAATTTTAGATCATGTTCCTTTCTATATTGCTTTCCTATGTGCAGATTTACAGTATTTATTTCTTCTAGGCTACTTTCAATTTGCATATGCGCACACTATTAGACATTGCAAGTAATTTTAGTTTAGTTTTCTCAAGATCGTGTTTTCATGAAACAATGAATATACTGTCTGTTCTCTTTTGGCCTTTGGCCTTGTACAGCTCACAGCTGATGTATTGGTGGCTTTTCACCTTTTTCAATAAAATTTGCAGTAGGAGCGTCTCCTACCGCTTTCACTTCAAAAAAAAAAACTGTCTGTTTGATTTCATGTTCTTCTTAATGAAACATCAACATTATTTTGTCCATCTTCATAGACGTGATGTGATTGACATGTGACATCTCCACTAGCCATCTTCAGGAGTTTCTAATTGACCGCATTTCTTCTTATTGAACTTCAGAACTTGCGTGGAGGAATGTGAAACTACTGGTATTATTGGGGAGAATATCATCAGTCATTGCCAGTCCTCAGAGAGTCAGAATAACATATCTATCGGAGGTTCTTGGTACAACAAGGAGCAATGGAAGCAACTGAACTGTAAGGCAGATTGCCGATACTTCTGCATGATGCAGACAGAAGGGGAACGACAGTCACTTGGTCTGAACCCTGTTAAATATCATGGAAAATGGCCGTTCCTACGAGTATATTTCTTCCAGGTTTGTCTTCTGCTGACATGGGTCTGACTGATATTTTTCATTATACTTGTTGACAACATCTCACTGAAGCTGTTTTCCTCAGGAACCTCTTTCAGCAGCACTATCTGCTGTCAATCTGTTGATGCACTTCGCTGGTTGGTTTTCATTTTGCCTTCTAGTGAAACATAAATTGCCTCTGAAACTCCAGACTGGGAAAACGTACTATGAGTACACCAGCTTATGGCATATCTATGCAATCTTATTGATGAATGCATGGTTCTGGAGCACTGTATTCCATACCAGGTATGATGTTGCTCAGGATATTTGTGTAAAAAAATATTTTATAAAAAAAGTTGCCTTGTGCATTTGATACTACAATCTGCAACCTGATTTATCATTCTTATTCCATAGGGATGTCGACTTGACTGAGAAATTAGATTACTCTTCAGCAGTGGCCCTACTTGGGTATTCTTTAATCCTTGCATTGTTAAGAACTTTCAATGTCAAGGATGAGGCTACCAGAGTGATGTTTGCAGCGCCTATTTTGGCTTTCGTTACAACACACATATTGTATCTTAACTTCTATGAGCTTGACTATGGTAAAAGTGCCTTTCACTTGTTACTCAAGCTTTTGGCATCTTTACGCAATTTCAATTTGTTTTATATATCAGTTGCATATTTTACCAGGTTTAAATGATGCATCTTCTCATAACTAGTCTTTTTATTACAACAACTGTTAATTCCTCCTGTTCCTACATCTATGTTTGTTTCCAAAAGCTCAAACATCATCAGTGAATGTTATTTGGCACAATTTTTGTCATATCTGTACAAACATATTTGTAAACACTGCTTTTATCAGGATGATGTTTAGCTGACCAGTTTTTTATCAGGATGGAACATGAAAGTCTGTGTGGTGATGGCTGTGGTTCAACTTTTGACATGGTCAATTTGGGCTGGTATATCTGGACATCCATCACGATGGAAGCTTTGGATAGTTGTTTTTGGAGGAGCATTAGCTATGCTTCTTGAACTTTACGATTTTCCTCCATACAAGGGCTATGCTGATGCCCATTCACTGTGGCATGCGAGCACCATTCCTCTCACATATCTCTGGTGGAGTTTCATTAAGGATGATGCTGAATTCTGCACATCCACTCTTATAAAAAAAGGCAAAGTAAGCTGAGGCCACAGATTTAACACATAGGATCTCAGGCCATCATATTTCATGGTGGACTGGAGGAACGTGGGGGATACTGATGTTATCTGAAATCAAAACGTCGGTATATTTTGCCCCTGGATGCGCATGCCATCAATTAGAGAAATGATTCATATTTTTATTCTGCACTCGCGATTTTCATGCACAGGCCCAGCATCTTCTTGAAAATATTTTGTTCATGTCCTCATTTTTATTTTGATTATCATGGACTATTCTATGTTGCAAACGGAATATTTTTGGTACCAATGAGAAATGATTTCTCAGCTTGTAAATTTTATTGACCATTCAGTTTTGCAAAACTTTTAGTGAATTTCTTTGGTGTGCAACATTTGTAAGTTTCTGAGGAATTCTCTTCTTTGGCAAACTTTGTGGCCAATGGCAAGTTAATAAGTTCCAACTCCCACGCAAAATGAATCCCATCATTATGTACGAACTTATATCCTCATCAAAGTTTTCAAAAGTAATGGCATTATGATTTTGGCATAAAAATAAGCCTGAATACCATCCCATTCCAACATCATCACCCGAAAGCACCCCTGCCCTGAGTGACAGTTATTTTCATTCGATCACTTTGCAAAAAGAATGGAGACACAGTGCCATGCCCATTACCTATCTGCTCTGTGGCAGCAATGGGGATAGTGGACAATGAAGTTTTGCAACTTGGGATATGGTGATCGATGTGTATGTGCACTCGTATTTTGCCTACCAAAGTTGAACTATGTCCTCGTAGTCTCATGCAAAAATTCTCTGAAACTCAAACAAAACAAGCAGCAGAGGTGTGCTGAGAAGTCTTTTGTGTCGGTAAAATTGGAACACTATACGCTAGAAGGTAACCTTTTAAACTATTGTGCTACTCTGGAGAGTGAATTTTCTTCAGCAGTTTTGGGAGTCGCTTTCTGTAAAGGTGACAACTTTAGAGGTACGTACACTATTATAGGCGTATTAGCGCCGTTTGCTTCCAAAACTCGATTACTCACTAATTTAAGTCAAACTCGAGACAGCGAAAGGTGGAAATCAGACATGATCGAAAAACTCCAATTTCGATCATCTGGCAGGTGGGTTTGGCGCTAATCACGATTACTAATAAACAGAAATGCAAGTGTCCTCATCAGCGCAGACCATCGCTTTCGTGATGAAAGCCAGCTCCGATCATTCTGGCATTCAGAAGAATAGTTATTTTTGTGTAGTGGCTCTTTTTTGTCCCTTTTACAGACAGTGAGTAATTCTAAGATGTAAACGTGAAGGAAAATACAATGCTAGAAGAGAGATAGATATGACCATTCTCTGTATAAAACATATGGACTTAACCAATCTGACATGAATTCGTTATATGTTCCTATATATTTGCTGCCTTGAGTTCAGGTGCTTGTAAAATGCGAACAATTAGTTATCTTAATTTTGTTAAAATATCTAATGATAAATACAATATTCTTAATCTTTCCAAGATATTTACTAGTAGAACAAGTGTCTTGGAAGCTGACAGCTTAATTTAGCGGTTCAAAGGTCAAAGTGATTCAGTTATTATTAGAACAAGTCCCTTTACAGAGTTTCTAGTTTGCGCCAGCTCCACTGTGTGCTTCTTAATTTATGATGCTTACTTATCCTACAGCTGTTTGCACCTTAAGTAGCATGACAATAGTTTTGTTTGAACTCTTAGAGGATAGCGTTATAAATGATCGATTGACATACCCTCTGAACTTTGTCTTATGTATAACACCCGTACGTCTTTAACTTCAATCATGCAGTTTGATAAAAAAAAGTTCACTTTATTGCTTCTAAGTATTACCAAAGTTCAATTAACCCCAAACTATTAAATCATTTGTTTTAGTCCTTCCAAATTTATAATATCATTCATTCCCCCGTGAGCAGTTTTACTGAGAGATTTTGCCACTATGGTCTTAGGCAACAGTTCAGGGGTACGTGCTTGAGGCTAAAGTTGGCATCGTTAGACTTCATTAAAATGTCCACGGGAGCAGTGTTCTCAAGTGAAATGCCCATACGTGATTTTTTTTCTCCATTCATTTTAATCTTTATTAGAGTTTTTCTTTTTGTCTACCCGAGAGGATGAAACTACCTATGCGTGCTTTCTACTTGGACAGCACAACGAATCCAAAGGAATTGCTTCTTCTCTACCGTTTTCTTCTCTCTGCTCATGCTTTGATGATTAGGGAACAAGGATTTGCAATAAAAAGACTTATTGGTGATAAGTATAAGTTATTGTGCATACACATAAATTCTACTTAACTTAATAAGAAATTATACACCTTTCTTCTCCATCACACACAAAAAAAGGGGGTCCTTTCTTCTCGAACAAAAAGAGACTCCTTTCTTCTCCAACATACACAAAAAAAGGGTCCTTCCTTCTCGAACAAAAAGAGACCTTTCTTTTCCAACAAGAAAAGTTGGACTGAAGATATTAGTGAGCAGAAAAATAAGTTACCGTGTTTGTGAAAATACTTACCATGCAAAATATAAACCGTACTTTTTTTGCGGAACAAACATATTTACAAACTGATCCATAATGTAATATTTAAATTAATGGGCAGCATGAGAATTTTTTAATGCGTTAGTTGGACCTGGACTGACAGGTTATTTTTTTGGTGGAAGAGACAAGCACACGCATATATATGCTCACTCGCTTCACCTGAGTATTATTCTACTTGCAAGTAGTCACCCTGGGATATGTTATTTATGCCTCCACTCTGATGTATTTTATTGGGTAAGCGTGCTTCGATCCAACTGATAAGAGGCGCTTTTATCTTGCACCAATGCAACATGCATGCATGCTCACTACATTTGACAGTAATACATGTCCAGCAAGCCAATACGACTCTGGAAACCATGTTTTTCTTTGCTTCACTCAATTTCAAAACCTAAAAATAATTAATATTTGTAACATTGTCTTTTTGTAAGCATGCATTTACTAGCAGTACCAGTAAATTGGATCGCCGCTGGTTGGCCCCATATGACCTTTTCTGGTCGCTGCTTTAAGTGTGAGACAATGATCGATAGATGACTGAACTTTCTTTCCGGCGATCAAATTAAAGAGAGCTTTTGTATAAACTTCAAACTGGTTACAGGAGTGTGAAACCGATTCATCTACTTTCTCCCACACTGTCCGTCACACTAGAACATGGCCGGCGGAGCTCCAAACCGCACACTCATGTTGCTTCATGGCTATCACCAGAGCTAATAATACATGGACCAACATGCATGTTACCGTCGCGTCTAATAATATACTATCATTGATGGTAAAATAAAAATATATCGCTGACTACTCTGTCCACGAGAAAAAGGAAACTAATGAAATCTACTACGCGGTAAAAGATGACACGGGCAGCTCTCTCATGTCTCTCACGCTGCCCCTATTGCCGACAGCTTCTTGAGAGCTTCAATCAGCTCCAAAAGGCTCCCGACAAAACATGTCCGGACACCCATTCAGCAGCTAGTCGCACCCGTTCCAGGGACAACTCCCCTTCTCCCTCCATTGCTGACCTGTCCTAGGAGTACATGATACTAAATTCAACAAGCACTTTAAACAATTCTTCAGGTTAGGACAGACGATTATTGTTGGTGCCTGCCACTAACCATGCATGTGTACGGCTAACCAAACCAAACCCACCTGGCAATGTAAAGCCACGTCATTCAATTGCTTAATCATGAAATTCGAGCCGAAAGATTAATGCACATGCTGTCTCTTGAACGTATCCAAGCAAAGAGAAATGAAACAACTCTGATCATTAGAGGCAGAGCCAAGAATTTTATATAGGGGGGGGGGGGGGCAAACACGATGAATATAATGATTAATGAATATACTCTTAATATAACCACTATTTTTTCATTACTTATGTATGCATCACATTTTGCAACATAGAATTTGATAAACCTATTACATGAAAGATACGAAACAGTGTTTATAGAGAGCTAACCATGTTTATTTTAGTAGAACAAACATGACATGTCCCCCTCTTTTATGTATGTATATTTGATCTATGCTCATTATTTTGAGGCACATATTCATGTGGAAAAATTTCATCACTTTTAACTTATGTTTATTCATTATTCACAATTATCTTAATTAATAAATCAATTTGAGTATTAGCACCAGAAAGAAACAATGTATTAGGTATAGGAGAATTAGCGAGTCAAGGAGCATGGGACCACATTGTACTCGTGTGACAATTCAATTGCGATATGCAGCTGGAGGCGAAAACAATTGAATACAGGTTTAGATTAAAGCTAAATGGCCGGTAATTACTTAGTTATAGGCCGCAGACCCATAGTAAACAAGTTGTACATAATTTTTGCTCCGTCATTAGGGGGGCCATGGCCCCTGCTAGCCTCTCCCTAGCTCCGCCACTGCTAGTCATATAGAGGAGAGACTCTACATGTTGTCTTTTAATAAATGCATATTATTAATGATTGTGTGACATAAGTCGTCTTTTCACATGTACAACGGTGCTCAAAATTATCTCTTACATCGGGACACGTGATAAAGACCGTCTCTTCATCAAGAGCCTACCCAACGAGTCTCTTCAAGTGTTAGATGGGATATTTACAAAAATACACTGTCACATCGGCTTAAGAGCTCATTAATTTATTAGCGTTGTATACGCCCTAATATGTCCCTGTCGGTGTAGGGGGATTGGGGGTCCCCTAACCGCGCGTGGGCCGCTTTCGACCCACGGACGAAGACGGCGGGCGAGGGACGAGGGAATCCACGGAGCCCACGAAGCCCACGAAGCCCGCGAAGACCGGGGGAGTGGGAGCGTCGGAGGCGGGAAGCTTCCCGGTAGCTTCCTCGGCGCCCCAACCACCCGGAGTTAATGCGGCACTCAAGTGCACGTGGCAACGGTCGCAACCCGACGGGACGTGCGCGCGCCTTCCTCATGCGCCGCGTCTCGGGAAGCCGCGCTGCTACGGCGCCAAGAAGACTCGAAACCAATAGGATAGAAGATGCTTGGAGTCCAAATCCAGCAAAGGAGATTGTAACAGATTTTGTCGGGATCCTGTCGGGATATCCCGAGAAGGTCCGGACCCCCACGGGCGTCCGGGTACCTCTCCGGGTACCCCTCCTCACTCTATAAAAGGAGGGGTGTCCCCTTGTAAAAGAAGTACAACAAGCAATACACACAAGCGGGACGTAGGGTATTACGCATCTCTTGCGGCCCGAACACTGGGTAAACTCTCCGTGTTCTTAGTTTGTTCAATCATCCGCGCTAGTTGAAGCAAATCCGACCTTCCCCGATCCTACCCGAAGGGAGCCTTGACAGCCCCCATTTGGAGGTGTGCTCACACACCGACATTTGGCGCGCCGGGTAGGGGAAGGTGTCGTAGATTTCGCTTTGCGCTGCGGAACCTCCACACGACCATGCGAGAGATCCACGGACACGCCGCGAACGGCGGACGGCGTCTCCGGCCCGAGGCGTCCACGGGCGTCGTCGCCGCAACCGTCGTCGCGCGGGCCGCTCCGCGCACGGCGACCGTCCCGGCACCTCGGCGGCCGAGCATGCAGCGGGGGACCAGCACGGCGCCGACCGCGACGCCGGGCCGTCACGCCGCTCTGCGTCCGAGCGCGCCACCGCGCGTCGCCTCTTCCGGGAGGAAGAAGGGGACGGCCCCCTAACCGCCGTAAAGACCATGCTCAACAACCCGCCGGCGGGGCTAGCGGGGGAGAGCGAGCGAAGGAGTGACTCACCGGAGTAGGTAAGCTCCTGGACACGGCACGAGCCGGGCGCCGGGCGAGACCGTCCCGCCGGCCGCCGACCAACAACAACCGTCGCGCCAACCGGGCCAAGGACGCGCGCCCACCGGCGGCTTCGCTCTCCGTCCACTAGCCGCGAGTGCGGGGCGCCGCGACCTGCGCAACGACCTCAACGGACGTCGCCGCGAGGGGAAGACGCACGCGTCGGCATCGAGCGCTCGCGCGAGCGGGACGCGAGCGTGAGCGCACCTCCGCCCACAACGACGACGGCACGGACGCGGAGTCGTCCCCGAGCGCCACCCGAAGCGCAAGAGAAAGGAGCTCGACCCCTCGTTCCTCGGGGGCTGCGCAGCCCTCTCGAAGCGCCTGCGTGGGGTCACATGGCCTAGCAAGTTCCGCCCGGACCTCCCAGAGAGGTACGACGGCACTGCTCCCCCGACGAGTTCTTGCAGATCTACTCCACCGCCGTCAAGGCCACCGGCGGCTCGAGAGGACATCATGGCCAACTACTTCCACCGGCCCGCAAGGACTCGGCCGGTCATGGTTCATGAACCTGGCGCCGGAATCCATCGGCTCATGGAGGAGCTTGTGCCGGGAGTTCATGGCCAACTTCCGGGGGACGTCGAAGCGTCTAGGGAGCCGGATCGACCTGGACCGCATCGTCCGAAGCCGGGCGAGACGCTGCGAGCGTTCATGTAGCGCTTCGGCCAAGTCCGCAACACCATCCCGCGCATCGACCCCTCTCGGGTACTCTCCGCCTTACGCCACGGCGTTCGAGACAAGGACATCCTGGGTGAGCTGGGTGTGCACCGGCCGGAGACGATCACGAGACCTCTTCCGGCTGGGCGACAAGTGCGCCCGCCGCCACGAAGCCCGGGCGTGGCACGACCCGCCGGCGAAGGCCAACCGGGTGCCGCCTCTCCCGGGTCCGAGGGCACCCTCTCCAAGAACCGAGAAGAAGAACCTCGCACGCAAGCGCGAGGGCGGAGGAAGTAGCCGCGGCGGGAGGCCCGTCTCCCCGAGGAGCGCGACGGCCGCCCCCGCGGGTGGCGGCAAGTCACCGGCCAAGTCTCCGGGGACGTTCGCGTGCTACTTCCACCGCACCAACGACCACGACCGATCGCGGTGCCGCTACATCCAAGCGAGCATTAGCGGCGCGACGAGCGGCGGGCGGCTAAGAAGGCCGAGAAGGAGAAGGAGAGGGAGAAGGAAGAAGTCGAGGCGTACCGGAGTGCGGACGACTCCATCGCCGTCATCATCGGAGGCTCCTCCGGCTTCGCATCCAAGGGCGAGGCCAAGCGTTTCCGCCGGGAAGTGCTCGCGATCACCGAAGGCAAGACCTCGGCTCCTCTGCTGAAGTGGGCGGACATCCCCATCACCTTCGACAAGAGCGACATGGTGGGTCCGGACAACACCAAGGACAAGATCCCTGCGGTCGTGTCGCCCACCATCTGCAACAAGAAGGTGGGGCGCACCCTCATCGACGGAGGCGCGAGCCTCAACCTCATCACCCCGAAGGTCTACGACTCTCTACGGTGGGCGCGCGCCGAGCTGCGGCCCTCGCGCCCTTTCTCCGGTGTGCTCCCGGGTAGCTCCCGCCCCTTGGGCGAGGATTGAGCTCCCGGTTACCTTTGGCACCCGGAGCAACTTCCGCACGGAGAAGCTCCTCTTCGACGTAGGCGACATCGGCCTCCCCTACAACGCCATCATTGGGAGACCGGCATAAACCAGTTCATGGCTATCCCGCACCACGCGTTCCTCACGGCGAAGATGCCGGGTCCCAATGGTGTCATCGTGGAGAGGGCGGATGCCGTCAAGGCAATGGCTTGCCTCGAGGACATCTTGGCGGCCGAAATGGCGGCCGAGGAAAGCACCGGCGGGAAGAGGGCGCGTAGTGCCCGGAGAAGCTCTGCTGCACCATCCGCTGTCCAGCGCCGAAGCTCTCGGCACCGGGGAGGTGTCCACCAAGAAGATTACACTCGGGGGCTCGGAGGACAAGACCACCACCATCGGTGGCGATCTCGACCCGAAATAGGAACTCGCGCTCATCGCCTTCCTCCGAGCGAACAGCGATGTGTTTGCCTGGCATCCTTCGGACATGCCGGGCATATCAAGGAAGGTGATTGAGCACCAACTCAAGGTCGATCCCACCGCGAGACCCGTGAAGCGGCGGGCGAGGCGCCAAGCCTCCGAGCGTGAAGAATTCATCGGAGCTGAAGTCAAGAGGCTCCTGGAGGCCGGATTCATCGGGGAGGTCACACATCCCACATGGCTGGCCAACCCCGTGGTCGTGCCCAAGAACAACGGCAAGATGCGGATGTGCGTGGACTACACGGATCCGAACAAGGCGTGCCCGAATGACCCGTTCCCGCTGCCCCGAATAGACTACGTAGTAGACTCCACCGCGAGCTGCGACCTGCTTTGTATGTTGGATGCGTACTCCGGGTACCACCAAATTTGTATGGCTAAGGAGGACGAGGAGAAGGCTGCTTTTATGACTCCCGCGAGGGAGCTTTGCTACGTGAGCATGCCTTTTGGTCCGAAAAATGCAGGCCCCACGTTCCAACGAGCCATGCGCCTCACCCTAGAGTCGCGGATCGGGAGGAATGTGGAGGCATATGTCGACGACCTAGTCGTTAAGAGCCGCAAGGCGCCATCCCTCTGTTCGACTTAGAGGAGACCTTCTCCAACCTGCGCCGCAACCGCGTGAGGCTCAACCCGGAGAAGTGCGTCTTCGGCGTACCCGCGGGAAAGCTACTCGGCTTCTTGGCCTCACACCGTGGGATCGAGGCAAACCGGAGAAGATCCGGGCCATCGAGCTAATCCGCCCCCAAGGCGACTCAAGGATGTACGGCGCTTGGGCGGGAGCATGGCGGCCCTTGGCCGATTCATTTCGCGCACGGGCGAGCGTGCTCTTCCCTTGTTCAAGTTAATGAAGAGGGCGGACAAGTTCGAGTGGACGCGGGAGGCCGATGAAGCCCTGCGGGATCTCAAGCGCTACTGTCCTCGGCGCCCGTTACGGTCGCCCCGGAGCCGGGTGAGCCAGCGCTCCTGTACATAGCGGCTAACCCGCGAGGTGGTCGGTGCGGCTCTGGTGGTCGAGCGCACGGAACAAGCGCCTCATGACTCACGGCGAACCAGCAAGCGTCGGTGCCTCGATGGCGCGGAGGCGGCGACCCCGACCGGCTCGGGGGCTCCGGCTCCGGTCGGCTCGCGACTCCCGGACCACCGGGGGCTGCGGCCTCCGCTCACGGCGCGGCTTGCGACACGGCCACCCCGGCCTCTCCGGGTGGACCACTCGGCGGACAACGCGACGCGGCCGGCGCGACAACTCCCACGGGCGTCGTGGCTCTTGGGCTCCACCGGGGGCTCCGGCTCCGACCTCGTCGCTGCGTTTGGGTGAAGCCGAGGCCACGGACGGAGAAGCTGCAACGGGCGCGTCGATCCCACCCCACCCGGGGCTCCGGCTCCGACCACGCTCCATGACATGGGTGGAGTGGGATCCGTCCCGACTACCTCCGGCATCGAGCGCCACGGCATTCCCACTTCGCTCGGGGGCTCCGGCTCCGACCAGCGTCGAAGGGACAACCGAAGCGGAAGCCGTGGCCAATCCGAGCGAAGGGGGCGAGGCGTGCCCGCCCCACCGGGGGCTCCGGCCCGGCAACTACGACGAACGAGGGCGAAACGGGATCTGCTCCGCCGGAGCCGGAACCCCGCACGCGGCTCATCCAACGGCCGGTATACTTCATCACCGAAGTCCTACGGGACGCAAAGACCCGGTACCCGCGGTACCGAGAAGATGCTCTACGCGGTGCTTATCGCATCCCGGAAGCTGCGACACTACTTCCAAGGCCATCCCATCCGGGTGGTGACGACGGCGCCGCCGGAGACCATCCTCCGCAACGAGGAAGCGACCGGACGGGTGGCAAAGTGGGCCGTGGAGCCGGGAGAGTTCGACTTGACCTTCCTCGGCACGCACATCATCAAGAGCCGGGCTCTAGCCGAGTTCGTGGCTGAGTGGACACCCACCCACGAGGTCGAGCGCGACGAATTGAGCACCGGGTGCAGCGGCATGACGCACCCGGCGACCACCGGACGATGTTCTTCGACGGCTCCCTCACACTCAACGGCGCGGGGGCGGGGGTGCTCCTGTTATCACCGGCCGGCGACGAGCTACGCTACGTAGTCCGGCTGCACTTCCGATGCACGAACAACATGGCGGAGTACGAGGCACTATTGGCGAGGGTTGCGAATCGGCTGCCGACCTAGGCGTCGGGCGCCTCTTGGCTAAGGGGGACTCGCAACTCGTCGTCAACCAAGTCTCCAAGGAGTACCAATGCAACGACCCGCAAATGGCCGCGTACCTCGCAGCGGTCGGGCGGATGGAGAAGAAATTCGACGGCCTCGAGGTGCTTCATGTACCTAGGGGCGACAACCACATTGCCGACGAAGCTGTCCCGGGTGGCCTCCACTCGAGCTTCGGTCCCACCCGGGACGTTCATGGAGATCATGACATCCCCTTCGGCCTCCGACGCCGACCGAGCTCCGGACGGCGACAACAAAGCACAAGCGCACCCGCGGGATCTGCGGCACACGCGAGAATAGCGAAGAAGCGCTTGCCACCGAACCGCAGGCGCACCTGCTGGATGAGCGACCTCATCGGGTACCTGCGCGACGACATCCTTCCGGAAGACGACACGGACGCGGAACGCCTAGCCCGCCAAGCCAAGCGATATGCCATCGTCGACGGCAAGTTATACAAGCGCGGGGCGAGCGGCATTCTGGCGAAGTGCGTGACAATGGAAGAAGGCAACGACATACTCGTTGAGATCCATGAGGGCGAGTGCGGGAGCCACCACGCCCCCGCACGCTGGTCGGGAAAGCTTTTCGGCAAGGCTACTGCGGCCGACGGCCCTCGAGGACGCCACCGGGCTGGTGCAACAATGCAAGGCATGCCGGTTCCACGCCAAGCAAACGCACCTGCCCGCTCAAGCCCTTCAAACGATTCCATTGTCCCGGCCGTTCGCGGTTTGGGGCTTGGACATTGTGGGGCCATTTCCGATTGCTCCGGGTGGATACAAGTGGCTGTACGTGGCCATTGACAAGTTCACGAAATGGGTGGAGGCCGAAGCGGTGACGAAGATAGACCAGAACTCGGCCGTCAAATTCATGAAGAACATCACGACAAGGTTCGGGGTGCCACGGCGGATCATCACGGACAATGGGACACAATTCACGAGCCATGCGTTCGCAGCATATTGTGACATCCTCGGCACACGGATCTGTTTCGCTTCAAGAGCCCACCCGCAAAGCAACGGCCAAGTCGAACGCGCCAACGGAGAAATCCTTAAGGGTCTAAAGACAAGATCCTTTGACCCGTTGAAGAAGAAAGGCGCAAAGTGGGTAACGAGAGGTCCAATCTATGCTTTGGTCCCTCCGCACTACGGCGAGTCGAGCCACGGGCGAAACGCCTTTCTTCCTCGTGTACGGCGCGGAGGCGGTGCTACCGACGAGAGACCCTGTTCAGCAGCCCCCGAGTCGCCGCGTTTGACGAAGGCGACCAAGACACCCGGCGGCACGACGACATCGACCTCCTCGAAGAGGCAAGGCGGCGGGTACTACTGCGCAACGCGAGGTACCTCCGGGGCTTGCGCCGCTACCACCGGCGGCGCGTACACCCGCGGGAGTTGCAAGCGGGAGATCTCGTCCTCCGGCGGGCTCGGACGCGCGAAGGCAAGGACAAGCTAACCCCCATGTGGGAAGGTCCCTTCGTCGTCACCGCTGTCACACGCCCGGGATCGGTTCGCACAGAGTCGGAGGATGGATACCCGGAACCGAGCGTACGGAACATTGAGCGTCTCAAGAAATTCTATCCTTAGAATGTTACGTAATCCAATGGTCCCGGGTAGTACCGGAAGCCGCATCGCCACGGCCACGGACGCCAAGGCTCTTGTACTAACGTCTTAATGTATTAAACAGCGCTTTGCCGCTCCTTTTCCTACTTCCCGCGAGGGTTGCTTTGTTTGAATCTGTTCGAGTCCTTAAGTTTCTCGGTCGGGTAAGAAAAATCTATGACTAAGGCGGAAGCCGAGAAGGCGTTCACGCTCGGTTAAGGCACGGGTGGCGAAGTCTCACTCTAGCGTAACGACAAAGCACGAGGGCCTAAAAGACTAAGCGACGCATGGCGACAATCACGCCCAACGAGAAGGGAAACAAAGGACTTAAGCAATTCATTAACACTCCGAAATTTAAAGATAGCTTCGTCTTGCATGCAGAAAAACAGGTTTAAACAACAAAAAAGGCACGAGGCGCCAAATAGCCACTCGCGAGGTGGAGGAAGCGGGCACTTAGCCCCGCTTGAAGCTTTCAGCAAAGCCGTGGGCGACGGCGCGAGCCTGCGCCTTAGCCACGGTGTGCTCGACCCGCGGGGATATCTCCATTCACCACGGCCGGGAGCGGGAACCGGGCACCGGCACCGGGGCGTTCGTCAACACCTCCTCCGGGGCCGCGGCTATGGTTTGCCGCCCTTCCTCCTCCATGAGCTCCGCCATTTGGGTCCTCGGCCCCGCGGAGAGTCAACCACCCCCGCATGGCGAACGCATACCCGGCCGCGCCGCGGTCGATGGGCTCGGGAAGACGGGACAGGCCCGGCTCGAACAACGCCGACGAGACCTCCTTGTGCACGTCGGCAGCGATTTCAGCTGCGCCGCGCTGCGGAGACCAGCTCCGTCACCCGCTCGCTCGGCTCGACGCGCCGAACCTCGGAGTTTCCGAGCTGGGACCGCACCTCTTCGAGCTGCGCCTTGAGCTCATCGCCACCGGATGCGGCGGAGGCACCGCGACCGGGCTTCTTCACTCGGGCCTCCGGCTGCTCGACGCGACGGCGGTAGTCGTCCCGGCTCTTCTCCATCGCCTTGAGCTCCGGATCGAAGGCCGTCGGGCTCCGCAAGTGTCTCCTGGCGCACGCGCTACGCCATTTCCCCGGCGATGCCACGGATGTGCTGCTCGGCTGTCGGCAAGACGGGCGATCTCCGTCTCCGGGGCCTCCCTGCGAACGGCGACCTCGTCTTCACGAAGCCGGACTTGTTCGTCCCGGGTGGCGAGGGCGTCCTCGCGGTGCTTCGGCTCCGCCTCCCGAGAGCCCATGGAATCGCGAAGGCGATGGAGCTCCGCTTCGCCGCTGCGGTGGCCTGCTCCCGGGCACTCGGTTGCTGCTCCCGATCGGCCGGTGCCGCCTCCCGGAGAGCAAGCTCGTCCGCTCACCTCTTTAGCTCGGCCTCCCGAGCCGGTGCGGCCGCCTCGCGCCGCGTCAAGGCGTCCTCACGGATCGCCACGGCGGCAACGGCCTCCTCCGGCTCGTGTCACGAAGCTCGGCGGCCCGCTCCCGGGCCACGACGCCGCGGAGGCGGTTGATGCTCTCCTCTTCGCGGTTGATGGCGTCGCGAAGCTTCGCCTCCGCCTCCCGCGGCTTCTCGCCGGCCCCCTCCGTAATGCCGGCGGCGGTGTCCAGCTCATGCTGGACCTCCTTCATGCGGCGCCGGTGCTGCTGCCGAGCAAGCTTCACCGCCGTCTCTAGGGCCTTACGGGCGTCCGCCACCTCGGCCTCACGGCCGGGCCACCGCGATCTCGCGGTCTTCCGAAGACGCGTCCGTCTCCTCCATGGCCGCCTTCACCGCGGCGAGCGGCCGGACAACCTCCCCAAGGACGTCGCCAATGCGGGGCGGGCGGAGCCACCCGAGCGACTCATTGGCGACGCGCTCCGGCCGCGTCTAGCGCGCCCACGACCCCTTCCGGCGGCGGCGATCGACGAGGTGTCTCCACCGGCCACCGCTCCCGGCTCCGACCCGGCGCGTGGAGGGGAATCGTTCCCCTCCGAGCACTATAGGAGTGGCGGCGCTAGCACCCGGCCGGGGAATGGAAGCACGGGGCGGGCGCCCGGAGGCGCCAATCGAGAAAGTAGCCGGCGAGATCCGAGCAAGTCGCCAGCCGGAGGAGTTGACGGCCGGGCGAGGTCCTCGCCGACGGAGGCACCCGCGGCCTCCTCCTCGGAATCACCCGCGGCCTCCTCCGCGTGGACACCCGCAGCCTCCTCCTCGGGGACACCCGCGACCTCCTCCTCGGGAGCAGCGGTCCCCTCCTCGGGAGCACCCGCAACCCCCTCCTCGGGGGCACCCGCAGCCTACCTCCTTGTGCACGTCGGCAGCGATTTCGATCTCCTTGTGCACGTCGGCCTCCGCCCTGGGCGCTTCGGCCTCAACGGCGACGGGCTGGCCCCCAAACTCGGCGCAGAGGCACCGGAGACCTTGGGGTCCGGAGGGACCAAATCCGGGTCCAACTCGATCCGAATGTTCCTATAGTCAAAAGGGATCAACGCTCGTCCACGGTCCACCCGGTTCACAACTTAGCGGAACGAGGAGAGAAGCACCGTGCACTGTCGCGCGTCCGGCCGGCCGCTTGCACGCGGTGCGGCTGCGAGGGACTTCTCTCGTGAAGCCGCCCCTACCACCGGTGCCGGCGAAGCTCGTCGGGCCCGCTTCCGCGGAAAGCATGCGGGCCGGAGGAATCGGAGGAGGGCGGCGACGGAGATCTCTTCCCCTTGCCCTTGTCGCGCGTGCTCGGGGCGGCATTGCGGCATCGGGGCTGGCACCGGAGCTCCGGAAGCACCCCCGAGGGCGGCCGCTGCGCCGGGTTGGAGGGAGGCGTGCCCCGAGTACCCGGAGGCCGGGAGTAGGAGCCGGAGCCGTGTCGAGGAACCCGAGCGGCCCGGCCGGGCATGGTCTCAAGCACGCCGCGCCGATTCGCCGACGGGTGGAGAGGCCCGGCACCCTCGGGTACGTGAAGGAGGTGGGTCACTTCTTTCCGGTCGGCGTGGAGTAGGCGAACCGCTCGAGGCGGCGGGTAGATCCGAGCCCGCCCCCGTGCGAGTGCGGCCGGCGAGATTGAAGTCCCGGTACAGCCACGACGGGTGCGACCTGCGGCGGAGCGGTGCGATGTTGCACTCGAGGAAGTCGTGCACCACCCCGTGCGAAGTCAAGCCAGCCGCGGCGAGCGCCGCGATCCGGTCAACCAGCGGCGTCATGCCATCGGGAAGGCCGGGCACGGAGTCCTAGATGGCCAAGTGCTGAGCCGGGACCGGCGGGACACGGAGGCGATGGAAGTCCTTCTCGTACGGGACCACGAACCGGGCCTTTTTCCATCCCTCCACCTTGTTGTTGGGCGAATACTCGATGTAGCCGCTCTCGCTCCGGGCGGTCAACCGCACGCACCCGATCACTTCTGCTGCGTTGGTGAACGTCGCCTTGAAGTAGCGGCGAAAAATGGGGAAGCACGGTTGCACCCCCACGAACGCCTCGCACAAGTGGGCGAACACCGCCGGCGCCGCGACCGCGTTCGGCGTGAGGTGTGCCATCCGAATCCCGTACGCCGGAGCACCTCCATGAAGAAGTCGGAGAAGGCGGGGGGAACGGCGCCGGCCACGACGAAGGACAAGAAGTGGAGGATCTCCGGTCCCCGGTCGACGGCGGCGAGAGGCCCCCGATGCGGACGCCCTTATCGCCATCCACCGGAAGGAACGGCGAGAGCCGCTTCATCTCAACCCGGGGTCGGGCAACTGCACCACGGGCGGCGCATCCATCGACGGCGAGCACGTGCGCGGAACCGCCACGGCGGGGGACTTCCCACGGGCTATCCCGGCAGCGAGGAGCGGCGGCGGCGAGCGGCGGCGCGGATCGGCGGAGAAGAAGGCGAGCGGAAGCACGAAGCAAGGGAGAAGTTGAGGAGGCGAGAAGACAAAGGGCGAAGTGGGAGACGTGCCTTGCGCAACCGGCCGTCTCGGTACTTAAGCGCAGGTTCCGGGTGGGCCCACCGCACGCGAACCGAGCGACGCGCCGTCTCGGAGCGGACGTGCTTCGGCAGCCCAAGCGGCACCGTTCCCCGAGAATCGCACCGCGGAGTAACCCAAACGGCGCCGGGCGCCGACGGGTGGCCCCAATCCCTGCTCCGGCCCCGCGGGTCGGTGGCCGGGGCCGGGGGCTCTGTCGGTGTAGGGGGATTGGGGGTCCCCCTAACCGCGCGTGGGCCGCTTTCGACCCACGGACGAAGACGGCGGGCGAGGGACGAGGGAATCCACGGAGCCCACGAAGCCCACGAAGCCCGCGAAGGCGGGGGAGTGGGAGCGTCGAGGGCAGGAAGCTTCCCGGTAGCTTCCTCCGACGCCCCAACCACCCGGAGTTAATGCGGCACTCAAGTGCTCGTGGCAACGGTCGCAGCCCGACGGGACGTGCGCGCGCCTTCCCCATGCGCCGCGTCTCGGGAAGCCGCGCTGCTACGGCGCCGGGAAGACTCGGAACCAATAGGATAGAAGATGCTTGGAGTCCAAATCCAGCAAAGGAGATTGTAACAGATTTTGTCGGGATCCTGTCGGGATATCCCAAGAAGGTCCGGACCCCCACGGGCGTCCGGGTACCCCTCCGGGTACTTGTACGGTACCCCCTCCTCACTCTATATAAGGAGGGGGTGTCCCCTTGTAAAAGAAGGACAACAAGCAATACACACAAGCGGGACGTAGGGTATTACGTATCTCTTGCGGCTCGAACACGGGTAAACTCTCCGTGTTCTTCGTTTGTTTAATCATCCGCGCTAGTTGAAGCAAATCCGACCTTCTCCGATCCTACCCGAAGGGAGCCTTGACAGGCCCCCGGTTGGAGGTGTGCTCACACACCGACAGTCCCCAATAAGTATATCAACTGAAATATTATCCCAGCCTCCGAACCTAAATATAAAGTCTATGTTCCTCTCTGCTTATATATTCAT
Source organism: Chloris gayana (assembly GCA_031894775.1). NCBI lineage: Eukaryota > Viridiplantae > Streptophyta > Magnoliopsida > Poales > Poaceae > Chloris > Chloris gayana. The sequence goes on along the minus strand of JAUNZO010003845.1, from coordinate 18,369 downwards.
TTTAGTTAGTCATATTGTGCTTTTAGTTTTGATCACCAAGATTGTACTGCTCTTTCTTTTTCTGAACATAAGAAACCCTCTCTCTTTTTTGACATGAGAAACCTTATTATTAGTTCACAACTTGGAGGTAGAGATACCAGACTTTTGGAGTTGAAAAGTTAAAAGACCATATAGCTCGGAAATAGTAAGCATTGTTGGATCATCATGAAAATATTTAAAATTTACAATAATAATTTAAAAGTATGTTCTTTCAAATAATATATCATTGTTGGTAAAATAAAACTATATCATTGTCTACTCTTTTTTTTACTGAATATCGTTGTCTACTTTGTCCACGAGAAAAGGAAACTATGAAATCTACGGTGGTAAAAGATGACACAGGCAGCTCTCTCATGTCTCTCACGCTGCCCCTATCGCCGACGGCTTCTTGAGAGCTTCAATCAGCTCAAAGACTCCCAAGAAACATGTCTGGATGCCCATTCCATAGCTAGTCGCACCCGTTCCAGGCACGACTCCGCTTCTGCCTTCATTGTTGACCTGTCCTCGGACTACATGATACTAAATTCAACAAGAACTTCAAACTATTTTTCAGGTTAGGACAGGCAATTATTGGTTCCTGCTACTTATAACCATGCATGTGTGCGGCTAACAAAACAAGATGACCCACCTGGCACCTTGGCAATGTAGAGCCCAAAAAGAACTCTACTTGGGGGGGGGGGGGGGTATGATGGGCCATGAGTATTCTGTTAAGAAGAAGACCTTCTCATACAGGTCGAGAAAATTCCCGAACCTCCTCCCCAACCATACACATGGACTCAGCTGGTCATGTGAGCTCGACGTGAGTCTTTACCTAGTGGCTAGTGTCTTGGTTGGGAAAGACGAGGAAATTTTTTCCATCCTATGCAAGATCCCGGACCGGTGGGCTGCCACTCAGGTGCCTCCACCACCAGGCCAAAGCCTTTTCGCGGCAATGCAGCCACATCATTCAATTGCTCAATCATAAAATTCGAGGCAAAAGATCAATGTACATGCTGCCTATTGAATGTCTGCATTTAATATTTTCCCAAGAAGTATATCACTGAAATATTATCCCAGCCCTCTCAACCTAAATATAGTCTATGTTCCTCTCTGCTTATATATTTATAGTTAGTCATGTTGTACTTTTAGTTTTGATCACCAAGATTGTACTGCTCTTTCTTTTTTTCTGCACATAAGAAACCTTCCTTTTTTGACATGAGAAACCCACTTATTAGTTCATTATATTACTTGGAGGTCGAGATACTGGACTTTTAGAGTTGAAAAGTTAAAAGATCATATAGATCTGAAATACAACGTCAGCATTGTTTGGATCATCATGAAAACACTTAAAATTTACAAATAATAACTTAAAAGTATGTTCTTTCAAATAATATATCATAGATCGTAAAATAAAAAGATATCGCTGTTCTGTCCACGAGAAAAGAAAAACTATGGAAAGAAGAAAAAGGAATGTAACAATCGCTGCACTTCCCTTTCCCTATTTACTGGATTTGTTACCAAAAACCAGCACTCTGCGTGCTGCGCGGCGTCTATAAATCAGACGGCTGCAAACGCCAAGAGAGGCAGGCAAACAAAAACAGAGATCCTGCGTGTTTTTTGTGCCTCGCCTGGAAACAGCTGTGGAGAGATCGAGAGAACCAAAAGGCCAAATTAAGAAGGCGCGGGGAAGCTGGGAAACCTTCTTTCCATGCCGCCCGCCTAAACCCCACCCACCAGAGGAAGAGAAATCAGTATAAATACGCGACGAACACGTTGATCTCCATTCGCAGACCTCTGTCTCCACTTCCCTTCAAGATCTCAAGAGCTGTAGAACAACGGATATCGGCATAGACGCTCAGTTCAAGCTTAGGCGCCGGCTGCTGGGTTCAGAAGGGCACTATCTAGGTGAGTCCACCGATACTTCCACTGCATGTTTTCCATTAGGGTAATACGAGATGTGTATATTCATTTATATATATCTGATTTATTTTACTTGTTTGCTACCCGTAACCTTTGCTCTATGGCTTACACGTACGGATTGGGCATCTATATTCTACTATTATGTTCTTTTTTATGGAGAATTTTGATTAGAATTATGTTTCTATTGTGATGTGTCCATATTGTGCTCCGTAGTTGTGTTATTAGCTATGTGAATGAGTTCGAAGGTCCTATATAGACCATTTTTCAAATCATCGAAATGAAAAAATTTAGCGACATTTTTTTACAAATTAAATAACGCATACAGTCACATATAAGCATCCCTAGGAACACACACGCACGCATAACTTACCCATTATAATATTGATATTGGCAAAGTCACCATGTAGTGCCTCATTACCGATAGGAACATTATATCTCACTAAAATAATAATTAACCATACAACACACATATTAATTCTTGGATTTGAGTCCGAGTGGGTTGATTTCACTCAAGAAACCTAACCCATTGAGATAATCTCAGTTGAAAGTACTAGTGACAGACTCATCCACCATACCACATCACTATACTTTATATATCACTAAATTTAAAATACTATAGATTTTAATGGTAAAGGAGTGCGTATACAAAAGATGAAATGTGGTTATGGCAAACTTAGGCATCAACTAAATAGGCCTTAAGTATATGGTCCAATGATGTGATATGTACAAGATGGTGAAAAACTTGTCTTAATGTGGTACGCCAGTTAATAATATAATTAAGTTAAACTGATGACCGGTGTACCCTTAGACAAACAAGGCAGCATTGTACCGTTTCATTGGAACTAAAAGTATTGGCTGCCTTGTGCCATTTCAAGAATACACTCGTAGCATCACCTTATTTTTATTGTCTGTGAAAAAAAATCGCAAAGTCCATTTGATCCTTTCCTGAATTAACTTTTTTAAGTAGCTATCCGTCGCTGCCATGGGATGGTATTATTGAATCCACTCAAAAAGTTGTTAAAAGGGTGCACTAGTACAAAGTACAGTCTGCTGCTGCTTGTAAAGGGGGAGGTAACAGAGAGAGATTCAAAGGGAGTGCATCTTTTTGCTGTAGAATCCAGCACGGCAGCGAGAGTGTGGGCTGCGCACATAGGGTGGCACAGAGGAAACAGTGGAAAGAAAGACCTGTCCGTTCCTGCCTCTAAAATTTAAGCATCTGTCACATCAAAGAGAATCTTATTATTTATGAATATTTCGATCAATTTAATGACAAAACCCTATTGATAGATTGGTGCTAATTTTCGAGATGAATCTAATGAGCTTAATTAATTTAGATTTTGTTAAAGTGATGCTACAATGAATTGTCTTCTAATCACGACTTAATTAACCTCATTAGATTCGTCTCGTAAATTAGTCTAGAGACCTGTAATTTATTTTATAATTAAATATTATTTACTACTTCTAAATAATGAGATTTTTTTTATATGACATCTCTAAAGTTTAGAACCCAGAAAACGAACATACCTTATTAAATAAAAAAAGCGAATCTGAGGAATAGGATTCCTCCGACAACTCGCCAGTGGATTATTGACAGGACCGGCGCAAGTACAGATCACGCGTGAACATCGATCCGATTCCAAGCCGATAGAGAGGCACCTGATAAACCCCTATTTCTCTTCTACTTTTTTTAGTGCCTGTTCGTTTCCTCCTATCTAATTTTTAGAGGGTCAAATCGAAGAGAATTTTATCATTTTGGAAGTACTTAAATAAAGTCTAATCTCGAAACTAATTGCAGACCCCCTATCTAATTCACGAGACGAATCCAACGAGGGTAATTATAGTGTTATTAGAAGATGTTTACTTGTAGCATCACTGTAGCAAAACATAGATTAATTAGGATCATTAGATTCGTCCTCGCAAATTAGAGGGAGTCGCGACATAGGTTTTGTTATTAAATTAATAAAAATACTACTTAAATAAGTAAGATTCTCTTTGATGTGACACTATCTAAATTTTAGAGGTGGAAACGAACGGGCCCTATTTTGTAAGAGAAGAAATCATTTTTCGGTGGGCGTCGGAGCCGTGGCGGTGTTTTGCTGTCGGGGAAAAAGGAAAGGGAAAATCGTGTGGTGGTCTCTGCGCTGCATGGGATTCCAGGTCAGCCATGCAAGCCTGCCGTCCACCAACCAGATGTGCTGTTGCTGTGGCGCGGCGTGCCAGTGGGCAGTGGACGGGGACGACGACGCCATGAGCAAAATCTCAGAGAGGATCGGAGCCGCTGCCCCCCAACCACGTGGCACAGTAGCTTTGGTCTGATTGCTGCGGCTTGCGGCCGCTCATTACTCCACCGGTCCTTCCGAGAAAGACCGCAACTCATTTCTGACTGCCCCCTAATCAAAGAGGACGAGCGGTTTATACCTAAGAAATTACCATTCCGTACGAACATCGCTAGAACAAAAAAAAACAAGTGTGGGATTCGGGCGATGTGCTGTAAGGACGGGCGCGTACGGACACGGGTGTTGCATACAAGGCGTGTGTTGACCAGCAGAAGCCACCCGGGATGCTAGACGGGCATGTGGAACAGGGGCTTTTTTTACCCGTGTGGTTGGTTAGTTCCGCGTGCAGTAAAACGTTGTAAGCTGGCCGCCATGTTTAGGCACCCGGGCAGTTGAGTCCAGCGCAGCAGCAGCGCCAGCGCCTTTACAAAACAGCGGCGGAGCAGCCGCGCCCGAGCCGGCGGTCGCTGCGTCGTCTCGCTTCTCCTCCCGGCGACCGGCGCCGCCACCTTGACCGTGCTGCTCCTCCTTATCCGCATCGGGCGCCGGCCCCTTGCATCGGATCGGACGCCTTCGTCCGTCATCGTCTTCCCCGGTGGCGGCTGGTGAGGACCCATATCTCCAGCTGCTCGTTCATTTCGATTGCTTGCTTTTGTTGGTTGATTGTGATGAGGTTAGTACTGCTCGCCGCTCGCCGGGGGATTTGATTTGTGAATTGACAGAGCGGATTAGATTTGTTTATTGCCCGACTGACCACACGGCGCCGTCGAGGGCACATATCTTAATTATTTTACTGCTCGGGATAGGCACAGTGAGCACGCGTCGCATCCGATTAGTCGGAACATGGCGCGGATTAAGGCGGGGATTACGTAGGCGCGTTTCCTCACCACCAGTCAGTCCCTGCGCGCCCGCGGCCACGGCCGGTCGTTCGGCGAGACTGTCTTCTCTAATTACGCGCGACAGCTGGGCTCCTGGCTCCAGCTAAAAATTTCGTTTTGACTTTCCAAGGTTACAAGCTGTTTTCTGCTGCGCCGGAGACGGCGACGTGGAGTCCTCAGGCGCCGTTTGACGGCAGCTGGCTCCGGGCATGGATTCGGCGAGAGCGGCGTGAGCATATGAGTGGACGGGAGCAAACCTGCCCGACCCGTCGCGTCCGCCGTCCCTGACGGGGACGGGTACACTGCCTGGCCCGCCGGCCGCCGCCCCCTCCGTTAGAGGTCCCGCAGCTAGCGCGCACAGTGCATCGTCGCCGTCGCCGTCTCCGATTTGAAGTTTGCATGCACGGCACAGCTGGTACATCACACTGGCGGCCTTCTTGGCTGTCGCGGCGCTGGTCACACACATTTCTTTTACTACCTCCGTATTATTGCCCGGATTCCGCACATTTTCAGCGGAGATGGAGTTTCCGCCGCTGGGCCAACACCGGTCGACGTCTCCGGGTCGCATGTGGCGAGTGCGGAGCGGCGGCAGTAGGCATCAGCGTCGGACTTGCCCGTACAGAACAAACAGACAACATCTTTCTTCCGTGGGAGATTTCCCCTCCGATGGACGAATAGATTATATGTATGTGCGTGGCATCTTCACACTTGGCCGCTAATATACAACGTACGTACTACTTAAGAGATATGTCCGCTTGTCCACGACTGCGACAGGTACTTGCAGGTTTAGTTCATGCATTCGACTCACTCGCTCCTAACGTAGGACCCAGATTTTTTCTTTCTGCTCCATGGCTTTGTGCTGTACGCACCTTACAGAGCATCATGGCAGAGTTGCTTAGGCTAGAGGTTGAGCGGCCCCTAAATAGTGGACCATCACGAAACCGAGTAAAATGGTTGGTATGGCCTGTTGCGCACAGCAACAACTGGCAGGAGGTGACACGCGCATATGTGCTCGACACACGCACATCCATCAGTCTCCGATGCGTCTGTCGCGTGGCACGCCGTGCCGGAATGGCTGGTGTTCCGGCGCCAGCCAAGCCAAGCCATCATCGCTTCCGGGAAGCAAGAAAGCGCCTTTAAAAGGCTCGCACATGCCCGGCGCTTCCTCACCTCACCTGCCTTGTCCTCCTACTTACTCTAGGAGAGAGATCCTGCCTGTCTACCAACTCATCTGCAGAGAAGAAGGAAGCGTCCAGATATCTCCTGAGATTTGTCCTGGCTTCCAGCCAGCAAACGAACCTCTTGTTTAATTATTATTAGGATGCTAATTGGAAGCAGTTAGTTGCCCCGCCAGCTCGGCGTCGACACTTGGACGGGCACGCTAGTTGGTACTACACGATTAATTCTCGCCTTCTCCTGATTACATGTCGTGTGCTTTAAAAGGCCCGTTCCCAGGTCTCACTCTGTTCCGTGTTGGCCTTGCCGCATGTCACGTCAGGTGCAGGAGCAGGATTGTTGAGCGATGGAGCAGCACGGTGGCAGTAACAGCAAGAGCAGGGGCGGCAGGCAGAACGGCGTGGTGCCGTCGCTGCTGGCGGAGGTGGAGGTGGGCAACCTGGCCGGGTTCGACCTGCCGCCGGCGCCGAGCCCCAAGGACGTGGCGCCGTCGCCGCGGCCGCCGCTGAGCCCGAAGCCGCCCTCGGGCGTGGCGCGGCGCAGCGAGGTCGTGTTCCCGCCGCTGGACTCGCCGTTCCAGGCCCCGGGGTACCGCTCCGTGCAGCCCCACTCCATCAGCCTGCCCGCCTCGCCCAGCGGCTTCGGCCCGCCGGTCGCCATGCCCGTCCCCGCGCCTGCGCCCGGCAACGGCAACGGCGGAGACCCCAACGATCTCCGGCGGCAGGCCATGATGGCCAGCGCCACGCAGCAGGGAATGGACAAGGGCGTGCGGTTCGAGCCGCCGCCGCCGCCGCAGCAGCAGCAGGCGCCGCAGGGCAAGGTGGTGTTCCGGTCGCAGCCCATCCCGGGCGGGCGCCCGCGCGCGCGGATAGGAACAGCAGAGCCATGAGCCGTGACAGGCGGTACGACTCGTTCAAGACGTTCTCCGGGAAGCTGGAGCGGCAGCTGACGCACCTCGCCGGCGCGCCGGAGGCCCGCGAGGAGGATGAGGACGGCCGGGACGACGCCGCCATCAGCAACGGGCACCGGTCCGCGTCGCTGCCCAAGGTGGACCGGTTCTTCGCGGCGCTGGAAGGCCCCGAGCTCGACAAGCTCAAGTCGTCCGAGGACCTGGTGCTGCCGTCGGACAAGACGTGGCCGTTCCTGCTGCGGTTCCCGGTGTCGGCCTTCGGTATCGTGCTGGGCGTGAGCAGCCAGGCCATCCTGTGGAAGGCCGCCGCCACGTCGCCGCCCACGGCGTTCCTCCACGTCAGCGCCAAGGTGAACCTGGCGCTGTGGTGCGTCTCCGTGGCGCTCATGGGCCTCATCGCCGCCACCTACGCGCTCAAGCTCGCCTTCTTCTTCGAGGCCGTGCGCCGCGAGTACTACCACCCCATCCGCGTCAACTTCTTCTTCGCGCCGTGGATCGCATGCCTCTTCCTCGCCATCGGCGTGCCGCCCGCCGTCGCCGCCGCCGCGCTCCCGCGATGGCTCTGGTACGCGCTCATGGCGCCCGTGCTGCTGCTCGAGCTCAAGATCTACGGCCAGTGGATGTCCGGCGGCCAGCGCCGCCTCTCCAAGGTGGCCAACCCCTCCAACCACCTCTCCGTCGTCGGCAACTTCGTCGGCGCGCTGCTCGGCGCCTCCATGGGCCTGCGCGAGGGCCCGCTCTTCTTCTTCGCGGTGGGCCTGGCCCACTACGCCGTGCTCTTCGTCACGCTCTACCAGCGCCTGCCCACCAACGAGACGCTGCCCAAGGAGCTGCACCCGGTCTTCTTCCTCTTCGTCGCCGCGCCCAGCGTCGCGTCCATGGCGTGGGCCAACATCACCGGCGAGTTCGGCCTCGGCTCCAAGCTCAGCTACTTCATCGCCATCTTCCTCTACGCGTCGCTCGCCGTGCGGATCAACTTCTTCCGCGGCTTCCGCTTCTCGCTCGCGTGGTGGGCATACACCTTCCCCATGACCGGCGCCGCCATCGCATCCATCCGATACGCCACCGTCGTCGACAACACCTTCACCAAGGCCATGTGCCTCGCGCTCTCGCTCATCTCCGCGCTCACCGTCACCGCGCTCTTCGCAACCACGCTCCTGCAGGCATTCGTGCTCAGGAACCTCTTCCCCAACGACATCTCCATCGCCATCACAGAGCGGAAGATGAAGCCAATCATGGAGCTCCACGAGAGCTGCGATGACGCCAGCAGTGGCCACAGCAACAACGACATCGAGGCCCCGCATGCAACGGCGCTGCCGGACAACAAGTGAGCTGAACCTTACGTATCAAGCAAGATTGCACACAACGGTCGATCGGTCGCTGAGTTCACGCTATATATATATATATGCCTCTGTGTGTGATGATCGATGACGCGACCCCGCCCCTGTTCTTGCTTCATCGTTTCTACTATATGGCCTGGCCTCTGTGGGATCACAACAATAAACTCATATATAGTATATGGTTTGCTTGCCTGTTTTGGTTTTGTGGTGTACAGAGGAGAGGATTTTGATACTAGTATGTTGCAAGAAACCGCGGTACCTAGTAAACTACTTCATGTACAGAGTTCGCATGTTATGATCATTATTAAGGAAAAAAGAATTTTGCATGTAATTTCTCTCTGTCTCGAATTTCACCGTTGTCTTCAATAAATCAGTTCCCGTCGTCTCACTGGACCAAATGGTAGCACAGCAGAATCGTTAATCAATGGCCATTAGCTGCAGTGAAATGAATACTGGTAGAAAACAATGGGCCGCACTGTGCTCTCAGCCTGTAACTTTACAGAGCTAATTGCAAGGCCCATACAGAAAAAGAAAAATATATTTTGAGACAACTCACTTCATCATTGCTTTTGAACCGCATTGAAATGAATGGGCCACATTAATTAGCTAGTTAAAGATTACCTTGCGGTCCGGCGAGGCGGCGACACTGTAGCCGTGGGCGGGGTTGGAGCGACAACAGCGTAGAAGAAGGTGGCAGCCGCACCGATGAGCTGGCGTCGTTCCTACAACCAATCAGACCGTGCGACAACCACCTCTAATTTTAGTCTATATAACTTTAGAGAAGACAAATAATTCTATAAGCTAATTTTCTCTTTTTTGTCATTACATAGGGGCAGTTGTTGGACAAATATGTTTCGAAAATGCTTCTAGGTTTACTAGTAATAATGTATGCACTTTGCCTCGGTCCTACTATTTCTTTTTTTTATATACAAATAATTTTTCTATTATTTCTTTACACCTTTCCTTCTTTTCAATCGATTGAAAGTTTGGAAATTTTCAATCACCATGATTTGTACTATAATTTGTTTTTTGTGGGGTTATGTGCCATGTGGATAGAGAAAGAAAAATAAATTGTTAATGTATAGATTATAAAAAAAATTGTTTTTGTACATTGTCCGGTTTCGATCTTGTAGTGTTGAATGGTGATTGAAAGTTCAGTCGACTGAAAATTAGCAAGTCCCATTTCTTTATGCCCTCAATCATCTTGAAGTTTAATTTTTTTTCTTTGTAGTTTGAAATATGAGCAAAAAAAAAAATCCAGAGACAATGCATCCACAACACAAGAACAATATATTTTGGTAGATACGAGGAGCCAGGCCTATAGCTTTCATTTAGTGGAAGATAATTGAGAATGACGTTGTAAGCTCTTGACTGCATGCATCCATGAAAATTTTGTTATGGCAAAGAGATGAAATTAGTGAATGAGAATGAATCACACGGAGTTGATCTTTTCTTAAGCTACATTTGATGTATGGATGGCGTATTTGTTGCACACAAAGCGGACATGCAACATACCGTATGAAAGACACTGCAAAAACAACCAATCTTTATCTTAAGACACCGCAAAACAACCGTCTATCTTTGATGCATTGGTAGATGATGATCCAATGGCTAGTAAAGTTCAAAGGTGCTACTAATCGTTAAAATTAGAATAAAGTTCATTTTACTCCCTCCAAGTATGATCGAAGTCCGGATAACCCTCTAAACTATCATTTGGTTTATTCTACCCCTCCTATTCGATAAAACAGTTCATTTACACCTTTTTATCAGTATTTTAATCCCAATTTAGTTATGTGGATTGAAATTAAGCAGGGATTTCTCACACAATCTCACATCTAAATTGTACGATGTGATCGAGTAGTTAACCGAGTCATATAATACATGCTTGTATAAAGTATTTTTTTTTCTATGTGCAACTCACTTTCTCCCCACGCTCAAACAACAACGTACAACTAAGCTATAGTTATAGGCTACTTATAGCATGTTCATGGTGGGCAAGGTTGATGACATCGCAATGATCAAGATTCAACAAGAGAAGTGTGGATGCATCGGTGAGAACGAGCTCTTAGTGGCTGATCATCTTGAAAAATAACTATGGGAAAGGAGAAGGTGGCAGGACACACTCTATTATCGAGTCATAGATGATATTATATGTCATGTTGGTTAGCTCGTCATATCCGACAACACATGACTCGGTTGAGACAATAATTTTAGCTTAATCCCGATCTACATCGATAACTTGAGATTAAAATACCAGTAAAATGTGTAAAATGAAATGAACTCTTTTATCAAATAATGGAGGTAAAACAAACCAAACAATAATTTAGAGGGTGATCCGGACTTTGGTCATACTTGAAGGGAGTAAAGTAGACTTAACCTTAAAATTATTAAGATACTAGTATTTTGGTACACCGTGGAAGGTAGAGAAATAGTATTGTAAAACTTTTAGTGGATTATATCTTTTTTATATACATTGAATCATGGTTGAAATTCGGATAAAGGGCAGCTATGCAATTGAAAAAAACAGCAGCTCGGCGTCGTTTTGTTATTTCTCACCGTTTCACAGCCCGGAACCCCGGCAGGATGCGCCGAAATCGGAGGAGCCCGGTGCGTCTCTCCGGGTGGCGGGTGGTAAGGGCATATACAACGCAGAGACGAGGTCCGTCTCTTAATCAATGATAAAGACAGATGAGCGGACATGTCATACAACGCAGAGACTACCTTATTGTCTATAAATAATTTAATCCATGTATGTAACTAAAGATCAACTACAAATAAATTTATGTATACCATCGTGTGGTTATTTGATAGATTTGTATTCAAAGCTTGTTCATGTTATTTCAGAATAGATTCATACACTGAATATTCAACAGTGAATATTTCAAAATAGATTCATACACTGAATATTCAACAGCCTTTTATAGGTGAATGTAGAGAATAAATTCATACAACAGTGAAAAAGCAGAAGACCTCTTCTCTACCTTTATGCAAAAGAGTAATATACGTGGCACCTTGTCCTCCACATCTTTTTCATTTTTATCCTTATCCCTACTGCTTCTTCCCCTTGGAGCTGAAGGTTGCTCAGGAAGAAAACAACATCGAAAACAACATCGAGGAGAAAAGGAAAAAAAAAAAAGAGGAAGATGGCTGTCGCCTCGCCGCCGCCCTCCACTGGCTGCTCCCATCCGACGTACAAGGAGTTAAGGAGGCAAGCATCCTTCCCCTTCCTAGTTGGCCTCTTCCCCCAATTGGTCTGTTTGTTTGATTGAGTAATAAGAAATTAGAGTTTCTGGTTTGCTACTTGATCCCTGCTGCATCGCCATGGATGGATGCTCATATGGTCGTGCAGGTGTTGACGGCGCTGCGGGAGTCCGGTGGTTCTACCCGTGTCGCCATCTCCAAGTACATAGTTGACCACTTCTCCGGCCTACCTGCTCGCCACCACGACCTCCTCTCCGTCCTCCTCCGCCGCCTCAGGTCTCAGGGCCTCCTCCTCATGTCTGACTACTCGTACCTCTTCCAGAGTGCTGTTCCACCTCGCCGAGGTCGCGGCCGCCCGCGCAAGATCGCCTTGGACCAGAAGGGTGGACCTGAGCATCGTCGAAAGACGCTAGATTTGGCATCTGGAGTCAAGCGTGGACCTGGCAGGCCGCGTAAGAACACCACTCCTGTTGCTGGATCTCTGCTACCTTTGCCGCCATTGCTACTGCACCCATTCTTAACATCATTGTGACCGGTGTGAGTGCTTGCACGCGGGATCTAGCTTTTGTCGTCGCCAGAGGAAGACCCCACCTACAACGGTGCCGAGGGCGTCTACTCCGCCTGAGAGAACGGTACCAGGCGGTCGCCTCGCGAGGCGACACGAGCGCGGCCGACTCGTGAAGGCGAGGGGGTTTCTGTAAAATAACAATCGAAGAGACAGATTGAAACGACCCGTTGTACATGCCCTAACCAAACTAGTGCTCGAGTCAAATTGCTGCAGCCAAATCTGGCACCTTATTAAGCCCAATCGACTCGACAACTCCTCGCGTAGCAGAATCGTTTCATCTCTTCTTTGAGCTCTCCTAGTAAGATCCCCTCGTACTCACGAGAGATCTGGTGCGGCCAGCGCCGCCTCCTCCAGGTGAGAGCCGAGATTTCCTTCCCCATGCTCTAGAAAATCCTCCTCCTTCCTTTTCTAGTTGTCATTTAGCTGGACCTAGCGGTGATGGTCTGATGGGTCTAGTCCCTGACAGGGGGCGGCAAGATTTCATCCCGGGATGATACGAGGATTTGGAGCGGAATTTTCATTTCTCGGTTCGCCTCTAATTTAATTTCATTGGATTCACAGGACCGAGGCTAGTGCGTCCGCCGCGATGGGTTGGAGCGTCTGGGTGGTTCGCTTGGCATTCGTTCTTGCGCTCGCGCTGGTGCTCGGCTCCGTCGACGCCAGCCTCGGGGATGTTGATCCGAAGTACAGGTGAGAACCTCCACTATATATAGTTCTTGATTTGTCTCCCGTAGTCGTGAATCTCGTGGATTGTTTGAAACGTTCAACAAACCCAGCTTGATCTAGTGCTCCATTGGAGGATTAGGCTGCGGGATTCCAGTAGTTCTTGTGCAAAAGGGCAATGGCGTTCGTGGTTAGAATCTTCTTTATCTTTGCTCTAATAGAAAAGAGTTTGTGCAAAAGGGCAATGGCGTTCGTGGTAATGTTCTTTATGGTTGCTCTAATTGAAAAGAGTTATCTGTTCTCGAATTGTTGATGGCTAGTTCATTTGGGCATTGGCCAGCATATAGAAAAAGAAATGCAGGAGTAATTGTCAAGATTGTTACAGTGAACTGATCCTATCTGATAGCTATCAAACAGTATAATAATTCTGTAGAAATGAGAAACTTATGTTAAATGATTTCTTATTGTGGTAGTTGCCCCCCCCCCCCCCAACACATAGACAAACATCTTTATTTAAGCTTCTCTACTGGGTGTCAGTTTTATCGTGTTCATATATTTCTGCTTCCTGTCTTGCTGTTCGTTTAGTCTCATGATGTGAAAATATAGTTGTTTCATTTAAACCATCTTTTGCACATGTTTCTTCTAGCCGAATAGGTGAACTCAATTTAGTTAAAACTTAAAAGTTGTAGTACGCCTTTAAAATGGGTAGAACATAACAGTGATACAATTCCATATTTTAAGCAAGTTTCCTCCCTTTGAGGTACAAGATCTTGATTATATTATGTATATTTCAATATGATAGTACCATAGGGATGCTTTGAAAATTTTCAGAAAAAGGACAAGCGAAGATAAACCCCTGTAAGGCTGTCACTCATTTTACAGAATGGCAATATTTGCATAACCCTTTTTAGAAAGAAGAATAATGTTTAGCCCTGCCCTGATGCCCCCAATAGTTGTGAAATTTCTAAAGTACTCAGCTTGTTCCAGCAAAAATTCATGATTTGTATCATCATATGAAAATGTTTCTGGTTCTGAATTAATTTAACTGCAAGCTGTATATTGTACTTCTGCTGTCCATACAAGCCTTTGTAAATTCATGCTTCTCTGCTCATCCATGTCATGGTCAAATACACCTGGTCTTCGTAAGGGTACAGCTGCCATTTCCACTCTTGTATAATTTTCTACAGTTTCTTTTCCCAATTAATTATTGTTTAACATTGGACCGGAAGTAAATAACATGTCTAATGGTAGTGTTATCATATCCTTAGTTTTGTGGCATAGATTAACATTTTTGTAGTGATTCGTCTCATGCTGCAGACATATTTTCTATATGAAATTTGGACCACAATAAATACATACCATTCCTATTTGTGTGCTAAATTTACATTTGGCCATCTTGTAAATTTGTAGAGTTGAATCATCCTTGCTGCAGCAGATGCTGATTTTGATACTTAACCATGTTAGGTTATTTTCTTTTCCTTCTTAGGCTTTCTATCTTTTTGCTCTATCGACGTCTTGGTATGATAATGGATTAAATTGAATGAATGGAGCATGTTGAAACCCTATGTTGCCTGATATCATTTTATGAATGGATAGGGCTTTGTCTAAAATTTTAATATTTATAGAATCATTCTGCTTAAGAATGGAACAATGGTGGTACAAACTTGGTATATGTGATTAACCAGGAGTCTGAGGCTTTGTTTCTTTGGCACTGCCGGCACTGGGAAGAGAGTGAGACCGACTGCAGTTGAGGGGATCGCAGTGTTTTCTCCTTATGTACAATAATGCATCATTAGATCTTCTCAAGAAATCGATTGTGATGATAGAATCTAATCCGAAACTAACAAAAAGACAAACCATTGAACCGGGAATGCTTAGTGTTGATGCCCTTAGGTGGCCTTTCATGGAGCTGGTTCTCCTGAATCACACACCCACACAACTTGTGTTCGTGTCATTGCAACAGTAGGGATTCCCCCACATAATTGGTAGGGTGACGTGATGTCCATGTCGTGCTGTTTGGTTGTACGTTGTGTCATTAAGGAAGTATATTTGAGGAATTCTGTTTCCAGAGTAAGTATATGTTGCCTTTGCTTTTTATCCTAAGAATTAGGTAATTATGTTGACAAAGTAATCGTTGTGTCTAAACTAGACCTATATCAATTTTCTCTCTTTTTTAAGTTAATTGAAGCATTGTTTATCTTAAGAACTAATTTTAGGCCACATTCCTTTCTATATTGCTTTACTATGAGCAGATTTGTTGTATTTATTTATTCTAGGCTACTTTCAATTTTGCATATTCTCACACTCAGACATTGAAACGTCAGAACTTGCGTGGAGGAATGTGAAACTACTGGTGTTATTGGGGAGAATATCATCAGTCATTGCCAGTCCCCAGAGAGTCAGAATATCATATCTAACGGAGGTTCTTGGTACAACAAGGAGCAATGGAAGCAACTGAATTGTAAGGCAGACTGCAGATACTTCTGCATGATGCAGAGAGAAGGGGAACGACAGTCACTTGGTCTGAACCCTGTTAAATATCATGGAAAATGGCCGTTCCTACGTGTATCTTTCTTCCAGGTTTGTCTTCTTCTGACATGGTCCAGACTGAATTCTGGTATTTTTAATTATATTTGTTGACAACATCTCAATAAGTCCCCCCCCCCCCCTCAGGAACCTCTTTCATCAGCACTCTCTGCTGTCAACCTGTTGATGCACTTCACTGGCTGGTTTTCATTTTGCCTTCTAGTGAAACATAAATTGCCTCTAAGACCCCAGACTGGGAAAACATACTACGAGTATACTAGCTTATGGCATATCTATGCAATCTTATCGATGAATGCATGGTTCTGGAGCACTGTATTCCATACCAGGTATGAAGTTGCTTAGTGTGTTTGAGTAAAAAAAAAGAGCATAAAAAAAGTCGCCTTGTGCATAAGCTAATTCATCGGCCTTATTCCATAGGGATGTCGACTTGACTGAGAAATTGGACTACTCTTCAGCTGTGGCTCTACTTGGCTACTCTTTAATCCTTGCATTGTTGAGGACTTTCAATGTCAAGGACGAGGCTACCAGAGTGATGTTTGCTGCCCCTATTTTGGCTTTCGTTACAACACACATCTTGTATCTTAACTTCTATGAACTTGACTATGGTAAAGATATGTTTCACTTGTTGCTCAAGCTTTTGCATCTTTAAACAATTTCAATCTGTTTTATATATCAGTTGCATATTTTACCTGGTTTAGATTATGCTACTTCTCATAACTAATCTTTTTATTGCAACAATTATTAATTTTTCTTTACCCTACATCTATGTTTGTTTCTTAAAGCTCAAACATAATCAGTTAACGTGTTTTTTTGTGTGTGTTTTTTTTCATGTGCTACAAACATATTTGCATAAGGTGCATCTTTGTTTATCTAACAAATGTTTTATCAGGATGGAACATGAAAGTTTGTGTGGTGATGGCTGTGGTTCAACTTCTGACGTGGTCAATTTGGGCTGGTATATCTGGACATCCATCACGATGGAAGCTTTGGATAGTTGTTTTTGGAGGAGCACTAGCTATGCTTCTTGAACTTTACGACTTTCCTCCGTACAAGGGCTACGCTGATGCCCATTCACTGTGGCATGCGAGCACCATTCCTCTCACATATATCTGGTGGAGTTTCATTAAGGATGATGCTGAATTCCGCACATCCACTCTTATAAAAAAGGCAAAGTAAGAAGAGGACCACAGATTTAACGCGTAGGATCCAAGGGCATATTTCATGGTTGACTAGAGGAATGTGGGATACTCATGTTATTTGACATCACAACATCAATATATTTTGCCCCTTGATGCACATGCCATCAGTTAGAGAAATGATTCATATTATTCTGCACTAGGGATTTTCATCCACAGGCCCAACATCTTCTTGAAAATATCTTGGTTCATGTCCTCATTTTACTTTTGGTTAACATGGACTATCCTATGATGCAAACAACTAACCTTTTTGGTACCAATGAGTAATGGTTTCTGAGCTTGTAAATTTATATTGACCATTCAGTTTTACAAAGCCTTTGATTTTTCTTCGATGTACATCCTTTGTAAACACCTGAAGCACCCATGTGAAACACCCATGCACCCATGCCTTAGTGACAGGTATTTCATTCGAGCACTTCACTTTCAGTCGAATAAGGAATGGGGACATGGTGCCATGCCCATTGTTAGGAAAAGGATATGCAAAGACAAAAATACGTTCTCCGGCGGGCGACATTGTTCACAATACATCCTTCTCCAACAGAGGAGGCAAAACGTGGGGCATATTTGCCTTCGAGAAAGAGGGGATGCAAACATGCACTCCCTCTCCTCTCGAATGTATATGGCTAGGCCTATGGAGGGTGCCGACAACAAAGGAGGACTTCGGGCGGGCGCTTGCGGAGTCCGGCGAGGTCGTGGAAGCGCAACACGGCGAGGCGGCGCTGGCGTTGGAGGGCTCATTTGGCTTGAGGAGGCTAGCGAGGTTGCGGAGCGCAGGAGAGAGGTGCGACGTGGGGGAGGGCAGTGCCTACGTTAGAGGGTGGCGTGGGGAGGTCTACGTGATTTGGCTCGCGGATTTGCATATTGATTGTTGGAGTCATCGAATAAATTTGCCTCTTCCAATCATTATGTACAAGAGATAAATGACTTTGCCCCTCCCATTCGCCTATTGACTATTAGAGTCAGTCTAAGACAGTTTTTTTTAATAAGATAGGTGACCGAGCCATTTCGTGTATGACCAATAGTAGTACTCCTGCTTTGCATTGTGTACAGCCGGCCCAGTTAACTGAGTAGTTGGGCTAGATTCAAATGTAGGCCCAACTCTATTGTTGACTTCCAGTCTCCAAAAGGCATCACCTCCCGGTGTGGCGAGTAGGGGTGAAAACGGGACGGAAAAATATCCGTCCGTCCGAGATCCGAAGATCGAAAAAGTAAATATGGCTAAATATGGAATGCATCAATAGACATCCGACATCATCCGTATCTGAATCCGAGTCCGAGAAAAGCAAGCGGGATAGGATATGGGATGAGTATTATCCGTCTGAAATCTGAAATTATTATAATTTACTTAGATATACATGATTATAAATGAAGAATACTACCACAAATATCTATACTTAATGTAAATAGTTAATAAAATTATTTTATTCACTATATATTAGTGATTAATATCTCTAATTTCACTTTAACTACACTTCTACATTGGAATTTTTATCCTTATGAATCTTTTAATAATATTCGTCTCCGACTCCAACTCCGAAATAAGAATATGAGACAGGTATGGAATCGACAAATAGTTATCCGACACTATCCGCTCCGATTCCGAATCCGAAAGAAAAAATATAGAACAGCATATGGAATATCCGATCTGTTTTCTTCCCTAGTGGCGAGTCCAACCG